>OZ020572.1:17166552-17856552 GCA_963971525.1 Cephus spinipes | reverse complement strand
TGTCCAGGTATTCCGCTTCGTAGTTTTCTGTATCTAGGTGTCGGATGTGGAAGTTCAGGGTGTCCAGGTATTCCGCTCCGTAGTTTCTTGTATCTAGGTACTGGATGAGGAATTCCAGGATATCCAGGTACTCCGCTTCGTAGTTTTCTGTATCTAGGTGTCGGATGTGGAAGTCCAAGGTGTCCAGGTATTCCGCTTCGATGTTTTCTGTATCTAGGTGTCGGATGTGGAAGTTCAGGGTGTCCAGGTATTCCGCTCCGTAGTTTCTTGTATCTAGGTACTGGATGTGGAAGTCCAGGGTGTCCAGGTTTTCCGCTCCGTAGTTTCTTGTATCTAGGTACTGGATGTGGAAGTCCAGGGTGTCCAGGTATTCCGCTTCGTAGTTTCTTGTATCTAGGTACTGGATGTAGAATTCCAGGGTATCCGGACATTCCCCTTCGTAGTTTTCTGTATCTAGGTGTCGGATGTGGAAGTTCAGGGTGTCCAGGTATTCCGCGCCGTAGTTTCTTGTATCTAGGTACTGGATGTGGAATTCCAGGGTATCCAGACATTCCCCTTCGTAGTTTTCTGCATCTAGGTGTCGGATGTGGAAGTCCAGGGTGTCCGGATGTTCCGCTCCGTAGTTTCTTGTATCTAGGTGTCGGATGTGGAAGTTCAGGGTGTCCAGGTATTCCGCTCCGTAGTTTCCTGTGTCCAGGTGTTGGATGTGGAAGTCCAGGGTTTTCCGCTCCATAGTTTCTTGTACCTAAGTGTAGGACGCAGAAGTCCAGAAAAGTGTGCAACAAGCTGTGGCGCTTCGCTCAAACTGTAGTATCCTCTTTGATGTTCGCACGGCCTAAGGTACAAGGCCTGAAATAATCCAGCATACTCTCCTCTCTTACATTTACCACACGGCTTCAACAAGCTGGACACCATTAACGACGCTTATATGCATTGAAGATTACATTTTCTTTAAAAATTTGTATATGTCTTTAAGCATTTCTAGAAAAGGGACTTACAAATTAAATTTATATGCCATTAAACATTTTCGACACCGCAATATATTTTTCTGATTAGCAACATCATAATGCATTTACATTTTATATCTGTGACAATATAGATTTCAATGCTTAGAGCGTCTATGTTCCGTTGAACAACAAAAACTTGTGATATCCCCCAAAAAACACTTACGTGTAAAAAACTACGCCAAGTACAGGTGTGCTGTGTATTCCTCTAATAAAAAGTATTGATATCAGATTATTGAGGCCAAGTACATAAGTCACTACATGTTTGCCTATTATATGATCTAGCACTGGTCCATCATTTTAATTGTATTTTCAAAATTTCCTATAACGTTTTCACTACTCTTTTACATTACTACTGTTTCTCGTAGTTGATTATGAATTAATGGTTATTTAATAATTAATCAAACTTTAGCTGATTCCTTATCGAGTACTACTTGGCGGGTCCGTGCCAGAAATTCCGAAGTACTTACTTTGAACGTACTAATAGTATCCTAAAATTATATGTTTGTTATTAAGATTTTACCGTGATTATTATTAACGAGTTATCGTTAATAAGCTCTATATAGAAAGTTGACATTGGTTTTGAGTTTAATGACTGGCATTATAAATGCAAATTTATATCAAGAATTGCACGGACCCGCCAAGTAGTACTCGATAAGGAATCAGCTAAAGTTTGATTAATTATTAAATAACCATTAATTCATCATCAACTACGAGAAACAGTAGTAATGTAAAAGAGTAGTGAAAACGTTATAGGAAATTTTGAAAATACAATTAAAATGATGGACCAGTGCTAGATCATATAATAGGCAAACATGTAGTGACTTATGTACTTGGCCTCAATAATCTGATATCAATACTTTTTATTAGAGGAATACACAGCACACCTGTACTTGGCGTAGTTTTTTACACGTAAGTGTTTTTTGGGGGATGAATGAGTATACGGAAGAAGAGGAATTTTTAATTCACAACATGGACTGCGACGATCCTGTTTCGTTATATAAATTATTCGTCACGGATCACATACTTGAAATAATCGCGGAAGAAACAAATAAATACGCTACCCAATGCAAAAATAATTCTGCATGTAGCAGCACAGGTCACCAACGGGCCTGGAAGCCTGTTACAAAAGATGAAATAAATACTTTTTTTGGCATCTTGCTAATTATGGGTATAGTACAGGTACCAGAAATTAGATTATACTGGTCACAAAATGACATATATGCAAACGCTCGTATTAAAAATGCGATGAAACGTGACCGATTTATATCCATTCTCAAATATTGACACTTCTCCGACAATACCACGGCTAGAGCAGAAGATCGGTTACATAAAATAAGAAATGTAGTTGAAGCAATTGTGCACACATTTAAAAGCACTATTAAACCTGGAAAAAACATTGTTATTGACGAAAGTATGATTCCGTGGAGGGGACGTCTTAGTTTTCGCCAATACATTCCAGGCAAACGTCATAAGTATGGCATAAAGGCATACAAACTGTGCCTTCCTGAAGGTTATACCTTGTAACGTGGCGTCAGGACGACACGTTACAAGAGCCCCGCACCTCCGCGCGCTGCCGGCAGCACGGCAGTGCCTCCGGCCTCCATCTCCAAGGAGTTCGTAGGTCCGTGGTTCGGGAGGAGGGAACGAGGGAAAGCAGTGGACTGGCGGCGGAGGCACAGGGCCCTTTTGGGTTGAGAGCCCGCACGCAAGGGGTGCCCAACCGCGAGGACGCACTGCCGGTACCCCGGGAACCTTGATCGGCTACGGTTTGCGGGTCCGCGGGGAGGGCGCCGGAGAGGAGTTTGTTTTGATTTTTGACCTACCGCGAAGAGCGGTAGGTAGGATAGAGAGTGTGTCGCGGGGAGTCCGTGCGTAAGGACACGCGTGTCCGGCGGACCGCGAAAAATGAGTCCTTCTTCCGTGCTCGGGCGATAGCGGAGCTATCGGATAATCGCGGATTGCGATTATCGGGGTCTCTCGCAGAGAGCCATGGCTCCCGGGTTTTTTTGTGTGGTCTAGTGCCAGTGCGTGGCCGAGTGGGTGATATTCCGCGTGCTTGATAGACACCTTCGTGGAGCCGGGAGGCGGCACCACGGGGATAGGCGGAAGGGACACGGCCACCACGATTTGGATTTGGTACGGGACTGATGGGACAGCCAGTTCTCGGTAAGTACCGCGAGAGTGGTCTTATTTAGAGAATAGCTTGCTCGAGAAGATAGCCGAGCGGGAGTGGTGCGGACACACGGAGGCCTCACGTGGCTACCGACGTCGGAGGGCACACTCCCGGGGACGGGAAGGCTCGTCTCCAACGAGACCTGGTAGGATCGCGAGGGGATTCGCGAATTCGGTAGGCACACCGAGGTAGGGACAGGTCTTGGGCAGGCTAGAAGTCACGACTCGGAATAGTCGGGAGCCGCCGTTGGAGGACACACTGTACGCGACGGGATTTGTATTGTACAATCCGCCGTTTATTTAATGGTAATAAACGGAACGGTATTCTACTCGCTGTTTTATCATTTTGCGCGCCTATCCGTTGACTCCAAAATTCTCTCTCGTCGCCCCCATGTTCCCCTCTACCATTTTCAGTACGCTGAGGCTGAGCCGCCGGGAGACCTGAAACGGCCGTGGTAAGGGATGGTGGTGCGGGAAAGCCGCACCTGGCGCCCAACAACTAGATCTTCGGATCTTTTCTTTGATTACAGCACGTTGGGAGCAGCCACGGATTATTTGTAGGCGACGCCGATGAACGGTATACGTCACAACCTATAATATCGAGATTTATACAGGGAAAAATGCAGAACCAATCGTCAAGACACATTCTCATGACGTAGTCATAAAATTGATAAGAGATTTATTATTTGAGGGCCGCATACTATTTACAGATAGTTTTTATACTAGTATCCCTTTGGCCGAGGAACTAATGCAAAAAAAAACATTTATTTGTGGAACAATTAAAAAGAACAAAAAATTTTTACCACCACAATCAAAGCAAAAGCAAGTTCGGGGTAACATTATAAGTTTTGAAAATCGCAGTGGAGTCAAATTTATGAAATGGACCGACAAAAGGCCCGTATGTATGATAACAACTTCTCAGAACCATAAATGTGCAATTATTCAGGGGCCAAATAATAAATCCAAACCAGATACTGTTTTTTTTTATAATAATGCGAAAAAGGGTGTCGATCTATCTGATCAAATGTCATCTTACTACAGTTGTCTTCGAAGGACGGTAAAATGGTACAGAAAAATTATGATAGAAATAATATGCGGAACTTGCCTGGTAAATGCATGGTATATCCACAAAAAATGGGGAACTAAAAAAATTCCAATTTTAAAATTTCGAGAACAAATTATCGATCATCTTTTGATCAAAGATCGTCACAGAGAAGTCGAAGAAGCTGAAATTGAAAAGAAAAATCCGTCAAGAAAACGTACACATTTTCTACAATCGTTCGAAGGGGCTTCCAGAAACACAAGAAAACGATGTAAAGAATGTTATAAACAATTAACAATAACACACAGTAGATTATATGCCGCGAAAAAAACTAAAAAAGTAACGACATATTGTAAGCGTTGTGAGGGCCAGCCCGCATTATGTTTAGAATGTTTTAAAAAGTTGCATAAGCATAAATAAATAATTGTTATCAATTTAAAATATTTAATGTTAATGTTTATAATACACAATTTTCATTTATAATGTTGAGAAAAAATAAAATAAACTTATTTTTTTAACGACTTATTTTCTGAAAATAAGTGATTCACCTGTGATGCACGTCGCCCCACGGGATAGTTAAGCGTGACCCACTAGTGGGTCACGCCGCCCCACGGAACAGTCAAGTGTGACCCACCGGTGGGTCACGCCGCCCCACAGAACAGTCAAGTGTGACCCACCGGTGGGTCACGCCGGCGTGAACGTGTTAAGCTCGATTTCTAACTCAACTTCCCCGGTAACTTCAGCTGTATGACCGTCTGCCAGCTTGATGGATCTGAACTGTGGCTCTACTATGCTTTTACCTGCCTCTTTCGCAATGCTATTTCCGGCTTGCCCTAAGAAAGTTCTTGACGATCCTGGATCTACGAGTGCGTGCACCAATTGCCCTCCCACTTGGACATCCAAGAACCAACGCGATCCCGATTCCATACTTTGAATTGGACCGCACGTGGTAATTGATCTCGTAGGAAGCACCGGAACACGCTCGGAAGAAGGAATAAAGAACTCCATGACCTTTCCAGTTTGTTCCTCGTAGATCTTCCCTGAGCATTTGGAACATTGCTTCACTGTGGTTCCCTGGGCTCCGCATCGGTAGCAGAATCTTGATCTTTTCTTCTTGCAATTTGAGTATCCATGTCCTGTCTCTCCACAGTTCCAACAACCTGCATTTCTAGACGAATTGACACTCTTCGGAGTCACCGCACTGGGCGACATCTCGGTGTCAGAGCCCGACTCCTCTGAGTTCTTCTTTGTCGGCTCCTTACTTTGTCTCTTCCGGGAGTTCCTTGACAAATCCTTCCCCTTGGCTCCCACCAACGATCTCAGATGGGTAATCGTTGCCAGCTGATCTGCGATTTCCTGCCGCATCCTCACAATCTCAGCACTGAGAAATTCGCTGGATCCTATCGAAGTTGGAGATGGAATCTGCTCTTCCACTTCCAAAATACTTTTTGAAGGTACGATTGAAGCTACCTCGTCCTTATGTTTCTCAGACCCCATCCTCTTCTTGAAAGGGTCCTCTCGATATGCCAGTTCCGGAACCAAACTCTGTTCCGGAGCCGGTGGTGGTCTAAACAACTTGGCCTCTTCGAAGGATCTCTCTCGTTCACTGGCCAAATCACCCAACTGCTTGAAATTTTGAAATTCTCTTCGTCTAAATCCCAGCCGTAATAGTGGCAGCATATTACGATAAGCCCTGTTCAATTGCTCCTCTAATGTACAAGGCCTATGTAGGAGAGCATACAAGCTTCGGAGACATACCAAGTATGCTTTTACTGGCTCGTGTTCTCCTTGAGTACGTTGTCGAATTTCATCTTCGAGTTGCCACTGGAATTCTTCTTGTTCGAACTGTCTTCGCAAAGCGCTGGTAAAATCTGCAACGGTCCTCCATTGATGACTTTCAATTCGATACCACTGCAAGGCTGTTCCCGAAAGAATTAATGGCAACGCCTTCAACAAATCTGCATCCGACATGGACGTATATCTTCGGCATTCTTGTAGCTGAATCAAGAACTCCGCCTATCATCCTCATTCATTCGATTAACAACCGACATTGGCTCGGACCCGCCTAACTCACACGAGTTGGAGAACCATCTCGTGTGAAGAAAAATAAGGTTACAATATATATAAAAGATCGTCATTCAATAACAAGCAATCTCCAATTGGTTTAAACAAAAAAAAACAGCATAGAAACAGAGATATCGGGAAAAAACTGTTTTTGGGGGTGAAATTTGGGGGTGGTTTTTACCCCTTTAAAGTGTATATCGGCACATAAAAAAAACACGTGTCTCTTATTTTTTGTCCTCTACAACATAGCAAAGTTTCATTGAAATCGGGGGGTGACACTTCGATACCCTTCCTTGTAAGTCGGATATTCTCAGGAATCAAAGGCTTATAGACTGTGGAAAAAAGGAACAAACCAAGTGGTAAAACGAAGAGATGTACGTTTTATAGAAGATATTCAATAATCAGCGAACTCCGAAGAGGAGAAACAACCAGTATCTAAATCGGAATATTTAACTTGCGAAATAACCGAGAATTCAAAAGAGCCCATACATGAAGATCTGAAGGAGGAAGAAGAGCAACATGAAATGTCCGACGGAAATGACTGCCAAGATGATCCTGAAGATTCACAAGAAGAAGAAGAAGATATAGCAGGACAAAAACAAGAAATTAACGAATTGTTGGAACCTACTCCACGAAACAGACGTCGCGGACGACCGAAAATGGAAAGGACCGGACGACGGGGTAGACCGCGAAAATTGTACCATGATGCTAATGTTGCCAAATGTCAAGAACATGAGGTACTAAAAACAGTTAAGGAAGCAATGCACTCACCAGAAAAATTGTTTTGACTAGAAGCTATGAGATCCGAGTTCGATACGCTAAAGGACAACAATACTTGGAGATTGGTGAGTAAGCCGTTGAATAAAAAGGTATTAAAAAACAAATGGGTTTACAGGGTAAAGCGAAACCAGGATGGGAGTATTAAAAAATTTAAAGCAAGGTTAGTTGCACGAGGGGACCAACAAATACTAGGACAGGATTATAACGAAACATTTGCGCCAGCAGCGAGATTTGAGATGTTGAGAAATAAAAGGACAAGAAGATAAAGTATGTAAGTTACAAAAATCACTATACGGGCTAAAACAGGCAGATCGCAAATGGTACAGTAAACTAAATAAGTATTTGATAAGCATTAATTTTATTAAGTCCGAAATAAATCCGTGCGTATACGTTCACAACTCAAATGGGAGTGACGTTATAATAATAATCTATGTAGACGACTTGCTGATAGTCTCTGCTGATTTTAAGAAGTTGGAAGTTGTAAAGGACTTATTGAAGAAGCAATTCACAATGAGTGATTTAGGACCAGTATCAAATATCTTAGATATTGGCGTTGAAAGACAAAGTCAAACAGGAAAGATAAAGTTAGATCAAAGTTTATATATAGATTTACTTGAGCGATTTAATATGAAAAATTGTAAATCTGCCAATACATCTCTGGAAACTAATTTGAACCAACAAGTAAACGATTAAAAACCGCTAACAGATTCGGAAATCAGTGAAATGAAAGAAAAGTCATATCGGCAACTAGTAGGGAGCTTATTGTATTTAGCAAATACAACTAGGCCAGATATAATGTTTGCGATGAATTTTCTATGTCGTTTCTGTGAAAATCCAAGAATCATGCACTGGAAAATGGCGAAGCACGTATTGAGATACTTGCGAGGGACAACTGATTATAGTATTAAGTATCTAAAGACGAATGAGTTATTGCAAGCATATGTAGATTCACATTGGGGCGGAAATATTGAAGATAGACACTCATGTTCCGAATTTCTAATATTTTTGGGCGGAGGCCTCAATAAGCTGGGGAACTAAAAAGCAAAAATGTGTAGCGCTGTCCACCATGGAGTCTGAATACATAGCTTTTTCGGAAAGTAGTTATATACCACCTTTGGCCGTCACAACAAACCCCCACCACTGTCCCCTGTGAGTCATGGAGCGCGCAGCGCTCTGACCGCCCGCACCGCACTATGGCGTCACCCTCTCGCCCATGTGGGCGGCTCTCCCCTCACCACCGCCCTATGCCAAGCTCCCCCACCACGCTGCCCTGGTCCTAAGGCCCGAAACTCAGCAGCAGCGGCGTTGCATGCCCCAGGGGCCTATCGCGGTCGGTAATTACGCACTGACCGCCGGTCGGTAACTTTTTTAATTACCCTAAGGAGGTGGCGTGGTAAAGTAGAACACAGCTGTTTTTTGTAAATAATGCCTTATAATATAGAGGTATCGTATGCAGTGCCGTTTACTTTTTCGATACTTTTAATTATCGATGGGGTGGATATCCAACCCCTAATATTTTTGGGGATGAACACTCCACATACAACGTAGCTGCTTCTGGAATGCTGGGGCCCCTCTTTCGCTCAATCTAGCGAACGATGCCCAAATACTGCTGACGTGGGGGTACCAGTGTCTTGATCAGCCCTATGAAACCCCGGCCAGCGTAAACCCCTACTACGGGTATCTCTTATTTGCAACTATGCAAAAATTTATGGTCATGGCGGGGGAAAAAGACGGTGACCTGCGAACCATCTTCGCAGCATCTTGTCAGTACTGTGACAACGAGCAATAGGTGCGAGTAAAAAAAAAGAATAAGTGAAAGTGAAATAGTGAAGTTAAAAAAAAGAAAAGTGGTATGTATAACAGCGTTAAGCTAGTACACGTTTTTATTTGATTTAAAAAATGTATCGTATATTTCCCACCTTTTACCCATATTTCTAGACGACTTGTAATTGGCGCAAGGAGAGAATGCCAGTAATAAGGAAGGCGGACGTGGAAGGGATCAAGGATGGACCCACAGAGGTTATCTTGGCACAGTTTTACACCCCAAGCAACTTCCACATTAGGCTACGAAGAAATTCCGGGAGAATGGAGGAAATTCGACAAAAGATCACGCAGGAAAGAAAACAACGAATGAATCCGCGAACAATCAGGATCGATGAAGGGTGTCTGATCAGAGAGGAAAACACGTGGTTCCGAGCAACCATACAAGTGGCCGAGGACAACCTGGTGACCGTAAAACTGGTAGACTTTGGTGAATATATCAGAATCCCGCGAAAGGCGATATTTCATATCTCAGAAGAACTTGCCGGCATACCAGAAATGACCATCCCTGTGGGGTTAGACAGAATACGCCCACCCAAGGGTGCAAGGTGGTCACGTGAGACATGTACATGGTTGTGGGATCTTCTGCAAAAACGGGCCTACTTTTTCGCCAGTTCGATGCGAAGGGACGCACAGAATGCTGCATGCTGGATAAATGCCCGTATCGCACCACAGGGAATGCCGTTAGGCCATTTTATGGTAAACAAAAAAATGGCCAGATTCGGATATCCGGATATGGAGGAGATAGATCCGGACGACGTCTTCCTGGGAGCCGACAGCGAGCCCGAAAGAGAGGTAACGGATGAGGAAGACGATGGATACGCCTCGACGCAGGAGGAAAGAAGAATAAGAGAAGTATGATAGAAAAACGAACAATTACTTTTTTGTCTTACTTACTTACTAAATAATTGAAAAGATATATATATATACGCACATTATGTCTGTTATTCCTTTTTATTATTATATTTTAATTATTTATACATATATATTTATCACTATTTTTTTTTTTTTTGCTTACATATACAGGGTGATTCAGAATACCCGGACCACCCGTAATCGACGGATTCGGGATGATATCAGGAATCGATCGCTGGATAAATAATTTAAAAATTAGTAACCAATTTTAAATACGAGATAATTAAAGTTCAGCCAATAACGGCGTGGCTTCCATCACACACGATCGTTCTTTCGAGAGACGGCATACTCGCGAGCAACGCGCAAATGACAGTTGAAACTCAACCACAAACGTTCTCAAACTTATCCCTTAAGGCAACTGTGAACAAATGAAACGACGGAATCGAACCATCAGCGACTCTAGCAGCACACGCCATCGTAAAATGGCGATAGCCAATCAGAGGAAGCGGAAGTCTCTGGGTACCCTTTTTACCACATTAGCTAAATCAATCAACACATTCTCCTCCTGTTCAATCCAGTTGTTTGCTGTTCACAATAAGGCACACCATGCATCTGCTTAAACCGGTCAAAAAGTGAGGTTGAATGCGTCGGAGCTAGACAAGGACGGAGAAAGAGACCGTAGTTCTTGATATCTACATGTTTTTCACTGCGTTTACCTACATTTGCGAGCGAGCGTCATAGGATTCGTTGACAAACTCCCAATATGGGCATGGGCGTGACTTAGGCTGGCGCAGCAGCTACACGTGCAACGCGCGATCGGCAATTGTTTCGGGATACGCATTCAGCCAGACGAAAACCGGTACACGGTGTCCAAAACGTCATGCAATCAATTTTATAGCAGTCCGCAAGAAAACAGATTATTAAAGTGAGAGGGAGTCGGGAGGGTGGGTGGTGGGACTGATGCATTAAATTCAAAATGAATTGAAACTCAGTACTCATCGATTCTGGAGACTGTAAAAAATACGTCAAATTGAAAAAATGAAGTAGGAGAGAAATGCAAAAACACGTATCCCTTTTTTTCGTCCCAAGAATGTCCACGACAAATTGCAGCCCTTTGCGACTTCCGGTGGCAAAGTTACGCAACACTTGTCGACCCCGGATCTTGTGAAAAATACGTCAAATTGAAAAAACGGACTAGGAGAGAAATGCAAAAACACGTATCCCTTTTTTTCGTCCCAAGAATGTCCACGACAAATTGCAGCCCTTTGCGACTTCCGGTGGCAAAGTTACGCAACACTTGTCGACCCCGGATCTTGTGAAAAATACGTCAAATTGAAAAAATGGACTAGGAGAGAAATGCAAAAACACGTGTCCCTTTTTTTCGTCCCAAGAATCTGTATACCAAATTGCAGCCCTTTGCGACTTCCGGGGACAAAGTTACGCAACACTTGTCGACCCCGGATCTTGTGAAAAATACGTCAAATTGAAAAAACGGACTAGGAGAGAAATGCAAAAACACGTATCCCTTTTTTTCATCCCAAGAATCTGTATACCAAATTGCAGCCCTTTGCGACTTCCGGTGACAAAGTTACGCAACACTTGTCGACCCCGGATCTTGTGAAAAATACGTCAAATTGAAAAAACGGACTAGGAGAGAAATGCAAAAACACGTATCCCTTTTTTTCGTCCCAAGAATGTCCACGACAAATTGCAGCCCTTTGCGACTTCCGGTGGCATAGTTACGCAACACTTGTCGACCCCGGATCTTGTGAAAAATACGTCAAGTTATTATATTGTCATTACTTACCGGTTTAAGACTTTTGTACATTTCTATACGCGTTACCACATTAGAAACATACACCTAAATTCATTATTTACTTTGCGTTAGCAAAATATGTCATCAAATTACACTAATTAAATTATACTTCTTAATTAATTTATACAATAAATGTTTAAACCAAATTTCAGGTTTCATTCTTTATAACACACTTCCTCCCCTTAATCCATTTTTTCAATTACAGCTAGGCATAAGTCGTACGCATAAGTTCCATGTATACCTTTCCCATAATTTTCGTATACCTTTGTTACCAAGTGTTGCGTAACTTTGCCACCGGAAGTCGCAAAGGGCTGCAATTTGGTATACAGATTCTTGGGACGAAAAAAAGGGATACGTGTTTTTGCATTTCTCTCCTACTTCATTTTTTCAATTTGACGTATTTTTCACAAGATCCGGGGTCGACAAGTGTTGCGTAACTTTGTCACCGGAAGTCGCAAACGGCTGCAATTTGGTATACAGATTCTTGGGACGAAAAAAAGGGATACGTGTTTTTGCATTTCTCTCCTACTTCATTTTTTCAATTTGACGTATTTTTTACAGTCTCCAGAATCGATGAGTACTCTATAATTTTGAAATCAGCAATCGCGATGTCTTGGAAATTCGATATGGCTATTCACAGGACGAAAAAATAATACTTCTATGCTTAGTTTTCAATTCATTTTGAATTTAATGCATCAGTCCCACCACTCACCCTCCCGACTCCCTCTCACTTTAATAATCTGTTTTCTTCCGGACTGCTATAAAATTGAGTGCATGACGTTTTGGACACCGTGTATCGGTTTTCGTCTGGCTGAATGCGTATCCCGGAACAATTGCCGATCGCGCGTTGCACGTGTAGCTGCTGCGCCAGCCTAAGTCACGCCCATGCCCATATTGGGAGTTTGTCAACGAATCCTATGACGCTCGCTCGGGCTATGAAACAATTGCTAACCGCGGAATTTGTGGAAAGCTATTGCAAAGCAGCGATCTTTGGCATCCGCGAATGAATCCGCGGAAATCCTTCGTTCTGATTGGTCGCACTTGAATTTTCACAGAGCCCTGATTGCCCAAATTTGCTATCGTCTTGTTGCGCTGGGAGTCTCCTGTTTCCCTAGAAATATGCCAGGCCTGGTAGTCCGCGCGTGCAGCAATGTGCTAAGTCAGAACTAAAGGCGGCCTGGCAACCGAAACGAAGAAATAATAAAATCGCACAATAATCACTTTTCGGAAGTCCAGCTTATGGCTGCACATCCGAAAATCGGGAGTCTACTGTTAGAATCCGAACGGATAAGGTGGTCTCGTGGAGTAGACCCGGTACAAGGAACAGAAGGACCGAACGGTGTCTATATTTTCAAGGTCGACGTACGTCGACTGATTGTACAACACACACTTGATTGTTTCAATAAACCTATTCTGTTTTGTTATATTCACGCGAGTTCTAACTCCTTAACCGGCAACGATCCCAAAAATATCCAAGCCCTAACCTCTCTTATCGAACACCTTCGTTATCGAGACGTTACGGCACAACAAATTTGGTGGCAGCGGTGGGATATTGCCAAAGTGAATTAGCGAAACGAAGTGTCTGAAGTGATCAAGCAGCCCGAACGGGAAACGACCGGAAACAGTAAACGAAACCCAGAGCTGAACCCGACATACATTCGTTGGGACAAATAGCCTGGTAGGATTCAACGCGCAGTAGTTGAATCAGGAATAAAATCGGACTCGACAAGAGACGTCGAGGAACGTACTGCAAAACGCTACGCAGTAGGCGTTATTGCAAAGAAGAGTCGAGCAAACGCGGCCGACACACAAGACACAGAGGATCAACAACACCCGGAAGGACGTCTACAGTTGACAGAGGTATCCAAACATCGCCGCTACCGGGATCCGGACGAGTACGAGTCACCCAACGACTACCAACGTCATCCCGGAGGATCAACGCCATGGAGTGGAGCTTCATCCTGTAAGTGGCGGTTACCAATCTATAAAGCCTATAAAATTCCAAAGCCAGTAGGTAGGATTAGTCTCTAATTGTTAGTCACGGTATACTCCTGACACCCTCTACGCGAATCGGTCTATGCCTCGCGATACTGAACCGCGACCCTTACGTAGGGGAGGCTCGCTGGAATCCCCTTTGGATAGGGAAAACGTCAACGTCCTAGCCGGACTAGAAGCCGCGGTCGGAAATATAACTTTTAGAGCTAGGAGAGCGCTACGGACTCTCTCCCCGTCAGGACGTTTACCTGAGGGTCGACAGGCGGCTATCTCGAGTAGCTTAAACGCTCAATTCGGAGTAGTATCGCGAAGAGGATCTGCCTTTGACGATTACGACGATACTCTTTTAGACCAAATAGGTGACATGGCTAACAGAGGACAGGCTCCTCCCGCGGGAATATCAGACTCTATGGTGAACGAGGAAATCGCGCGTCTACGCGGGCGGACTGCCGTATCAGACCCCGTAAATGCGGTAACTATGGCTCGAGGCCTTTCACCTCACGCAGCCCAAAGGAGTCACGAAAGACGACCCTTACGGACGTCCAACCACGACCCAGCTGACCTGGGAACGTATCTCGATGGGGAAGGACGAGAAGACGAGGTCTTTGAGCCGCGGGAACGCCGGTCGGAGCATACTCCGAACGCGAGAAGAGATCTGGCACAAACCCTCATCGAGGTAGGAGCGGACGAATATGAACTGATTACAGCCCTCCAAGATCAGATTAGTGCCCTCACAAGACAATTAGAACGAATACAGCCCGGACGGGACCGAAGAAATAGGCCAAGTTTGAGGTGGCGGCCGGAACCAGTAAGAGAAAGAAGAAGCGTCCCCGCCACCCTCGGATCACCACGACTAGGCATAGGGCTAGCGTTAAAAAACATAAAGACATTCGACGGAAGCGACGCGAATGAGCTAGACGGATTCATAAGGTCATGCGAAACCGTATTTAGAAGGGTTGCCGAAGCAGACCAGGAACTTTTACTAGAACTTCATTTATATTTATCAATTAAAATCGACTGGTACCAAAAGATCAGACCAATCTTTTACAGCATCGAACTCGTCGATATCACCACCGATAAGCTGTACTCCGATATCTTTTCCGCCACGGCCATCCCGCAGCAGTGTTTCGCAGCTCTCGTCGCGAAAAATTGCCATACACCGTATATGCCGTATGTTGCGTCGGGATGCTGTTCGTGTGTCCATTGCGTAGTACGTCAAATTGCTCGATCCTTCGGCGTGTTCCCCCTCCGCATCGTTGTAAGCATCATGGGGTGTATAGGTTTCCCACGCATCGTCGAGTGCCTCCAGGTACGAGTAAAGACCGTGAGGCATGCTGACCACGCTTGTTCGGCATTCCTTGTAGTGTAGGAGCGGTGGACCATCCCACGTCGTCAGGGTAACGCACCCAATAAACTCTGTCAAACTGCATCGTTTCTCCAGAGTACGTAGCGCTGTCTCGTATGCACGCATAGCCCTCAGGCACCACAGTGTGACGCAACTTTCGCGTAATCTCTCAAGATGATTGAATGCCGCTAACCAGGCTGCGACTCCAGACGCATAGGTGCACGACGCGGTAGTTCTTCCGGTGTGGGCCTGCCCCACCTTTTCCTCAATATCGTTAGCTCTGATTTGGCCATAGGGCGCCGATACGTGATGCGGCATTTGGGATTACTATCGTCGGACATGCACCATTCATGTTTCGCCAACCACTCATTGGTACATATGCGCTGCGCGTAAGGGCTATCGTTAGAACGCTGATCGCAGATAAAACCCAGCGTTACGCTACAGCGTGTGAAATCATGGTGTCCTTTATTCAGTATCGTTGCTATAGACAGTTCGGGTAGTATCACGGGTCTTACACCCGACGGCCAACCCTTACGACAGACCATGTCGGGGTTATCGTCGCCTAGGTCTTCAATGTCCAGTACTCCCGGTTTCGTCATGTATATTGAGACTAGCGGTACACGCGTTAAATGTCCCAATCTCAACCACTCCCGTACGGCCTCTTTCTCTGGATCGTGCTCGGGATTTGCGTACCGATAGAGGGCTCGTGTCTTCGCCCACTGCATACGTCTATGCCTCAAAAAGTCGTTGTCGTCGTCGTAGCGAGCCATTTCTTTTTTCTACGGTAGCTGTCGGTAAATTTTTCACTGTAATGATTCTACTGCTTTTCTTAGACTGTACATCGCTGCCTGCTCGCGCGTGCCCCAGCTGCGTGTTTTCTTTTTCACAGGATCATCTTAACGCTGATGCAGATGCACCCAACTGTACAGTGATTCACGTGAATCACTCGCTATAGGATATCAGCATCTCGTCATCTTTGATACATCCTGCGATATCAGCAGTATCATGGTCATAGGCTCTTTGTTCGCTGCATCCTATGAAAACGGGGGTGTGGCTATGGTGATGGTGGGGGAAATGTTCGCCAATATTTCGATGACCTGCTTTTTAGATTTTGCCTTAGACAGTACTGCTCAGACCCTCGCACCGATCGTATAATAGCATTTACTACAATCATGTACAAGAAGCAAGTACTGCTGCCCGCTGTGTACGTTCTAAACCGATCGTTTTCGAAGCAAGTGATCACCGGCCTCTCTCTAAATCGTTCGGGAAGCTTATCACCTGTCATACGCATCGTTAATCAAGATTATTCCGGCGTGGAGTTTGAACCTACCGAATGGTCCATCATCACCGACCACTTCCCCGTCATCGACAAGTTCTTCACCGCCGAGGATAACATCAAGGAGGTACCCGAGGCTTTTAACAATCCTATTCTCAAGACCACTCATGAGATAGTCTTCACGTACTCATACGGCGAGCGGGCAATTATTATGAAGCCGGCAATCCCTGTGTCTACGGATAACAACGGCTCAGGTGTTAAAAGAGCTAGGGCCTACACACCTACTGTTGTGATGAAGAGGGTGTCCTACCTCAATCTCCAGAGGGTCTTGCGCTGCGTGACCGTTCAAATAACCAGGCTACGCGCGATTACCGACAGTGCTAACAACTGTAAAGACACGCTGATTGCGGAACTCGACCGCCGCGGAGATGACGCCTCCAGGGACAACATATTGGGCGATCTTCGACTGACTCTGGAGAAGAAAGGCCTGTGGTCACCGGTACTTTACCAATTATTAGTGGAGCTGCTCTCCCTGTATAACCACGAGTACCTCTCCTTCGTGCGGAGCACCATTGAGGATCAGAACAGCCATGCATAACGCTTATTTTCTTAATAAAACTGTATGATCGATGTATCTTGCGATATGCTTATAATATATTTTTATTTAAAACTTTTTTCTTGTTTTGTCTCCTACACCTCAATCGCCCTATATCTTTTCCGCTGCACGATGTTCATCATTGGAAACGAGTGTTATACGACGCCATCGCACACCTGCAGGGATTCTCGCTGAGATAAAGACATTCTTCAGAGGCGATCTGAACCATGATTACGTCATTGTTCGGAGAATATCTTGAGCATAACATTCTTAAAGTCACGCGGCTTGGGAAACGGGCAGAATCGGGGACCAGGCCTTACCAATTAATCAGGATACGTTTTTACGACTTAAAGTAGATTCGCGTCAACAATACGGTAATAATCGAAAATGTATCACACACTACAGCTTTTTATAATATACATAATGTGTCTTACAAAATACGGTGTTCTATTTTACCACGGGTACACTTATCTCCTTAGGATAATTAAAAAGTTACCGACCGGCGGTCAATGCATAATTACCGACCGTGATAGGCCCCTGGGGACATACAACGCCGCTGCTACTGAGTTTTGGGCCTTAGGACCAGGGCAGCGTGGTGGGGGAGCTCGGCATAGGGCGGTGGTGAGGGAGAGCCGCCCACATGGGCGAGGGGGTGACGCCATAGTGCGGTGCGGGGGGTCAGAGCGCTGCGCACTCCATGACTCACAGGGGACAGTGGTGGGGGTTTGTTGTGACGGCCAAAGGTGGTATATAACTACTTCGGAAGTAACAAAGGAAATCGTATACTTGCGAGAATTATTGAAACATATGAAACAGTCAAAGTTTATATCCAAAAAGACACAAGTATTTTGTGATAATCAGAGTGCGGTCTCATTGTGTATGAACAATGTTTCCCATGCTAGAAGCAAACATATCGACATACGGTTTCATTTCTCTAGAGAAGCCCAGGAACAAGGGCATATCAAAGTGGAATATAAGCCTACTAGCGACATGGCAGCTGATATATTGACAAAATCATTGCCAAAATTGAAACACGTAAAATGCGTTGAATTATTGAAACTATCTAGTTAAAAGTGTAAGACAATATAATAAAACATGTATACTGTATGTAGACATAGTTTGAACCGACCCACGAATTAGGGGGAGTGTTAGAGTTTTCATATTGGCGCGCCCTTTTTGTTAAGAATTCGCGGATCGCTCTAGTTCTTTTTGTTCGAGTAAGTTGGCAGCTATGGATTCGCTCTAACGTACTTTTTATGCGACACAAAAAATCGTAAGACTATGTTCTTCTTTGTATAATCTCCTATTAATTAAAAGTATCTGAAAAGAAAACCATCAAATATGTACAGCTAAAGAAATGAAATTATCCTCTTTATATATCAAATATATTTACCTAAATGATAACAACTGAATGAAATACAAATTTTTTAAATATAACTGTTCATTGTATAAATTATAATTCTTCTTGAATTTACTTGAAGGTATCAACAATCAGTAAAAACCCTCATTACGCTCTATAACGCGTTGATTTAAAAAGAAGATAATCGGATAAAAAGTTGATCAATTCTATCATTCTTCATCCATAGAAAAAGCATAATGGTTAAAAACCCGTACTGGCAGAGAACTACTGGCGCTAAAGTTAAGTTCTGGTCTAAAATTTTTTAATTTTAAAAATCTTTAATAATTTTTTAAGAATTTTTGGTTAAAAAGGTATTTTGAAATACTGAAAACTCCATTCAATTATCTCTAATAGTTTCCTATAAAAAAAGTCGTAAAAATTACTCATTTTCTAACAATCTAGATCAGAACCTCCCCTTAAGAAATTTGAAGGGAAAATTAAAAAAGATAAGTAACAGACATACATATATGTGAAAATTCACAATGCCTCTACTTCGCCGTCCAAAACAGGTTTTTATGCTTTTTGACCTTTCCTGTTATTGAAGAATGATGAAACTTTTTATCAAATTGACTATTTTTGGTTTAACGAATTATGGGACATTTCCGATTATGTTTTTTATTATTCTACTGTTTTGGATGCTTACTCGTAAGTAAAAAAGAAAAAAATTCTAGTATATACAATTAACAGATTTTTCATAATTTTATGTCATCATTTACTCGTTCTTGTTTAGGTAAATATATTTGTTACCTGAAGAGGGTTTCAATCAGAACAGAAATATCATAAACACCTTGTTTTAATGTAACATTCTTGACTACGCACATTTGTCGACACTGTAACATAAATTTTTTTTTTAAGTTCAACTGCCACGTAAGTCTACCAAATTGCCAAACTCAATATGATGAACTAAAACTGAAAAATCAACATCCCAGCATCAAAAGACTTTTACTCTATTCATTTCGAATGTTGAAATGTTGACATCATTCGTAATCAAAGAACCCGAAAACCCCTGAGTGCTTATTTTCATGTAAATTGGATAAAGTCTTCATTTTTCAATCCGCCATTGTGGATCTGCCGTATCGAATTTCTAACTTTTTACTTTAAATTAGTAATCAGGCACCCCAATAACCCTTGATACCAAATTGAGCTTTACAATACCTCTAGCAGGATATATCTAGGCGTTCATGGATTAAGGTAATTAGTCTATTTCACCATACCTCTAAACAGTCCGAAGTCCCTCTAACTTCTATGAGTGGGTTTTCAGAATCCAGCACATAGAGAACTTTCGCACCTAGCCTTCAGAGGCATGGTTAAGAGCGAGACAACAATATGTATTTGTTAACCAATCCTTGTCAATTACTGTCAACGAACACGGTGACGCGAATTCTATCCGCACATCGCACTAAAAAAGTGGAGGAACCGTTCTGCGCTCCTGTTGAAGAGTTGAGGAGAAAATTTAACTTAGCAAGTACCGACTTTAGATCGACTCGACTGTACCACGTAAATGAAATTAACAGAATATAAAATAAAAAAATTAATAGATATTATAAAAAAATATAAAACAACTAATCGTGCCAAATGTGAAATAATTGAATGTAAAGATAGCTGATTTTAGGATGGTCACGTTGTAAAATATAGAAAATAAGTGAGATAGCATTAAAATAAATGCTCCTATTACGGACCATCCATCCAAGGGAAATCTCTCGCTCTAGCCGTATAAATTCATAGGAATAAACAAGGACGTAGGAGTGCATCTATTTGTGGCCGGGCCAACGCCATCCACATTGGCGGCTTATCAAGTAATGGGAGAAACCTACTATGGTGAAGACACCCCGATCGAGAATTAGGACGCAATCAGTAATAGTGGCATTTACCTTACTTCTTAAAGATAAATAGTCTAGATATTTCAACAAAACATGATCAAACAGTATTCTTATTTTCCATTTCATTACATTTTCACACTCCTTTCCCCGTCGGTTATGATTTATAGATAAAAGCTACTAGTGCTGTCTCGTGAAAATTTCTTTCACGCACACGGAACTTTTAAACTGGCACTCCTAGAAATGTGTACATGTATTATTATTATAACTAATTTCACCACTTGGTTTTCTTAAGCATCGAATTAGCCTCCTGCTAAAATAATATATATATCCTGCTAATATAATAAAAGTATTGCGCTATGACACACTACAGCATTATGAAGACTTATGTACACAAGTCCGTTGGAAAAAAGACTATCTCACAAAAGAACACTTACGTGTAAAAAACTACGCCAAGTACAGGAGTGCTGTGTATTCCTCTAATAAAAAGTATTGATATCAGATTATTGAGGCCAAGTACATAAGTCACTACATGTTTGCCTATTATATGATCTAGCACTGGCCCATCATTTTAATTGTATTTTCAAAATTTCCTATAACGTTTTCACTACTCTGTTACATTACTACTGTTCCTCGTAGTTGATTATGATTTAATGGTTATTTAATAATTAATAAAACTTTAGCTGATTCCTTATCGAGTACTACTTGGCGGGTCCGTGCCAGGAATTCCAAAGTACTTACTTTGAACGTACTAATAGTATCCTAAAACTATATGTTTGTTATTAAGCTTTTACCGTGATTATTATTGACAAGTTATATTTAATAAGCTCGATATAAAAAGTTGACATTCGTTTTGAGTTTAATGACTGGCATAATGAACGCAAATTTATATCAAGAAATGCACGGACATGCCAAGTAGTACTCGATAAGGAATCAGCTAAAGTTTTATTAATTATTAAATAACCATTAAATCATAATCAACTACGAGGAACAGTAGTAATGTAACAGAGTAGTGAAAACGTTATAGGAAATTTTGAAAATACAATTAAAATGATGGGCCAGTGCTAGATCATATAATAGGCAAACATGTAGTGACTTATGTACTTGGCCTCAATAATCTGATATCAATACTTTTTATGAGAGGAATACACAGCATTCCTGTACTTGGTGTAGTTTTTTACACGTAAGTGTTTTTTTGGAGGATATCACAAGTTTTTGTTGTTCAACGGGACATAGAAGCTCTAAGAACTGAAATCTATATTTTCACAGATATAAAATGTAAATGCATTATGATGTCGCTAATCAGAAAAATATATTGCGTTGTCGAAAATGTTTAATCACATATAAATTTATACACAAGTCCGTTGGAAAAAAGACTATTATAATACTTCAAAGGATTCCTACAGCTTTTCAAGGACACGCCTGGCTGTGTTTTTCTATTCGACTAAGAATAACACATATAGGTGTAAATAAACATCAAATTGGTAATACATTGGATCATAAAAATTCTAAAAATAGACAATATCCAATTCCTGCCTCTATCCATAAAACCTGTTTCTTACATCTAATCCTTATCTCAAGTGCGAATAGTTCACAGGAGCAAAATATGAGTGACAACTAAAGGAAGAGATGAGCGAAGTGGATTACATGAATTTATGGACAAGCCTCTAGAGTGCTTTCTGAGCCCAACAAAGAGAAATTCTGGAATCATTTGAGCACTGGTTACAAGCATGGGATCCAAAAAGACGTACGTACAATGAATCTAATACATACCAAATAAAACTCCCAAGAACGACAGTTATACCAGCTTCTAAACCCATAGATGCCAAATCGATTTCGTACGAATCAAAACGCAACTAAGCTAATCCACAAAATATATTCTGCGATTTATTGTCGGAAAAAATGTATATAAATATGACCCAGAACAACTCTGCACAATATGCAATGTGACGTGAATTTCGGAAATTCAGTCACAAAGGTTGCTAGGGGTAGGGAAAAGACACAAGCCATCTGCAACGATCCTCCAAACATCAGTCACCCGACATTCCAAAGACGGCTTTACTTGTCTCGCTTACCGTTTATGCACTCTGTTTCCGCCTATCGTCCTTTCTGCTTATTTCTGTTCCGCCTTTCTGCTTTTTCGTTTTTTTTTTATTTTTGAGCTTCCCTATTCGCACTCGCCTACCTTCTTTATCGTCCTGGGCAAATCTACGTCTACACCACGAGTACGAAGCTGGCCGCCAACAAGAGTTCCTGAGCTACCGGACGAGCGCTCGACAGAGGCTGGACCAAACTGCTGTTCGTTCCGGAGGATTACCGTGGAGCCAGGGAGACCCGGGATGGGAACCCTCTAATACTTCTGCCGGCCGCCCATACGGACCGCCAAAAAGGGCCTTCGTCACTCGTGCCGCCGATAGGAGGAAAGGATAATCCTCTATCGTGCCGCCCAGTCGCCGAACGTTCCCTGGCGCTCCTGTTATCAGTGGCCCCCGGAGAAGAAACCCAGGGCCTACTCTTCGCTGGATGCTGCTGCTCGCACCGAGGACTCACGATCGGCCGCACTAAGGACTCCCGCGCTCAGCTCGGCCCTCTCCGCCTATCTTCGGACTCGAGTCGCCTAATGCTTCGTCTCTGGCTACCGTCAAGCGTTAGATTTACCTATTTTGCATTATTATATTTTGCTATCGCTCTACCGTGCGAATTAGAAATTATTAAGTTATGGAGAGGAGCCCCTAGGGCTCTTCCTCTAGCGACGAATTCCGGCTCGTTCACTTACGTTTGGAGCGTCTTAGCCTGTGGTTAATTTCTAAAAGTAATTACGATCGAACAAAGACGAGCCGAATTCGACGGATTGAGATTGCCGAGTCATAAAGAATATATAATATTGAAGGAAGGAAGGAAGTTTGAGGACCGATTTCCTCGATTTCGTATCTTATATTGTAATAATATACTAATTTATTATAAATAAGAAGATAAAAATTACAACAGAAAGAAAACTATGAGCGTTATTAATTAGCGGATTTTGCACTACCTATCTTATCAATATACATACAAATGTCGCGTTACAATATATTTGGTGAGCACCTTTCGTTACCTTTATTTTGGAGATTTTGTGAATTTAATTGAAGTAATCCCGACTAGGCTCTTTGTCTCGACGGCAGATTTCTCGCTTACCGGGACTGAATGTCGTTCCAGTCCCTCTAAATAAAAGGACAATAGTGCCGGGTACCGTTATCTTATTTAGCTTTTCTTGATTATCGTAGAGGATCTTTTATATCGAATATATTGTAATTAATTTCGCTTTGCTGTAATTTAGTGCATTGGAATTGTCGAATATTTTCTAAGTTGCCGATTCTCTTCTCGACCACGTGGAAACATCTAGGGCCCCGGCGTCTCCGACTCGGCCGTTTCCCCGTTGTGTCTGCCTTGCTATTTTAATTAAATATCTTTTGGCTTTTCTATCTTTTTCGGTGTTATATGTCGCTTTATTATATGGAATTTTGGACTCTAAGTAATTCTTTTCTGTGCCTTATATTGTTCACGTATTTTTCGCTGTCGTTATTAGGAATGGCATCCTCCTCTGTATTTAATTAATATTTCAACTTTTGGAAATTTGTAGTTACCGTCTTATTGTAATAATTTTTGTCACAATTTTTTTTTTTTGAGTACTCGCCCGAGTCGAGGATACATGACACACTATCAGTGGCGTACCTAGGATTTATTTATTTTTGCCGATTAACCTACTCTTGTGCTAATTTTTCGAGAGCTTGCTATTTCTTCTAACTAGTTTATATTATCTGTACTGCCTGTGTTAATTTATTTGCGTGTATTTTATATCTGTGTGTTAATTTCCATATTTATAGTAAACATTTTCTGACTCTTTCTAATTGTCGGAAAATTTCGCGAGTGAATTTGTTCCTGATTTTCGTACCGATACGAATTTAAACCTCTGTTCTCGCGTGTATTTTGTATTCTCCTATTTATCCTGGCCGACATACCGAGCCGATGGTGAATATCGACACGCGCGTGAATCGCGGTCACCCTATCGGGGTAGTGACCGACCATATGATCGGAGAAAGTACGATGCGAACCGTTACCATGACTCACGCACCCCCTCGCCAGCGTATCGGAGTTCCCGGCGGGAATATACGGTTCGGCAGGAATCGCCTGATCATGATTTTTCAACAAGACCGAGTGGAATTTTGAAGCAACATCCGAGAAGTGGGGACTATACCCGAGACAGTGAACGTCACGGGCGACTCAGCAGCGAATGTTGCCATTGTTCTAAAGTACGAGTCGATCGTTCGTCTAGTCCGGTTGATCGTCAATCTTTAAACTACCAGGAGGCTCGTCGCCCAAGTCCGACGGCGAGCCGTTCACAAGAATCGCGTCATGCGAGTCGCCTGGACGAGAAGCAAAACACGGTAAAATTCCTGGAAAAGTCTGCACCGTCCTCTGGACGAACGCCTCAGTAGAAACACCGGTAGTGGAAATGTCAGCCCCGGAAGTTCGTAACCGAGTCAGACGATTTTTCTTGGACACGGGCTCAGACGACAGCCTTATTAAACTAAGGGCAATAGATGAAGATCAGACAATAAATACGGATGAGATAATCAAAGTCTCAGGAACCGCGGAAAAGGAAATACTAACACTTGGTACCGTCGTATTACTTCATTTCACGGACAAGCCGACGAAGTTCAATGTCATGTACGATTTACCATTGGCAGCCGATGCTATAATTGAGAAACCATACTTTCGCGAGGAAAAGGCGGAGATCTCGTTCAACCACAATACCATGGTTACTCAAAGTGACTCCATCCGACCAAAACCGTTCGTTGATACCAACCTTCATATAGTCAATCGCATATTAACGGCAAAATCCAACCGTGTCTTTCGAATACGAGCCCGCACCCGACAGCAAGTAACGTTAGAAGTGGTAAATAGGGATTTAAAAGAAGGCTACCTGACTCGTGTGGCGACACCGGAAGGGCTGTTCCTGGGCGAAGCCCTAGTCACTCAGACCAATGGCCACTGCCACGTGATGGCAATTAATACCTCGAACGAGGATATAGAAATCCAGACAGGAGCACAGGAATTAGTGCCATTTACTTACTGTAGTCCCAACGAGAAATCTGATCTCGAGGATACCGAGTCAACGGACGTGGACGCTGTTCCCCCGGCAGATCGCGTAAACGCCATTTTAGCTGCATTGCGATTAGATCATCTCAACAAAGAGGAACAGAGACCCGTTCGTGAACTTATCGAGGAATACCCGGGTCGATTCAAGCTCCAAGGCGATAAGTTACAGTGCACGAATCGCGCATATCATAAAATTCCAACTGTCGATGACTTGCCGATAAACACCAGACAGTACAGATTCCCAGTAATTAATAGGGATGAGGTCGAACAACAAGTACTGACGAAACTACGCGATGGGATAATTATTCCTTCGCAATCGCCGTATAATTCGCCAGTGTGGATAGTGCCTAAGAAACCTGATTCGCAGGGCCGTCCGCGCATGCGAACGGTGATAGACTTTCGCAAACTTAATGAAAAAACGGTATCTGACGCTTATCCACTGCCCAATATACTAGAGATATTGGACGAGTTGGGCCAGGCGCAGTATTTTTCAACGTTCGATCTAGCTAGCGGATTTCAACAAATCTCCATGGACCACGGGGATCGAACAAAAACCGCTTTCTCTACCTTGAATGGGCATTATGAATATGCTAGAATGCCCGAGGGGTTGAAAAATGCACCTGCTACGTTTCAGCGACTGATGGATAACGTGCTGAGAGGACTGCAAGGCACGGAATTATTTGTGTACTTAGATGACGTCGTGGTCTTCGCAAAATCCTTGACGGAACACAAGATCAAGGTTCGACGTCTCATGAGACGCCTTGAAGAAGCTAATCTCACCTTGCAACCTGACAAATGCGAATTTCTTCGTCGAGAGGTTGCTTATCTCGGACACATAGTGGACCGTGACGGGCTGAGAATGGATCCGAAGAAATTAAGGGCGGTAGAGAAATTTCCTACCCCGAAAACTCAGAAGAATGTGCGTCAGTTTCTGGGTTTAGCTGGTTATTACCGACGGTTCATACCAAATTTCCCAGCGCGCGCAAAGCCATTATTCGACCTACTAAAGAAGGGGTTAGCATTCTCTTGGGGACCTCCACAGAGGATCAGCTTCAGGGACCTTCGCAAAGCTTTATGCAGGGAACCAATATTGCAGTACCCGGACTTGGATAAGCAATTTATTTTAACAGCAGACGCCTCGGACATCGGTATAGGTTCAGTACTATCGCAAGAACATGACGGGCAACATCTGCCGATAGCTTATCATTCGAGGGTACTAACAAAGGCTGAGAAGAACTATTCCGCTACGGATAAGGAATGCCTGGCGGTCATTGATTCAATAGAGCATTTTAATACCTATCTGTATGGTAGAAGGTTTAAGCTTGTTAGCGATCATGAACCCTTGAAATGGATAGGAGCGATGAATGATCCTGGAAAACGGCTTACGCGGTGGAAATGGAAAATGAGAAGGTACGACTACGAATTTGTCTGTAAGGCCGGGAAATTGAACGTCAACGCGGACGCGCTTTCCCGAAACCCGGTAATTTCAGGAGAATCAAGCTCGGAGTGTTCCGGAAGCGACAGCACGAAAAGGGTACTCCCGATAAACTCGAGTAATGTGCCGACATCAGCACGCGGGGGAAGTAGTATAACGAGAGGAAGGGGTCGGGGGAGACCACCAGGACGCTCTAGACGGGCGGGAGTTACTAGATTTTCGGCGACTCAAAACCTTGGTGGCATTGCTGCTAGGACTCGTTCTCGCACGCAATCTAACCCCGCGGTACCCACAATATCTGAAACCGATGAGTCAAGTACTGAGGCATCCGATCCGCCGATACAGAGAATGCATCGTAGTACGCTACCCGCACCTCTCCTACCGTCGAGGCGCCCGCTA
Organism: Cephus spinipes; assembly: GCA_963971525.1. Taxonomy (NCBI): domain Eukaryota; kingdom Metazoa; phylum Arthropoda; class Insecta; order Hymenoptera; family Cephidae; genus Cephus; species Cephus spinipes. Next base: position 17,829,595 of record OZ020572.1, on the reverse strand, counting down.
ACTCCGGCGGAGATCACTGAACCCGATGCGTCAGCAGGGCTGAGCGGCCCACTGACCGCCAAGACACTCGACACCGTTGTTGTTAATCTGAATTCTGTTGACGAGGGCTCGGACGATAGTGTATTCGAGGAGCAGGTACAGTCCGGGGAATCCCCTATCAAACCGAAGGAACATACAGAGGAAAAACCACAGCCAACTGCCCCAGAGTTACAGGCCACTAATTCACCTTCTATGAATGACACGGGCGAATTAACTGCGCAACTTCAAGAGTCGTTCAGTAAATTTAATGAATCTCTACGTGTTCTGGAGGGGAAATTCCAAGATAAAGGGACGAGTCAGGTTCAAGATGACGAGGACGTTGAAGTCGTATTAGGTACTGTTTCGGATGGAGACTCGATACCGGAGGAAATGCAGGAGAAGTTCGAGGAGTTGGATCCTTTTGATGATGAGCTAGAGGATATTGTGCTTGCTAGACGTATTGAGAAGCTAAGGAATACTGTTCCGCAGTTATCGGAAACCGAACTCCTGCGACGAGTAAGCCTTTCCAAAAATGACCTCGTTCCCCCTGTCATTGAGGAATCTATGCAAAACGCAGACCAAAGCAGTAAGGTGATACCGGAAAGACAGAACGGAAAAGGGGATGATACACCGTTACGCTCATATCCAGCGGAGAGCGGTGGCGAAAAAGCGCGTTCGCGAGAAGTAAGGGTTCTCTTTACCGGCTGCAGGAGTAGTTCCTACCGCACGATCAATTCCGTTTCCCTTTAACCCCACACCAAGGCAGATATTTACTCCACGACCAAGGACGGAAGAAACAAACTCGTGTAACGAACCATCGAAAACTATAAGATTCAGCGATAATGACCTGTGTGCCGTAGCATCAACATCGGAAAGCGAGAATGACCAGAAAGGCAATCACAAAGGGGAAGTGGTGAAAGTCTATAACCCCGTCGTTGGAACCCGGGAATGTCTAACATGCAAACCCGATAATTACGTCCATTTTGTATCCGCAGACGGGGAACTCGTTACCCCAATTGGGAAAATACTCTCGGATCTGGGAAGAATTGATGCGGACAGAATTAAACAGACAAGTCGAAGGGTGGGACAAATTCTTGTCACGCCTTGTGGGAAGAATAAGATCTACAGTATAATCATAAAAACCCGGTACTTCGAAAAAACTGAAGATGAAAACATTTTTAAGAGATTAAGCAACTTGAAGAGGGTTTTAGAACGTAACCACGTTGAATCTCTTCGAATATCCCGCGCTGGAGATTATACAGATTCCCTACCCGCAGGCGAACTTGTTGACAAGATTCACGAGATGTTTGAGAATTCGGGGGTTGCAGTGACCATTTGTTACGGGAAAATACAAATGCCGAGGCCGGAAGATCGGAATATCATCTTAAGCGAGTTCCATGAGAGCTTGATGGGCGGTCATAGGGGGGTGACAAAGACATACCGGAAAATCCGAGAACGCTTTTATTGGCCGTCACTTCGTAACGATGTGCAAAACTTTATCAGGCGCTGCAAAAGCTGCCAGGAGCTCGTGCGAGTCAAAACTCGCGAACCGATGTTGATTACAGATACGCCCGTGGACGTCTTTGATAAAGTCGCGCTGGACACCGTAGGACCTTTACCCACTACTCCGCATGGAAATAAGCATATACTAACCATGCAAGATCAATTATCGAAATATTGTTTGACAGAGCCTATCCCGGATTTAAAAGCAGCCACCATTGCAGAGGTAATAACACGACGGCTCATAAGTCAATTTGGGGCTCCGCGTGCTATATTGACTGACCGGGGAGCCGCATTTACGAGCAGTCTTCTAAGAGAAATTGCGAAGATATTCAAAATCAAACAGCTTACAACGTCTGAGTATAGACCGCAAACGAACGGTGCCTTGGAGCGAAGTCACATCATGCTAACGGAGGATATCAAACATTATATCGGGAAATATGATGATTGGGACAGACTATTGCCCTACGCCGAACTATCTTACAACACCTGTGTGCACGAGGCGACGAACTTCACCCCGTACGAGGTAGTATACGGGAGACTACCGAGACTGCCAAGTCAGTTTCCCACGGAGCCCAAACTCTCCACCTATAATTCCTTTACATCGGAATTGATAAGGCGACTATCGGAAATTCGTGAAATCACCGGGGAAAACATCAACAAGGCGAAAGAAAACTACAAACGGTACTATGATGAAAAGGCCCGGCCATTTACAGGCCGCGTAGGCGACGAGGTTTTGGTGAAGAAGGAGGTCCGGAAGGGTAAGTTTGATGGTCAATATCATGGACCATATACTATAGTAGATGTAACCGATAGAAATAATGTAATATTGCAAATGCCAAATGGTCACCTAATTCGTAAACATGTAGATGCCGTAAAATTGACATATAAGTGAATGCATTGGAATGTTAGAATGAACACTAGGAATTGATAAGCAATTTCCCAAAATCCTCACATGCAACACACGCTGGCTGGCGAATAAGGGGATCTAGTGACACCGGAAATACCCGAAACCATGGGGACTGCAGTTGGAAGATTTTCTCACGTTCTACCAAGATGGGAATCCGCAACCAGGTAATGCTGACCGAAATACGAGGTGCAGTACGTGATGATAACGAGGGAAGTCCACCATAGCTCCTACCGAATGTGGGAAAGCAGAGCTTGCAAAAAAAAGAAAAAAGAGTGGACAAAGAGCTCGACTCCCTGCCCTCAAGGATTCAGTCGTCAGTAGGCAGACAAATCACACGGAACTCGTTAGTCACTTCGTCTCCTCATACTTAGAAATTTTGATGGTCCGCTATACTCAAGTAACCTTCCAAGACAGTAGAGATTCAGAATCAGTACAGGTCGGTGAAGTGCAACACGAATTGGAATCACCTCAGTTATTACACGGATCCGCAATATTCGAAGTGAACTTAGGGTACGATTTAAATTTCGTTAGAAGCAGTGCTGTTACTCCAGGAGCCGTCCTCTTTGACGTAGGTGCCGTACGAATAGAGACAGCTGTTGAGTCGGTACGGTTACTTGCGAGAATATTAGTATACTCTCCTGACGAGCAGCATACTCCATATTTGTTCCATATTGTAGCGGATTTTCCCGGAAATTTTGCGGGTGTCATCGGATTATTATCGACATTTACGCCCGTATAACCGGAACGCACTCGCACGTCGCCTTCGGTACCTTCCCTTAGCGATCCTAAAGAGAATCCAGCACCCTAATAGCTTTAGTGCGAAATCCCGCACAAGCTATACCATAACGGAAAAATTCTGAGCGGTCATTCGCTCGAATTTGGCCTTCTTACGCTCCCAATATATCTCCTTTCGAGTGATGTTCTGAACGATTACCCACTCGAACATTACGTATTCCCAAAATACTGAGATTCTGAGCGATTACCCGCTCGAACTTGGTATCACACCCCGGCCATTACAAGCTCTGAGCGAAACCCGCTCAAGTGTGTATGATCAAACCCTAGATACTCCCAGTCATCCCTGCATATACCCTGAACCGACAACGAGTGCACCGGTAAAAAGGGGGCTGTGTCGATGTCCGACGATAAGGTTGGTTCGGATTAATATTATTGTTACCACCATTGAAGGCTATTAAAATCAAGCCAGACTTCCGCTGCTCGTCTCGGGAATTACAAAAACTCGTGGTACGCCGCGCGGGAGTGAAAAATCGAAAAAAACAGGCGGAAGCTGTAGCAAGTGGTAAAGTGAAGCAGTGTGATCATCGGATCAGAGGACCCGAGGGACCAAAGGACCCCTTAATTCAACAAAAGGGGATCGGACAGGCGAACGCGATCAGTGGCTCAACAAAAAGCTCCTATATAGCAGCACGCTATAAGGGAAGGCCTGTGGCGATAGTGAAGCCAATAGTGGTTGACCAACTGTACGTGCATCCGGGCCCTCCAACATCCATTGAACGAGCAATCTTTGACCAAGAAGTCCCGGTTGTAACGCTGGAGTAAGATTTGAAAATATCCGGCAAGAATAGTGGAAACATGATGGAAATCTGGATACTGGTGTTTTTGAGCCTTGTGTCTCCGGGGGAGGGGAGTCTAAACGGCCAGAATTCGCATCAGAACATCGCGATAAAAGATCTTCCGGGATTATATTATGAAAGGGTGACTCCGCTACGACTACAACATGTCGATTGGAGAGTGAGTGTGTTTATCGAAGTGGAAAAATTCAAAAATGATTTTCCGGAAATAGGCAAGCAATTAGACAATGCACTGGATGCTTGTCAGCAGGTAAACTCGCTAGACACTTGCCGCGAACTCCTACAACATGACCTTCTCCGGGATCAATTAAGAATGGCCAAAACAACAGTGAGGGAGTTAGGGCATGCGGCGGTCGCGCATGAACTTCCACCTACCATAGACCGTGAGCCCTACGTACAATGAAAAAGCGTTCTGTACCTCTCGGGATAATTGAATCAATCAGTAAATCGCTATTCGGGACAATGAATCAAGAAGACGCGGAATATATCCACTCCCAGATAGACCGACTGTTTGAGGATCAAACAAATTTGACACAACTGATAGGAAGACAAATGCACATCACGGCATCGCGTTTGCAACAACTCCATGAGGATCATGTAAGCGAATTCCGAAGAGTGGATAAACTGTACGACGGATTAGATGGTCTTTGGAAACAGCTACAAACCTTGGACAAAGAAAATGCAAAGATCAAGTTTAATGCGGAGCTGACGAGATTCGCGTACCGTGCTCAATTAAAATTAGAGCAGTACGTAATAGTCGGTGAGGAATATATCCGAGTGATTTCTGCGGCACGGGATGGACAATACGATCCAGCCATTCTATATACAGACCAATTAACAGCAATCTCCCGGGCAATCCAACTTCAAGCTCCTGAGTTTGAGTTTCCATTGCCCATAGAGTCTCTAAGGGGCGAAATATTGGTACGTATAGTACACACTGACCTAGTGTTCCACCAAGGCCGCCTCATTATCGTATTGCACATTCCATTACTCGACAGAACGCGTTATCAGTTATACCACATGCATCCATGGCCGGTGCCTCAGGCAGGAGGGCAGACGGGATCAGCTTACATAACTCCAGCCGCTCCATACATTGCCGTTTCAGAGGACCGAAGAACATACTTTTTGGCTGACGCGTTATATATTGCGGCGCGTGTGCGAGTAATTTCTAACTACATTTGTACTGTAGAAGTACCCGTTTACGAAGTATCCGTAACTGGAAGATGTGAAATAGAAATGCTGACTCGACCATCGACATCAGCTTATCAGCGGTGCAACGTCCGTGTCACTCCATAGCTTGGTCCGTTCTGGAAGCACCTGCCAGCTCAAGGGGGCTGGTTGTATTCTCTTGCTCAACCATAAACGGTACACATACTTTGCCCTGGACTGATTGATACCACAGAGAAATTGAGTGGCGCAGGGGTATTTCACCTAAGTGCGAATTGCGTAGGACGGACGCGCAGTGCAACGCTGACCGGCATTAGGGCTTATGAAAGTCAGCAGCAATATTTTTACGCACCGGAGACCACCCTTAATGTGACCTTGATAGCACCGATACTAAAGGATCTTCCGAATGAAAAGGTATTGCCGCCAATGCCGGACGAATCTAATGGAAAACCTCAACCATGAAAGTATAGACAAGACGGCGAATCACTATTCGATATCGAACAGAAGATCATGGAGATTGGGACGCACAGAAGAAACAAGCAGCAGTAACAACACTGGACCATCGTTGGATTCTCCCTCCAGGGGCTCTTCGTGCTGGTCCTCTGTGGCTATTTCTGTCAGAAAATTATCCGGAAACGGAACTGTCGTGGATGGTTGACTCCCCAGAAGAACGACGTTGAGGCAGGAGAAACAATGCAATTACCTCGTAAACGCGCAGGCCACCTTTATCGGATCCGCAACAGTGATATCGGAGCCACCGCGATGGACGCAAGGGAACCCGAGATCAGGTTCCCACCGACAACCGTTGGCACCGGGATTCTCCCATGCCAAGAGGCTCAGGTTGATTAATTCTAGACTATATCTCTAGTGGGACATAACAGTATCTGTAAGGAAGTTATTCATGATGGGAAAAGGCATGACGAACACCAAGAAACAAAAACCGAGTAGTTTTGCCAAAAGCCGAAGTGAATATTTTTATTATTGTAATAAGAAAATAAGAAAAATACGCGTCTTTTATGGTTTAGGAAATATACTGCTAAGTTGCCATTCGGATTTATATGGCGAATAGGCGGCCGAGCCCAAGAGGGTCTTCTCTCTCGTCATTGGGATTCAGCCACAGGATATCGCTGCGACACCGCAGCGTCTGGCGATGTTCCCGTACAGCTGTCCGCTCATTGATGGTGCGCCTAGGGCGGCGAACCCATTTGTTGGGAATAAAAATTTTCCCCACGTCCTAAAAAGGAAAAAAAAAAAGAGGAAACAATAGTAAACTATCCTTTCTGAGGTAGTAATATCGAATATTAAACAATAATAGTAGGAACTTACCAGCCACACTTGCAACTCCAGGGGAGGGGGCCCCTCACAGATAAAAGCTGTATGGACGCCGTCCTCGTCCGGTATAATTACCACGTTGTCCTTCCTCGAGTTCAATTGTAATACTGAAGAATCAGGGACGCGAGGCTCCCCAAGAGAAGGTCCCGGGGACCGCAGGAGGTAAAAGGATACAAGGAGGGGGCATAGGCGACAAAGGATGCATCCAGCAGAAACTGCAAAGGTGGCAGTCGCTAGAGAAGATAATGTCAATACGATAGCCCTACTAGAACTATAGTCCAGGCCCTGGTAGCGTATTCATTAGCTTAAGCAATAGCGTAAGATCTTCACTTACCGTAGAAAAATCATACTTATCACGTAATTATACACTTGCCAAAATCTTTACAATGCGTGGCCCTAGGGCATCGAGGCGTCGTTGAATTGCTCGCCAAAGGTGATTGAATCGACGAGGGCGTCGATACTCAAGGGGGGGGATGCTGTCACGTGCCGTGCCTTATTGAATTTGGATCTCGCACACACATATACAGGGTGTCCCAGAACTACTTTTACACCCGAAAGTGGGTGATGGCTGGGGGTCCCCCGAGTACCCTCCTGCAAACCGTTTGCCAAAATTCGCAATAGTTTTTAAATGAGAAGCATTTAAGATGCACCAATCAGAATGAAGAATTTCCGCGGATCGTGGCTGCGTGGTGGGAGGTATAGTCGTGGCAGGCAAAAGCTAACTGCTACAGCCAGATGGCGCGATTCGCAATTGTTTCTGAATCCGAGCGCCAAGCGTTTTCGTTGACAGACTGCCGATACTGGCCGAACTCCTTAGCTTCGTGCAGCCGTCTCTCGTCCAACGCGCGATTCTCAACTGTTTCGAGATATGAGTTCGGTCAGACGCAAAACCCGTACACGGTGCGTCAAACGAATTGAAATGTTATTTTAACTATGAGTAGTTCAGAGAAATAATATTATTACAGAGAGAGAGAGAAAGAGTGAGAAAGAGAAAGAGAGGGGGGAGGGGTGTGGAGGGAGCAATTATCAATGTTCATGTCATGATATGGATAATTATTTTTTTTTATTCAAAAATGCGTTCATGCACCATTCGCACTAGACATACCTTGGGCAAAAAGATTTTCGTGCAGGATGAGGCCCTACTGCAAAGTTGAAGGAGATAGTAGAGAGTAGTAGAGAGATAAGGAGTACTTTTTCCGGGACTTTTACCGGGACTTTTTCCGGGACTTTTACCGGGACTTTTTCCGGGCCTTTCTGCGGTACTTTTGCCGGGACTTTCTGCGGTACTTTTGCCGGGACTTTCTGCGGTACATTTTTCCACATTTTCTCCTGAACATCTTCCAGGACTTCTTACGGTACTTCATCCCGTACGTTCTTCTGTTCTTCTTACAGCAAGTCTGCCTGTGTGTTTCCCTGAATCTGCACGGAGCTGTTTGCCGTGATTTTCGAAGTACAGACGTCCCTCGCTCATGTTCTTGAATTCCTGCTGTTCCTCGCCCTTAATTTCTCCGGGATTTTTTCCGGTACTTTTACTAGGACTTTTTCCGGGACTTTTACCGGGACTTTTTGCCGGACTTTTGCTTCACTTTTCCTTCACTTTTCCTCGACTTCCAGCGTACAAGTTACGTCATATTTATCAATATCTGGATATACGTAATACTGAAAAATGTTATTAAAAACAGAAATGCTACTAAGTATGTACATTTTTCAGTATTACGTATATCCAGATATTGATAAATATGCCGTAACTTGTACGCTGGAAGTCGAGGAAAAGTGAAGCAAAAGTCCGGGAAAAAGTCCCGGTAAAAGTACGGGAAGAAGTACCGGAAAAAGTCCCGGTAAAAGTCCCGGAAAAAGTCCCGGAAAAAGTCCCGGTAAAAGTCCCGGAAAAAGTACTCCTTATCTCTCTACTACTCTCTACTATCTCCTTCAACTTTGCATTAGGGCCTCATCCTGCACGAAAATCTCTTTGCCCAAGGTATGTCTAGTGCGAATGGTGCATGAACGCATTTTTGAATAAAAAAAAAATAATTATCCATATCATGACATGAACATTGATAATTGCTCCCTCCACACCCCTCCCCCCTCTCTTTCTCTTTCTCACTCTTTCTCTCTCTCTCTGTAATAATATTATTTCTCTGAACTACTCATAGTTAAAATAACATTTCAATTCGTTTGACGCACCGTGTACGGGTTTTGCGTCTGACCGAACTCATATCTCGAAACAGTTGAGAATCGCGCGTTGGACGAGAGACGGCTGCACGAAGCTAAGGAGTTCGGCCAGTATCGGCAGTCTGTCAACGAAAACGCTTGGCGCTCGGATTAAGAAACAATTGCGAATCGCGCCATCTGGCTGTAGCAGTTAGCTTTTGCCTGCCACGACTATACCTCCCACCACGCAGCCACGATCCGCGGAAATTCTTCATTCTGATTGGTGCATCTTAAATGCTTCTCATTTAAAAACTATTGCGAATTTTGGCAAACGGTTTGCGGGAGAATACTCGGGGGACCCCCAACCATCACCCACTTTCGGGTGTAAAAGTAGTTCTGGGACACCCTGTATACGAACGAGGATGCAACGGAGGAACCACGCGATGTCGGAGACGCTGACTCCAGCAATGTGTGAAGAAGCTAGCTTCCGGTCTTATCGCACCAAGAACGTGCCTAAACGTGTGAACTGAAAATTCCAGGATTCACGCGAGCGGGTAAAAACCGCTGAATTAGTAAGACTTGCCCCTACCTGTCCACCTACTTTCAGCAGAAAGTAGGATGGATCAGGGAAGGCAAAAGGAGTCTCCAGATACACGCTAGAGCGCATAGTTCGGCCTGGAATAGCTCCTCACAAATTGCAATTCGCGGCGGCTATCATTCTCACGGGAGTTCCGCGTACTGTTATCTATCGCCGTTTGTAAGTCGATTAAGTCGTATCGAGCCCTACGAGTTGCACGCGTAGCGTATCAGTCAACGTGAGTTTAGATGTTAGTATTTTGATTTTTGCCAGGAACAATATTGTCGTGTAGTTTAGGTGGTCACCAAAGTGAAGGATCTTGAGTCGTGGGGAGAAGAATTGCGAACACCGAGGCAGCGTTGGCATCCAGTGTTGCACGCCGAATGAACGGACGAGAGTGAGTATGCAGGAGTGAGTGTGGGCACGGCATTACGAGATCATTGTAAACCTAGCTGTAAGACCATCTGGCACTTTCTGTATTTCTATCTAATAACTAGCACATAAGCAAAATTGGGTTGTAACAATACATTCGAGTCATTTCATTGAGATTACTGCATCTTTGATTTAAATAGACCATACACCAATTCCTCCACCTAGCGGCAATCCAAAGGACCGGGCCTGTATAGGACGGCAGTCAAGAACTTACCCAGAACAAAAATAAACATAAACTTCCACGCGTAGCGTGGGAGATTAACTTTGTTAGACGTGTAATAACACCCTGCACGTCACACGTTAACCTTATCTATCTTTCTCTGCTATTTCTCTTTTACCTATTCTCTATATCGCCTGTCGATTCCTTTTCCTGCCTAGCCTCCTGAACCCCACAATGCTCTCTCAGGTGATATAGCCTCTCAACCGAGTACATTTATGGAGATTTCGTCCATCAGTTGATTCTCTCTCTGTCTCTCTACCTCCCTCTCTCTCTGCTCTCTCTCGGGAATGGCTGCCTAGTGTGGCCGCTTAGTTCAGTCTCTCTGAAAAATTTCTTGACTACTATAGATATTCTAGTTTTTTCTCGTGTTTTTTTTTGTGCGTGCTGATCGTGTGAGTTTCCGCGGTAACCTGCTTGCTCCATTGCACTTATGCCTTTTAAATTTTGTGGTGTTGTCCACTGAAATGACTACAACGTGTGTTTCTGCTGAGTCCCTCTCTGTTTAAGTTTCCTGGTCTGTTACCTGGGAATACTTTGATTAATTATAGTGTGTGAGAGTGCTAAAGAATTTCTCTTATTATTTTAATTCTACTGTGAAGTGGTGGTGTAAAGTCATGCTGTGGGCAAATTTCGATTGGCAGTTTAAAATGACAGTTGCCAGCTGGTATCACTAACATATTGACATTACTTGCGTGTTTGTCTTATCTCTCCTTAGCCCGGGCATCCTGAGTCATGTTGCGCTGGGAGTCTCCTGACCCCATAGAAATATGCCAGGCCTGGTAGTCCGCGCGTGCAGCAATGTGCTAAGTCAGAACTAAAGGCGGCCTGGCAACCGAAATGAAGAAATAATAAAATCGCACAATAATCACTTTTCGGAAGTCCAGCTTATGGCTGCACATCCGAAAATCGGGAGTCTACGTTTAGAATCCGTACGAATAAGGTGGTCTCGAGAGTAGACCCGAAATAGAAGATAGTCAATTTAATTAACGGTGACTATATTTTCCAGGTCGACGTACGTCGACATACTGTACACACACTTAATCATTTTAATAAACCTTCACTGTTTTGTTATATTCACGCGAGTTCTAACTCCTTAACCGGCAACGATCCCAAAAATATCCTAGCCCTAACCTCTCTTATCGAACACCTTCGTTATCGAGACGTTACGGCACAACAAATTTGGTGGCAGCGGTGGGATATTGCCAAAGTGAATTAGCAAAACGGAAGTGTCAGAAGTGATCGAGAAGACCACACGAGAAACAACCGGAAACGGTAAACGAAACCCAGAGCTGAACCCGACATACATTCGTTGGGACAAATAGCCTGGTAGGATTCAACGCGCAGTAGGTGAATCAGGAACAAAATCGGACTCGACAAGAGACGTCGAGGAACTTACGGCAAAACGCTACGCAGTAGGCGTTATTGCAAAGAAGAGTCGTGCAAACGTAGCCGACACACAAGACAACAGAAGACCAACAACACCCGGAAGGACGTCTACAGTTGACAGCGGTATCCAGACATCGCCGCTACCGGGATCCGGACGAGTACGAGTCACCCAACGACTACCAACGTCATCCCGGAGGATCAACGCCATGGAGTGGAGCTTCATCCTGTAAGTGGCGGTTACCAATCTATAAAGCCTATAAAATTTCCAAAGCCAGTAGGTAGGATTAGTCTCTAATTGTTAGTCACGGTATACTCCTGACACCCCCTACGCGAATCGGTCCATGCCTCGCGATACTGAGCCGCTACCCTTACGTAGGGGAGGCTCGTTTGAATCACCTTTGGATAGGGAAAACGTCAACGTCCTAGCCGGACTAGAAGCCGCGGTCGGAGATATAACTTTTAGAGCTAGGAGAGCGCTACGGACTCTCTCCCCGTCAGGACGTTTACCTGAGGGTCGACAGGCGGCTATCACGAGTAGCTTAAACGCTCAATTCGGAGTACTATCGCGAAGAGGATCTGCCTTTGACGATTACGACGATACTCTTTTAGACCAAATAGGTGACATGGCTAACAGAGGACAGGCCCCTCCCGCGGGAATATCAGACTCTATGGTAAACGAGGAAATCGCGCGTCTACGCGGGCGGACTGCCGTATCAGACCCCGTAAATGCGGTAACTATGGCTCGAGGCCTTTCACCTCACGCAGCCCAAAGGAGTCACGAAAGACGACCCTTAAGGACGTCCAACCACGACCCAGCTGACCTGGGAACGTATCTCGATGGGGAAGGACGAGAAGACGAGGTCTTTGAGCCGCGGGAACGCCGGTCGGAGCATACTCCGAACGCTAGAAGAGATCTGGCACAAACCCTCAACGAGGTAGGAGCGGACGAGTATGAACTGATTACAGCCCTCCAAGATCAGATTAGTGCCCTCACGAGACAGTTAGAACGACTACAGCCCGGACGGGACCGAAGAAATAGGCCAAGTTTGAGGTGGCGGCCGGAACCAGTAAGAGAAAGAAGAAGCGTCCCCGCCACCCTCGGATCACCACGACTAGACATAGGGCTAGCGTTAAAAAACATAAAGACATTCGACGGAAGCGACGCGAATGAGCTAGACGGATTCATAAGGTCATGCGAAACCGTATTTAGAAGGGTTGCCGAAGCAGACCAGGAACTTTTACTAGAACTGGTGCTCTGCGGCAAACTAAACGGAACGGCATCAAGGGAGCTAAAGAACAAAACGATCGAGACCCTAGACGATTTAAAATACGAACTAGATGCCTTGTACGGGCAGCGTAAATCACTGTCTGCCCTACAAATGGAGTTCAATAGCCTAAAGCAAAATCCCGGAGAAGATGTCACGGCGTATGCGACCAGAGCCGAAAGAATCACCGTAGATTTAGTAGAGAAGCTATGTGATATGGTACCCGACCAGAGTCACGCGCGATCGGTAGAAGCCGTCACACGCAAGTGTGCGCAGGCTAATTTCGAAAATGGATTGCACGGGCAAGTCCAAGTTCTGGTCCGTTCGCGAAACTACGAAACCTTACACGAATCGATCGCCGGTGCTATCGAAATCAGCAGAATGGTCCAACCGAAAGGAACCATAACGGGACAGCCCCAGAACACGAGAAGGTCCATGCAGGGCCAAGTCGCAGGGGGAAAAACCTGTTACAATTGCGGTAACGCCGGGCACATGGCACGAGATTGCAGGCGCAAGTCGGGTCGCGTCAGCTTACCGGCACCGCAACCGAACAAGGCAATCAACCAGGTTGATGTCGTCTGTACGTACTGCAAGTTCAAAGGTCACTCGTGGAAGGAGTGTCGGAAAAGGCTAAGAAAGAAACAGGAGAACGAATCAGGAACGAAGCAAGATCCGCCCGGGCAAGACGTTGCTGGAAGGCGGAATGCGCCCAGTTCCGATCAAACCTCCTCTAGCCACGACAATACCGGCAAGCGAACCTTAGGTACCTTGAGGCTCAACACCCTCGGTACAAAGAGACCGCAGAAAAGGATGATGCAGCTACTACAGGTAACATTGCCTGCAAATTCCGCATCCGCAAGCGATTTCGACATCGTGTCACCACACGCGGTCGGAGGAGTGTTGACCCTGAAGGCCGACACCGGAGCGCAGTGCAGCATCATCAAAAAGAGCTGCCTGAAGCCGAATACGGTCATCGAAGATAGCGAGGTAGAACTGCAGGGTGTGGGAGGCGAGAAATTCACGCCCTTGTGCAGGGCAGAAGTCGTCCTTGAAACCCCGGCAGTATATGTGAAACATTGGTTTTACGTGGTACCAGATGATGTACCACTGACCGTAAATGGCCTGTTGGGAATGGAATTTATTAGAGGACACAAGGCGGACATAATCAGCGGAGAAACCTTTAAACTCTACGGCCATAGCATGCCTCTGATGGATGGGAAGTCAACCATGAAACTTCCTCCTAGAAGCGAGACAATCGCTTACATAGCCACTACGAGCCGGAGCGTCGGACTACTTGCAAAGTCCGAAGTCAGCACGGGCGTTATCATGGGCTCGTGCCTGACGCAGCCGAAGGGCAACAGGTGTGCAGTGAGCTTGGTCAACATGACCGAGTTAGAAGCAGAGGTGCAACGCCCGACCGTGAAACTCGAGCCGATGGATGCCCCCACTGAAGACGGAGGCTATAAGGCCGAGACGTTGCGCGTAGGCGCTATAAGCACGGAAAGAGGTGCCAGACGCATAGAGCGATTACAGGGTGAACTCGATCTGGCACACCTCAACAGCGAGGAGAAAAGGGCTCTTGCAGGACTAATCAGCGAATACGAGGAGATATTCCACCTGCAAGGAGACAAACTCCCGTGCACACACATGGTGGAACACCGGATTCCACTAAAGGAAGGGGTAAGACCTACTAAGGTACCCCCATACCGCCTGTCCGAAGTCCATAAGAAAGAAGTAGAAAAACAAACGGCGGAAATGCTGGCTGACGGCATAATACAGCCCAGTAGGAGCCAGTGGAATGCCCCTTTGCTAGTAGTAGCAAAGAAGCCCGATGCCACGGGCGAACGACGCATGCGAGTGGTGGTGGATTTTCGAAAGCTAAATGAAGCCACCATAGGAGACTCATACCCACTGCCCAACATCAACGAGATATTGGACCAGTTGGGAAAGGCACGATATTTCTCAACCTTGGATCTCGCCTCGGGATTCCATCAGATCCCGATGGCAAACGAAGACAAGGAGAAAACGGCGTTCTCTACACCGCAAGGGCACTTCGAGTACAACCGAATGCCTTTCGGGTTGAAAAATGCTCCCCCAACCTTCCAGAGATTAATGAACTCCGTACTAGCAGGTCTCCAAGGGATAAAATGCTACGTCTACCTAGACGACATAGTGGTGTACGGAAAGAATCTAGACGAGCACAACGCTCGCCTGAGAGAGGTGTTCCAACGCCTAAAGGAAGCCAAACTGGCCATACAACCAGGTAAGTGCCAGTTCCTACGAAGGGAAACGCACTACCTAGGCCACATTATCTCAGAAGAAGGTGTGCGAGCGGATCCAGAGAAACTCGCTGCGGTAAAGGAATTCCCCGTACCAAAGGATGTCAAGGGAGTTCAGTCCTTCTTGGGCATGGCCGGATACTACCGGAAGTTCATTAAGGACTTTTCGAAAATCGCCAAGCCTCTAACCGAACTTATCCGAAAGGACACAAAGTTTGAATGGACTGCGATTCGAGATGCCGCGTTTGAAGAATTAAAAAGGGCACTGACATCCGCACCGATACTACAATATCCGGATTTTGAGAAGCCTTTTATCGTGACAACAGATGCGTCCGACAAGGCAATCGGCGCAATCTTGTCTCAAGGCAAGGTCGGAGAAGACCTGCCAATCTGTTATGCAAGCCGAACGTTATCCAAAGCGGAGCTGAATTACACCACGACCGAAAAGGAGCTACTCGCCATCGTATGGGCGATAGCACAGTTCCGACCGTATATCTACGGCACCCGGTTCAAGGTCGTGACGGATCACCAGCCGCTGACTTGGCTGTTTGGAGTCAAGGACCCGGGCTCCCGACTCATGCGATGGAGGATTAAACTATCGGAACATGAGTTTGACGTGGAGTACAAGGCTGGGAAACGAAACACTAACGCGGACGCGTTAAGTCGCATTTATGCCACGACCAGGGCCCAGAAGAAGGCGAGGGAAACCTCCGAGCCGAACGGCAGCCTAGGGCCAGAAGAAAGCGCGAAGGACTCTGAACGTCCCAGCACAAAGCCGTGCGGTTGGGGCAGAGATAGCGCAGGAATCCGCAAGGAGAAAAGCTCGGAAGAGCAGAGCGAAGGCTCATCGTCCTGTCAAGAAGAGGACAGCAGTTCGAACGACGAACTCGACTGTGGCAACGGCGTAACCTGCCCCACGGTAGAAGACCGTGAGAAAGTCATTAAGGAGTACCACGATGCCCCTTTAGGAGGGCACCAGGGCGTCAAGAGAACGCTACAGCGTATTCGAATGAAGTACGACTGGCCAGGAATCCGGAAGGAACTAGAAGATTACATCGCCAAGTGCCGTAAGTGCCAGGTGAATAAACTGCGTAAGAAAGGAAGGGTCCCAATGATAATAACGGACACACCCGCACGGGCCTTCGAAAAGGCAGCGGTCGACATAGTAGGACCGTTGCCAGAGACAGCATCCGGAAACAAGTACATACTTACCTTCCAGGATGCCCTCACTAAATACAGTGAGGCGGTAGCCATTCCCAACCAAGAAGCCAGAACCGTGGCGAAAGCCCTCGTTGAAGAGATCATCTGCAGATATGGAACGCCAGAATCGATACTCTCCGACAAAGGAACGAATTTCCTGAGTTCAACCTTCAAGGAGGTATGCAAGTTGCTGAGAATTAAGAAGATCCAGACTACTGCATACCATCCGGAAAGCAACGGCGCATTGGAGCGATCGCATCGCACGCTCGCGGAATACCTTAAGAACTACATAGATGAGGATCAAGGAAATTGGGACGAATGGCTACGATACGCGATGTTCACTTATAATACTACGCCTCATACGGCGACCGGATTGTCGCCGTATACGCTAGTGTTCGGTCGGGAAGCCGAGCTCCCGACAGCGGTGAAACAGGAGCCGCGAAACTCTTACTCCCTAGATGACTACGCACAAGAACTGAGGGAAAGGCTACGCGCCGCATGGACGGTAGCCGGGGCTAACGTACGTGACGCCAAAGAAAGGTCGAAACTGACCTACGATGCTAAAGCGAAACTCGAGGAATACCGTATCGAAGATAGGGTCCTACTCCACAACGAGGCCGTACGGCGCGGGCGTTCAGCAAAATTGACCCCGACGTGGATAGGCCCTTACGAAGTGATCGCGAGAAATTCGGCGGTTAACTACACCATAAAAAGGGGTCGGAAGACTATGGTAGTTCACGCGAACCGCCTCAAGAACTTCGTAGAGCACTAAGAAGGAAACGGGATGGCCACGGCCGAAGGACGAACGGAAATAATGGAAGAACACGGCAAGCGACGGTAAACACACACTATTTATTGAAACTCGGGATTACACCCCCGTCCACAGGTCGGGCACGTTTCCCGGAACAGCCGTTGGAGGCCCAGGAAGTCCGGAGGGTCCTCGTCCCCGGCAAAGTCGCCAAGGCTCCACAGAGCCTCGACAGTCCGCCGGCACAGGAATCGTCTCCGACGGACCTCCCTAAGCGTCCGCACCGCGAACCTCTCAAGCGACGAACGCCGATCTCGCCTCCCGGGGATCACTAGTTGGTTCTAAGAAAAAAAAAAGAAAAAAAAAACGCTATACGTCAAAAGAGGACACAGTGAATCGCCCTGCTCACGAAAGAAAAAGGGAAAGTCACTAATACAAACCAACTCTCGCAGGATCTCGGGCCCCATGTCCCCGCATTCGCAGTAAATAGTTCCTTGATATAGATCCATCGCGTCCTGATGTCAGAAACGGAATGAGCTCCCTAGAGCCTACCGTGACCGAAACCGGCAAAGAAGGGAAATTAAAGAAAGAGGGAATTTGCACCGAATAGGCAATCCCACGGTTTAGCCAGTTTCGAGTAATGCAGTATTCCTCTTGCAGAGCTGTCCTGCTGACGGCAAGCCGTGCAGTCACCGGAGAAACGGAAAAGGGGTTTACGGTGACCACATTTGCCAGCAATCCGGGTATATACTACGAGGAAATCGGAACCCTCTCGGAGGCCAAGGCCACATGGCGACTAGCCGTTACCATGGATCTCGCGGCAGTCATGAAACGGGAGGCCGACGTCAGCGCTAACTTGCAACTGCTATTAGACATCTGCGAAAAACAAGGAAGAGATGACCCCCTCTGTCCGGCCATCGCAGATTCCGTGACCAGGATGGTGCGGAAAATAGAGGAACTAATGGGAACGGTTCACGACCTCGTGAAACCGGACTCAGCGCTCAAACGCAGGGGATTGATCGACGGGCTCGGTTCGATCATAAAGTCCATCACAGGAAACATGGACGCCGCGGACGCGGAAAGGATCAACCAGGAAATTGCCGCCATACGCTCCAACCAGCGGACGCTGAAGGAGAGTATGAAAGGCCAATTACAGGTGGTCGAGTCCACATTGCACCTCTTCAACGCCTCCTTCACTAACGTGCAGAGCAACGAACTGGCTCTTCAAGATCTCATCGCCCGTGTCAACCTTACACTGACGGCAGACATGAGCATAATAATGAAGGAACAAAGGCTGGATGAGGGCCTGACCGCCCTAAGCGTGATAGTCGAGGCGCTACGAAACGACGTAAAGGACTTGGTTGGACTAATAGTCGAGATTTCAAGCGGCAAAGTGAGTGCAGCGGTGCTACCACCGCGAAAACTGATAGGATACCTCACGGATGCACTGCCACACTTACCAGCGGGAACTGGGTTCCCTGTGCCAATCGAACGAAACCAAGCGGCCACCCTAATGAAACTAGCCGATACGAAGGCCTTCAGCCAAGGGAATGCCATCATCGTCGTACTCGACTTTCCGTTGATAAGCCCGAAGAGGTACAGCGTAAGCAAGGTACACCCGATACCAGTGAGGTCGGAGAACGGAGTGTATTACTACTTGGACACCTCCGAGGACCTCGTGATCGTGGACCAGGAAAATCGAAACTTCCTGCGAATGACCAGCCTGGAGTTGAGGAATTGTCAACAATTCTCTAATAGGTACGTTTGTAACCCCCTGCATCCGTCTATTCCCCTGACGAGCTCAGCACCGTGCAAAGTGCTGACGCTTGCGAAATTAGACACGAACAACGGACTTCACTGCCCGAAGCGGGTCACCCGGTTCGACCATGTACTGATGATCACGATGCATCAGCCGAGTAAATGGTTATTTGTAGCGCCCACCGACGTACCAGTCAGTATTACCTGCGACGGAAACCCCGCGTCCCACGAAGTATTAAGGAACATAGGAATATTGGCTTTGGTAGGCGTATGTACGGTAACCGCCCGTAGTTTCAGCTTGCAAACCATCCGACGCATCACCCAGGTCGCCAACGAGGATTACTTGCCCCCCTTCAATCTCACACTATCTGAGATGGACCAAGTTACTCCCCCGCGAGTGACCAGTGACACCGGAAAAGTGGAACTAGTTAAAGTGTTACGGGACCCCGAGGAGTTAGCGCGCCTCGGGACGCAAGTGTCTAAAATTAAGGAAAGCCTAGACTATGATGACCAACACCTGGAGCAACATTATCATAATCTAGGGCTTTACTCATTAAGTACGATAGCACCCATAGCATTGGTTTGTCTTGCCGTGTATATGTGTTACACGCGTAAGCGTAATTCGACGCCAACGGCACCGGCTCTCACGCCGAACTCTGTCTCGCCCGCGGTGAACATCCAGCTGGAACCGCTGGAATCAAGTCCGGATAGCCTCAGAGCGGCATTAAATAGAGCACGCGACAGGCGTTTTCGCTGGGCCGACCAGGACGTGCAAGGCAGAACCAATGTTACGGGCGGACGCCCCTGATAACCTTAAGGGAATTGTATCCGATTGTACCCAAAATAATCATGGAAGCTGCGCTCCACTAAGGTAGTAACCACCCGAGGCGAACGCCGTGTAGAAATTGTGCGATTTTCTTTAAGGGGGGAGGGATGTTGCGCTGGGAGTCTCCTGACCCCATAGAAATATGCCAGGCCTGGTAGTCCGCGCGTGCAGCAATGTGCTAAGTCAGAACTAAAGGCGGCCTGGCAACCGAAATGAAGAAATAATAAAATCGCACAATAATCACTTTTCGGAAGTCCAGCTTATGGCTGCACATCCGAAAATCGGGAGTCTACGTTTAGAATCCGTACGGATAAGGTGGTCTCGAGAGTAGACCCGAAATAGAAGATAGTCAATTTAATTAACGGTGACTATATTTTCTAGGTCGACGTACGTCGACATACTGTACACACACTTAATCATTTTAATAAACCTTCACTGTTTTGTTATATTCACGCGAGTTCTAACTCCTTAACCGGCAACGATCCCAAAAATATCCTAGCCCTAACCTCTCTTATCGAACACCTTCGTTATCGAGACGTTACGGCACAACAGTCAATATAAACAATAATCTTCCTTACCCACTCGACGGAGATTGACCAACTGCCAATAACTTGACGTGCCTGCCTGACGTGCCTATCAGATGTCACCACTGAGGTGTGACACATGCAAAAAGTTTCTGGCTAGTGTAACTGGAATTAAGTGCAAGGGTTTCGGGTGTAATGCCTACGTCCACCCTAAGTGTTCCCTGCGCAACGGTCTAGGGACTGGCGACTTCCTCTGTCTTCTATGCACTAAGTCGCATTCGGTAGCCTCACCCTCCACTTTTCAAGACCGTCGGGAGTCTGTCGCTCCACCCGCTCCACCCGAAATGTCTCGCAACTCGACTGCTGCCCAGGCTTCGGCTGGTTGTCATACTTCTGGATCGTCTCTCACTCCTTCTGAGGTACTGTCTATGGCTGAGGTCCTACGAGATGTACGGATTAAGCTTGGTGAACTCAGAGAACTGCCTGTCATAAAAGGCATGGTGGCTGAACTTACTACAACCACCCAGAACATTGCCACTACAGTGAACCAGCTCTCCCATGACATTGCAACCATAAATACCAGATGCAGTGCCTTAGAATCTTCCAACACTGCACTTGTTGCCCGTTGTCAGGCCTTAGAGGAAGAGAATGCCTCATTGGGTCAACGATTGGATCAAATGGGACAGCAACTCCTTGAAAACCCTCCGAATGCGGTAAACACGACCTCTCTTCACGCCAAGATTGAGCGTCTCACTCTGCAACAACTTCGTACGGAAATTATAATCTCTGGGCTGCCTGTGGTTGAGGGCACTTCTATCACTGATCTGGTAAAGAAACTCGGCACGGCTCTACAGGCTCCGGCTGGTCCAACTGACATCGTCGACGCCTATCGCCTCTCACCGAAACCTGATGCGGCCCCTCCGCTAGTTGTGCGGTTCTCGTCTGCTTTCATCCGCGATGCCTGGATTGACCAAAAGCGGAAGAAGCCACTACTCACTGCCTTGGAAGTCCTGCCTTCGCTGCCCAACACCAAGGTCTACGTCAATGAGCGTCTCTCAGCCTACACGCTCAATCTTCTTGCTGAGGCACGTGCAGTCGCCAAACCTCTTCGTGGTTCCAAGGTGTGGGTTCGTCGAGGAACAATCTTCGTGCGGAAGGATGGCACTTCTTCTCCCATCAGGATACTCCACAATGATGACCTCGCCAGGATCACCGCGTGACTTGCGGCTTCGCCTCCTGCTCTCTCGCCGCCTGCATCCACCGGAAACCTTAAAATCTGCCACGTCAACGCTCAGTCGCTCTCAGCGCATATTGCTGAGTTTCAGCATCACTTCTTGCAAAATTTCTTCCATATTATTGCTGTTTCAGAATCATGGCTGAAACCGTTTATCCCTGACCGGGCAGTTACCTTATGTGACTATACTCTTTTTCGGTGCGACAGGACAGGACGAGGAGGAGGTGGTGTAGCCGTCTATGTTCATTCATCCATCAACGCGTCTGTTGTGGCGATGTCTGACTGTGAAAACCTTGTGCGCCCTGAATACTTGTTCATTGATGCCGGCGTTTCTGGTGAGCCGCGTGTCCTTATCGCAACAGTCTACCGTCCGCCGCATGCCGTCCATTTCTCAGACTTTGAGGCTACCTTCTCGCGTCTCTCACCTCTCTATAAGAATACGGTTATAGTCGGCGATTTCAATGCGGATCTACTTACCTCATCCTTTGACAGCTCTCAAATAAGGTCGTTTGTCACAAGCAATGATTTGCATCTTGTCCAGTTTGTTGCCACACATCACATTCGCGAGGCTCATACTTGGATCGATCTCTGCATGGCTGACCATCCCACCAAAATCATTTCGTCAGGACAGTATCCTGTCCCTTTTTTATCAGCTCATGATCTGATCTGGATCGATTATCTATTGCGACTCCCTGAGGCCCCTGTGGAGACTATCATGTACCGCGACTTTCGGGCATTTAACCACGAGGCCTTCTTAAACCACCTTGAGGAATATAACTGGCTGTCGTTCCTTGCGGAACCGACTGTCAATGAACAGGTGTCCGCTCTCGAGCAGTGCCTCACGGGGGCCTTGGATGTATTTGCGCCTGTCCGGTCTTTTATTCCGCGCCGAAAGCCATCCCCATGGATGACCGAAGAAATCCGACTCTCCATGGCCGTTCGAAATAGACTACATAGAAGGTACATTCGCTCCCGGTTGCACAGTGACTTCAACCTTTTTCGGACCCAACGTAACAAGACGCAAGCGCTCATTAAGCGGGAAAGAGTCAAGTTTAACAGGACTGTGCTATCGTCTGCTCGCGATTCTAGCACCATCTGGAAGCAATTTAGGCGTTTAGGTTTCATAGAATCCGCTTCGCTCTCACCGCACATCAGCATGACTCTTGACTCTCTGAATCAGTACTTCGCGGACTGCTTTCAAACACACGTCGGGAGCTCAGACCCATATCTCGTCACCCCCCTGCAGGACGGGTACCATGACAACAAATTCTATTTCAAATATGTCGAGGTGCTGGATCTAGCTCGGGTGCTAAGGGGCAAAGGATCCCGCGCCATGGGCCCGGATAGACTCCCCCATGATCAGTTGCTCCTAAGCCTGGATGTAGTCTTTCCATTCCTCCTTGACCTGATAAACCGCTCTCTCGCTACCTCTACTTACCCTTCTCCCTGGAAGCGATCCTGGATACGTCCCATTCCTAAAGGTCGTGGCCGTCCAGAGTCCCCATCTGATTGGCGTCCTATTTCTCTACTCTGCGCCATGTCAAAGCCTCTGGAGAGAATTGTTAATGAGCAAATGGTTAAATTTCTAGGCCGTAGGGGAGGGTTCGGGCCGCGTCAGTCTGCCTTCCGTGTAGGTCACAGCACTCAGACAGCGCTAATACGCGTCATCGATGACATCAGATTCGCGGCTGATGCACGCATGGTAACTATACTGGTCTTGTTCGATTTTAGCAAAGCCTTCGATTCCATCTGTCATAGTAGGCTGCTTGACATCATGAAATCTGCGGGCTTTTCCTTTTCTGTTACCTCTTGGTTCGCCTCCTACTTGCGGGGCAGGTCGCAGGCTGTGATTGGCCGTAATGGCGCCATTTCCAACTATCTGCCAGTCACATCTGGTGTGCCGCAAGGCTCCGTGCTTGGTCCTTCTCTTTTCTCACTTTACATTAGAGATCTTCCTGAAGTCATTGCAAACTGTGACCATATGCTGTATGCTGATGACCTGCAAATTTACCTACACACTAAGCCGTGCGACCTCGCTAGCGCGCTTGTCCTCGTCCAGCGGGACATCGACTCCATCTGTGATTGGGCAGTGTCAAACTGTCTATCCGTCAATCCGTCTAAAACTCGCTGCATGATTCTGGGTAGTGCAAGGTACATCAACCAGATAGATTTTTATTGTTTACCCTATCTCTCCGCTGATGGCACGCGAATTCCTTACTCCACGTCTACTCGGAATCTCGGACTGGCAGTTGATAGTGCTCTCTCTTGGAATGTACACACGACGAATGTTTGTAATCAAATTGCGAGGACCCTGTACCTGCTAAAGACTAATCGCAACTCACTCCACACTGAACTGAGGAAGCTACTTGTATCTTCCATGATATTTCCTGTTGTTGACTATTGCCTCATTATATACGGAACAGCTGCAGCGTCAAACCTCAATAGAGTTCAGGTAGCTCTAAATTCTTGCGTTCGCTTCATTTTTGATGCGAGAAGGGATGCTCATATCTCCCCGTACTACGCGGAGCTGGGATGGCTTACGGTCAGGTCGCGCCGTCTTAAGTATCTGGGCCTTTTAGTATATCAGGTAATAAATACGGGCTCTCCTACTTACCTAGCGACATCACTTAGATCTGCGTACGCGGCGGGAGTGCGCACGGCGCGTCGAGCAAATGACCTCATCGTTCCCATTCATCGCACGGAGTTTTATAGGCACTCCTTCCATGTTTCTGCTGCGTTATTCTGGAACTCGCTTCCAAACGCGGTCAGAAACTCAGCCACCCAGCGCACTTTTATGACACGTTTGCACCAGTTTTTGCTACCATCAATAGTGCCCGCCGCTACGCGCTGATGTGCATTTCTAATCCGCTCCTACGTCAGCTGTCTCAATCAATGTATATACTGTTTACATTTCTGCTCCATTATAATTAATCCTTCACTGCACAGAGGTCCTAGTGTGAGTCACTTCGCCTCCTAATAGATATAATTTATATATATTGTAACGTATACATCGGTAATAATACAGATCGCCAATATAAGAATTTGGCTTACCTGAATAACCTTATACGGATAAACAATAATCTTAAATAGGCATCGTGACGCGGGTAAATACCGCACTCCTCAGGCCACCTCGCCCACAATCTTAAGGTATATAAAGGGCACCAAAATCAGACTCGAGGCATTCTGCCATTAGCGTCTAGCTAGTCTACAGCAAGTATAAACGTGCAAACCGTCTCGGGCAAAGGAGGCAAACCGACCCCTTTGCTATTACTCTATGGATCCTACTTTTCGCGATACACGCAAACCGCGTGGAGCCAGGTGGCAAATCGATACTGCTCAACTTTTGATAAGTGCATTTAGACCGGAACGCCACAGTGTCTTTTTATCGTCACTTGTATCGTTTCCGTCAATATATGCCGTTTACTTTATTAGCAATAATCATTAAATATTCATGGTATAATTTTTCACGTTTCCCGTCAACTCTCTGATCACATCCAAAGTATTGGAAGTTGCTCATTGACACGACCATTAGCAAGACCAACAAGTTAACCCGGCGACTGTATTCAGGGATTCCTGATATTATTCACCGGCACAACTTTTATGCATCCTGAATCAACCCTTTGACCACAGTCTATCCTATAGCAGCTGTTCATAGGCACGATCCAAGGAAATTTAACGAATCAACTCTCGGACCATATTCTGGAAGCCAGATATGTCCCTCGACACGATTCAGTCTCATTAATATATCAGAACGATCATAACGCTATCGTGGTTTCCGAAGCTAATAATATTTATTCTATCGCGCAACTAGTAATCTCTCCTAGCTTTCTGTATTACGGTATATTTCCGCTAACGTCTCTATATTTTCGTTTGCGCAGCCTTAAGCTGGTATTATCATACTAACGCTCAGCAACTGTTAGGCTGAACCTTCATTAACACACTCTGTATACCGTTTAGGACAATATACATTTTCGTTTCATTATTTATGTAAACAAAACCTCATCTTTATTTATTTCGCTCCGCCTATCATCCTCATTCATTTGATTAACAACCGACATTGGCTCGGACCCGCCTAACTCACACGAGCTGGAGAACCATCTCGTGTGAAGGAAAATAAGGTTACAATATAGAATACATATATACTGTGTAAATAGTAATATACCTTACCACTAACTAGTTATAAGTATCTTGTATACCCGGCTGCGTTAACTGGTATCAGTATCGCACACGTTCGTTCGCCGTTGTCTTCTACTTATTTGTAGAAATAATCCTTAACTTATCTAGTATATCTATCTTTACTGTATGCTATGATTACTCTTAACTGTTCTATTCTCACCTGTATTCCGGTTTACGGGGCCCTAGCCCCTGATCGAATAAACTGATTTCTCTCTCTCTCTCTCTCTCTCTCTCCCTCTCTCTCTCCTTCACCCTCTCTCCCTCTCCTACTACTTTAACTACTATTGTTATCATTATCATTATCATTATTATTATTATTATTATTATTATTATTATTATTATTATCTTCATCATCATCATCATCATCATCATCATCATCATTGTTAAATACCATTACTATCAAGAGACTCGGTCGAGTCTCGCGCCAAGTACGGGCAACCCGCCGTACGGGGCACGGGTCGCCGAGACTCTTTACTCGAAACATCGCTTGTACCTGTGTTTCCACTCAAATATCTTATGACCGGCTGTATGTGAGAAAAATTTATTGATACATTCACTCTAGGAATCAAAGGTCCTGAATTGATTGCCACCAAATTCAATACGATTAGTGTACATGATCAGGACGTATTCACATGACGAGCGAGATGATTTTATTTCAGGTCCGTCGTCGTCGTCGTCGTCGTCGTCATCGTCGTCGTCGTCTTCGCACGTCCATCGCATTTTTTACACGACAGATGGCGCTGACTGCTGTGCCTTCTTTACCTATTTGTACTCTGTATGGTGGTAGTAATTTACGAATACACAACACAGTCAAATACACTTTATACGTGAAGCTACTGTTCATACCGAATTTCCAGTTAGTATAAGGGTGCTATCACACCGTATACAATTATTAAGTTTTTAATAGCATTCATGTGGAGCGCGCGTGTATGGGTGTATGTATATGTGTGCTTCAACATAGTTCCTCGTATTTTAGGTGACAGTTTTTAGAGACACAGAATGTCCAGGTGTTTCTCTCCGTAATTTCCTGTATCTAGGTGGGGGACGTAGAAGTCCAGGGTGTCCAGGCATTCCGCTTCGTAGTTTTCTGTATCTAGGTGTCGGATGTGGAAGTCCAGGGTGTCCAGATGTTCTGCTCCGTAGTTTCTTGTATCTAGGTACTGGATGTGGAAGTCCAGGGTGTCCAGGTAGTCCGCTTCGTAGTTTTCTGTATCTAGGTGTCGGATGTGGAAGTTCAGGGTGTCCAGGTATTCCGCTTCGTAGTTTCTTGTATCTAGGTACTGGATGTGGAAGTCCAGGGTGTCCAGGTATTCCGCTTCGTAGTTTTCTGTGTCCAGGTGTCGGATGTGGAAGTTCAGGGTGTCCAGGTGTCGCTTCGTAGTTTTCTGTGTCCAGGTGTCGGATGTGGAAGTTCAGGGTGTCCAGGTATTCCGCTTCGTAGTTTCTTGTATCTAGGTACTGGATGTGGAAGTCCAGGGTGTCCAGGTATTCCGCTTCGTAGTTTTCTGTGTCCAGGTGTCGGATGTGGAAGTTCAGGGTGTCCAGGTATTCCGCTTCGTAGTTTCTTGTATCTAGGTACTGGTTGTGGAAGTCCAGGGTGTCCAGGTATTCCGCTTCCTAGTTTCTTGTATCTAGGTACTGGATGTGGAAGTCCAGGGTGTCCAGGTATTCCGCTTCGTAGTTTTCTGTGTCCAGGTGTCGGATATGGAAGTTCAGGGTGTCCAGGTATTCCGCTTCGTAGTTTCTTGTATCTAGGTACTGGATGTGGAAGTTCAGGGTGTCCAGGTATTCCGCTTCGTAGTTTCTTGTATCTAGGTACTGGATGTGGAAGTTCAGGGTGTCCAGGTATTCCGCTTCGTAGTTTTCTGTGTCCAGGTGTCGGATGTGGAAGTTCAGGGTGTCCAGGTATTCCGCTTCGTAGTTTCTTGTATCTAGGTACTGGTTGTGGAAGTCCAGGGTGTCCAGGCATTCCGCTTCGTAGTTTTCTGTATCTAGGTGTCGGATGTGGAAGTCCAGGGTGTCCAGATGTTCTGCTCCGTAGTTTCTTGTATCTAGGTACTGGATGTGGAAGTCCAGGGTGTCCAGGTAGTCCGCTTCGTAGTTTTCTGTATCTAGGTGTCGGATGTGGAAGTTCAGGGTGTCCAGGTATTCCGCTTCGTAGTTTCTTGTATCTAGGTACTGGATGTGGAAGTCCAGGGTGTCCAGGTATTCCGCTTCGTAGTTTTCTGTGTCCAGGTGTCGGATGTGGAAGTTCAGGGTGTCCAGGTGTCGCTTCGTAGTTTTCTGTGTCCAGGTGTCGGATGTGGAAGTTCAGGGTGTCCAGGTATTCCGCTTCGTAGTTTCTTGTATCTAGGTACTGGATGTGGAAGTCCAGGGTGTCCAGGTATTCCGCTTCGTAGTTTTCTGTGTCCAGGTGTCGGATGTGGAAGTTCAGGGTGTCCAGGTATTCCGCTTCGTAGTTTCTTGTATCTAGGTACTGGTTGTGGAAGTCCAGGGTGTCCAGGTATTCCGCTTCCTAGTTTCTTGTATCTAGGTACTGGATGTGGAAGTCCAGGGTGTCCAGGTATTCCGCTTCGTAGTTTTCTGTGTCCAGGTGTCGGATATGGAAGTTCAGGGTGTCCAGGTATTCCGCTTCGTAGTTTCTTGTATCTAGGTACTGGATGTGGAAGTTCAGGGTGTCCAGGTATTCCGCTTCGTAGTTTATTGTATCTAGGTACTGGATGTGGAAGTTCAGGGTGTCCAGGTATTCCGCTTCGTAGTTTTCTGTGTCCAGGTGTCGGATGTGGAAGTTCAGGGTGTCCAGGTATTCCGCTTCGTAGTTTCTTGTATCTAGGTACTGGTTGTGGAAGTCCAGGGTGTCCAGGTATTCCGCTTCGTAGTTTTCTGTGTCCAGGTGTCGGATGTGGAAGTTCAGGGTGTCCAGGTATTCCGCTTCGTAGTTTCTTGTATCTAGGTACTGGATGTGGAAATCCAGGGTGTCCAGGTATTCCGCTTCGTAGTTTCTTGTATCTAGGTACTGGATGTGGAAGTCCAGGGTGTCCAGGTAGTCCGCTTCGTAGTTTTCTATATCTAGGTGTCGTATGTGGAAGTCCAGGGTGTGCAGGTGTTCCGCTCCATAGTTTCTTGTACTAGGTACTGGATGTGGAAGTCCAGGGTGTCCAGGTAGTCCGCTTCGTAGTTATCTGTATCTAGGTGTCGGATGTGGAAGTCCAGGGTGTCCAGGTATTCAGCTCCATAGTTTCTTGTATCTAGGTACTGGATGTGGAAGTCCAGGGTGTCCATGTATTCCGCTCCGTAGTTTCTTGTATCTAGGTAGTGAATGTGGAAGTCCAGGGTGTCCAGGTATTCCGCTCGGTAGTTTCCTGTGTCCAGGTGTCGGATGTGGAAGTCCAGGGTGTCCATGTATTCCGCTCCGTAGTTTTCTGTATCTAGGTGTCGGATGTGGATGTTCAGGGTGTCTAGGTGTTCCGCTCCGTAGTTTTCTGTATCTAGGCGTCGGATGTGGAAGTCCAGTGTGTCCAGGTGTTCCGCTCCATAGTTTCTTGTATCTAGGTGTCGGACGTAGAAGTCCAGAAAAGTGTGCAACAAGCTTTGGCGCTTCGCTGAAACTATAGTATCCTCTTTGATGTTCGCACGGCCTGAGGTACAAGGCCTGAAATAATCCAGCACACTCTCCTCTCTTACGTTTACCACACGGCTTCAACAAGCTGGACACCATTAACGACGCTTATATGCATTGAAGATTACATTTTCTTTAAAAATTTGTATATGTCATTATGCATTTCTAGAAAAAGGGACTTACAATTTAAATTTATATGCCATTAAACATGTTCAACACCGCAATATATGTTTCTGATTAGCAACATCATAACGCATTTACATTTTATATCTGTGACAATATAGATTTCAGTGCTTAATACTTCTATTTCCCGTTGGACAACAAAAACTTGTGATATCCCCCAAAAAACACTTACGTGTAAAAAACCACGCCAAGTACAGGTTTGCTGTGTATTCCTCTAATAAAAAGTATTGATATCAGATTATTGAGGCCAAGTACTTAAGTCACTACATGTTTGCCTATTATATGATCTAGCACTGGCCCATCATTTTAATTGTATTTTCGAAATTTCCTATAACGTTTTCACTACTCTTTTACATTACTACTGTTTCTCGTAGTTGATTATGAATTAACGGTTATTTAATAATTAATCAAACTTTAGCTGATTCCTTATCGAGTACTACTTGGCGGGTCCGTGCCAGAAATTCCAAAGTACTTACTTTGAACGTACTAATAGTATCCTAAAATTATGTTTATTATTAAGATTTTACCGTGATTATTATTAACGAGTTATCGGTAATAAACTCTATATAGATAGTTGACATTGGTTTTGAGTTTAATGACTGGCATTATGAATGCAAATTTATATCAAGAATTGCACGGACCCGCCAAGTAGTACTCGATAAGGAATCAGCTAAAGTTTGATTAATTATTAAATAACCATTAATTCATAATCAACTACGAGAAACAGTAGTAATGTAAAAGAGTAGTGAAAACGTTATAGGAAATTTTGAAAATACAATTAAAATGATGGGCCAGTGCTAGATCATATAATAGGCAAACATGTAGTGACTTATGTACTTGGCCTCAATAATCTGATATCAATACTTTTTATTAAAGGAATACACAGCACTCCTGTACTTGGCGTAGTTTTTTACACGTAAGTGTTTTTTGGGGGATATCACAAGTTTTTGTTGTTCAACTGGACATAGAAGTTTTAAGCACTGAAATCTATATTGTTACAGATATAAAATGTAAATGCATTATGATGTTGCTAATCAGAAAAATATATTGCGGTGTGGAAAATGTTTAATGGCATATAAATTTAATTTGTAAGTACCTTTTTCTAGAAATGCATAGACATATACAAATTTTTAAAGAAAATGTAATCTTCAATGCATATAAGCGTCGTTCATGGTGTCCAGCTTGTTGAAGCCGTGTGGTAAACGTAAGAGAGGAGAGTGTACTGGATTATTTCAGGCCTTGTATCTCAGGCCGTGCGAACATCAAAGAGGATACTATAGTTTGAGCGAAGCACCAAAGCTTGTTGCACACTTTTCTGGACTTCTACGTCCGACACCTAGATACAAGAAACTACGGAGCGGAACATCTGGACACCCTGCACTTCCACATCCGACACCTAGATACAGAAAACTACGGAGCGGAACACCTGGACACCCTGAACTTCCACATCCGACACCTAGATACAGAAAACTACGAAGCGGAATACCTGGACACCCTGAACTTCCACATCCGACACCTAGATACAGAAAACTACGAAGCGGAATACCTGGACACCCTGAACTTCCACATCCGACACCTAGATACAGAAAACTACGAAGCAGAATACCTGGACACCCTGAACTTCCACATCCGACACCTAGATACAGAAAACTACGAAGCGGAATGCTTGGACACCCTGGACTTCCACATCCGACACCTAGATACAGAAAACTACGAAGCAGAATACCTGGACACCCTGAACTTCCACATCCGACACCTAGATACAGAAAACTACGAAGCGGAATGCTTGGACACCCTGGACTTCTACGTCCGACACCTAGATACAGAAAACTACGAAGCGGAATACCTGGACATCCTGGACTTCCACATCCGACACCTAGATACAGAAAACTACGAAGCGGAATACCTGGACACCCTGGACTTCCACATCCGATACCTAGATACAGAAAACTACGAAGCGGAATACCTGGACACCCTGGACTTCCACATTCGACACCTGGACACAGGAAACTACGGAGCGGAATGCCTGGACACCTTGGACTTATACGTCCGACACCTAGATACAGAAAACTACGAAGCGGAATACCTGGACATCCTGAACTTCGACATCCGACACCTAGATACAGAAAACTACGAAGCGGAATGCCTGGACACCCTGGACTTCTACGTCCGACACCTAGATACAGAAAACTACGAAGCGGAATACCTGGACATCCTGAACTTCCACATCCGACACCTAGATACAGAAAACTACGAAGCGGAATGCCTGGACACCCTGAACTTCCACATCCGACACCCAGATACAGAAAACTACGAAGCGGAATACCTGGACACCCTGAACTTCCACATCCGACACCTAGATACAGAAAACTACGAAGCGGAATGCCTGGACACCCTGAACTTCCACATCCGACACCTAGATACAGAAAACTACGAAGCGGAATACCTGGACACCCTGAACTTCCACATCCGACACCTAGATACAGAAAACTACGAAGCGGAATACCTGGACACCCTGAACTTCCACATCCGACACCTAGATACAGAAAACTACGAAGCGGAATACCTGGACACCCTGAACTTCCACATCCGACACCTAGATACAGAAAACTACGAAGCGGAATGCCTGGACACCCTGGACTTCCACATCCGACACCTAGATACAGAAAACTACGAAGCGGAATGCCTGGACACCCTGGACTTCCACATCCGACACCTGGACACAGAAAACTACGAAGCGACACCTGGACACCCTGGACTTCCACATCCAGTACCTAGATACAAGAAACTACGAAGCGGAATACCTGGACACCCTGAACTTCCACATCCGACACCTGGACACAGAAAACTACGAAGTGGAATACCTGGACACCCTGGACTTCCACATCCAGTACCTAGATACAAGAAACTACGAAGCGGAATACCTGGACACCCTGAACTTCCACATCCGACACCTAGATACAGAAAACTACGAAGCGGACTACCTGGACACCCTGGACTTCCACATCCAGTACCTAGATACAAGGAACTACGGAGCAGAACATCTGGACACCCTGGACTTCCACATCCGACACCTAGATACAGAAAACTACGAAGCGGACTACCTGGACACCCTGGACTTCCACATCCAGTACCTAGATACAAGAAACTACGAAGCGGAATACCTGGACACCCTGAACTTCCACATCCGACACCTGGACACAGAAAACTACGAAGCGGAATACCTGGACACCCTGGACTTCCACAACCAGTACCTAGATACAAGAAACTACGAAGCGGAATACCTGGACACCCTGAACTTCCACATCCGACACCTGGACACAGAAAACTACGAAGCGGAATACCTGGACACCCTGAACTTCCACATCCAGTACCTAGATACAAGAAACTACGAAGCGGAATACCTGGACACCCTGAACTTCCACATCCAGTACCTAGATACAAGAAACTACGAAGCGGAATACCTGGACACCCTGAACTTCCATATCCGACACCTGGACACAGAAAACTACGAAGCGGAATACCTGGACACCCTGGACTTCCACATCCAGTACCTAGATACAAGAAACTAGGAAGCGGAATACCTGGACACCCTGGACTTCCACAACCAGTACCTAGATACAAGAAACTACGAAGCGGAATACCTGGACACCCTGAACTTCCACATCCGACACCTGGACACAGAAAACTACGAAGCGGAATACCTGGACACCCTGGACTTCCACATCCAGTACCTAGATACAAGAAACTACGAAGCGGAATACCTGGACACCCTGAACTTCCACATCCGACACCTGGACACAGAAAACTACGAAGCGACACCTGGACACCCTGAACTTCCACATCCGACACCTGGACACAGAAAACTACGAAGCGGAATACCTGGACACCCTGGACTTCCACATCCAGTACCTAGATACAAGAAACTACGAAGCGGAATACCTGGACACCCTGAACTTCCACATCCGACACCTAGATACAGAAAACTACGAAGCGGACTACCTGGACACCCTGGACTTCCACATCCAGTACCTAGATACAAGAAACTACGGAGCAGAACATCTGGACACCCTGGACTTCCACATCCGACACCTAGATACAGAAAACTACGAAGCGGAATGCCTGGACACCCTGGACTTCCACAACCAGTACCTAGATACAAGAAACTACGAAGCGGAATACCTGGACACCCTGAACTTCCACATCCGACACCTGGACACAGAAAACTACGAAGCGGAATACCTGGACACCCTGAACTTCCACATCCAGTACCTAGATACAAGAAACTACGAAGCGGAATACCTGGACACCCTGAACTTCCACATCCAGTACCTAGATACAAGAAACTACGAAGCGGAATACCTGGACACCCTGAACTTCCATATCCGACACCTGGACACAGAAAACTACGAAGCGGAATACCTGGACACCCTGGACTTCCACATCCAGTACCTAGATACAAGAAACTAGGAAGCGGAATACCTGGACACCCTGGACTTCCACAACCAGTACCTAGATACAAGAAACTACGAAGCGGAATACCTGGACACCCTGAACTTCCACATCCGACACCTGGACACAGAAAACTACGAAGCGGAATACCTGGACACCCTGGACTTCCACATCCAGTACCTAGATACAAGAAACTACGAAGCGGAATACCTGGACACCCTGAACTTCCACATCCGACACCTGGACACAGAAAACTACGAAGCGACACCTGGACACCCTGAACTTCCACATCCGACACCTGGACACAGGAAACTACGAAGCGGAATACCTGGACACCCTGGACTTCCACATCCAGTACCTAGATACAAGAAACTACGAAGCGGAATACCTGGACACCCTGAACTTCCACATCCGACACCTAGATACAGAAAACTACGAAGCGGACTACCTGGACACCCTGGACTTCCACATCCAGTACCTAGATACAAGAAACTACGGAGCAGAACATCTGGACACCCTGGACTTCCACATCCGACACCTAGATACAGAAAACTACGAAGCGGAATGCCTGGACACCCTGGACTTCTACGTCCCCCACCTAGATACAGGAAATTACGGAGAGAAACACCTGGACATTCTGTGTCTCTAAAAACTGTCACCTAAAATACGAGGAACTATGTTGAAGCACACATATGCATACACCCATACACGCGCGCTCCACATGAATGCTATTAAAAACTTAATAATTGTATACGGTGTGATAGCACCCTTATACTAACTGGAAATTCGGTATGAACAGTAGCTTCACGTATAAAGTGTATTTGACTGTGTTGTGTATTCGTAAATTACTACCACCATACAGAGTTCAAATAGGTAAAGAAGGCACAGCAGTCAGCGCCATCTGTCGTGTAAAAAATGCGATGGACGTGCGAAGACGACGACGACGATGACGACGACGACGACGACGGAACTGAAATAAAATCATCTCGCTCGCCATCTCAATACGCCCTGATCTCGTATACTAATCGTACGGAACGTAAGGGCAATCAATTCAGGACCCTCAATTCCTATAGTGAATGTATCAATAACTTTTTCTCATGTATAGCGGTTAATAAGATATTTCGTTCGTTGACTCAAGTAAAGAGTCTCGGCGAGCTGTGCCCTGTACAGCCGGTTGCCTGTACTTGGCGCGAGACTCGACCGAGTCTCTTGATGATAGACTCGAGACCGCCGAAGATAAATATTATGAAATTAAAGATGGCCTCGTATACCGTAAAAATAAGAATAAGATACTGCTGTTTTATGTTCCCCCGTCTATGGAAGACAATGTGATTCGCACTTGTCACGACGATATCGGACATGTTGGTGTTGATAAGGTAGTGGATAATATTAAGAAAATCTACTGGTTTCCGCGAATCAAAGAAAAGGTAAAGGCGTACATTTCGAATTGTTTGCGTTGCATTGAATTTTCACCCTCGAGCGGAAAACCGGAGGGACACCTGCACAGCATCCAAAAGGATAAGCTACCATTTCAGACAATCCACGTGGATCACTGTAGACCTTTG
This sequence comes from Cephus spinipes, assembly GCA_963971525.1. Taxonomy (NCBI): domain Eukaryota; kingdom Metazoa; phylum Arthropoda; class Insecta; order Hymenoptera; family Cephidae; genus Cephus; species Cephus spinipes. The sequence goes on along the minus strand of OZ020572.1, from coordinate 17,794,484 downwards.
GAGAAGACCGGACGTGGTTACAGGTATATTCTAGTAATCGTCGATGCTTTTACGAAATTTGTTAAATTGTTTCCGTGTAAATCTACGACATCGGAAGAAACGATAAAGCATTTACGAAATTACTTTCAAGCTTACAGTAAGCCTATGCGGATCATTAGTGATCGCGGGACGGCGTTCACGTCAGATCGATTTCAAACATTTGTAGGTGACGAATCCGTCAAACACGTACTCGTAGCGCTAACGGTCAAGTAGAGCGATTTAATCGTGATTACTCCAATGATTTCGAAAATTTACGACGATCCGAGAAAATGGGATCAAGTATTGAGTGAAGTAGAGTTTGCGATCAATAACACTGTTTGCCGATCGACTGGAGAGACACCCAGTAAACTGCTATTTGGGATTGATCAAATTCACGAGATAAATGATAATCTTAGACTGATTCTGGATTCGTATTCGAATGACGAGCGCGATCTTGCCTCAATTAGGAAAGCCGCTTCGGAGAAAATTTGTAAGAGTCAGGAAATGAAGGAGCGGTACTATAATCAGAAACATAAGAAAGCGACACAATATAGCGAAGATGACTATGTCATGATCCAGGACGTTGATACTTCCGCTGGTACCAATAAGAAGCTCATACCGAAGTTTAAAGGTCCGTACGTCATAAAAAAAGTGCTAGCTTCCGATCGTTACGTGGTTACCCACATCGAGGGGTTCCAGCTCACTCAGTTACCGTATACAGAAGTGATTGCTGTTGACCAAATAAAACCGTATATTCGCGAGTAATGTATGCGTTAAGAAGCGAATTAGTATGTGAGTGGTTTCTTGTTTCCTTGAAAAAAAATTTAGTTTTCATATTTGTCCGAGACGTCCAAATGTCAGGATTGGCCGACTGTAGGCATTTTAACGCAAACAAAGGACAACGGTCGACTATTTCCGAGAACACAGCACCGTTGCCTAGCTACTCGCGCGTAGTCCAACGGTCTCGGCATAGGAGGGGGAAGTGGAGAGATAAAGTAGTAGCAGAGATGAATAGGGAGATTGCCAATGGGCCGATATTCTTGAAACCAATTTTATTTGAGAGTAAACGCGCCACCTGAGCGGAGGGCCGTCGAACCGTACCCACGTTTTTGATTGGTCGAGTATATATAGATATACTACGCGTGATATTCGTGAGCTCCGTGAGACGCATGGACTATAACGGGTGGCACTTTAAAGCGTATGTTTTCTATTGTCGACGCGTCACCTAGACGGAGAAGCTTCGAACCATACCCACGTTTTTGATTGGTCAAGCGTATGTATCAGAGTACTCTAGCAAACTCGAAACGTGTATAACAACTGAAATACAGTTTTCCCAATCTGTACGTCACGGTAACCAAACATCATACGTGCATGGTAACGAGTCAACGCGCGAGAGTCTCGGGTTCGAGACCCGATTATTATTACTTTTTTTTTAATTCATGAACAATGCTTATTGAATCTATTAATTAACTTGGAATGTAGCAAATGCATGATTATATTATACTATATACATTTTATTATATTATACAGTCGTGTCTATTTTTATGCCGTTGATACGTTCCACAGAAACCAGCATATAAAAAATATAAGTAAAGTAGAAGGAGGAACCCGGAATTTTCATGAACCTTTAAAACCGCATTAAAAAGCCACCTGCAAATGGATTTTACCCATTGAAATGCTGTATGTAGATATACATATATTCCGCATATAAAGATCGCGAGGCACAGAATACATGGGTATGTCCAATCTATTGACATATAGTGTGGACTACGCGATCCCTACCTTAGATCCTTTGAAAAAGTATCCGCTCAAATAAACAAAGAGGAAATGAGGTGGCGGCCAATTGTTCTCCTTTTCTAATGCTCCCATTGCCTATGTTTTCTATACTCTCATACTACGGCTGCTGGTTAGAAAAAGATAGGGCTTGGCCGCCACCAGTCGTTATCTTTTTCTGTCAGCCGACCATTTTTTCTGTCTATGCGTAGTCCATAGTATATGTCGATGGACCAGTCTATTTGTACTGATAAGTGGAGGAAACGGTATGAGAAATGAAGTTCCGAATGAGACTTCGTAGTGATGAAACCTCATACTATGCTCAAGTTCTACAGACCAATAGGCAGCCAATTTTGAGAAAAAGAGCCCTAAAGTTTGTATGGGAACTTATATATCTAAAGGTGTAACTTTAGCTATAAGTGGTTTGGCGGGCGAAGCGGTAGGTAGCGTGTCAACTTGATAAGCCAAGGGTTCCCTGCTCAAATTTCTGTGCTCGAGATTTTTAATTTCACGAATTTTTTTGCATTTTACTTATGAGTTTGTTTAATATTATAATAATAATCATGCAAATATGTGTTGTCATTACAATTCTATTATTTTTGCTTCTTGCACATAATAAAAATTTAGAAATAAATGCAAAAAAATTCATGAAAATAAAAAGTTTACAAGCAGAGACTCGAACACGAAAACTTAAAAAGTCACAAGCCTGCATGTTCAATTTTTTTTACATCCAATTTTTTTTAACTGTCATGAGTAGTTATTGAACTTTATAAATAAATTTTACAAAAATGATCAACAAATATGTAATTTAAATAACTTTTTCAATGTAAAATTCCTTTCACTCTAGAAATGGACTTTGTTGTTGAAAACGATGTGCTATTGAAAACTAATATCAGAAGACATTAAACAATTAATGATTGTTAGTAAAATTAGGAGTTTCTTAAAAAAGTTGATAAATGTGAGGAAAATGGAATTTCACATTGTAAAAATGATTTAATTACTTATTTTTTTATTATTTTTTTAGAGGTGTCCCGGAGATCAGCTATAGCAACTCTCAAAATAATTATTTTTACAAATAAAAGATGTTAAAATACAGTTAAAAGTTACCATAATATGTGTACAAATTTTTACTTTAATACATTAAAAGGTCTTCTTAAGAAAAATTCTTGAAAAATCGATTTTTCTGGGCCTCCTGACTGTGTATAACCCCTTAAAACTTCGTAAGAGCTTGCACAGTGTGTTGACAAATATACTGAAAGTTTGCAATTTATGGCATTTCATGCCATTGTCCATAGAAGCACCCTAATTAAGCTACCCAAAAATATATGAAACAAAATATGTCTAAACAGATATATTTTGCGTTTTATATCACGATATAAAATAATTGTTTTTTTTTTTAATATGCTCTTCATTTTAATACATATTATTTATGATATTAAAAATTCAGATAGAGTGCCATCCTTCTCCGCTTTGTTTTTTCCAAAAAGTCCCGTGAATGTGACTCCCGTGCGTTTTCATCATTTGTTTCTTGCGTCTCGAAAGTGGCAGTTCGCTGTACATTTCGAAAGCAAACAGCGAATAAATATAAACGTATCAGGTATGATACGTATGACATGTATGACATACAGATATGTATGGCAATACATATTTGCTTGATTATTATTATATTATTAAACAAATTTAGAAATAAAATTCAAAAAATTCGTGAAAAAAAAAGTTTACGAGCAGAGACTCGGACACAAAAACTTAAAAAAACAGTCACAAGGTTCATTTCTTTTTGTATGAAATTTTTAAAAAATTTCATGAGTAATGTTTGAACTTTATTAATAAATGTTACAAAAATAATAAAAAAATAAGTAATTAAATCATTTTTTCAATGTGAAATTCCATTTTCCTCACATTTATCAACTTTTTTAAGAAAGTCCTAATTTTACTAACAATCATTAATTGTTTAATGTCTTCTGATATTAGTTTTCAATAGCACATCGTTTTCAACAACAAAGTCCATTTCTAGAGTGAAAGGAATTTTACATTGAAAAAGTTATTTAAATTACATATTTGTTGATCATTTTTGTAAAATTTATTTATAAAGTTCAATAACTACTCATGACAGTTAAAAAAAATTGGATGTAAAAAAAATTGAACATGCAGGCTTGTGACTTTTTAAGTTTTCGTGTTCGAGTCTCTGCTTGTAAACTTTTTATTTTCATGAATTTTTTTGCATTTTATTTCTAAATTTTTATTATGTGCAAGAAGCAAAAATAATAGAATTGTAATGACAACACATATTTGCATGATTATTATTATAATATTAAACAAACTCATAAGTAAAATGCAAAAAAATTCGTGAAATTAAAAATCTCGAGCACAGAAATTTGAGCAGGGAACCCTTGGCTTATCAAGTTGACACGCTACCTACCGCTTCGCCCGCCAAACCACTTATAGCTAAAGTTACACCTTTAGATATATAAGTTCCCATACAAACTTTAGGGCTCTTTTTCTCAAAATTGGCTGCCTATTGGTCTGTAGAACTTGAGCATAGTATGAGGTTTCATCACTACGAAGTCTCATTCGGAACTTCATTTCTCATACCGTTTCCTCCACTTATCAGTACAAATAGACTGGTCCATCGACATATACTATGGACTACGCATAGACAGAAAAAATGGTCGGCTGACAGAAAAAGATAACGACTGGTGGCGGCCAAGCCCTATCTTTTTCTAACCAGCAGCCGTAGTATGAGAGTATAGAAAACATAGGCAATGGGAACATTAGAAAAGGAGAACAATTGGCCGCCACCTCATTTCCTCTTTGTTTATTTGAGCGGATACTTTTTCAAAGGATCTAAGGTAGGGATCGCGTAGTCCACACTATATGTCAATAGATTGGACATACCCATGTATTCTGTGCCTCGCGATCTTTATATGCGGAATATATGTATATCTACTGTAACGTATTTCTTTTCGTGACCCGACACCGATAGCAAAACTCAGAGAACGAACTATCTTCGAGAACCAACCTACGTTACCTTCGGCCGTCCACCTGTCGTTCGTGCATCCGCAAGCCAGGCGGGCGCCAGTCAATTCTTTTTTCACCGGGAACTGACGAGCCGGTATAAACTGGGAGTTGGGGTGGAACAGGCCCAACTCCACAAAGAACGAGAGCTCTGACGGAACCTATCAGACGAGGCGGTAGCTTAACGGATCCTTTCGATTTTTGGGGACGCGTGAAATCGAGAAACGCAACCGTAGGTGCTGATCTTTGGGGTCGCGTAAAATCAGCAAACGCAACTGGATACACGAACGGGAGCGGACGGTTACGGAAATGCACGGCCGCTCAGGCTGCTAGGTTTGAGGTAGAGAGGGTCGGAGCAAGAGTCCGGCAAATAGTGCGAGTGATAGAGAGCGACGAACCGAGAGCGTATCAGAACGAATCTAAACTATCCATCGAGATCCCTTCACCAATTAATAAATTGGAAGACTCACCGGAGCTGATACAGCTAATCCGGGAAGGTCGAGAACCGCATCCAAGGGACACTCTGGTGAGCACTGCACTAAGGCACATCACTACACCTCCGTAACACTCGCAGGAATTCATAGAATTCCTGGATATCGCGAGAACAACGCGAGAACTGTACGATTCGAGAACTTGCTATACCGGAGCGAAACACGGCAAGAAAAACTATCAACAGATAGCACGGGAGCACGAGCCAGCCCGTGACACCTCGGTCGGTGCCCCGAGACAGACTGCTTTGACAATAGCCAAATCCGAGAACTAATCATTCTGATTGGTCGAGAGCCTTTTAACCGATAACACTTCTATCTCCTTCGAATCGTCCCTTTAAACCAAATCGAGAGCGTTCCTTAACGAATCGGTACGTAATTCTGGAGATCCTCCACGGCCGCTTCCCCAGGGCATCGGGCGACAGCTGGGCACCACATCCTTAACTTGGGCAGGAGGTTCCTCTCCTGCCCTTAACTGTATCAAAACTATATCTCTTCTGCCGGCTTCTGCCGGTCCGTGGAGACGTCTCCGTCGGGTACTCTCCTCTGCCGGGCAACTCGGTACGTCGAGACTATCTCCCCACGGCAGATTCGAGCACCTCGACCTCACCTCAACAACAACGAAATCTTCCGAGAGCCTTGACATATCTATGCGAATCAATCCGAGAGCGTAGCTTCTAAGCAGGGTGGCGATCCGAAGAGAACCAGAAATCGAGAACGTTATCTGTATCGGTAACCGGAGCCGCCTTGGGACCGTGATTCGAAAAATCACGTCACAACTCCCCACCTCTTAAGGGTGGTTGAGGCTTAGAGATCGAAACGAGAGCTACTGCAAGCGGATCTGACCGAGAGCTAACTTCCTGATTAGAATATTTTCGTCGGTATTCCGACATATTCGAGAACTTGATTATATAATTTGGTTTCTTTCGATAGCTTATTATTCATTCCCCTGTTTACTGTCGAGAGCTAGATGATGGCGGGGAAGATCGAAAACCAGCCGGAGAAATTTCTCCAGCTCGAGAAAATTTTCTTTTCCGAAATTAATGTTTCGGCCGATAGCTTGTCAATTACGACATTTACTAATTTACTTCGTGAACTGTGGTCAGTCAAAACCAGTTTCGATAGCCGGTATTCTTACCCACCGTTATGAGCGAGAGCGAGACAGAGTGAAAACAATAACATTGAGGTAGGTAAGGCGAGAGCTGCCTGATACTTCGTAGGCGCGAGAAGATGTTTAAAGATCACAATTCGAGAACTCGGTAACTAGACCATTCTGTTCCATCTCCGTAGGGAGAGACGGTCGAGAGCACGTTACAATCGTGAGCTAGTTCTGGCCCTTAGGCCGTACTCAAGTCGTGAACTGAGATCGAGAACTGTTTCAGGGACCGAGGTCTCCTGGAACGAGAAAGCAGAATACGATAATCCGAGAGCGAACGATGTCTTACCCACTGGTTACTGTCGAGAGCTATTCAATTAATATTTCGCGGGTAAGCCGGGATCGCGCGAGAGATGTTTACTCTCTCGGCTCGAGAAATGAACTATTATATTTTTTTTTTTGTAGCGATATCCCTTCGCATGGTCCTCAGACCAAGTGGCGAATTAATTCGAGAGCGGCGAATCGACTTAATTCCTTTCCGAGATCGTTTGCCTTCTTACGCGTGTTTACACGCAAGAGCCGTTTACCTTGGCACGGGTAAACCGAGAGCAGCACGAGAGATTTTGTTTTCCTCGGCGTGACAATAATATTCGAGAACCATAATATCGAGAGCTACTATCCGTTTCCAGACAGGAATAATTTCGGTATCTTCACGCGGGGAATTTCTCCTTCACCGATTATTCTCGGTGATTCCCTATCCACGTGCGAAGCGAGATCTAACAATTCCTTTTTTTTTCTGTAACGAGAGCTGAAGTCGGTTATCCTTGCTGTCGTGAGCTAAGTCTAGAGACCCAGAACTGAATTTATTCTTCTTCGATAGCACGAGGTTCTACCCGCTGGTTACTGTCGATAGCTAAGTTCTTATTTTGCGCGGGTAGATCGAGATCCCGCAAGAGATGTGTCATCCCTCGCTTCGAGAAAGTATAAAGCATAGCTTATTTCGGGAGCCATAACGATAGCGAGCCTTGTTCACCTGCTGTTTGCTGCCGAGAACTGATTTAATATGTTTCGCAGGCGAACCGAGAACGCGTGAGAGGTTGATCCTCTCTCGCCCCGAGAAAGTTTTCAACACAGATCGACAAACGGACACTAACGATGATGACAGGACGCGGACAAACACGAAAGTCGAGAGCGTACGTTACCCTTTAAGGATCTTCGTATTATCTCCGAGAGCTGTATTCCGCGAGCTTGATGGCTGTCCATCTTTGCGAGCAGGGCTTGAGGAACCACTTTCCGAAACTCGAATCCCGTGACTCGCACGTCGCGAACTGAGGCCGGAGGCCTGTGTTTCGAGAGCGGCTGTGCTTTGGCACGCGTATCGCGAACTAAGGGTCCTCGAGGGTCCCTTTGCCTCTCCGAGAACTGTCAGCATGCGAACACACCGGGAGCTAGGACATCAGATCCTTCTGTTTCTTCGAGAGCTGCGCGGTTTCGCGTTTCGCGGATCGAGAACTAGGGCCCATGGTCTGCCCTGTCAACGCGGGCTGCGCGGATTCGCGTTCCATGGTTCATGAGAGGAGGCTTGACGTCCTTCTCTGTAGCGTGAGCTGTGGAATCATAGAGTTCCCGTACCGAAAGCTGGGACTGAAGGTCCCTTCCGTTAGCGAGAGCCGTAGACCTTGCGATCTAGACCCTCAAGGCTGGGACTGTTGGATCCCTTCCTTTAACGAGAGCTGAGCGGTCTTGCGACACACATACTAAAGGTTGGGACCTAGGGTCCCTTCCTTTAACGAGAGCAGAGCGGTCTTTCGACACACATAACGAGAGCTAGACCCGAGAGCCGGTAACGAGAGCCATTGGCCCGAAGGCCAAGTACGAGATCCAGGACTATGGAGTCCACTCCGAGAACTAAGTCAGGGTTTCCCTAAGGTTTCGGGCAAGCCCTACTCCCGTTGGTCCCCGTGACGGAACCGATAGCCGGTGGCTTCGACGGACCACCGAGGGACGCCTTCGGTCCCCTTGGTCTTCGAGACCGGGGTCTCTCGGACCGCAGAGCCTTCAAGCTCCTCGGCCATGACAGGCGACTGGCGAAGAAAATCGGGAGCTGACTGTCATCGACAGTTTCCACCGAAGGAATTCGCGAGCCTACGCGTGTGCGCGTGTACCAGAGCACCGACAGTGTCCCATGCCGGGAGGTCGGACTTCGCGAACTCGCCCACGGAACACAAGAGATCCCCTCGAAATTCCCAACTGACCGGCGATTCGGGAGAACTATTTAAACGAGAGCAAACCTAGAGAAGGTCCTTTAAATCGAGAGCAAGATTCTATAGTCGAGAGCTACGGTCATCGGAATCGATCTGTTAGGGTGCCTTGGTGTCATGTCGCTTTCCCAAGGGAGGTCTGCACACAACGAGGTACCAGGACAGAGTGACCGAGTGCCTACCGATTTCGGCTGTCGCGAACCAGGACTCTAGGGTAGGGGGTCCTTCGAAATCTTCTGAAAAACTTGTTTTCCAGAATTCGGGAACCGTTTCGAGAACCGTCTTCGTAGGAACAATGCCTCGGTGACCGATAGGGTCACCCGGGTATGACAACTCGAGGAGCGTCACAAGCGGGGAACGAGAACGCGACTTTTCAAAGTCGAAGATTCCCGGAGGGGAATATTCGAAACCGTTTACCGTGTTAGCCTAAGCTTCACAATAAAGCGATAACCTTGCTGTCACCTAGGGGTAACCGCGTCGAGAACGTCACCGATGGGTGGGGATCGCGAGAGGAGGAAATTTGAAATTTCCTCACCGAGAACTTTTCGATAACTGGCGATTTTTTTTGCTTTCGCAAGACGATAGCCTGATGCAAGAAAGTGCATCGGAATTTTTCTAGGGTTCGAGAACTACAGCAGATCGGGGACCGATCGCCGAACGAGCGTGACCGCTTCGGGATCTACGAAGAATCATCGTAACCGGGAGCATAGGTCGCGAACGAGACGTGCTCGGGAGCATCTCTTCGCGAGCAAAAGTAGTCGAGAGCATACGGTAACACACTATTTGCTGGCTGGCCCCACGTCGGGCGCCATTTGTAACGTATTTCTTTTCGTGACCCGACACCGATAGCAAAACTCAGAGAACGAACTATCTTCGAGAACCAACCTACGTTACCTTCGGCCGTCCACCTGTCGTTCGTGCATCCGCAAGCCAGGCGGGCGCCAGTCAATTCTTTTAGAGAGGGTCGGAGCAAGAGTCCGGCAAATAGTGCGAGTGATAGAGAGCGACGAACCGAGAGCGTATCAGAACGAATCTAAACTATCCATCGAGATCCCTTCACCAATTAATAAATTGGAAGACTCACCGGAGCTGATACAGCTAATCCGGGAAGGTCGAGAACCGCATCCAAGGGACACTCTGGTGAGCACTGCACTAAGGCACAGCACTACACCTCCGTAACACTCGCAGGAATTCATAGAATTCCTGGATATCGCGAGAACAACGCGAGAACTGTACGATTCGAGAACTTGCTATACCGGAGCGAAACACGGCAAGAAAAACTATCAACAGATAGCACGGGAGCACGAGCCAGCCCATGACACCTCGGTCGGTGCCCCGAGACAGACTGCTTTGACAATAGCCAAATCCGAGAACTAATCATTCTGATTGGTCGAGAGCCTTTTAACCGATAACACTTCTATCTCCTTCGAATCGACCCTTTAAACCAAATCGAGAGCGTTCCTTAACGAATCGGTACGTAATTCTGGAGATCCTCCACAGCCGCTTCCCCAGGGCATCGGGCGACAGCTGGGCACCACATCCTTAACTTGGGCAGGAGGTTCCTCTCCTGCCCTTAACTGTATCAAAACTATATCTCCGCCCGCTCTACAGCCCTTTGCCCATCTCCAGCGGGGCGCCGGTATTTCACCCGGGCTTCTGCCGGTCCGTGGAGACGTCTCCGTCGGGTACTCTCCTCTGCCGGGCAACTCGGTACGTCGAGACTATCTCCCCACGGCAGATTCGAGCACCTCGACCTCACCTCAACAACAACGAAATCTTCCGAGAGCCTTGACATATCTATGCGAATCAATCCGAGAGCGTAGCTTCTAAGCAGGGTGGCGATCCGAAGAGAACCAGAAATCGAGAACGTTATCTGTATCGGTAACCGGAGCCGCCTTGGGACCGTGATTCGAAAAATCACGTCACACTACATACAGCATTTCAATGGGTAAAATCCATTTGCAGGTGGCTTTTTAATGCGGTTTTAAAGGTTCATGAAAATTCCGGGTTCCTCCTTCTACTTTACTTATATTTTTTATATGCTGGTTTTTGTGGAACGTATCAACGGCATAAAAATAGACACGACTGTATAATATAATAAAATGTATATAGTATAATATAATCATGCATTTGCTACATTCCAAGTTAATTAATAGATTCAATAAGCATTGTTCATGAATTAAAAAAAAAGTAATAATAATCGGGGGGGTCGTACCCGAGACTCTCGCGCGTTGACTCGTTACCATGCACGTATGATGTTTGGTTACCGTGACGTACAGATTGGGAAAACTGTATTTCAGTTGTTATACACGTTTCGAGTTTGCTAGAGTACTCTCATACATACGCTTGACCAATCAAAAACGTGGGTATGGTTCGAAGCTTCTCCGTCTAGGTGACGCGTCGACAATAGAAAACATACGCTTTAAAGTGCCACCCGTTATAGTCCATGCGTCTCACGGAGCTCACGAATATCACGCGTAGTATATCTATATATACTCGACCAATCAAAAACGTGGGTACGGGTCGACGGCCCCCCGCTCAGGTGGCGCGTTTACTCTCAAATAAAATTGGTTTCAAGAATATCGGCCCATTGGCAATCTCCCTATTCATCTCTGGTAGTAGTCGTCGCAGAGACGCTAGGGCGCGAACACAGAGTGCTTGTAAAAATAAATAAAAACTGTTCTACTCATCAAGACTGCCTCAGAGTCTATTCCTTGTCTCCAACCAGAATTGCCTATACGTTATACAATTTGAACAGTGCAACTGATAAAAACAAAACGGTCGCACAGTATACAGTAATGACGTCATTTACAGAGTATTGAAAGCTTATATTGGAACACAGGGAATATATCTCAAGGTTACTCACTAATCCAGGAGACGACAGCACCGTATATGAGGTTTTGACGGCCATATTGTGATTCAACGTGACTCAACACGGCATTTGAACTGCTATTAGTGCAACACGATTTTTAATATCATTTTTCAACAAATATAAGCATATTATTTACCTAAGACATCAATATTCATAGTTTTTATATTACCACAATTAAGGACAACGAAAAAAAAATGGTCCAGTTCCCCATTGAACGAAAAGTCAAAGGGCATGCTATCTCATGCATAGAAGACAGAATAGGAACGACGGAATCGGAAATCATCTTCGTTCCGAAAATGTCAAACGATGCGCGGGTTCCCCATGTACCATATTTTTCAGAAAACGGGCAGAAATTTTAACCTTAAAATTTTGATTAATTTTACGAATTCCAAATCTTCACATTTCAATCTATGCAATCTTACAGATAATTAATATTTAATGATTTTTCTAACAATATGTGTCCTTATTATTTATTTTAATGAACGAAAATTAATTTTTACACTTTCCGAATTTCCGTTTTTTCTTCTACATGGGGAACCCGGGCATCGTTTGACATTTTCGGAATGAAGATGATTGGTCAACCCCCACCAAACAATTTTTCCGATTCTGTCATTGCTGTTCTATCTTCTATGCATGGAATAGCACCCTAATTTAACAGACCAGATCCTGATCATTTTCTATAGCAGTCAATATAAACGGATTAATATTTCAAAATTTGTAATTTATTAGAGACCTTAAAAATTTAATATTTGCAAACATAATACAAAGAAGCAGCCGAATGTTAAATAAGAAACCCAATTATTTTATGTAAATGAAAAGCTTTGAATATTCACCTGCAAATGTGTTAAACCCGTGATATTGTCAGTGATATACTTCAGCCATTGACTAAGAATAGCGCTGTCATCACAATGTATTACTCCTGTTCGCGCGCCGTTTAAGCCTCGTACCTCGAAGGCGTTACGCCTCAACTTGTCAGTACCAAAAATATATCGAGTCACGTACGCCATCATCAATGGTACTGTAATAATAAAATATAAAATACATTAACCTTTAGACAGTCGGTGTAAAATTTTTTTCGAAACCTGTTTTCAATACATTTTTGGTCTAAAAGTCAAATATCGCATTCAATATATTACGTTAACCCTTACGGCACTCTACAGTTATATGTATATTAACCCTAGCTCGTCACACCTATTTTTTTACTCTTAGGCCATCGCAAGTAGTATGTCAAACCGATGCTTTTTCTTACTCTATAACTATTAAACAACTGCATGTTTGTAGATTCAATTATAGTGAAATCTAAACACCACTCTGATTAACAAGAATTAACTACAACTCAATAGCAAAAATAATTTTTCAAAAGTTATAACATTTACCAAAAAAACGAGTCATGAAAAACAGGTGAAATTGCAGTGTTTTCCCGGATCCACCGAAATCGGATATGACGAGGTAGGGTCAAGCAGATATCTCTGTCAAAATACAGAAATACCTACAGTAATAAGAAACCGAACAGCGGACTTCGAAAAGTGAATTATTGGAATTTTTAATACATCTACACATAAGTAATATAGTACCTGTAATCACGTCAATCCATTTCTTATTATGCGTTGATAGCGAGGTCAATGAGGCATTAGAACTATGTCTGCTATGTCCGCATCTAGGACTACCTGATCGTCTACTTGGTGAGACCCATCCATCTTCCATTCCTCCATTAGCAGCATTATCTAGTTTCTCTTCTTTCTCTACATTGAATGCAAATGTTCTTCACAATCATAAAACATTCTGCATTAAGCTGAATATACCTTATTACGTTGACTGATTAGTATACATTTACTCACCACATTTCTGGAGAAATGGCTTGGCAGCTCGATAATGTTTTACTGTTAAAACAACTAAATCTCCAGCGTTTCGTAGAATATTAACAGCATCATCATGATTGCAAGCTGTTATATATTCTCCATTAACTGTAACACAATTAACCATTAATTTACACATACGTTGCAGTTAAGGGGAAACTGTAGTACCCGACAAACATTTTATCGTGACAATGCCACCTTTTATTGTAGCAAACTGTAAAAACACGCGTGACATAGTTGACAATTTCTTGGTATATTGTCGCACGCCGTAAAACTGCACAAGTATAGAAAGTGTAAATTCTTATTAGCGAACCATTATAATTCAAACATTTTCCACTTGTGCAGCTAGTGCAAGCGAGACGAATAAACTTAATGTAAGGCCGCGCACTTCAGTAGTGTTCAATGGCATATCATATGACGGTGACAAAATTTCGTTTCCATTTTTTGCTATGAAGTTCAAGGCATAACATTATGGGCTATTGAACGAAACGGCTAGCATAGTGATGTGGAAATACGGACCTATTATGTATAAACGCTGCTTTATTAAACATAGTTTGTGAAGAATAAAAGTGTCTTCCCAGGCTAGTCGTACCATTCATACCAATAAAATTCAAATCCGTGATAGACCGAAACTTATATTTTTACTTTTTATTATTTGAATGAACAGTAATATATACTGATTGACTTTATCTTCCGGGTAAAGAAGCCACGTAGAGAAAGCATTTTTCTCGTTCAGCCTCTGAATAAGTAAGTGACAAAAAACATTTGAGAGAGGAAGAAAATCAAGGGAAGATGCTAAATTCTACTAGCCAAAAAGTCAGTTGCGGATTAGAATTCGTAAAGCCCGGTCATAAGATACAGCAATCCAAATGAAGGGGCCGGAGAAATCATAATCTCCCTTTATTCCATGTACCGTTTGTCAGCATAGGGTAGGTCAAGAGACTCGGTCGAGTCTCGCGCCAAGTACAGGCAACCGGCTGTACAGGGCACAGCTCGCCGAGACTCTTTACTTGAGTCAACTCTTATACCAATTTTTGGAACGAAATATCAAGAGACTCGGTCGAGTCTCGCGCCAAGTACAGGCAACCCGCCGTACGGGGCACGGCCCGCCGAGACTCTTTACTCGAAGCATCTCTTGTACATACCTGTGTTTCGCCTCAAATATCTTATGAACGGCTGTATGTGAGAAAAATTTATTGATACATTCACTCTAGGAATCAAAGGTCCTGAATTGATTGCCACCAAATTCAATACGATTAGTGTACATGATCAGGACGTATTCACATGACGAGCGAGATGATTTTATTTCAGGTCCGTCGTCGTCGTCGTCGTCGTCGTCGTCGTCGTCGTCATCGTCGTCGTCGTCTTCGCACGTCCATCGCATTTTTTACACGACAGATGGCGCTGACTGCTGTGCCTTCTTTACCTATTTGTACTCTGTATAGTGTTAGTAATTTACTAATACACAACACAATCAAATACACTTTATACGTGAAGCTACCGTTCATACCGAATTTCCAGTTAGTATAAGGGTGCTTTCACAACAGTATAGAATTATTAAGTTTTTAATAGCATTCATGTGAAGCGCGCGTATATGGGTGTATGTATACAGGGTGTTCCGAAACTACCTGACCCGGTGGGTATGGCGGTGTTCGGGAGGCTTCACTGATCACGAAAATTACCTTCTTCTTGTCGGGAAGGTCATAGTTTTTAAATAGGAGCAGGTCAAAGTTGACCAATCAGAATGAGGCGTCAAGAGAAACGTAGGCACCTACGAACTCTGAGTTTTCTTCCCTTGCTTTTGTTTCTCGGTAGGTTGTTTCTTGTTTGCAATGGGCATGTCTTTGGCTGACGTCATCCTGCCCGAAGCCACCGAGAAACAAACGCGAGGGAAGAAAACTCAGAGTTCGTAGGTGCCTACGTTTCTCTTGACGCCTCGTTCTGATTGGTCAACTTTGACCTGCTCCTATTTGAAAACTATGACCTTCCCGACAAAAAGAAGGTCATTTTTCAAAAGAAGGTCAGTTTCGGAACACCCTATATGTGTGCTTCGACATAGTTCCTCGTATTTTAGGCGACAGTTTGTCCAGGTGTTCCGCTCCGTAGTTTCCTGCATCTAGGTGTCAGACGTGAAAGTTCAGGGTGTTCAAGTGTTCCGCTCCGTAGTTTTCTGTATCTAGGTGTCGGATGTAGAAGTTCAGGGTGTCCAGGTGTTCCGCTCCGTAGTTTCTTGTATCTAGGTACTGGATGTGGAAGTCCAGGGTGTCCAGGTGTTCCGTTCCGTAGTTTCTTGTGTCCAGGTATCGGACGTAGAAGTCCAGAAAAGTGTGCAACAAGCTTTGGCGCTTCGCTCAAATTATAGTATCCTCTCTGTTGTTTGCACGGCCTGAGGTACGTAAATAATCCAGCACACTCTCCTCTCTTACGTTTACCACACGGCTTCAACAAGCTGGACACCATTAACGACGCTTATATGCATTGAAGATTACATTTTCTTTAAAAATTTGTATGTCTTTATGCATTCCTAGAAAAAGGGACTTACAAATTAAATTTATATGCCATTAAACATTTTCGACAACGCAATATATTTTCTGATCAGCAACATCATAATGCATTTACATTTTATATTTGTGACAATATAGATTTCAGTGCTTAGAGCTTCTATGTCCCGTTGAGCAACAAAAACTTGTGATATCCCAAAAAACACTTACGTGTAAAAAACTACGCCAAGTACAGGAGTGCTGTGTATTCCTCTAATAAAAAGTATTGATGTCAGATTATTGAAGCCAAGTACATAAGTCACTACATATTTTCCTATTATATGATCTAGTACTGGCCCATCATTTTAATTGAATATTCAAAATTTCTTATATCGTTTTCACTACTCTTTTACATTACTACTGCTTCCCGTAGTTGATTATGATTTGATGGCCATTTAACAATTAATAAAACTTTAGGTGGTTCCATATCGAGTACTACTTGGCGGGTCCGTGCATTTCTTGATATAAATTATGTCAGTCATTAAACTCAAAACCAATGTCAACTTTCTATATAGAGCATATTAACAATAACTCGTCAATAATTATCACAGTAAAAGCTTAATAACAAACATATAATTTTAGAATACTATTAGTACGTTCAAAGTAAGTACTTTGCAATTCCTGGCACGGACCCGCCAAGTAGTACTCGATAAGGAATCAGCTAAAGTTTTATTAATTATTAAATAATCATTAATTCATAATCAACTACGAGAAACAGTAGTAATGTAAAAGAGTAGTGAAAACGTTATAGAAAATTTTTAAAATACAATTAAAATGATGGGCCAGTGCTAGATCATATAATAGGCAAACATGTAGTGACTTATGTACTTGGCCTCAATAATCTGATATCAATACTTTTTATTAGAGGAATACACAGCACTCCTGTACTTGGCGTAGTTTTTTACACGTAAGTGTTTTTTGGGGGATATCACAAGTTTTTGTTGCTCAACGGGACATAGAAGCTCTAAGCACTGAAATCTATATTGTTACAGATATAAAATGTAAATGCATTATGATGTTGCTAATCAGAAAAATATATTGCATTGTCGAAAATGTTTAATGGCATATAAATTTAATCTGTAAGTTCCTTTTTCTAGAAATGCATAAAGACATACAAATTTTTAAAGAAAATGTAATCTTCTATGCATATAAGCGTCGTTAATGGTGTGGTAAAGCCGTGTGGTAAACGTAAGAGAGGAGAGTGTGCTGGATTATTTACGTACCTCAGGCCGTGCGAACATCAGAGAGGATACTATAGTTTGAGCGAAGCGCCAAAGCTTGTTGCACACTTTTCTGGACTTCTACGTCCGACACCTAGATACAAGAAACTACGGAGCGGAATACCTGGACACCCTGGACTTCCACATCCAACACCTGGGCACAGGAAACTACGAAGCGGAATACCTGGACACCCTGGACTTCCACATCCAGTACCTAGATACAAGAAACTATGGAGCGGAACACCTGGACACCCTGAAGTTCCACATCCGACACCTGGACACAGGAAACTACGGAGCGGAATACATGGACACCCTGGACTTCCACATCCGACACCTGGATACAGGAAACTACAGAGCGGAATACCTGGACACCCTGGACTTCCACATCCGACTCCTAGATACAGAAAACTACGAAGCGGAATACCTGGACACCCTGGACTTCCACATCCAGTACCTAGATACAAGAAACTACGAAGCGGAATACCTGGACACCCTGGACTTCCACATCCAGTACCTAGATACAAGAAACTACAGAGCGGAACATCTGGACACCCTGAACTTCCACATCCGACACCTGGACACAGGAAACTACGGAGCGGAATACCTGGACACCCTGGAGTTCCACATCCGACACCTAGATACAGAAAATTACGAAGCGGAATACCTGGACACCCTGGACTTCCACATCCAGTACCTAGATACAAGAAACTACGGAGCGGAACATCTGGACACCCTGAACTTCCACATCCGACACCTGGACACAGGAAACTACGGAGCGGAATACCTGGACATCCTGGACTTCCACATCCGACACCTGGACACAGGAAACTACGGAGCGGAATACCTGGACACCCTGGACTTCCACATCCGACGACGACGACGACGACGACGGACCTGAAATAAACTCATCTCGCTCGCCATGTGAATACGTCTTGATCCTGTACACTAATCGTAAGTAGTTACAGGCCACTATTGGCCGTCACAACAAACCCCCACCACTGTCCCCTATGAGTCATGGAGCGCGCCGCGCTGTGTCCCCCGCACCGCACTACGGCGCCAGCCCCTCGCCCATGTGGGCGGCTCTCCCCACCACAAACCTATGCAGTGTTCCCCCACCACGCTGCCCTGGTCCTAAGGCCCAAAACTCAGTAGCAGCGGCGCTGTATGTCCCCAGGGGTATATCACGGTCGGTAATTATGCACTGACCACCGGTCGGTAACTTTTTTTAATTACCCTAAGAGTGTACCCGTGGTAAAATAGAACACCGTATTTTGTAAGACACACTATGTATATTATAAAAAGCTGTAGTGTGTGAATACGTTTTCGATTATTACCGTATTGTTGACGCGAATCTACTTTAAGTCGTAAAAAACGTATTCTGATTAATTGGTAAGGCCTGGTCCCCCCCGTTTCCCAAGCCGCGTGACTTTAAGAATGTTATGCTCAAGATATTCTCCGAACAATGACGTACTTATGGTTCAGATCGCCTCTGAAGAATGTCTTTATCTCAGTGAGAATCCCTGCAGGTGTGCGATGGCGTCGTATAACACTCATTCCCAATGATGAACATCGTGCAGAGGAAAAGATATAGGGAGATTGAGGTGTATGAGACAGAACAAGAAAAAGTTTTAAATAAAAATATATTATAAGCATATTGCAAGATACATCAATCATACAAGTTTATTAAGAAAATAAGCGTTATGCATGGTTGTTCTGGTCCTCCATGGTGCTCCGCACGAAGGAGAGGTACTCGTGGTTATACAGGGAGAGCAGCTCCACTAATAATTGGTAAAGTACCGGTGACCACAGGCCTTTCTTCTCCAGAGTCTGTCGAAGATCTCCCAATATGCTGTCCCTGGCGGAGGCGTCATCGCCGCGACGGTCGAGTTCCGCAATCAGCGTGTCTTTACAGTTGTTTGCACTGGTGGTAATCTCGCGTAGCTTGGTTATTTGCAAGGTTACGCAGCGCAGGACCCTCTGGAGATTGAGGTAGGACACCCTCTTCATCACAACCGTAGGTGTGTATGCCCTAGCTCTTTTAACACCTGAGCCATCGTTGTCCGTAGACACAGGGATTGCCGGCTTGATAATAATTGCCCGTTCACCGTACGAGTACGTGAAGACTATCTCATGAGTGGCCATGAGAATAGGAGTGTTGAAAGCCTCGGGTACCTCCTTGATGTTATCCTCGGCGGTGAAGAATTTGTCGATGACGGGGAAGTGGTCGGTGATGATGGCCCATTCGGTTGGTTCAAACTCCACGCCGGAATAATCTTGATTAACGATGCGTATTACAGGTGATAGGCTTCCCGAACGATTTAGAGAGAGGCCGGTGATCACTTGCTTCGAAAACGATCGGTTTAGACCGTACGCAGTGGGCAGCAGTACTTGCTTCTTGTACATGGTTGTAGTAAATACTATTATACGATCGGTGCGAGGGTCTGAGCAGTACTGTCTAAGGCAGTATCTAAAAAGCAGGTCATCGAAATATTGGTGAACATGTCCCCCACCACCGCCACCATAGCCACACCCCGTTTTCATAGGATGCAGCGAACAAAGAGCCTATGGCCATGATACTGCTGATATCGCAGAATGTATCAAAGATGACGAGATGCTGATATCCTATAGCGAGTGATTCACGTGAATCACTGTACTGCTGGGTGCATCTGCATCAGCGTTAAGATGATCCTGTGAAAAAGAAAACACGCAGCTGGGACACGCGCGAGCAGGCAGCGATGTACAGTCTAAGAAAAGCAGTAGAATCATTACAGTGAACAATTTACCGACAACCACCGTAGAAAAAAGAAATGGCTCACTACGACGACGACGACAACGACTTTTTGAGGCATAGAGATATGCAGTGGGCGAAGACACGAGCCCTCTATCAGTACGCAAATCCCGAGTACGATCCAAAGAAAGAGGCCGTACGGGAGTGGTTGAGATTGGGACATTTAACGGGTGTACCGCTAGTCTCAATATACATGACGAAACCGGGAGCACTGAACATTGAAGACATAGGCGTTGATAACCCCGACATGATCTGTCGTAAGGGCTGGCCGTCGGGTGTAAAACCCGTGATACTACCCGAACTGTCTATAGCAACGATACTGGATAAAGGACACCGTGATTTCACACGCTGTAGCGTAACGCTGGGTTTTATTTCCGATCAGCGTTCTAACGATAGCCCTTACGCGCAGCGCATATGTACCAATGAGTGGTTTGCGAAACATGAATGGTGCATGTCCGACGATAGTAATCCCAAATGTCGCATCACGTATCGGCGCCCTATGGCCAAATCAGAGCTAACGATATTGAGGAAAAGGTGGGGCAGGCCCACACCGGAAGAACTACCGCGTCGTGCACCTATGCGTCTGGAGTCGCAGGCCTGGTTAGCGGCATTCAATCATCTTGAGAGATTACGCGAAAGTTGCGTCACACTGTGGTGCCTGAGGGCTATGCGTGCATACGAGACAGCGCTACGTACTCTGGAGAAACGATGCAGTTTGACAGAGTTTATTGGGTGCGTTACCCTGACGACGCGGGATGGTCCACCGCTCCTACACTACAAGGAATGCCGAACAAGCGTGGTCAGCATGCCTCACGGTCTTTACGCGTACCTGGAGGCACTCGACGATGCGTGGGAAACCTATACACCCCATGATGCTTACAACGATGCGGAGAGGGAACACGCCGAAGGATCGAGCAATTTGACGTACTACGCAATGGACACACGAACAGCATCCCGACGCAACATACGGCATATACGGTGTATGGCAATTTTTCGCGACGAGAGCTGCGAAACACTGCTGCGGGATGACCGGGGCGGAAAAGATATCGGCGTACAGCTTATCGGTGGTGATATCGACGAGTTCGATGCTGTAAAAGATTGGTATGATCTTTTGGTACCAGTCGATTGTAATTGATAAATATAAATAAAGTAAAAAAATACCTATGTACACGGCGTAGTATGATTCGTATCTCTAACCCTACACTACGACGATGAGATGCTGATGCAACCTCAAACGGTGCGCGTCAGCAGATCGCTGCAGCTTCCGACGCAACACTTCTATACAGGGGTTTTTTTTATCCGTATTATGGATACGTAATATTTCGCGATCGGCGAACGAGCGATCAATAATATGTAATGCATTTTTACGATTAAAACGCTTCTATCCGATTTTTGACGAATAACGCTTCAATAAGAAAGTCGTGCCATTTTTTGATGATTCAGATGTATTGCATGGTATTGTTTTGAAATTAATATCGCCGTGACTGTAAGACGTCCGCGGACTGGACGTACCCTGTTTTAGTTCGTATCACGACGTCTTGGCAGATAGACTGATAACTTACATCAATCACCAGCTCTAAGCAAAGAAAAAAAAAATGTCATCTTTGGGGAATATTCGCGATTGTATCCTCGATTTTGTCAAGACACGTCGTTTGAATAACCCTAGAAACCCGAGATTATTCTCACCGGAGTGGTGTCGCGAGTTAAGATATTTCGGTTTTCGCACGTTAACGCGTAGATTAAAAAGTGTGTTTGCCCATTGTTCTCTGCGCGTGCTAGCGAGGGGTCATGAAAGAGGATACTTCAAGAACGATCCGTACATACTCTCGCTAGCCGCAGAGTGTATCAACAAACGCGGAGTGCGCGATAGCCATATCACCAGGGCTATTATAACCGATCATCTGTTTCACGAAGGTATGTATCTGTCACTTGCCAGCAATAGCGCCTACACAAATTGCTTTTTTTTTTTTTAAAAAAAAATAATAAAATCAAATTTTACAAGAATTGACGCGCTTTCATCACGAAGTCGTCCCCGAGGAGGAGAAGCAGTTGCTTCTAGGGTGCCTCGATTGTATAGAAGATGTTTACTCGGAGCCCCGCACCAGCACGGCGACAGTGATGCAGCGTGCTAACGGTAAAACATACTTTTCTTAAAAAAAAAGATTACGGCTAATTTACGTTTTATTTAAAAAAAAAGTGGCAGGTCCATCGACAGCGCTGGATATACAGTCGATGGAGAAAGAAGAAGAAGAAGAAGAAGAAGAGGCCGAAGAATCGTTCAACGACACGCGGGGTATGCGTTAAAACAGCATCGGAAACAAAAGGGGAAAGAAAATGCAATCTGCTTCATAATTTTCTTTACAGATGAGATCATGTCAATAGCATCGGCCGTTAGCGACCACAGTGACCATGACAATGGTGATGAGGATGACCACTCCACAATATCCAGCGCTTCTAACGAGAGCTATCAATGTAATAATTATAAATTTACAGATATCATTGAAAACTCATCTGTGTGAAAATAAAAAGTAAAAAAAAAGTTGTAGATCCGTTGGAGGCTGCTGGTTACAATGACCGCATTGCACCGGGTAACGCACGGTCGCTGCAGGAGCACGCAGACGTGGAAGAACCGATGCTGTGGGTTCTCAGGAACGGCGTGTACGAGGCAGCGGATGCCGACGAAGCGGCCGATGTATTAGCGGCGCTCAATGAGGCCCCGGGCGCTGCGGATACCCTCGACGAAGGTAGCGTTGAAAGAGATATTCTTTAACATTTAAAGCCTTCTTTGGCGAGACTGCTAACTTTAAAAAAAAAAATGTAGGATATGATGAAAACCTGGTAGGCGCTGTATTCTCATACATCGGGTCGATGTTTAATCCTCGTGAGGAATGAGAAGTCAGTATGAGCCAAATACTCATTCTTTTTTTTTTGATTAATAAAAAAATAATTAAAAAACTCTTTTTCCAAACGCTAGATGCGGGCGCGCAATATCAGATCGGCGGGGGACCCCTTCTTCGGTCGCAGGTTGATGACAACGAAGACGCCGACAACGAGGGAGTGAGCGATAGCGATGTGTTACCACCAGGGCATAGGTTTACCGTACAAGCCGAAACGACGCGTCGCATAAATCGGTTCCGATTAGACGGTCGCGAAATAACAATGGCTATCCGGAGGCCGCCCGAAGACCCTGATACAAATACGATATCATGGTTACACGGGGCAGTCAGAGATATACACGCGTACCTCACAAGCTCGTGTACCGCGCGGGACTATATAGGTCTAACGATCAAATCCGACAGTTTTGCGTGTGGGGCAGCATGGGTGTCGTACAGACCGGCTCGAGAACTTCTCGAAAACGACGTGTGGGGTGTGATATCGTCCGTCGCACAAAGCGCCCAGGCATTCCAGATAGATAGGTCTTTTGTCATAGAGGCGTGTATAGTCGAAGTGCCGCGGGGTACGGGGCGCGTGCAATTAGCGCACGAGTTTGTAAAAAAAAACTCTATACTTACCATAATAAACACCGATAATCTCTGTCTACCTAGATCGCTCGCTGCGGCGATGGTGCACGCTGAACGTGGGGAGGTGCGCTCTGGGGCGTTGCATGAGCGATGGAACGCAGTACGGCGTCAACGGGGCAAATTTCAAAAACAATTAGCTCTCGAGCTTGTGACAAGTGCCCGTGTAGACATACCGCCTGATGGTTGCGGTATTCCGGAAATTGATAAATTTCAAAGGCATCTTGCTCAGGATGGTATAGCCATTGTTGTTTACGAGTTTGACAATATAGGCAGCGGCGAGAAACCACTGTACGACGGATCGCAGATAGTCGATAACGCGTACGGTTCAGGGAAACCACGGCAAACGCTCCGCATTCTGTATTATAATAATTCGCAGCATTATCAACCTATTTTAAATATGCGGGGTGCGGTCGGTAGTCGTGGCTTTTGCATACCCTGTAACAAATCTTACACGTACGAGGCAGAGCATAAGTGCTCCCGCAAATGCGCTAGATGCTTCGGAAAACCACCCTGCGATTCGGCTCTCCCCACATTGTATTGTCGCGAGTGCCATAGGTACTTTTTTGGTCAACGCTGTTTCGATAATCACATAAATACGTTGATTAGTAAACAGAAGGGCAGAGAAAAGAGCGTGTGTCAGACCATTCGCAGCTGTCCGCAGTGTCTTAGACCTCTTCAAGGAACCTCTCGTAAGCACTCTTGCGATAAGGTGTATTGCAGCGTCTGCAGGAGTGTTAATGACGTTGGACATCGGTGTTACGTCAGGCCGGTAAAAAAGGCGCCCGTGGAAAAAAATATTCTGTACATCTTCTACGATTTTGAAACACAGCAGATACAGAAGCTGCCCGGTGACGACGCGGTGCGTATCCACACACCAAACTTGTGCATCGTTCAGCAAGTGTGTACAGCATGCATAAATGATACAGATCTCGCGAGGGTATGCCCGTCTTGCGGTGTACACGAGTACATCTTCGAAGAGGATCCCGTAAAGCAGTTTGTAGATTTCGCGTGCGATCCTAAAAGAAAATCGTTTCAGAGAGTGATCTGCGTGGCGCATAATGCCAAGGGTTTCGACGCGCAGTTTGTACTACGGTACATCGTGAAGCGTAGAAGAAAAAGCCTAAAGCCGCCGATGCTACTACTCAGCGGTACGAGCATCATAATGATGAAGACGGGGCGTGTGACATTCATAGACAGTCTTAATTATTTTCATATGCCGCTGAGCGCCCTACCGAAAGCCTTCGGCCTCGCGGATGCGGTCGGTTTGAAACAAAAGGGTGTCTTCCCGCATCTGTTCAATACACCTGAGAATCAGCATTATATCGGTCCGTTACCAGCGCTCGAGTTTTATTCGCCCGATACGATGTCGCCGGCTCAGCGTAATCAGTTTTTAGCATGGTACAACGAGCAGTGCTCTGCGGGATACGTATTTAACTTTCGAACCGAGTTTATAGATTACTGTAGATCAGACGTTACCATTCTCAGGCAGGCTTGCGTTTCTTTCCGAGAAATGTTTCTTCAGCATGGCAGCGTTTGCCCTTTCTCGGAGAGCACAACCATAGCCTCGGCGTGTTCGAGAGTTTTTCGGAAAAACTTTTTGCGGGACGAGCAGATAGCTATTTTACCACCGGGCGGGTACCGATACGGTGACAAACAATCGCGTAAGGCTGTCTTATGGCTTCTTTCGCTGGAGCATCGTTTGGGCTGTGCCATAGTTCACGCAGGGCGCACTCGGGAGTATCGTCTACCGGATGGTACACCCGTCGACGGTTACTACCTGGACGCCACCACAGATTCGCGACACGTATTCCAGTTTCAGGGTTGTTTCTGGCACGGTTGCCCAAAATGCTATCGTATAAACAGAGATAGTCATTTACACACGGGTGGATCCATGGACGCGCGCTTCGAGAGAACGCAGGCTACGAGCGATAAGATTCGGTATTTAGGTTACGAGCTGACGGAAATTTGGGAGTGCGAATTCGACCGCTGGATAAAAGATTCTGAACAGGCCTCTTTATATAGATCGCTGAATGAGAACCCGCTGGTATCGCAAGCACCGCTCGAACCCCGCGATGCTTTCTTCGGTGGTCGTACAGGAAATACCGTCAGTTTTTACGAAGTCGAGGGGTCTGAGAGGATACATTACGTAGATGTGTGCTCACTCTACCCCTTCATTTCGAAAACGGGGAAATTCCCTGTAGGTCACCCTACGGTGTACGTGGGCGATGACTGTCCTGAATTAACGGGTGATCGCAACAACATCGATAGCGTGGAGGGTTTGATTAAGTGTGTGGTGTTACCACCGCGAGATCTGTATCATCCCGTGTTACCGGTACGCATGCACGGTAAACTGCTCTTCGCCTTGTGTCGTTCCTGTGCAGAGGCCATGCTACAGGGGTCGTGTCCTCACGAGAATCCCGCGGATAGAGTATTCGAAGGGACCTGGGTCGTGGACGAGGTCAAGCGCGCCGTACGTAAGGGGTATGAAATAACGCTGATACACGAAATATGGCAGTATGAGATTACCCAGTACAATCCGACGACACGGACGGGCGGTCACTTTGCCGATTACATAAACACGTTCCTAAAGATTAAGGAAGGAAGCTAGTGGCTGGCCGCGCGAGTGTGGCGACGACGACGCGGCCAAAAAACTGTATATAGAGGAGTACGATCGGGTCGAGGGTATTCGTCTGGACCCTGGAAATATAAAATCAAATCCCGGTCTGCGGTCAGTCGCAAAATTATGTTTGAATTCGTTTTGGGGCAAGTTTGGGCAACGCGAAAATCTGCCAAAGACGGAAATTGTAACGACTCGTCAAAAACTCGTGAGTCTGCTTACGTGTCCGGAGGTCGAGATTACAGGTATTCTGCCCGTAGATGACGAGCTGCTTTACGTCGGTACGCGTAGTACGAACGACGCGTTGATACCCACAGCGTACACAAACGTTGTTATAGCTGCGTATACCACGGCTCAAGCTCGCCTTAAGCTATACGACTATCTTGAGAAATTAGATCGGCGTGTACTATATTACGACACCGACTCGTGTATATACGTATCAGGTGGCCGGCACGCCGATAACGCTTACGAGCCGCCGCTCGGCAGTCTTTTGGGCGATTTAACGGATGAGTTGGAGTCGTACGGTGTTGGTAGCTATATTACGTCTTTTGTCTCGGGAGGCCCGAAATTTTATGCGTACCGAGTGCGTAAGCCAGACGGTTCTTACGCTGAGGTCTGTAAGGTCAAAGGTATCACGATAGACTACGCGACGAGTCTGGCCATTAATTACAACTGGATACGTTCTTATGTAGCGGGAGAGACCAGCGAGCCTGTCGTTTTACACTATGACGCGATACGGCGTACACCGTTTCACGACGTAGTGACGCGTCTGGAATCAAAAACGTGTAAGCCTACAGAGCTTCAAAAGCGGCGACGCGACGGTCGTTTCGGCTCTTTGCCCTACGGATTTATGTAATTAATATTACAAACAAAACCTGTATAAATGTATATACATCGCCTGTACAATAATAATAATAAAAACATATTTATTTGAAAAAAAAAACCTCTTTATCGATCTATTCCCGAAGACTCCATCAACCCGATCATGTTATTTTTTTTTTTTTCAGCGACGCTTCGAACATGCTAGCCGTGCATTATGGCTAGCTATGCGGTTGACACACATACATACTGACTATTAGCTCACAGGTGCACGATGAGCTCACCCGGACGAGGGGCTAGCAACGTCACCGATAAGAGCTAGCAAGCGCGCGCGACGTCACGAGCCTCACGCGTGTCGCGCGCCCGCCGCGGCCGGGCCCCGCGATGGAAGGGGGAGTGTGTAAAATCCAGCAGTCTCTTTAACAGTATATTCGTAAAGGACACCACCAAATAGCCTCATTTGGCATAATGGACACGCGGTGGAAGCATCCGTGGACATCGATGATCTGTGGGCCAACGGGATGCGGGAAGACGTTTTTCGTAAAGAAATTCCTACGGTTCATCGAGAACATGAGCGACGTGCGATTTGCGCGCGTTCTGTTTCACTATGCAGAGTGGCAGGAGGGGTACAGGGAGTACGGGAGCGCTATAGAGTTTCACGAGGGACTGCCGCAAAACACAGATTACGGCAACGACCCACGCCCGAAACTCGTCATCATCGACGATCTCATGAGGGAATCGTCCAATAACACGGTGGTCGACCTTTTTACCAAAGGCAGCCATCATAAGAATATCAGCGTTATCTTCATTACGCAGAATCTCTTTCATCAGGGGCCCGGGCAGCGCGATATCTCGTTGAACGCAAACTACATCGTTGTGTTTAAAAATCCGCGCGACAGAGCGCAGATACAGCATCTGGCGAGACAGGTGTTTCCTGAAAATCCGCGCTTCGTGCAGGAAGTCTACCGCGATGCCACCGCCGAACCGCACGGTTATTTACTACTCGATTTGAAGCAATCGACGCCCGATAACTGCCGCTTTCGCACGAACGTGTTTCCTTCGGACCCGTTCCACTATGTGTACGTACCGCGAAAGGGTATAAAGGGTGGGTACGCCGATCGAGACGTACCAGTCATTCGGTTGTAATGGTATCCAGCGCACGCTGCTCTATAGGGCGGAAGCACGCCACA
The DNA here is from genome assembly GCA_963971525.1 of Cephus spinipes. Lineage (NCBI taxonomy): Eukaryota > Metazoa > Arthropoda > Insecta > Hymenoptera > Cephidae > Cephus > Cephus spinipes. The sequence continues at coordinate 17,766,410 of OZ020572.1, read as the reverse complement.
GTGTTGAAGGCTATTTGCCACCTGGACAGCAAACAACGTAGCGCCTTGTTACGAGCGGCCGACCCACGCCTCGTCAACTGTATATGCGAATGCGCTCTCAATATCCTTCGCGGCAACGTACCTCTCAAACCGACTCAGAAACGGCGCTTACGAAAACACGCACCGCTGCTGAGACGTTTATCCAGACCGGGTTCGGCAGTCAAAACTAGAAAGCGCCTTATCGTTCAGAGCGGCGGTTTTTTACCTCTTCTGTTAGCACCCATACTGGGTACCGTCATATCAAAACTCATAGGGGGAAGCGGATAGGATATACGCCGAGATGGAGCATGCGAAAAAGATGGTTCTCATTCCTCATGAGAGCGTGAATACCGTGCACCAGCAGTACCACCGTGCAGCGCCTCATACGCATCAGTACAGTCAGGAGGGCATTGACACCGTTAACACCGTACAAACCCCTGGGACCCCCTTAAGCAGATTAGACGCGTCGATGAAGGAGATCCTACACTCGCCGAATTTCATTGACGAGCGCGAAAAGTGGAAGATGTACAATCAGGTGCTGCAGCGTTATCTACACTTTATCGAGGACCTGCGCAATAACGTCGACGAGGATAGGCGCGCCGATAGCGATAACAAGAAGAAAAATAACAATTCTGCGGAGGATAACGCCCGGAACCAGACCACCGATGCTGACGACGACGACATCATTGCCAGTGTACCCCAAAAGTACAGGACTAAGGCGCGGCTCTTACTAGGCAGACTGCGTGGCGCTGGCTCACCACACATTTCGTGGAGTAAGCAGGGCGTTACGCGTATCGGTGGAAACGTCGTGCAGGACGCCAACATCGTTGATTTAATCAATGACGCTATGCGCGAGAGAAAAACGGCGAGACCGGCGGGGAGTCGGCAGTTTGCGCGGTTCCTCCGTACTGCTGGTATACCGCACGAATTTATTGGCAATCAGCGTCTATGGACGGAGGGGAGCAACACGACGCCTCTCAGTAATCAGTCACGGCGTCGTGTAACAATCGTACCGCGCCCAATCGACACGACTCAGAGCTCGTCCACGGAGGAGGAATTTGGCGAGGCGTTTCAGGAAGTGTTTAGAGACTCAGGGGAAGCAGAAGAGGTCGTGGGGAAAAGACATACACGATCCGTGTCGGCTAGTACAGCCAACGATACCGAGAAAAAGAAAAGATTAGAATGGTTAAGGCTGCCGTGAAACAGAAGAAGAAGAAGAAGTCGGGTGATGACAGTCTTCTGAGGCGTCTTTATTACACACCAGCAGAGCCGTCTTCGTACGCCGGTATCGGTAACCTCGAGCGATCGGTTAAGGGTAGGGTAAAGCGAGATTCCGTCGTACATTGGTTAGAGGCGCAGGACGCGTATACGCTGCATAAGCCCGTACGTCGTACGTTTCAGCGCCGCTCTTACACCGTCAGCAATATCGACGATGTTTGGGAGGCTGATCTCGTGGACCTTCGCTCGTTGAAGGAGTACAACGATGGTTACACGTATATACTTGTAATAATCGATGTACTCAGCAAATACGCTTGGGTCGAGCCTTTACGCGATAAGTCCGGTGCAACGGTAGCAGCGGCATTCCGGAGGGTTTTGACACGTAGTAAGAATAGGATACCCGTGTACCTACAGACAGACAAAGGTAAAGAGTTTACCAATGGCGTATTGCAGCGTCTGCTCGAGGAGCTCGGCATAGGATTCCGCGTAGCGCGCAGCCCCGACGTAAAGGCAGCTGTCGTCGAACGCTACAACCGTACTCTGAAGGAGCGTATGTGGCGTTACTTTACACATAGAAACACGCGGCGGTACATAGATATTCTTCAGAGCCTCGTGGAATCGTACAACAGGACACGTCACTCTGCGATAAGAATGCGTCCAGTCGACGTAACCATGTATAATGCCGCTACAGCCCGTATGAACCTATCCATGCGATACGCCACAGCGAGCCCGCGTACCCCTAAATACGGTGTCGGTGACCTGGTACGCATCAGTAGCGCTAGGAACCCTTTCGCGAAAGGTTACGAGGGGGGTTGGACTCGAGAGATTTTTAAAATCGTACGCCTAGGTACAACGAGAGAACCACCCGTCTACATCTTAAAAGATCTAGCCGGCGAGGAGATTGACGGTATTTTTTACGAGGAGGAGCTCGTTCGAGTCCGCAAGGACCTCGCAAAGGACACGTTTCTCGTCGATCGTGTGATAAAACGAAGCGGTCGTGGGAAAGCCCAAAAAGTACTGGTCAGCTGGGTCGGCTACCCCGAGAAATTTAATTCGTGGATACCGGCATCCCACTTAAAGAACAATGAAGGACCAATTTTATCTCGTTCTGCCCAGTAACAGCAGTATGTCGTACTATCCCGAAAATAAAACTACCAGTTTTACCACGCATCTACCTCATCAGATCGATTTACACGGGGCGTGGGCTGTTGCTCTGGTCGAAATACAGATCCCTATGACCTTTCTTCACGTGCCCGCAGCGCTAAAAGACTGGGAGCACGTGGGCATTGTCACCACACGCACCAAACCGCGGAAGAACCACAAAGAACCGATAGTGGGTCTTATGATGACGGGTTCTAACGTGGCGCACGGTGTTTATGACGACGTAAAGACACTCGTTGACGAAATAAACGCTACCAGGGCTATGAAGGGCCGTCTGCAATTAGAGCTCTGTAGAGGCGGTTACGCTAGCGTATCGCTCGTCTCTACCGATAACGATCTAGACGACCCACACGAACTAAGACTCTGCCGGTCTCTGGCGCGCATCTTAGGTTTTCCCGAATCGGTCGTGGTATCGAAAGCACAGCCCGTTGTGATGGCCGATCAGCCGATTAGCCTGATCAACGCCCTACCTAAGATGCTTTTTGTTTACACAGATGTCTGCGAGCCGTATATCACCGGAGACGTCCAAACACCCTTGCTTCGTGTGGTTCCCCTGCAAACGGATAACAAATACGCTTACGCAGCCATGAAAGTACTCTCGTTTTCACCGTTAAAGTATATACCGCTGCTCCGCACGACTTTTCAAACGATCGACATCGATATAAGAGATCAACTAGGCGAACCTATACCATTCGAATCAGGGACGCTCTCCGTAACACTACACTTTAAACGGCTAGACTGATGGCTCATTACACCGACTACTACGAGTCGCAGATCGGTGGTGGATATTCCACGAAATTTCGGGTATTCGCGGGGTCGCCTTATCAGCGAGGACATGGTATTGGTAGCTTTCTCGGTGGTCTGTTTCGGCGTGTGTTACCTTTGCTATCGAGAGGAGCGCGAGCCGTCGGTAAGGAGGCGGTGCGCGCGGGCATGAATATCTTGACGGACGTCAGCGAGCGCGGTGCTCCGCTGAAACAGGCGTTTCGCACCAGGGCCACCGAATCGGGTATGAATCTTAAACGTAAGGCGGAGGCGAAAATTGACGAGCTCATGAAAGGATCGGGCTATAAAGCTGTAAAACGACCACGCGGCACCCACTCTATCATCGGCGTCGCTGGAAGGAGCATCGCCTCAAGAACTGCTAACAAGCGTAAGAGACGTGCGGGGAAGAAGGCTGCTCCGCGTCGAAAAAAAAAGTAGTAAAAAAAATAAAGTCAAAAACCAAGAAACCCAAAAATCGTCGTAGGATCGCTAGTAAGAAAGTAAAGCGGAGTGTGCTGGATATCTTCTCCTAAACGCTACCTCTATCATGGCCTTTCTACACGCACACTCCTGTGAGTGTATGAAATCGGAGCTCGAGCTCTTTACACTGCCACCGACACAGACCACTATAGAGAGCGCGCAGTGGGTACACTACAAGCCCATTTCATCGCTGACCGATGACTCGCCCATTGAATTTGTCGTACCGGGTAACGGCGACGAGTACCTCGATCTAGCACACACCATGCTGAGTTTACGCGTGCAGCTACGATCCAAGGATGCGCTAGCCCCTGACGCTCTGAGCAAAGCAGCCCCTGTTAACAATCTTCTACACTCGCTGTTCAATCAGGTGGACGTGTTTCTTAATCAGAAACTCGTATCACCGCCTAATAACGCGTACGCTTACAGGGCTTACATAGAGACGCTATTAAATTATGGGCCAGCCGCCAAGGGGTCCCACCTCTCGAGCGTGCTCTGGTACGACGACACGCCCGGTCATATGGACGATACAGCGGGCAAGAATATGGGTCTCGTGAATAGGCAGGCGTTCGTCGGTAAAGACAAGACGGTCGATCTGATTGGGCATTTGCATTGCGATGTGTTTAACCAGGAAAAATTTTTATTAAATGGTGTTGAGCTCCGTTTGCGCCTCGTACGCACGAGAGACGGTTTCTCCCTCATGGATCCAAAGAGCGAGTGTTCTTTACATATAACGGAGGCCACACTCCTCGTTAGACGCGCCAAAATAAGCCCCGGTATTCTAATTGCTCATTCTAAAATGCTATCAAAGACAACTGCAAAGTATCCGCTTACGCGTGTAGAGGTCAAGGCGCTGACGATGCATGCAGGCTTGCACGGTGGTACTATGGACAACGTGATTCTCGGCCAATTACCTAAGCGTATTATAATAGGCTTCGTCGATAACAAGGCTTTCAATGGCAACTATCAACTCAACCCGTTCAATTTTAAAAACTATCGTATTAATTTCTTATCGCTGTACGTCGACGGTGTTCAAGTACCCTCGAAAGCACTGCAGACAGATTTCGGTAAAGCCGGTCTTTACGTGGACGCGTATCATACCCTCTTCAGTGGCACGGGTATACACTTGCTCAACGAGGGTAATTCGATATCAAGGAGTGCTTACGCAGACGGTTACTGCCTGTTCGTTTTCGATCTTACACCCGATCTCTCGGCAAATAGCAACACCCACTGGAACCTGATCAAGCACGGTAGTGTACGAATTGAGGTACGCTTCGACGATCCGTTGGCCACCACCGTGAACTGTATCGTATACGCCGAGTACGATAACGTTCTGGAGATCGACGCCTCGCGTCAGATCGTCGTAGATTACGGCGGCTAAACAATCGAAGAAAATACATAGGTCAGCAATTTGGGGTATGCGTCATCGTCTTTTTTTTTGTGCACTCGGTATCGCCTGTGATCGGCAGCATCGCCGTTAGTTTCTCGTTGAACGCCTTCGAGTTAGCACCGCAGCGATGGATTTCGTGATCGAGATTGAGTACTTCAAAGACTCCGAGGGACGTCTGGCGCCGAAGGAGATCGGCGTCGTGGCTGTGGAAAGAAAATACATAGGCCACTGGATCGTTTCACCGCCCTGCGATTTCAACGAATTACCACCGGCGATCAGAAGTGAGAACAACACCATGACTCGCTATCGACACGGTCTAGAGTGGTTCGACGGTGGTGTGACGTACAAACAGCTATACAACAATCTCCGAAATATTGCCGGTATTTCGCGGAGCATATACACGCGGGGTCCGGAGAGCGTACTTTTTCTGCAGACCGTTATGGCAAGGGAAGTTATAAATTTGGATGAAACCCCCGATAACTCACCATACGAGGACTTCCCACCGAATCGTGACCATTACGAGTGTATCGTTCACGCCTGTAAGGAGAGCCGGGGATCGTTCACCTGCGCTCTGAACAACGCATTGCGTCTTGAATTCTGGCTTCGAAATAACGGACCGCATATATGAACACGCTAGACCTTTACCTTGGCCTTCGCGGTATATCGGAGCATACGACGGGTGTCTACGCAGCTGATAGAATACCCCGAAGCTGGTCGAAACCCGCTGCGATTATCGCCAACACGGACGATCATACGAAGCCAGGAGCACATTGGGTTGCCATGTACGTGGACGCTGACGGAGACGGCTACTACTTTGACAGCTACGGATTACCACCGCTGAATCATCACCACGCATCGAGACTCCGACGGAACTGTCGATCCTTCCGATGGAACACCCAGCAGCTTCAGAGCGAGACGTCAACGGTGTGCGGCCAATTCTGTATGATGTTTCTACACTACCTCTCCTCAGGCTTCGGGATGCATGCCTTCCAGAATGTGTTTAGTGCTGATTTGCGGAAAAACGATAGAATTGCCCGAGAGTACTACGACGCTTTTGTGCGAAAGAAGCGTTTGGCTGATCGCCAGTATGCGCACGATAATAAGATCTATGGTGGCGGTGGCGGTGGTAGGATACAATATTCCAGGTGTAAATCTGGATACACGTGTTAAGATCTGTTTCATGAAAAAAAAAAAAAAAAAAAAAAAAGGTGCGTGGTCTGGGTATTTAATTATATAAATTAAAGATATAATTTAGCTAATTTTTTTTTTATTATGGATTGTATATTAATATAATAACGATAATATATATATATATAACGTAAATAATAATAATAGGCGTAGAGTATATATATATGTAAGCAGTTCATAATAATAACAACAACGATATATATATGTAGCGTAAATAATGCTAAGCTAGGTTAGATATATATATAAGTAATGTAAGCAATTAATAATAATATGTATGTAGGAAAATATATATATATATATAATATAAACCTATACTACTATTATTCAAGAAATTAGGTTAACCTGCCCATACCCAAGCCGCACCAGGGTGTCTCTAGTGGCCTCATAGAGCAGGACACACCCTGGGCATGCGCCGAGTGCGTGCTCGAGTAACACACTCCGCGCACAGGTTGTGCACCGCGCCAAATTGAAGACCATTGTTGTGTCAAGCAACAAATAATGCAAGCTGTGGGGAGTGTATAACGCTTGCATGTCTGGTGGTAGCTCACTCACACACCCGGCGCATAGCTCATCCCAGCGGTATGTATAGATGTAACCGTAAAGACAGCGGCCCTCATGCAGGGCGTCATAGAACGGCTCCCCCGGGGTAGGAGGAGGCGGTGAATTCCGACCGGCCTCCTCCTCCTCCCCAAACACGTTGTCGTTCCGCTCAAAAGCTGATCGTGGCGCCATTTCTAGAAACAAGTGTGAAAAAACGAGATTAAAACAAATGATTACAAAAAAAAACACATATACATATATATGCATAGCTCACAATTTATATTCGGGGTGGGGGAGGAACTTCTGCAAGACCCTGCCTCAATAGCACCTCCCGGTTATCGCAGAAGTATGCGATGCATGCTATACAGTCACCGGGTGCATACGCGCGCAGCACACACCGAGCACAGCGTACACAGATGCCCGCACGCAGATGTATTGCGGGGTCAATCTGTAGGTAATGTATTACATGGGGCATAAACTGAGGCCTGTGCTCGGCGGGTTGCTCACGCATGCACCCGTAGCATAACCCCGACCCCGCACCCCGCATGTAAACACACCCGAACAAGCACTGCCCTTCGTGAAAGGGGGCAAAGAACGCATTACGGGGCGGCGGTATTCCGTCAAGCAGCGGCCCCTCAAATGGTCCTTCGCCCCCCTCGGGCGGCGTATCCGGGCGCCTTGGGGCCATAATCTGTAATATTTAAGTTTTTTAAAATAAATATGTTTAAATCAAATAAAAACCGATACAGACTTAAAATTATTATTACCCTTGCTGATCTAGTAACAGTACCCGTACTGCGGTGCTAGCTGCGGTGCTGTTGCTGGTGCTGCCGGTCAATGTCTACAAATAAACGTGAGAAGCGATAGAAAAGCAATACTTTTTAATCTAATAAAATCGGGTACTATCTTAAAGCTGCTATACATACCACTTTCTTTATTTCAAATACACCGCACAAATAGCCGTACTCCGCGGTCCGTCTGGTTATTTGTCTAAAAAATAAAAGTTACCACATATAATTTTTAATCAGATAAAAAACGCGGGTGCCTGATTCAACTTAACACAGTTATACATACCACTTTTTTTTTTTAAAAACTCCCACTATTTCGGTTTCACTTCTTTTTTTTTAATTAAACTTTTTTTTTAGCACTATTTCACCTACTGCTTGTCACCAAGGTAATGACAGGCTGCTGCGAGGACGGCTCACAGGTAACCATCTTTTTCCCCACCATTGCCCTTATTTTTTTGCATGGTTGCAAACAAGAGATACATGTAGCAGTTTACGCTGCTAAGACAATGGTACCCCCCACGCCTGATGTATTTGGCGCATCGTTCGCTAGATGATCCAAAAGAAGGATACAGGATTCACCCCAAGCAAAATGTTAGGGGTTGGGTATCAGCCCCATCGGTAGTTAAAAGTATCGAAAAATGAGCGGCAATGCATACGGTACCTCTATATTATAAGGTTATCATTTACAAGAAATTCGTTTCTACGAAGTACAAGTGGGGGTAAGCTGGAGCGATTCAGCAGCCTCGACTCGACTCATCCTGTCGCCTCAGAGTTAGATCATAAAAAGTAACGATGGTGCGAAGGCAAAACGATGTGCATTTCATAGTGAGTGTAGTGTACTCTAAGTTGCTATTAATACACAAACTTAATATTTAAAAGAAGTTTCATTATATAACGTGCTGTTTATTTATTAAAGCTCAAAGGATACATATGCATAAGGCGGATGCTGGAGAAGAGGAGCCAGCGTTGCGCCCAGAGGGGAGCCCTCAACGGCTGGCTCCTCTTCGAATACGATAATTGGGATGAGGAGGATATTTTTGGGTTAAGGGCGCTGTTGGGACTGGCGCCAATTACGAACTATAATAGGTGCGTATTAATCGATGCTATATATGGATCACCATGTATTTGTGTGTTACACATGAATACCAATATTATTTATTTTATTTTTTGCAGGGACTCCGACTATGAAAGTGACGATGAATATTAAATTAAAATTAAAATTTTTTAAATGTTTATATATATTTTTTTTTTTATATTATAATAAATTTTTATATATTTAAATTAAGTAAGCTGCGTTTCATTTCAAACTCCTTATGTACCACCGATGTTTCTTACAATATACGAGATATATTCAAAAATGCCTATTTCTTTTTTTTGTTTCCTTCACCTCCATCTCCCCATATCCTGTAAATAATCGTAACGGTCGGTAGGAAATCAAAACAATAAGCGTATTCCTCTACACAGGTGCTCCGGTTCATCGAAAATGTATCACACGCTACAGCTTTTATAATATACATAAGGGGTCTTACAAAATATGGTGTTCTATTTTACCGCGGGTACACTCTTAGGGTAATTAAAAAAAAAGTTACCGACCGGTGGTCAGTGCATAATTACCGACCGTGATATGCCCCTGGGGACATACAGCGCCGCTGCTACTGAGTTTTGGGCCTTAGGACCAGGGCAGCGTGGTGGGGGAGTGCCGCGTAGGGTGGCAGTGGGGAGAACAGCCTACGTGGGCAAGGGGGTGGCGCCGTAGTGCGGTGCGGGGGACACAGCGCGGTGCGCTCCATGACTCATAGGGGACAGTGGTGGGGGTTTGTTGTGACGGCCAATAGTGGCCTGTAACTACTATCGTATTGAATTTGGTGGCAATCAATTCAGAACCCTTGATTCCTAGAGTGAATGTATCAATACATTTTTCTCACATATAGCCGTTCATATGATATTTAAGTCAAAACACAGATACAAGAGATGCTTCGAGTAAAGAGTCTCGGCGGGCCGTGCCCCGTACGGCGGGTTGCCTGTACTTGGCGCGAGACTCGACCGAGTCTCTTGACACGTAAGTGTTTTTTGGGGGATTTAAGATTCTTAGATTAAAAGGTTGAAATAAAGTTAACAAATCAAAAACGAGATTTGAGTGGAATAAACTGGATTGGATAACTCTATTTCAAACATGCACGGTGGAAATACATATATGCATTGCTGAACAATGGGGTTCTTCCGTTAAACTTAAATCGACACAATTCGACAAAAAGCTTGTCTATTCGGCTATACCTGAAAATGGTCGAATTGATCATGATGCAGCTTTAAGCCGAGTCGTGTAGACTCAGTTTGGATAAATGGAAAACCCTACTTTCTCTTTATTGAAACTTGTAAAATAACTTTCCAAATAAGTCTCAACCTTGTGACAAAGACTACATTTCCATTGTGTGATTTAGAGGGGATTAACCAATCACGTTCGTGTATTCTTCTAAAATTTCGCACCTGATTGGTTACTTGTTAACGATATTAATCCCATAGTTGAAAACATAGTTAAAGAATCTCTAGGCCTGCAGGCTAACCAGGAGGTATCTACATTATATAAAAAATAATTTTCAATTGATATTATAGAAAAGCTGTGAACTAAATTCACTTAATTATGTTAAAAGTTTCGGTTTCGGTTTTGCGCTGTACCAATTTCAGGTTTCTGTCACGATTTTAGATATAACATTTATAAAAATTCAGTTAATTGTTACGGTTTCGATTCCATATTTTTCCGGTTACTATCGGTTATCCATTTCGGTTTCAGTTACGGTTACGATCCCTGCTTACTAAGCGCTTATTCGCGTGATGCACTAATGCAAATAAAAAATATTTTTTGTAAAGTATGACGATGAACCAATGTACATACATTTACAAATTTTAGATAAAATTCTCATTAAGGTAGTTCTGCAGGGAGGCAGAAGTCATTAACGCTAGAGACTAAATGTTATCATATTTTCTCAAACAAATATCGTAGCAATTCTTTACACGAATAAATAATTTTTTTGACCATTAAAAGGAAAAATATTATTTTAATTTGTAAAAACGAACATTCATTTTAATGCTTTTTTTGACTTCACTCGAATTATGATTATTATGGAAATGAAAGACGAATTTGAAATCCGGCAACATCGCCAACCGAAAACAGTTGAACATTTGTTGTTTTATAAACAGTTTATAATGGATGCTGAAGTCATGGAAAAATATGCTGTTAGAGCTGAGTACGGAAAACAAAAAGGCCGTTTTATTGCACAGAAAAGAAAGCATTGGATAGAAAATATTGTGGCAGAAAAAAAACGTAGATTCAGTAGTGCAGAAAATAATCATAGTGCAGAAAATAATAGCGTGCGAGTCCGCATTGTGGATCTAAACATTTTGGCTGCGAACTTGTGGTGCAATTTATGCGAATTACCGCTATCGCTACGATTTATAAAGTGTGAACGGAAAATTGGACTAGCAAGTGTCCTGGACATCAAGTGCATGAGCTGCCAACAAATGCACACGATTGAAACGAGCAGAAAATGCGTGACCAAATCGTCCCGTGATGAGTACGATCTGAATTACAGAGCAATAACGGGTAAGTATATAATATTAAAAATATTAAAATTTATGGATATTGGTTATATGCAATAAATATTCTACATATTTATCATCTTTTTTACTTGTTCATAATTATAGGCAAACATTAATTTTTACAGCTATTATTGATGGAGGTTCCGGCGTAAGTCAATTTAATTGCATTTTATCGGCAATTGGCATTCCTACGTTGACTTTTCACACCGTCAAGAGGTATGGGGAACAAGTTGGTCCGATTATAGAAGAGATTGCGAGGAATTCTTGTAGAGACGCTCTGTACGAGGAAAGAAAATCAACAGTAGTCGCTGAATGTTCGAATAAATAGTAAGGATTAAGTTAAATTATTTGCATGGATTGTTTTGAAGGATTTGCACACTTCACATAATAATTCGTGGCTTTGTGGATTACAAATGGTGGTCCTACACCGTTATCATAATTTTTTAACATTTTCTACATTTTTCGTTGTGTTTTTCTTCTGATGCTTGTTTTTCTCAGCATGTGGATATTTTTCAGGTTACTTCATAAGAAACTATGTTATATTGTCTGGGATTTTCTTCTCTTCGGTGTCGTTTGCGGAGTTTCTTTTGTGCAACCTTATCAAGCTGAAAATCTTATCGCATTCCTTGAGAGACATTGAATAATCTTAAAAAATATTGTTACAGGAAATCTGTGAGCAGAAATACCGAATACAATCTGGACACTAAAATGGGCTTATATTTTAACAGCCCAGCCCAGCCCTAATCATTTCCAGCCTTTTGTAATATCATGTAAATTTTCATTTTTCTTGAGAAATAACTTTTTTTAATCGGTTTTAAGTTTACGCAACGACGATAATGCGATATCCTGCGACGATCCCTCAATTCCCGACGAATATCCCGATAACATAGTAGGTTTGACAGCATCGTTCGATGGTGCATGGCAGAAGCGAGGTACAGGTCGAGCATATAATAGCAAGTCCGGTGCGCTGTTATTTATTTACTATAATTCTTGAAATATTCTATCAATCCAAAGATATAATATAAAATATAATTCGCAGCATATGTACGATTATAACATAAAATAATTTGAAGTATTATTAACAGGTCATGCTACGTTAGTAGGATATTATTCTGGAAAAATATTGTCGTACGCTACTCGAAGTACTACATGCCGGAAGTGCGAATTTGGCGCCTCGGAAAGGAATCACAACTGCAGAAAAAATTTCGTTGGCAGTGCTAAATCAATGGAACCTGAAATGGCAGTTCAATTGGTGGCAAAAAATCCGTTGCTCGAGGACGCAAATGTGAAAATTAAACAGTTTATCGGAGACGACGACTCGGCAACAATTTCGGCGGTACGACGGGAAGTTTCGCATAAAGTACACAAATGGTCAGATTTGAATCATGCCAAAAAGGCTGTAGCAATTCTCTATACGCGTTGAAGATCTCCGAGAAGCAGCGAAATTATATCATCAGAGCATTTGTCCGAGCTCTCAATCAAAATAAAAATGACGCTCTGAGTGCAGAAGCTGCTCTGAAAAGTATAGTTCATCATGCGTTTGGGGAGCATGACGACTGTAACGAATCGAAAAAATGCCGTACTCTGGGAGATTCATACGTGTTCGAGGGCATGCCGCGTGGGAAGCCTTTGACTGATCTCGATCTTCGAACTTCATTGGTCAAAATTTTTACAAGAGCAGCAAGTAATGCATCAAAGTTAGCGCCATGTGGGTCCACTCAGATAAATGAGAGCTTCAATAATATGGTCACTTACAAACATCCGAAGAATCATCATTATGCTTCAACGCCTTCGTTTGATTATCGAGTCGCGGCAGCAGTTTGTCACAAAAATATGGGACCGGAGTACCTATATTTGGTTAGTGTACGAGAAATTACAGCTTCCGCTGCCCAACGATGCGAAAAAATTTCGAGCCCAGGTGGCAAAAAAGAGAAAAATAAGGGCTGAAAAAATTAAAACGATTAATTTCAAACGCGAAAGAGCAGCTTCGAAAAAACAACAACGATATCGAAATGCTGCAATAACTAATCGAGAAAGGATCACGTATAGCACCGATTGCGGTCTAAACGATGTTTCACAGGAAATCTGTACATCGCTAGGAGCCCGGTCCAGTACGTATTTCGGAGAATAACATACATATTTATGATGATGTAATGAAAACCTGTCAATCGTGTTTCAGATCTCCACGACACGATCGAAAACATTGAGGAATCAGCTATTATAATATTTGATCTCGAAACGAACGGATTATCGGATTCGGCGGAGATTTGTCAAGTAAGATGCCAATGCAATAAATAATTTTTCATCCTTTGTAATATTTTATTTAACGATTTTTCTAATTATGTTATTTTGTTTACGAAAGATCGCTGCAGCCAATGAAATGAGAAAATTCGACGTTTACATAATTCCGACCCATGGCATACCACCGGTTGCGAGCGCAGTGAATGGCTTTACCGTTCAACGAAATAAGATGTACCTCGATGGAGTTGAACTGCCCACAACATCCTGCAGAAACGCGCTCTCTGCTTTTTTCACATTTATACATGCCGTAAGCAATGGGAAAGGAGCTATTTTGGTCGCGCATAATCGATTTCGGTAGGAAATTTTTATTCCCCATTTCTAAGGTTTTCAATGCGACTTCTCTATGTTTATCTCATTTATGTCTTACCCTCTGTCGCAGATATGATTCGAAAGTACTATTAAACACTGTTCAACGGCTCGGTATGCTTGATGAAATGATGGCAGTTGTCAAGGGGTTTAGCGATACTCTTCCGATTTTCCGGCGTCTGTTACCAGAGCGCCGGAAGGAAAAAAAAAAGTTTACCCTAATCGCCCTTGCCTCCGAATTTTTGGGTCCAACAGCGTCGGAGGGCGCACATAATGCGGTACATGACGTTGCAATGTTACAAGAACTAATAAATGCTTTGGTTGTTTCAAAACATCTAAAAAGTAACGTGAAGAGTGTCAGATCGATTCTAAATTCGGAAATAAAAAAGAAGAACGAAAACGACATCAAAGTTGGTCTTCAGCCGCTAAAGGACGGTCTTTCAACAACAATGATGTCAAAATTAGCTTACGCTGGCATAACATTCCAGATATTGACGAACAGTTTTGCCAGTGGTGGAGCTGAGAGTATAAATATGTTACTTTCAGAAGATATTGGCGGTAGACCACGTGTAACAAAAAACAAAAAATGTATTGCAAAAATTGTCGATCAATCAAGAGACTCGGCCGAGTCTCGCGCCAAGTACAGGTAACCCGCCGTACGGGGCACGGCCCGCCGAGACTCTTTACTCGAAGCATCGCTTGTACCTGTGTTTCGACTCAAATATCTTATGAACGGCTGTATGTGAGAAAAATGTATTGATACATTCACTCTAGGAATCAAGGGTTCTGAATTGATTGTCACCAAATTCAATACGATTAGTGTACAGGATCAAGACGTATTCACATGGCGAGCGAGATGATTTTATTTCAGGTCCGTCGTCGTCGTCGTCGTCGTCATCGTCGTCGTCGTCTTTGCACGTCCATCGCATTTTTTACACGACAGATGGCGCTGACTGCTGTGCCTTCTTTACCTATTTATACTCTGTATGGTGTTAGTAATTTACGAATACCCAACACAATCAAATATAGTTTATACGTGAAGCTACCGTTCATACCGAATTTCCAGTTAGTATAAGGCTGCTTTCACAACAGTATAGAATTATTCAGTTTTTAATAGCATTCATGTGCAGCGCGCGTATATGGGTGTATGTATATGTGTGCTTCGGCATAGTTCCTCGTATTTCAGGTGACAGTTTGTCCAGGTGTTCCGCTTCGTAGTTTTCTGTATCTAGATCGCGGACGTGGAAGTCCAGGGTGTCCAGATGTTCCGCTCCGTAGTTTCCTGTATCTAGGTACTGGATGTGGAAGTCCAGGGTGTCCAGGTATTCCGCTCCGTAGTTTCTTGTATCTAGGTACTGGATGTGGAAGTCCAGGGTATCCAGGTATTCCGCTTCGTAGTTTTCTGTATCTAGGTGTCGGATGTGGAAGTTCAGGGTGTCCAGGTCTTCCGCTCCGCAGTTTCTTGTGTCCAGGTGTCGTACGTGGAAGTCCAGGGTGTCCAGGTATTCCGCTCCGTAGTTTCCTGTGTCCAGGTGTTGGATGTGGAAGTCCAGGGTGTCCAGATGTTCCGCTCCGTAGTTTCTTGTATCTAAGTACTGGACGTGGAAGTCCAGGGTGTCCAGGTATTCCGCTCCGTAGTTTCCTGTGTCCAGGTGTCGGATGTGGAAGTTCAGGGTGTCCAGGTCTTCCGCTCCGCAGTTTCTTGTATCTAGGTACTGGATGTGGAAGTCCAGGGTGTCCAGGTATTCCGCTCCGTAGTTTTCTGTATCTAGGTGTCGGATGTGGAAGTCCAGGGTGTCCAGGTATTCCGCTCCGTAGTTTCCTGTGTCCAGGTGTCGGATGTGGAAGTTCAGGGTGTCCAGGTATTCCGCTCCGTAGTTTCTTGTATCTAGGTGTCGGTCGTAGAAGTCCAGAAAAGTGTGCAACAAGCTTTGGCGCTTCGCTCAAACTATAGTATCCTCTCTGTTGTTTGCACGGCCTGAGGTACGTAAATAATCCAGCACACTCTCCTCTCTTACGTTTACCACACGGCTTCAACAAGCTGGACACCATTAACGACGCTTATATGCATTGAAGATAACATTTTCTTTAAAAATTTGTATATGTCTTTATGCATTTCTAGAAAAAGTGACTTACAAATTAAATTTATATGCCATTAAACATTTTCGACAACGCAATATATTTTTCTGATTAGCAACATCATAATGCATTTACATTTTATATCTGTGACAATATAGATTTCAGTGCTTAATACTTCTATGTCCCGTTGAACAACAAAAACTTGTGATATCCCCCAAAAAACACTTACGTGTAAAAAACTACGTCAAGTACAGGAGTGCTGTGTATTCCTCTAATAAAGAGTATTGATATCAGATTAATGAGGCCAAGTACATAAGTCACTACGTGTTTGCCTATTATATGATCTAGCACTGGCCTATCATTTTAATTGTATTTTCAAAATTTCCTATAACGTTTTCACTACTCTTTCACATTACTACTGTTTCTCGTGGTTGATTATGAATTAATGGTTATTTAATAATTAATCAAACTTTAGCTGATTCCTTATCGAGTACTACTTGGCGGGTCCGTGCCAGGAATTCCAAAGTAGTTACTTTGGGCGTACTAGTAGTATCCTAAAATTATATGTTTGTTATTAAGCTTTTACCGTGATTATTATTAACGAGTTATCGTTAATAAGCTCTATATATAGAAAGTTGACATTGGTTTTGAGTTTAATGACTGACATAATGAACGCAAATTTATATCAAGAATTGCACGGACCCGCCAAGTAGTACTCGATAAGGAATCAGCTAAAGTTTGATTAATTATTAAATAACCATTAATTCATAATCAACTACGAGAAACAGTAGTAATGTGAAAGAGTAGTGAAAACGTTATAGGAAATTTTGAAAATACAATTAAAATGATAGGCCAGTGCTAGATCATATAATAGGCAAACATGTAGTGTAACGTTTTACTATAGTGCAATTTCGTATACGCCTTATGCGTGTACGAAATGGGAGGTAGGTAAATGCTCGGGACTGGCGGCTTTAAGAATGTAGGCGACACAGGTGGGTAAAGTAAAATAAAATAATAAAATTTTATTAAATTAATCGATAAGAAGTATACAGGATTGACAATCGGTAATTATTCCGTAGTGATCGATAGTCGGTATCGTAGGGAATTGTATGATCTAGGATTCGGCCTATGTTTATTTTTCTATCCCTGTCTCTCTCTGACCTGTACGTGAGGTTCAGAGGACCTGCCTGTATTGGTTCGCTAATCCTAGCGGCGCTTAGCCTACCTAAGGAATGTGGCACTAGGTGCGACGCAACTACCTAAGGCGCGGATGAAAGATATAACATAGCCCGACCTAACGTTTCTGCGGACGATCTCGGTGATCTCTTCAGAACCGTGACAAATTTTCCCTACGAAACGGTCTATGCGAAATAGCGAATGCTAATTTGCGGTAGCCGTTTGACAAGATTATACACTGATGCGGATAATAATATGCTCTGTCCCATCGGGCATAAATCGAGCTGACTGATCTTTACTGGTTATCTTTTTTAATCAGTTAAGTTGTAACCTTACTTTTTAACGGATGTTTTTAACTAACTTGGTAAGGTCTAAGTGCCGTATTTAATGAACTGTATTCCGATAGTTGTTAGCGGGAAGCGCTAACCACCTGTCGGATTGTCTTTGTACTATCTTCCCGATTTTGCACTTGCGGGATATATTTTCCATCTATCGGCGCGTGTTTATACTAGCCGCGTGTCCCGGTCGTCCTGTTGTAACGCGTGTGCTCTCAGTGCAGCCGCACTGAGAGGTTGATCGTTTTGTAACGTTACAGTAGTGACTTATGTACTTGGCCTCATTAATCTGATATCAATACTTTTTATTAGAGGAATACACAGCACTCCTGTACTTGGCGTAGTTTTTTACACGTAAGTGTTTTCTGGGGGATTACAAATACTAGAAAAATAATGATCAATAAATGATGGTCAAAAGTGACGTAATTATCAAAGTACTAATTTTTTTATTTTCTCTTCCTTGTTCCCTTCGCTAACATTGCGGTAAGGTTTCACAATGGATTAATTTTTAGTAAAGAATCGTAACGGAATGTTTCATTATCGATATAAGAAAAAAGATTATTATCAATAATTCGATAATAGATAGATAAATTAGATAATAAATAATCGTTATTATAATTAATATTGCTGTTAATTTACGATAATGCATAAACTTTTTGCACGCACGATCATCGTTTATACATCATGGAATACACCCAGCCATGTAATATCCGTGTGTGCATGGTCTATGCAACGCGCTGTTGCCAAACTTTCGCGCCATCTGTCAAGGATCACAAGTGAGCATGGTTAGGCCGCGAATGTTCATCGTTAATTAAATAATTCTCTTCGAGATGACCGGCAATGCATTATTACTTTTTTTTTCAAAATCAAGCTTCAAAAATAAGGAATCCCGGAGGCTTTTTTTTATCTCTCTATCTTTGATCTAAGTGCAAAAAATATTGATTTGAAAATGTAATTCGATCACTCTCCCATGAACGCCTATATGTGCCAATGTATAAATATCAATATTCGACATTGAATATCTTTGTCTAATAGTCGGTAATCCTAGCTGAATTTTTTCCCGTTATAACAGAAGACACAAAAATCTCGATTTGGAAAAAATTCACGCTTCTAAATTTAAAACGCTTATCCTGCAGAACTACCTTAAGAGTAAAGTATAGTGATTTCACAAAATTTGTCAAGGCAGTGTATTGTTTTAAAAATTCATTTAATATTTAAATCCTGTTCGTATTTTGCATCAAAACGTAGAGCACACAGAACCTTACAAATTCTACAATGAGTTAGATTGAACTTTGATATATTAAAAAAAAAAAAAAAAAGAAAAAAGAAATGCGTGAATTATTTCAAAGTAGTTTCACGTCTAGAAATTAAGCGATCTCACGCACAAAACTTCCAGAAGCACAATGTAAGGCACATCTTCGCATTTATCCATAAGTTAAAGGATGTGTGAAGTGTCGTCTTCCTTGAGTGACCAATGTTAATGACTATCTCTTTTACCAGAAATTCGTCATACTTATTCTTTCAATCTCGTTAGAGATTGTTTTTTAGGCCAGGACTCGGTTTGGAGTCACTCAGCAGCCCAGGAACTGAACGAACGAATTTATCCATAAGTCCGTAAAGGTAATTAGTTGTCCCTTTAAATCTATTCAAAATATTTACATTTCTATGAAATAACTCTAAGAAAATTAATAAAATCTTGATTATAATAAACTAAAAGTAGATCTGCAATTCATAAGAGTCGAATATAACGAAATACCTGATAGAGACACATTAATAAGTAAAATAAAATGACCTATCCTTGACATATTTCATGAAGTTATCAACTTGTGGTAACTAACAATTCCATATTGATCTGTATGAAATTCACCATTCTTCTTAAAAAGAATTGATAATTTAACGTTTGTTCCAGTATGTTCTACATTTGTTCCAAATTGTTCCAAAGTTGTACCACAAAAACTTGTTCCGAAACAGTAATAATGGGAAAAAAGTGAAATTAGCCGCAACGCCTCTTTTGTCGAAAATCATATTTTTGAAAACTGTTCCAGGTTGTTCTAGTTGTTCCTAATATTATTTCAAAAGGGCACGGTTATATATGTAACAATTCACCCAGAAAACGCAGAAAAAGAGTTATTGAAACCACGACCGTAGAAGAATAAACTTCTTCCCTTTCGCTTTCTGTTCTGAGAAGTCTATTGGTTGTTCCAGGTTATTCTCATTCCTAATAACATTGTTCTAAAGTTCTGTTGCCATTGGTTTGAGATTTTTAATATTTTTTTTTAAGTAATCCGTTACGCGCATAACTAACAATGTAGGGATCAAGCTACCAAGTCTGCAGATACTTAAATGCCTATTTAAGTCGTATTTAAATATGCACTCCACATTTTATAATTTCATTTCTCATAGCCACTTTTCTACTTTGCGATATTTTGATTACAGTGGAACTCCGATAGCTCGAATCTCAAAGGAAACGAAATATGCTTCGAGCTATCGTAGTTTCGATCTATCGGGGTTTTCAAGTTATAAAAGTGAGACATTATAAAACTCGAAGATTCAAAGTCTTATAGGGATTTTTGACTTATATAAAAGTCTTTTAGAGAGACAAAATTCCTGAGGCTATTTCAATATAAAATATGAAGCGCCAATGAAGTTCCACCATTTTACAAAACAGTTAACTTCTTAAATGATTTTAAATGGCTTATCTTTCATCCAACACATTGTTAACCTTAAAAAAATAATTCTAACGTTAACCTTCAACTACCACAAAGTTATCGTTAAAATTCATATACTACTGATTCGAAATACTAATATAAAATTTCCGGTATCTTGAAATTTCTTTTACTCTTACAAATATCTCAACCAAACTTTTGAACAATGTTATTAGGAATGAGAACAACTTAGAACAACTTAGAGCAACCAATAGAATTCTTAGAACAGGAAATGGAAGCGTAGTTTACACTTGAACGCTTTCAAAGTATCTTTTTCTGCGTTTTCTGGGTGAATGGTTACATGTATGACCCTTTGAAACAATGTTAGGAACAGCTAGAACAACCTGGAACAAATTTCAAAAATATGATTTTCGATAAAAGGGGGTTGCAGCTTATTTCACCTTTTTTCAATTATTACTGCCTCGAAAAAAGTTTTTGTGGTACAAGTTTGGAACGATTTGGAACAAACGTAGAACTGGAAGAACCGCTATATTTTTAATTTCTTAAAAAAGGGGGGCTAACGTCATACAGGTTCCATATAGATGTTATCAAATACATAATACATGCAACAGCTCACCAGATTAAATATAATAAACTTAATTAAGGCAATAAATCTTTATCACACGAACGACTGAACTTTAGAGACATATTTTAATATATTTGACACTTTTTTTTGTTACCCTTAATGATGGCATCGCCTACAAAGAGTTGACCACAATTATCTGCAGCCTGGCCCTTATAAATCCTAGATATAAGTACTGGAAGTTTATGTTCTGCACCTCCTTTTATGCTGAGTCCTAATCCACCCACTTTTTGTCGCCTAATTTGAACCATTCGTTCTTTGGCATCCAAGGGTGGTTTATTGTGGTTTTCTGCCTGCTGAAAATTATTTCCGTTTTGTCTCTTTCTTGACAATGTACTAACATTAATATAATTTTATGAGTAATAAAGGTAAATAAACTAAAGAATATAAAAAAGATACTTAGTAATAATGAAAATATATGATCAAGTAATAATAAGCTATACCTTATGTTATACCTTAAAAAGTAATCAATAATGAAATAAATGCATAATCTTTTAAAAGTTACAGGAATATAAAGTAAATAATTATTCTAGAAAGTAACTTATTAATTTATCAACTAAATCAGCAAATAATTATAAGGCGACACTAAACAAACATCGAGGAAGATGCACATTACCTCCAAGTCTTCCCTTTGCAATTTTAGAACTTCCATAGACAAATGCAAACACATTGCTATAGGCTTACTTTTCCCATCACTGACTGTCACCATGCCTGACCTTACCTAATAAAATTACAAAATTCGTTCATATAATACACTGACTTTATCTACACAAAAAAATTAAATAATATATATAAAAAACAAATATAAAATAACTTGAAAGCAATGATTTTGGAAAACTGATCCATACTTGTAAGTTGAAACATTTGTGTCTAATTTAATTAATACAGTCGTGCCTCCATATCCGCTGATTTAGTATCCGCGATTTTTACTGTTTTGTACAGTGCAGGTACCGTATTTTTTATTGCTCTATCATCTCTTGCGGTTACACTAAAACATCAGAATCCCTTATTTTCATAGTAAGAGAGAGAAAGAGAAAACACACACAGTAAATATACAATATAATGTACAAAAAAATTTATTATTACTTTGTTTAATGTTCATAATGATTCACGTAACCGTGGCAGGTATTGGAACGTATTAGCCATGTATATGGGGGCACTGCAGAACCTGACAATTATCAGAATGATTTTAGAGTCAATGAAGTGTTACGAATAAAAACTATAAAATATAAATACAATAAGCAGTCAACTGAAGTATCATTCCTAATCAAATTTTAGTGTTCAAAAAAAAAAAGTGAACATATCAATAATAAATAATGGTAGCTTGCATCTGGTTATACAAGCAGATTTGATAAACAGTTATGATAGTATATAATTAATTTGGAAATAAAGTATAAGATTATTCCATATGGATGTTAATCAAGTAGCCAGATAAAGAATAACAATACCAATTTGCAATATTCTCCTCCTTTGGAGGTCCGATCAGGTATGGTTCTCAATGATTAATGAATTTAAATCAAATTTCATATTGACAATCCCAAGTGATGAAGTCTCCTAGACATAATGCATTATTATTAAAAATATTGTTGATTAATAATGTCTCATTTTTAATTTATTTTTCAGTTAGAACAGTAAAGTTTAACTTGAAGATCGTACATAGATCTAATTTGTAAAAATATCACAAATGAACTCTGATTTTGTGGAAACATTGAAAAAATTAGAAAACCAAAAGTGACAAACCATCACTAATAGCCATTGTGTAAAGATTTCTTAATTTCTTTAGTATCCAGCAAAATGAGAATTAATTTGTGGCATTTTTACTCCATTTTAAAATTAGAAGTATGATCTTTGAGTCGAACACAGCAGATACTGCTCTGTTCCATTTGAAAAATAAATTAAAAATTAGAAATCATTAATCAATAATATTCTCTAATAATAATGCATTATGTTTAAGAGTGAGTCTTTAACACGTAATTTACACTGATCATTTAGCAGAACAATACCTGAAGAAGACTCTGAATGGAGCTGAAACATTTAAATCGCTGTTCTTCTTCCTTCACCTGGATGCTTGGTCAACACCAATATGGAATGTGAATTATTAACACACACACACAGACACATTCAGCCAACAATCAATATATCATTGAATAAACTATAAAGTCTAGAATGCACTTTTACATTGATAACGCAAAATGACCTTCTCAAAATACATTTTATTTGTAAATGAATTATATAAAGAAAAACTCATTGATAACTAATCTTCAATATATGAAAGTGAAGTAGAGACTATATTCAAATACAAACTATCGATAATCAATACTATACTAATATAATCACATGATATTAGAAAAATTACAAAGTATAGCTGGATCAATATTTATTTGAATTATCAATAACATATTAAACGACTGTTACAGACTATGAAGCATTAACACACTATAAACAAAGAAATTTGACAGGTATATAATCATAGGTTACCATATAACTTTAGGAAATTTATTACCACTGACTAATTATTTCAGACTAAAACTGCTTAGTAAAAGCTATTACTTGTTTAAGTATCTTTTTATACGTAAACATAAATTCTACAGGTCTGATTATACCGTGCAGATACGCGTTACGGATTCTTCGTCTTATAAAATCTTATAAGCATGATTAAATTTCTGCAAATTTTGTACAGTAACTGTCATTTTTCGGATAACATGAACATGCGATATCAAAATTAAATGTTAAACCACCGAATGTCACATCTAATACACCTTCAACATATTGATTTTTAAAATTATGAAATAAAATAATTAATCACTCATAAGGTTACCAATAGAAACTGCATCACAATACCTTGAGTTTCTGGTCGATCTTCTCCTCAATCGGAGTGCTCATTTTCGTAGCGTTAATTCTCATTATTTATTTTACACCGCGTTACGAATAAGTGCAGCTTCTAACTGAAAATAGGTCAACGCCTCAAGTAAATCGCTTACGATCGCGGCGCCTTGCGGCACGCGCATTTACCCACCACAATAATTTTATTCTCGGTACCTACACACTTTCTACACTTTTCAAATAGTGCAAGATCTTATTCGATGATATTTTTAAATAACCAATGAAAGTCTGCACATTTCAAAAAATACAAATACTTATTAACAGTGTTGTAAACAATCTAGATTATTTAATCTGAATCATTCATCTAGATTAATTTATACGATCTTTTGATCTGATGTAGATCCTTTTTCAAGCGATAATCTTTAATCTGATTTAGATCAAACATAGGAATGATCTTTAATCTAAAATGAATATTAAGATTATTATACTATAATAGAGAGGATACGTATAACATTTAAAAAGAATAACCAAAGGTACACGATGATTTAGTTAATACCGATTTAAAGGAATTGACGAATCATAGACAATTTTATTTATAGGAATATTTGCGATTGATCAATTCCTTTAGATTGGTACTGAAAATAGGATTAATGGCCAATTTTTTTACCTTCGGATAAAATTTATCCTGTGCATAAATCCGTAGCTAACCAATCATTTTCATATTTTTTAAGTTTATCCGCAGGATAATTTTTATCCGAAGATGAAGAAATTGGCCACAAAGTTTTTCGACATGGTATAAACTTTTGTATCAAGGTTTGGCATAAGTAACGTAACCAATAATGTGTAGTTCTTAAGAATAAACTGACGTGATAGGTAAAGTCAGTATGTGTTCTAAAACTGGCTGCCAACATTAGTCTATCTCTTTTTTTTTTGTTATTTATAAAACAAAGATGCTCAGTAAGTTTGGGAATGCATCCAGCGTTTATCAATGGATGCGTTCAGCAGAAACACCGCTGAGGGAGCAAATACATTTGATTGGTCGAATCTCACAAGTGTTTCAAGATTAACGATCAAATGACCAATCAAATGTATTTGCTCTCTCTCAGCAGGTTTCTGCTGAACATACCCAATCACGTTGATTTATTTTTATAAGCTTTGCACCATTCGTTAACTCTACCCTGCCTTTATATGCGTTGGATAGAACGTATGAGACCGGTTATAAAATTCAAATATTGAAAATGAGTATCAACCGCAATTGACGGTCATCAGCGGAGTATCATTGGGTATGTTCAGCAGAAACACCGCTGAGGGAGCAAATACATTTGATTGGTCATTTGATCGTTAATCTTGAAACAGTTGTGAGATTTGATCAATCAAATGTATTTGCTCCATCAGCGGTGTTTCTGCTGAACATACCCTATATTTCATTGTGATTTGCAAATACAATAGCGAGTATTAGTCAGTACCTAAACGTGCAATTATGGCAGATGCCATTCTAGAAGAAGAAGAAGTAGATAATGTGCAGGTACAAGAAGGCGTAAAAGTACCATATATCCTTCGAGGTGAATATTTTTGTATATTAGAAAAAACGGACACGAAAATTAAGGCAAAATGCAAAATTTGTATGGATGGAAAAGGTTCTTTGTCTGGCGATATCCGGTCAACCGGAAATTTTATCAGACATTTAAAGGTAAGTCTATACCATCGACATATAGTACTGGACTGCTCACTGTAGTCGCAGAAAGTGTACCAGGGAATAGAAAGAGAGCGCGAATCGTAAGGACCGTTCTGTCCTTTTCTATCATTTTTCTATTGGTCGAAAGGTTTCTGGATGGAAGGGGTTCAGGACTGTAATATGCAAAATAAGAACCATGTGAAAGATTACTCCGCACATCTAGAAAGTATGTACATTGTTACAGTCAAATCATGGAGACAAAAGCCTCAGTGAGTCAAATCTCAATTGTAGTGATTACTTTATTGTAGTTGAGTTTATCAAAATTCAATATTACTAAAAAAAATTGTGATTCGCTGTGTTAAGTGAGGGCTACCGCGAGACCTGTATTTTGAGCCCAATACGATAAGTTTTCACAACTAAGTAAAATGGTAAAATAACCTTAAATTTTATGATTAACATAAAATTAAATCAATTGTTCAACTTATAAAATATATAAATAAAGTTCATCGTGAAACGTACATTTCACTGCGCGGGGTTTCCTTATTCCTGATTCCGCTCCTGCCCAAGAGAAGGACAGAACGGTCCTTACGATTCGCGCTCTCTTTCTATTCCCTGGTACACTTTCTGCAGCTACAGTGAGCAGTCCAGTACTATATGTCGATGGTCTATACTCAAAATGTATTATTATAAAAACTATAAACTTTGTAATTGTATCTGCTGTTACATACCAGGCAGCTACAATTTCTTAAGATCTTGGAGAACGTGAAATCATTTTAGGGTTCATAAGTTAATGTTGTAATAAATCTTGATGTTATCTGTATTCTTGTGCAGAGCCATTTAAGAGCATTACAAATATGATTTATGCATTATTAAGTGGATTATGCTTAACTTTTCATACATATATTGCAGCAAATGCATGAGTGGCACTACCTACAACAAATATTTAAATCATAAGAATAATCTAAAGACACAAATGAAAACGTCGAAACACAAAGATCACTCTCCATCCAGTGTAAAGGCGTGGGTAAAAGGTTTCCATTCTGCAGTATCAAAAATAAAGGTATGTATAATTTTCTTATTAAATGTTCCTGTAGAAAAAATTCCATGTAATCTCAATGTTATAAAACCTTTTACGACAGCATAAAGCTTGCAAATGTATTCCTTATAAATATCTAAACAAATTGGAAACTGCAACATTAGCATTTTTAACTGGATCAGTGTGGTGGAGGTCGATTCGACCCAGGCCAACCACATGCTTAAGTTGTAAAAAAGAGCCCTACACTGATTCAGTTTAGAAAGTATTTAATTTAATTGAGCATATTAAACATGTGTAATATACATTATAAGTAGCAAGTGTTTAGTGAATGAATCATCTGTCATCATACCGACTAGTTAAACTAAATTAGAGTACTCTATTTCATGAATTATTGATGGATATTTTTCAGTTATTATATAAACCTTACTTCATAGGACAATCTTAATAATAGGTTGATATCTCACTACAATATTATCTTAAAAATCATGTTTCTTACAGCTATTGCAGTTGGTAGCATCTTACATTATAGAAGAAATAAGACCTGTGGTTACCGTAGAAAAGCCAGCATTTAGGAGCCTTATTAAACAGCTTTCGGGATTGACACCTCCAAGTAGACAGACTGTAACTAATTACTGCAATGAATTACAGGAATCAAAAAAGACTGCTCTGAAACTAGAGTTGCAAGCAGCAAAATACTGCTGTACCACTGCTGACATTTGGAGTCATCACAATCGAAGCTTCATGGGAGTAACAGGCCATATCATAGATAAGGATAATCTTCAACGAAAATCGTATTTGCTTGCATGTCGTAGAATGAAGTTTTCTCATAACTTCTTAGATATAGCTAAAACTCTGTTGGATATTCATGAGGAATATGATCTTCAAGCTTCAAAACTTGTTGCGACAGTGACTGATAACGCTTCTAATTTTGGAAAAGCTTTTCGAATCTTCCAAATGCCTTGCGCAGTAAATTCAGACGATGAAGAGTTTTTAGACGATCCGTTGCAATCGGAAATGGAGATAGTTCCATTACCCAATAATCTTCGCGATTTTGTAAGTGAAGATTATACTGGCATTATGGAGGATGCCAACCAGTATTTACCAGAGCATTTCAAATGTTGCTCGCATACATTGAATTTGATAGCAACAACTAATGCTGCCAAAGCCCTAGAAGATTGAAATTATAAGCGAGCCTACCAATCAGCATTTAGCAAATCATTTAGCCTGTGGAATTTGTGTAGCCGATCTACGAACGCTGTTGATATTGTTGAGGAAACTTGTTCTGTTAAACTTTCTATACCATGTCCAACTAGATGGAATTCTACATATGATAGTTTGTCTAAGCTCTTGTCTATAAAACAATACCTTCCAAGTCTCTGTGAAAAGCTAAAAGTGCCTAAGTTCAAAGTTGCAGACATAGAATTCTTAACAGAACATTTGGCAGTAACAAAACCTCTTGCTTTGGCAATAGATATTCTTCAAGGAGAAAAAAATTGTTTTTTTGGCATTGTGTTGCCCACTGTTGTGCAGTTGCAACAATCACTGGCACAAAATACACATTTAACATATTGTACTGCGCTTAATGAAGCATTGTTAGATGGCTTGAGAGAACGTTTCGGATATGTAATGGATTTTCATAACACAGCGAGTAAGCCATTTATTTTAGCAACGATAACTCATCCAAAATTTAAACTGCGGTGGATATCAGCATTGTTGGAAAATGAGCAATCTCATGCAGAACAAATATGTCGAAATTTGCTTTTTAAACAAGCCGAAGTAATACGTGAATCTTTGCAATCGAGAGAAAACTCCGGGTCTGAAGAAAATATGACGCTCTCCTCCGATGATGATACTAAGTTTTTTAAGTTTATGACTTTTCAAAAATCAGAAAGTGTGAGTAATAACAATAGTTCGCACATGGAATGTCTCACTTACCTTGACGAAAGAAGTAAGGATATCCAAGTTTTAACGAAATATCCAATAGTTAAGGAAATGTTTCTACAATACAATACTATAATTCCGTCGTCCGCACCTGTTGAAAGGGCGTTTAGTGTTGGTGGTCAACTTTTAACCCCCAGACGTAATAAGTTAACAGATGAAACATTTGAAAGGCTTCTTTTTTGCAAATACAACAGTGGGGTTGGTAATATTTCATAAATTAGATAACTATCGAATATTACAAATTTAATTTTAATTGCATTTGGGGATTATAAGCATAATAAAATTAATAGAAGATAGTTTCTTTATTTACGTCTTATGATTGATGATACTGTTTTGGTAACGCGAAAGCAGAAAATTGTAACCAGTGATTGTAATAGTGATTCTTTTTTAAATAAACATTGCATAGAACCTAATATTCATTCTTCTGATGAAATACAAAATCTACAATTCAATTAAACTTTATTTCTACATTTTGCAAACTGCTATATTGATTTTTTGTGGCGATAGTGGCAGAATCCTTTCTACATTGGGATGTATTTGGTGGTATTTTTTTTTGTCATGGTTCGATTCTATAAACCAATCGTAACATCGAAAAAAAGTAGAGGATTTAATTCTAATTGACTTATGACTAATTTCTTCACCTTGAGATAATATTTATCCTGCGGATAAACTCCTAAAACATTAAAATGATTGGTTAGCTAGGGATTTATCCGCAGGATAAATTTTATCCGAAACTGAAGAAACTGGCCATTAGGGTCATTCTACAATGGGACGTTGTCGGTAGACATTTGTCGTAAGTCATTTTTATATACCAATCAAAATGATTTTTCCACTTTTTTCGTTGCTATGATTGGCTTGTACAAGCGACTTGCGACAAACGTCTACCGACAACGTCTCATTGTAAAACGACTCTTATAGAAATGACTTTCGACAAACGTCTGCCGACAACGTCCCATTATAGAATAACCTTAATAAGTAGAAAACTCCCCACAGCATTAGGTGCATGCCAATTATTCAATTTGTGCCGACTTTTATTGACACGAAGTCTCGCTATTCGCTGGCTCCAACGGAGTATTTGCGAAACAACCAATGATATCGCATGCGTTGACATAAGTCTACACAAGTGCGTAATCAGAAACCACAGATTGTTGTGTCTCGATTAAGGCCCGTGCACAGTTGATACTTTCTCCGGAGCACAAAAGACGCTATAAAGAACAGACCTAAAGCTGTGAAAGCTTCCTATATCTTAATTTTTTAATCCTTGGTTTGATCTATGATCTAGATGACCAATTGCGTAATCTTAAATCTAGATTAAAAAATGATAATATCATCTGTATCTGATCTAGATACATTTTGTGGATCAAAATCTTGATCTGCACTAGATTATCTATTTTTTAATCTTGCACAACACTGCTTATTAATTCTGTTCTCGTTATCTACACTTTCTGCACTTTTCAAAAAGTGCAAATTCTTATTGGGTGCGTTCCGCCGACACAACCGGTGAGTAACCGGTGAGTGATTTCCCCAGATTTTACTCTGAACGTAACCGGAGCTGTATAAAGTTAGCCACCCAACATTAATTAAAATGTTTTTTATTAACTTTATCCGATTGGTGGTCGTTTGGTGGTCAATGGTAGTGTAATAAAATCGTTTGGTGGTCAGTCGTTTAATTACAAAAACTAATTCAAAAAATAAGGCCCAAAGTTAGCCCAACAATTTTTTTCTTCTTCAAAATCACTTCAATGAGGGCTTAATCGATGCAGAATCGTTTGGTGGTCAAGAATAATATAAGAAAATCGTTTGGTGGTCAGTCGTTTCGCCAATAAATACAAAAAACCGAAACAGAGATCCCAGTCAAATTGCGCATAATGGCGCATACGCAATTGGGCATTGGTGGTGCTGCTCATGTCCTTGCGGTGGCATAATGAAACCTCAGATTTACTTCATATAGAGCTGATTCAATGTAGAATCGTTTGGTGGTCAGTCACGAACAGTGTGATTAATGAAATTTGTCGCCAGTTAAGCGGAGCAGATTTTGAAGAATGTTACAGTCAGGACAGGCATGTCACTTTTGAATGTTGCTGGAGACGAAAATGTTGGTAACTGTAATTATATCAATGGATAACTTTTAATTGCTAATCTTAACAAAAAATCTGCTCCGCTTAACTGGCGAGAAATTTCATTAATCACACTGTTCGTGACTGACGACCAAACGATTCTACATTGAATCAGCTGTATATGAAGTAAATCTGAGGTTTCATGATGCCACCGCAAGGACATGAGCAGCACCACCAATGCCCAATTGCGTATGCGCAATTTCACTGGGATCTCGGTTTCGGTTTTTTGTATTTATTGGCGAAACGACTGACCACCAAACGATTTTCTTATATTAATCTTGACCACCAAACGATTCTGCATCGATTAAGCCCTCATTGAAGTGATTTTGAAGAAGAAAAAAATTGTTGGGCTAACTTTGGGCCTTATTTTTTGAATTAGTTTTTGTAATTAAACGACTGACCAATTGCGTGCGTATGCGCAATTGCACTGGGATCCCGGTTTCGGTTTTTTGTATTTATCGGCGAAACGACTGACCACCAAACGATTTTCTTATATTATTCTTGACCGCCAAACGATTCTGCATCGATTAAGCCCTCATTGAAGTGATTTTGAAGAAGAAAAAAATGGTTGGGCTAACTTTGGGCCTTATTTTTTGAATTAGTTTTTGTAATTAAACGACTGACCACCAAACGATTTTATTACACTACCATTGACCACCAAACGACCACCAATCGGATAAAGTTAATAAAAAACATTTTAATTAATGTTGGGTGGCTAACTTTATACAACTCATTGGCAATCTCCCTATTCATCTCTGGTAGAAGTAGACCAGGGGTGCGGTCCACCAGAGATGAGTGGGGAGATGCACAACGCTCCGGTTTTAGGCGATACCAAAAGCATGGCGCTAAATCGTAGCGGCGAGTCCGGGAGTAGGATTTCGTGATCATCGCCTCTGTCGATGTTACAGATTTTGCGTAGCCGCGCGGGACCGTCGGGAAGTTAGCGCGGGAAAATCAAAATTTGTATGTTTATAATGCTTAAAAAATTGCTCCTTAAATGCTCCATATGTTTCCGTAATTGCTCCACTGCTACTATGCAGTGATTAATAAATATTCATTAAAACAGAAAATTTTTATTTTTATTGAAATTCTAAATAACCGAGCAGATTTTCATATGAGTTTCTTGATGAATTAATTGCTCCCGATTTGCTCCCAATTGCTCCACAATTAGTTTTTTATTTAATTAAAGCGTCTTTAAATAATAAGTAAAATTTGATTTTCACTTAGCTCGATTGCAAACGTGAACATTATGATTGGTTTGCGAACACACCTATGACAGCTGCGTTCTCATATCAGCCGAGAGTGCGCGAACATCGTTGCCTCGGTTCATTTTCGAACACACTTGGTCAATTCAGGATTGGTCAATTCCTTTAGATCAGTATTAACTAAACCGGTTCAATACCGCCGTGTAAACGCAGTTTAAGGCCTGTTATCTTCTACGCGCTTCAATGTATAAACTACTGTTACGTTCCACTCTTTATAATTATCAATGACAAAACACATTATATTATTTTACACATTATAATCATTTAATCATATAATCATTAATGTAACAATATTATGAACGTTACACTAACAATATTAAATATTGTATTTTACTTTGTTAATATTGAACAATGATAAATAAACGGATAAGCCTGAATCTTCTCGGATAACATTCAAGGAGATTCAAATTACGGAGTACGACTTGGTATGTTGATTATCGGAAAAGGGTTAGCTATCAATCGATATATTAATAATTTTGAAGAAGGGGAGTCACATTGACCAATCAGAAGTAGTTTTACTGCTATAAAAAGGGAGTTAGAAGTAGCATTCGGGTCGGTGGTTGATGTGGTTAAAAAGAGTTTAAGAGAGCAACATTAGAGTTGTCGGGTGTGTTAAAACATATTCAAAGTTTCCAATTAGAGTCGCGAGTGAAATTAAAATATACCAAGTACCTCTAAATCTTATCCAAGTTACCAAAATCAGAGTATTCACAAATACTTGCAACCTTCCCGGATAGAACTGAAGCCGTCATATAGGGCCTCTATCCATCCTTACTATTTCCAAAAAGGTAGAACTGAAGCCGGATTTAGGGCCTCTACCTTATCCTACCAAATCATTAATATAAATCGAAACTTCGATCAACATTCCATACATCATCAGGACTTGGATAGGACTGATTCATACCGAACGACCTAATTGAGATTCAATCGCATACTGAGGAAATTCCAAATATACTTGTTATACAAAATCTGAGTAAGTACAGACTTATGCCTAAACGAAGTGGTAGAAAGGTTCAATTATATAAAATATTCAGACAATTAGATAAACCATACACTCAAAGACAAACAAAACCAACGAGCCAAAAGGATCTTGACGTGACAAAATATCAAGTTGACGAACAAAATAATTCTATTCAGTACTTACCGTGGAAATTGATTCCCATAGAATATTCAAGTTTACCAAAAGATCTACCCACTGAAGAATCACTTAAAAATAGAATATTTCCTGATCCGCGAAGACACATCTTGAGAAATTATCACAATTCCAAATCATAAAATTCGATAGGCCTTGTATTAACACGTGGACGTGCTGTTAAAGTAGACCGAACCAACGAATCATCCTTTATATTACAAATCTCATTTACGATTGCTTGATTTTCCGGATTTAGCAATCGTAACACTACGTTTATTTTCAAAATACAAGTGTCTGATTGGCTAATAGCACAGTTAAACCGAGTTTATGCATTGAACCGCGTCGAAGAAAACGGACATGAGAACTTCAAATATCCGATTAGTCCGAAAAATGTGTTAAAGCTGCTAAATTTCAGTTAACTTTCAAAAAATACTTTGAATTAACATTATCGTCAAAGTTATCTAATTTAACTCTGTTTGCATGATCTTCAGGTAAATATTATTAATCAGCAGTATTGGCAATGTTACGAAAATAGATTTTATATTTTACGACTACAACCGTGTCTAGTAAAGTAATCTGTCACTTTTATTTTGGATAATTAGATTTTTGCGTTTGTGCGTAGTAAAATCTTATAACTTTTATGATATACAACTTATACAAATTTTCAAAGTTTTGTGACTGCATAACATTGAGAGTGACTACAATTCATATAGCATTGAACAATCATATAACTACAAGTTATTTTAATGTCTATCCACTAATGTCTTCAGCAACAAAATTACCTAAACCGAGATAATAACAAATTGCAATATTTTCAATTGAAACTAGCAAATGAAACTATACATATAACATTTATCTGCTTTGTAATTTTGAGTTGTGTCTCACTCAATGTATGTACATAGATAACAGAGATACGATGGTACTCGTACTATTAGCACAGAATTGTATAATGTAACCTGTTTCTTGTGTAGATTGTTTTGTTATTGAAACATATCTTAATGATTTTTTTAACCCAGGTATAGCTAAACTTTTCAGTCCCGTGCCATTATATCTTCGTGATGACAACTATTAGGCTCTGAATTAGAGTAAAAGGCATTATCCATTTTCACAATGGAATATACATCGCACGAGTAAGAAAAATCACCTGGAATCAAAATAAGTTACTCTAATGGTTAGGCTGAATCAATGCCTTAGCGTGTTCAAACATGTAATTTCGCCAGTTAACCGAGGGTTATCTTTTAGTAAAATCATAACCGAAATAAAACCGTCATGTGATTGTAGTCATCGACCACGTTCACACGGTCTTATTCCGGGTTCATTATTAATCATCTAAAGCAACTGATAAATCCCAAATATTTCTTGAAAGTGGAAATGCCTGTGTTAGTCACTGACTACGTTTACACGGCGGCTTGATCCGATTTACGCTTCGTTCTCTTCGACGCGGTTCAATGCATAAACTCGGCTTAACTGTGCTATTAGCCAATCAGACACTTGTATTTTGAAAATAAACGTAGTTTACACATTGAAGCGCGTAGAAGATAACAGGCCTTAAACTGCGTTTACACGGCGGTCTTGAACCGGTTTAGTTAATACTGATCTAAAGGAATTGACCAATCCTGAATTGACCAAGTGTGTTCGAAAATGAACCGAGGCAACGATGTTCGCGCACTCTCAGCTGATATGAGAACGCAGCTGTCATAGGTGTGTTCGCAAACCAATCATAATGTTCACGTTTGCAATCGAGCTAAGTGAAAATCAAATTTTACTTATTATTTAAAGATGCTTTAATTAAATAAAAAACTAATTGTGGAGCAATTGGGAGCAAATCGGGAGCAATTAATTCATCAAGAAACTCATATGAAAATCTGCTCGGTTATTTGGAATTTCAATAAAAATAAAAATTTTCTGTTTTAATGAATATTTATTAATCACTGCATAGTAGTAGTGGAGCAATTACGGAAACATATGGAGCATTTAAGGAGCAATTTTTTAAGCATTATAAACATACAAATTTTGATTTTTCCGCGCTAACTTCCCGACGGTCCGCGCGGGCCATGATCATCGTTCCAGCCGATATTGCAGTCAGCGAAAATGAATGGATTGCTCGGTGGTGGGGAAAAAGTTGCCGCCCCTCACAAACCGTTCTTGACAAACAGGCGGGGGAGCAAGGTCTTCCGTCCAACCGAACGCTGCTGGTTACGGGTTCGATCCCCCATGAAGAACTCTTTTTTCATCTTTTTTTTTTTTTCATTTTACTACAAACATTGTTCAAGGTTCCTCTCTTTTAAGGACGTTGATCGGTGACAATCTCACCAAAAAGTTATACCGTACCGCTAGCATGAATGCCATTGCGCGTAGTACGACGAACAGTACAAACTTTTGTTTCGGATTGGTCTACGCACACGCACAAATGGTGTGCACCGACAAGCACACACTAATACGGTAAACGAGCTGGCAACATCGGACTGCCCCATTACGCTCAGCGGCCAAACAGCATATGTATTATGTATGTCAAGTAACGCGCTGTCCCCTCCGCCGACCCAGCTACGCTGTTGCCACGTCGCGAGCGTTCCCCCAACCACACACCTCATACTAAAGGTTGCCGCCCCTCACAATCCGTTCTTGAAAAACACGTGGGGCAGCAAGGTTTTCCGTCCAACCGAACGCTGCTGGTTACGGGTTCGATCCCCCATGAAGAACTCTTTTTTCATCTTTTTTTTTTTAATTTACTACAAAAATTGTTCAAGGTTCCTCTCTTTTAACCTTTCTAGGTTGCCCAAACTTTTTTTTAAGTTTACATATATATTTTTTAAAAATTTTATCTATGACAGAATCTACTAATATTTTAAACGCCCGCTCGTACCGCGCGACCGGCGACTTGAGCGATTGCGGGTCCTCTCTCCCTGAGGGGTCTGCTATTGCTGTTACTGCTGCCGCTGGTTCTTATAATCTTGTAAATACTTTTTTATTTGCAATCTTCAGTTCCAGCCCCCAGTGTAAACTCAATAAGATTTACTATGAGAAAATAATTAGCTCACTTCATTACCTGGAATCAATAATCTTGAGAAGCAAATATGGAAATGAGCATTATCTCTGTCTGTAATTGTTCGTCCACGTGGAGAAGGGTGTCTTATATGTAAAGTAAGCGAAACGACAATAGTAAGCAGTTGAATAAACGATCAACCTCTAGAAATACAACTTCCGAAATAAGTAAAACAAATAGATGTTTCTGGCGTCTGGCTAGTGCACCCGGTTACGAATCTGGAGGTCTGTGGTTCGAGACCCCTCTATGGAGAGCAGCACTTCCTTTTTACAAAAAAAAATGTGCTTTTGCAAATGGGATTAACAGATTAAAGAGAATATCCAATTAATTTATTTATCTTATTACAATAAAGGCATAAACAACGACAACCTGCGGGCTTCCACATCACCCAAGAGGTGCCCCAGTCGATGCGTTCCCATTATTTAACGTAGCGGGTCCCCAGTAGGCCTATACTACGATCGGCCTATACTATTTTTCAAGGTTCCTCTCTTTCAAACTTTCTCGGTTGCCCAAACTTTATTTTAAGCTTATATAAAATATTTAAAAAAATAGGTTGTCATCGGGATCGAAAATCATTTTCTATTAACTCACAATATTCTCTCTCTGCTGCCTGTACGACTGTGAACGACCTGACG
Organism: Cephus spinipes; assembly: GCA_963971525.1. NCBI lineage: Eukaryota > Metazoa > Arthropoda > Insecta > Hymenoptera > Cephidae > Cephus > Cephus spinipes. The sequence goes on along the minus strand of OZ020572.1, from coordinate 17,730,119 downwards.
CTGCAGGCCCCAATGTGTATTGCTAGTCGCGCGATAGTTAGCAACATTGTTGCCGACGCCCGCTCAGAGTCGATCCGTGAAATTCCTAGACTGTTGTGTTGAAGTCGCCAGTACGTGATCTCAATAGACCGATATACTATTCTTCCCAATTGTCCTTTTCTCAATGTCTCTTGCTTTTAGATATGGATTTACACGCGTCATGTGTGTGTGAAATATGATGTAAAATAATTGTCGTAATCATCTTCAATGAAGGAACTTTATATTTGAATGCAGAACTCATATTATTAAGATTTTCTAATCGAAACCTTTTGATATACTATTGCCATTCGTTTATACTTTAATTACTTAAATAGATCGTTTGTGTAATGTTGATATCGTCGATCGTAGTATAGGCCTACTGGGGACCCGCTACGTTAAATAATGGGAACGCATCGACTGGGGCACCTCTTGGGTGATGTGGAAGCCCGCAGGTTGTCGTTGTTTATGACTTTATTATACTAAGATAAATAAATTAATTGGATATACTTTTAATCTGTTAATCCCATTTGCAAAAGCACATTTTTTTTTTGTAAAAAGGAAGTGCTGCTCTCCATAGAGGGGTCTCGAACCACAGACCTCCAGATTCGTAACCGGGTGCACTAGCCAGACGCCAGAAACATCTATTTGTTTTACTTATTTCGGAAGTTGTATTTCTAGAGGTTGATCGTTTATTCAACTGCTTACTATTGTCGTTTCGCTTACTTTACAAATAAGACACCCTTCTCCACGGGGACGAACAATTATTACAGACAGAGATAATGCTCATTTCCATATTTGCTTCTCAAGATTATTGATTCCAGGTAATGAAGTGAGCTAATTATTTTCTCATAGTAAATCTTATTGAGTTTACACTGGGGGCTGGAACTGAAGATTGCAAATAAAAAAGTATTTACAAGATTATAAGAACCAGCGGCAGCAGTAACAGCAATAGCAGACCCCTCAGGGAGAGAGGACCCGCAATCGCTCAAGTCGCCGGTCGCGCGGCACGAGCGGGCGTTTAAAATATTAGTAGGGTCTGTCATAGATCAAATTAAAAAAAAAATATATATAAACTTAAAAAAAGTTTGGGCAACCTAATAAGGTTAAAAGAGAGGAACCTTGAACAATGTTTGTAGTAAAATGAAAAAAAAAAAGATGAAAAAAGAGTTCTCCATGGGGGATCGAACCCGTAACCAGCAGCGTTCGGTTGGACGGAAGACCTTGCTCCCCCGCCTGTTTGTCAAGAACGGTTTGTGAGGGGCGGCAACTTTTTCCCCACCACCGAGCAATCCATTCATTTTCGCTGACTGCAATATCGGCTGGAACGATGATCATGGCCCGCGCGGCTACGCAAAATCTGTAACATCGACAGAGGCGATGATCACGAAATCCTACTCCCGGACTCGCCGCTACGATTTAGCGCCATGCTTTTGGTATCGCCTAAAACCGGAGCGTTGTGCATCTCCCCACTCATCTCTGGTTCCACTTAACGCTCGCAACGATCGCAACACCCTCTGTCTCGTTCCACTTAAGGCCGCGGTCGCTGTGAGCAGTCCCTGAAACGTCATCGATGACGTCATCATTGGCGACCGCGATGCGATCGCTTCGCCCACATCAAATAGGTGGGTCTTTGCGGTCGTTTGATGTTTTTGAGCGCCATTTTCAATTCAAATTTATGATGGAGACTGAAAAAATAACGCTGTACGATTCCGAGAGGGATATATTACTTGAATTGAATGTTCCTGTACAAGATGCTTTGCGTACAAAAATTCTGAGCTTGATGAACTCTCAGAAACATAATTCCGTTCACGCATTAGCCTTATACACAAGTTTTCTACAACACCAGCCATCTTTGTTATCGTTCGCAAGTCCGATAAGTCGTTCCACTTACGTTTTCGACCACGACGTCCGCAACAGTCCACAAGCTAGTGGAACACGAAATCTTACGGTCGTGGGCGCGAGCGTTGCGAGCGTTAAGTGGAACGCACCCCAGGTATGTTCAGTTCATGGACACATTTTCGACCACTTCTGCGCAGCCCGAAGATTCCGCCATTTTTTATAACACTGAACTACACTGAAGACTCTATGTTGCGGTGTCCATGGAAACGAGACGCCAAGACTGGGAGCCTCATTGGCTAGACAAATTACGCGGCAACAATGGCGGAATCTTCGGGCAGCAGCTTATTGGTCCTCTACGACGGAGATGCGTCAGAACATACCTGGTCTACTTCTACCATGCTCAACATGTTTAGTAACCGGTCGCCATTTTTTGTACCGGAAAAAAACTACGGTACATTTGAGCTGTATAAAGTTAGCCACCCAACATTAATTAAAATGTTTTTTATTAACTTTATCCGATTGGTAGTCGTTTGGTGGTCAATGGTAGTGTAATAAAATCGTTTGGTGGTCAGTCGTTTAATTACAAAAACTAATTCAAAAAATAAGGCCCAAAGTTAGCCCAACAATTTTTTTCTTCTTCAAAATCACTTCAATGAGGGCTTAATCGATGCAGAATCGTTTGGTGGTCAAGATTAATATAAGAAAATCGTTTGGTGGTCAGTCGTTTCGCCAATAAATACAAAAAACCGAAACCGAGATCCCAGTGAAATTGCGCATACGCAATTGGGCATTGGTGGTGCTGCTCATGTCCTTGCGGTGGCATCATGAAACCTCAGATTTACTTCATATACAGCTGATTCAATGTAGAATCGTTTGGTCGTCAGTCACGAACAGTGTGATTAATGAAATTTCTCGCCAGTTAAGCGGAGCAGATTTTTTGTTAAGATTAGCAATTAAAAGTTATCCATTGATATAATTACAGTTACCAACATTTTCGTCTCCAGCAACATTCAAAAGTGACATGCCTGTCCTGACTGTAACATTCTTCAAAATCTGCTCTGCTTAACTGGCGACAAATTTCATTAATCACACTGTTCGTGACTGACCACCAAACGATTCTACATTGAATCAGCTCTATATGAAGTAAATCTGAGGTTTCATTATGCCACCGCAAGGACATGAGCAGCACCACCAATGCCCAATTGCGTATGCGCCATTATGCGCAATTTGACTGGGATCTCTGTTTCGGTTTTTTGTATTTATTGGCGAAACGACTGACCACCAAACGATTTTCTTATATTATTCTTGACCACCAAACGATTCTGCATCGATTAAGCCCTCATTGAAGTGATTTTGAAGAAGAAAAAAATTGTTGGGCTAACTTTGGGCCTTATTTTTTGAATTAGTTTTTGTAATTAAACGACTGACCACCAAACGATTTTATTACACTACCATTGACCACCAAACGACCACCAATCGGATAAAGTTAATAAAAAACATTTTAATTAATGTTGGGTGGCTAACTTTATACAGCTGTACATTTGGTATCAGTGATCACTTCAACGGTATTCCAAGATGTCGGCACCCGATCAAAATAATAATAATAATACAAATAGTGCAATTTATTTTGGTGAATATAAGTATAATCATACGGTATATGCAATCCAAGCTACGATGGAAGACCATCATACGGAGTAGTATACAGAGGAACTATAACCTCTGTATAATTTTCATTTTTGGCTCTAACGCCGCGTTCTCTTATTATTAAATCATTATTAATGGGTTCTGTTAAATCATCTATTAATGTTCTGATTACATTGTAATCGAACCCACTATCCAAAGCAATTAATAATGCTGGATCCATTTTTTGTATATTCCCGCCAGATATACACAAATGTCGTTCAGCAGACACTGATTACTGATCATTGGTCACTCGCAACTGTTGCTTCACCGGTTACTCACCGGTTGTGTCGGCGGAACGCACCCAATGGGTATGTTCAGCAGAAACACCGCTGAGGGAGCAAATACATTTGATTGGTCTTTTGATCGTTAATCTTGAAACAGTTGTGAGATTTAACCAATCAAATGTATTTGCTCCCTCAGCGGTGTTTCTGCTGAACATACCCAATGATCAGTAATCAGTGTCTGCTGAACGACATTTGTGTATATCTGGCGGGAATATACAAAAAATGGATCCAGCATTATTAATTGCTTTGGATAGTGGGTTCGATTACAATGTAATCAGAACATTAATAGATGATTTAACAGAACCCATTAATAATGATTTAATAATAAGAGAACGCGGCGTTAGAGCCAAAAATGAAAATTATACAGAGGTTATAGTTCCTCTGTATACTACTCCGTATGATGGTCTTCCATCGTAGCTTGGATTGCATATACCGTATGATTATACTTATATTCACCAAAATAAATTGCACTATTTGTATTATTATTATTATTTTCATCGGGTGCCGACATCTTGTAATACCGTTGAAATGATCACTGATCCCAAATGTACCGTAGTTTCTTTCCGGTACAAAAAATGGCGACCGGTTACTAAACATGTTGAGTAAGTGGTAAGTAACCGGTTACGTTCAGAGTAAAATCTGGGGAAATCATTCACCGGTTACTCACCGGTTGTGTCGGCGGAACGCACCCAATGAGAATTTGCCCTTTTTGAAAAGTGCAAAAAGTATAGGTAACGAGAAAAACCCTAATTAGGTCCGTTTGTGCGTTTCTACGTGCTCCAAAGCACTATAGGTGTGTTTGAAAATGAACCGAGAGCGCTAAGAGCATCTTGTATCTCGATCTAATACATGCAATAAATAAAGACACTACGATGCACTATGTGCTCTCGGATCATTTTCCAACACACTTATAGTAGTCCGGAGCACGTAAAGCCACTTGCACGAACGGACCAAATAACCACACACAGTATTCAAATGTGTGATTTTCTAGTAAGTATAAACATTAGAAATGAACAATAAACACCTAATTATCGTCCATCATCATACCAGAGACATTGACTATGGCTTGTAATCACTGAACTTTAACCATACTGGAATGCGTACGACAGTAGCGGGGGCGCGCAGAGAGATAGTAAGGACACAGGCGAGTGTAGCAGTGTGTCTCTATCACATACTGTACAGTCTCTGAAAAAGTTTAATTGAGATAAAGCAATGCGCACGGGGAGGACTAAACCCATAGATATAAAAAAAACATAGATGTAGCATTGTTACGTCCGACACGTCTTGGTTCCGAGGAGGAAGTACGTGGAGGGCGAACTTACTTATTTTTGGGATTCTTGCCACCTTAAAATGCTTATGCACACCCAACTGCTTTCTGCTGCTTCTTTTGGACTGATGTCGATTGATAATCAGGCTCGTTGTTAGATTATATATTGTGACGTGGTGGATTTCACCCGTCTTGTCCTCGGCGGAAAATCACGCCGAAACGCGATACGGGCCTAAAAGGCCATTGCAAAGTCCAGGCAGGATACACCGACCGCAAGGGCCTAATGAAAAATTCGATAGATTATTTTATTATTTTCTTTTGTTTGGCGTGTACTCTGCCGGAGTTCGACTAGGTGCTCGCTCGCCGTGCCCGTGAAGACGCGTAGGAGGAAGAGAGAGGGAGAGCCAGCTGGAGTCCCAGGAGGGAGGGAGCTGCGACACGCGAGGGTCGACACTCGCGCTATCTGCGGAGAGCAGCTCTACTGGCCCCGGAGGCGCGCGCAACGCGGGACAGCTTGACGTCACGCGGCAGCAACGCGCTCTACTCAGCTGGTACTCAACCACGACTGGAAGCGGCGCCCACAGCTCCACCCGAATGAGCACCACCACCGACCCCTATGGCAGAGCGCCCATCGCCAGTGCACATCATTATATTTCCGCGAGTTGGGAATCCAGGGAACGCCTGGTGCACCCTCGTGAGAGAACGAATGTTACTCTCCGTAGGACCCGACATTGTATGAATTGTCCACGAGAGATATGGAAATTATTAATTGTCGCGATGACATGTTCGAAACTGGCGCGTGGCGAAGACGCTGGGTTGAAGGATTCGTCCGCAGGGCGAATCGCCGCCCATTAGCCTAAAGGGAGGGGGTGCTATACTTCACGCGAAGACAAATCGCATGAAGATCGAGAGATTCCTGCTTGGACACGCGTAGACGTTAGACGTTTTATTTCGGTTTGATTGAATTGTGAGTACGCGAGTGCACTAAGTGCCACTGGGCTGACGATTTGGGTTTCTCTTGGATTACGCGACCAGGGAACCTCACGGTAAGCGAGTACCATTGACTTTTGTGAGCGACGTAACTTCGTGCGAATCTTGGTACCGGATTTTGTTGTTTTCGTAAGTTTTGACCGCGCGTGTAACGGACACGCGGAGGGACGATCCCTCACCTCGAATTAGACCAAGGCACGAAGGTCCGTCGACCGGCAGGGTTCACGGTTTAGAATTTTTGTTTGATATTATTTTTGATTAGAATTTTGTACGTTAGCCGGATTGTTTCGTTGGCGTCCGCCCGTCAGGCATTTATACCTTGTTGATTTTGTAGCGCGAAGAACGCGTACAGGTCCTTGACGGTCGGTTATCGTATCTTTTGAGAAACGCGGCTTATCCGTGTTACGATTGTAGTTTTGAATTCGTATGGTACGCGAAGTACCCGTCACCATTTTCTTGTGTACTTTTGTTTTGTCATTTCGATTTACTTTGAATTATTATTTTTTTGTAACTCCTGAATTCGGTCTTGTACAAAATCGTCGCGCTTCGCGCCGCTGATTTTCTTTAATAAACCGAACCATTTATTTAAATCGAAGTGTCCGAATGATTTTATGTGTCGCGTGATCGTCTGACCCATCCGACCTATTGTTCCGAACCCCGACGCCTCCGCGGTACTGAGTTAGCCAACGTAGGCACGCGAAGAAAACCGTAGGAACTAATACGTGGTTCCCGTTTTGGAACCTGGCGCCCAACAATACCGTAGGTATTTCGAGAGTAAATTTTGTTAGCCCCTGGGTTGCCTGGAACGCGTAGGAATCGCGTAAAGTTGTGCGCCGGTCGGTCTTGCATTTTCCGGTGAGGTCGATCGCGTAAAAATACGTCACAACTTTTTGGCGCCCAACGTGGGGCCCACGAAATAGGCCGGAACGGAAAAATTTAGGTCAACGATCCGCGAATCGTTCGTGTTCGTTAGAAACAATTCGGGAAGAGATATTGGAACGGTTCAAAAGAATTTGAGCACCCGACGTTAGAATAGTCGAACGTTTCTGTTTTTTTTGTTTGCCCCTTTGTCTTGTGGCAAGTGGCAACGATATCGGGTGACGAAAGTGTTTACGCGGAACGTAAACACACGCGACCGAGACGAAGAGTATCGTTTGTCCATCGAAGATTTTGAAATATTGTTTGTACTACCCGTTTGAAAAATGTTTGTCCAACGAAGCCCTACTCGCGACTCACGCGTATTAATGGCGGTAACAACCGCCACGGATCCGTTACACGGATCTCCCGGAGATATCGTTCACGGGATGAACGATTCCTGGATCGAAGGGCTGACGTATGCTCAGCTAAGGCATATGCTCGTCGGATTCAACGCGAATCCTCAGGGAACGATCGCGGTTCTTCGCGATCGCTTATGTCGTGCCACTCGAAGGGCACAATTCCCAAATACGACGTGGACAGCCGAAGACGAACCGTTAGTGAGTCTTAGTGGTGAACCGACCGCGTTACGCGCCCAGTCCTTCGCAGACTACGACCCCGCGGTCGTAGCTCAAGGACGCGTAATAAGCGCACACGTAGCAACCACCGCGACCTTAACGACAATTACTCCGTCCGTAGCGACATCGTCCGTGGTAGTTCCGAGTTCACCCTCTGGAAGCGGAAGGCCGGTGTGCTCACCGGTAGCGGTGACGACAAACACGCCGTTATTTTCCTCGACACAGCTGTATCTCCCGAGTGTGCCGACGGAGACACCTCACTCGAATCGCGTGCGATTCCAGGAGGAAGAACCGGAAGATAGTTCCTCGACACGTTATCCTCGCGCGGAGCAGGACGAAACCCTGCGTTATAATCCCGCTATGTATGATCGCGTAAAGAATTGGAATTTGAAATTCTCGGGAAGCGGTACCGATAACGTCGATGTATTTTTGGACCGATTAGAGGAATGCCGACAGACGTGCGGGCTGACGGAATCGGATATAGTTCGCGTGCTTCCGTTATTGATGAAGGATGTCGCGAACAATTGGTGGACGCACAAGAAAGTGCACATCCATAGTTATGCCGAATTTTGCATCGAAATGCGTAAGCGATTCGGAGTCCCGTCAGTTCGTAGCCGATTGCTCGGAGAAATCGTTGCGCGAACGCAAGGCCGATATGAAAATGGTCTTGACTACCTCGATTGCATCCAGAGTATGTGGCAGCGCGCGGAATCGCGAATGCCACTCGAACTACAGCTTGATCTGGCGTTTAATAATTTACGACCGGAGTATCATACGGAAGTTCGTCGCGAACAATTCACGAGTTTTTCCGCGTTGGAAGATGTCGTCCGTGAATACGACATGTGCCGCAGGAGGCCCGAGCATCGCGCACCTCCCGCGGCTAAAGAAAGTATCCTCCCGGAGTGCGCCTACGACGAAAGGCGCTATGCAAAACGGCGAGCGAAACCCGCGGTTCACGAAGTGAATGCCGTCGCGCCCGGACCAGAAACGAATAAGAAAAGCGCCAAGCCTAAGGCGCCCGAAAGTGATCGACCGACGGACCAAATCGCCGCGAAAAATACGGGGAACAAGTCCAGATCTGGTTGGACGAAAACGAGATCGAAACCCTCGAATGACGTAAAGGCCGTTGAAGATAATTCGCCGGATTCAGGTGCGAAACGCACAACCCCTGACGGATTGCCAATTACGTGTTGGAATTGTCGCGAAAAAGGACATTACCATAGCGATTGTAAGAAAGATCGGAACGGGATATTTTGCTATTGGTGCGGACTGCGGGGGGTGACGGTCAGCGAGTGTTCGCGGTGCAAAGATCGGCTCGCGAACCGTTCGGGAAACGCAAACGGAGGGCAGCAATAGACGGTCCCCGGCTGCCTCCGATACGCGAGCGGACCGGAGTGTCCGTCATTCCTACGGAGGGCGAGCAAAACGAACAGATGCGTTCGAGCTTACCTCCAGCCGAAAGATTTACGAAGGACCGACTGAACTTATTGACGAAGGACCAAGATGATATGACCCGTAGTGTTTCACCATTCGACGCCAAATTAACAATCTCGTTAGCACCCGCCAGCGGTGCGGGAACGTGTCGTAGTGGCGACCCCGAAGATTCAGATTCGCGAAGGGGCGAAAATTTCTCTGTCTTACCGTACCCCGAGATGTATTCGGAGGCGGAGGAAGCGGAGGGAGCACGCCTCTCGGGAGTGGTTTCAGAGGGGGGTAGTACCGGACGAAAAGAAGATGACGCAATAGGCGTGATTTCGCGCGTTAAGCAGGGCCCGCCTGACCGCGAATCAAAATTGTGTCCGATTGCCCCGCGACCTCGGGGTACGCGAATTTATTTACCGGTAAGAATAGGCGAAGATCTTGTACATGCGCTACTAGATACAGGTGCAACGGCGTCGTGTATCCGAACGATTAGGCACGAATGGATAAAGGAATTAGGAATAATGTTGAACGAAGTCCAGGGAAAAACCGTCGCGATGGCCAATGGTGCAACCGCACGTGTAGGCGGTCACGCGATGATTCCCATGTCAATTCTGAACGAAACGCAAGTAATCTCTTGTCAAGTCATACCGGAGTTAATGAGCGAATTGATCCTAGGAATTGACGCGATACGACGATTTGGAATCGGATTAGACGGCCTCACCGAGATATGGTGGACGGCCACAAGTAACGAAACGATCCCGTGGGAAACGCGGGATGGCCTCGCCATTGATGAAGTCGCCGGACTTCGCGAGGTTACGACCGACCAGAAGCGACAATTAGACTCCTTACTCGCGAGGATGATTCCTTCGCTCGAGGGAACGGGAACCTTTACTACCCTGATGACGCACAAAATTGATGTGCAGGGTCACCCGCCGATTCGTCAGCGGAATTACCCCGTGTCGCCGATAATCGAGCAGGAGATGCATCGCCAACTCGACGAGTTACTCGCGGACGGAGTCGTCGAACAATCTTCAAGCGAATGGACCAACCCGATAGTTATGGTTAAAAAATCGAACGGATCGTATCGGATGTGTTTGGATTTTAGAAAATTGAACGACGTCGTGAAGAAAGACGCGTATCCCTTACCGAATTTGACAGGTATTCTCGACCAGTTACGGTCCGCGCATTATATCTCCACGATTGATCTGAAACAAGCTTACCATCAGGTAGCTTTAGATCCCGGGAGTCGGGAGTATACCGCGTTTGTGGTACCGGGAAGGGGACTCTTCCATTACATCGGGAGGCCATTCGGGCTTTCGGGAGCCCCGCCGAATTTTCAACGTCTCGCGGATAAAATCATCGGTCCGGAGATGGGTGGGAACGCGTTCGCGTACTTAGATGATATAATAATTGCGACTAAGACATTTGACGAACATCTCGTATGGCTAGAAAAGGTTTTAACCCGACTGAAGGACGCGAATTTGAAAATAAACCCGGAGAAATGTGAATTTTGTCGGAACGAAGTACAGTACCTCGGATTGATAGTGAATGCGAAAGGATTGAGTGTAGATCCGTCGAAAGTTGCCCCGGTAGTCGAGTACCCACCGCCGCGAAATCTCCGTCAATTGAGACGTTTTCTTGGGATGGCGTCGTGGTATCGACGATTCGTAGAAAATTTTGCATCGGTAGCAGAGCCTCTCACTACCCTCACTGGCAAGACGGCTAAATGGGAGTGGGGGAGGACACAGGAATCCGCGTTTGAGACGCTTAAGCATGCCCTTGCGACTGCACCGATACTCTCGTGTCCGGATTTTTCGGTACCGTTTACTCTCCACACGGACGCGAGTAATTACGGGATTGGCGCGGTATTGACGCAAACGATAGACGAGGAAGAACGAATAATCGCGTTTGCTAGTCGCGTCATGAACAAGGCCGAACGAAATTATACAGTAACGGAAAAGGAATGCCTCGCGGTAGTGTGGGCCGTTGAGCATTTTCGAAGATACATCGAGGGATACCATTTCGCGATTATTACCGACCACAGTAGTCTCAAGTGGTTGAATAACTTGAAAAATTCGACAGGTCGTTTAGGGCGATGGGCCTTGAAGTTGCAAGGCTACGACTGTGAAATATTCCACCGAAAGGGATCTCTGAATATCGTGCCGGACGCGTTGTCGCGAATGTACGAGGAAGATCTCGAGGAGGAACTATCGGCGGTAGTAGAGGACGCGCGTGAAGCCGTCCCGATCATGTCGATAGCCGAAATGACGGACGAATGGTATTCGCGACGAAAAACCGACGTAGCCAAAAATCCCGCCAAGTGGAAGGGCTGGACGGTAGAAAACGACTGTTTGTATCGATTTAGACCAAACGCGTTAGTGAATCGAGTGACACAGGATCTCGACGCATGGAAGTTAGTTCCCGCGAAATCGTCGCGTGAGGGGATAATACGGGAAAACCACGATGATCCGCAAGCAGGCCACCAAGGAGTCGAAAAGACTTATGATCGTGTGGCATTAGATTATTATTGGCCAGGAATACACGAAGACGTAGAACAGTATGTCCGAAAGTGCGAGGTGTGCCAGACGAGTAAAGTCTCGCAGCAAGCACCCGCCGGGTTGATGAGTCAACGCGTAGTTGAAACCCCGTGGACTGTCGTGGCCGCGGACATCATGGGACCATTTCCCCCGAGTAAGTCGGGACACGCGTACTTACTCGTGTTCCAAGACCTGTTCACGAAGTGGATCGAGATATGTCCTCTCAGGAAGGCCGACGGAAAATCGATTGTCGCGCGCTTCGAGGAGAAAATTATTTGTCGATGGGGAACACCGGAAGTTTTGTTGACCGACAATGGAACAGAATTTGTGAATCGAACGATCGAAGAGGTTGCACGAACCGCCGGGGTATACCACGCGACCACGCCACCATATCACGCGCAGGCGAATCCCGTGGAGCGCGTGAATCGTATGTTAAAGTCAATGATTATTGCTTTCATTAATTCGGACCATCGGGAATGGGATGTGCACTTGCATGAATTTAGGTTTGCGTACAACACGGCAGTGCACAGCTCCTTGCATGTATCTCCCGCGTTCTTGAATTTCGGGCGACAACCGCGCGCGCCGAAATATCAGCGGCGGCTGCTTGAAGGAGACGTCGAAATTCCCGTACCGAACCCCGACAAGTGGAAAGCGCGTTTAGAACGGTTATCAGAGTTATACGATTTAGTGACCGATAATTTGAGTAAAGCTTTCGAGAGGCAGGCGCGTTATTACGATCGTCATCATCGGGATGTGCGATTCGTCGAAGGTGATTTCGTTCGTCGAAAAGTACGCGTACTGTCCTCCGCCGCGAAAGGTTTTACTGCGAAACTAGCGAAGAAGTATACGACCGAACGATATCGAATTAGTAAGAGTATCTCCCCGGTTATGTATGAGCTCGAAGACGAACAGGGCAAACCGGCCGGTAGATACCATATCAAGGACCTGATTGCATGCCGCGACGAAAGGTCTCGCGACAATGAACCCGAAAATGACGATGAGTAACCCGCGCTACCTTACGCGGGATGTAGTAAAGATAATGAATCCGTTTAGTAAATTGTGTTGTGCTGAATTTCCTTATGTGTCTGGTGATGGTCGGATAAAGGAAAAGAACCTGACTGAATCGCCCTGATAGGGCCGAAGAGCTCGGCCGGAAGGTGGATTGACGTGCCTGGACTCGCGGTAGATTCGAGTAGTACGACAGCAACATGACTGTCGAGAATCGCTCACAATCGTTTACCGCGTGAGTTCCCACCTGGGGGAGGGCTGTTGTGACGTGGTGGATTTCACCCGTCTTGTCCTCGGCGGAAAATCACGCCGAAACGCGATACGGGCCTAAAAGGCCATTGCAAAGTCCAGGCAGGATCCACCGACCGCAAGGGCCTAATGAAAAATTCGATAGATTATTTTATTATTTTCTTTTGTTTGGCGTGTACTCTGCCGGAGTTCGACTAGGTGCTCGCTCGCCGTGCCCGTGAAGACGCGTAGGAGGAAGAGAGAGGGAGAGCCAGCTGGAGTCCCAGGAGGGAGGGAGCTGCGACACGCGAGGGTCGACACTCGCGCTATCTGCGGAGAGCAGCTCTACTGGCCCCGGAGGCGCGCGCAACGCGGGACAGCTTGACGTCACGCGGCAGCAACGCGCTCTACTCAGCTGGTACTCAACCACGACTGGAAGCGGCGCTAACAGCGCCACCCGAATGAGCACCACCACCGACCCCTATGGCAGAGCGCCCATCGCCAGTGCACATCATTATATGTGCACTGTGTTTTGACCGATGTTTTGACCGCGCGTGTAACGGACACGCGGAGGGACGATCCCTCACCTCGAATTAGACCAAGACACGAAGGTCCGTCGACCGGCAGGGTTCACGGTTTAGAATTTTTGTTTGATATTATTTTTGATTAGAATTTTGTACGTTAGCCGGATTGTTTCGTTGGCGTCCGCCCGTCAGGCATTTATACCTTGTTGATTTTGTAGCGCGAAGAACGCGTACAGGTCCTTGACGGTCGGTTATCGTATCTTTTGAGAAACGCGGCTTATCCGTGTTACGATTGTAGTTTTGAATTCGTATGGTACGCGAAGTACCCGTCACCATTTTCTTGTGTACTTTTGTTTTGTCATTTCGATTTACTTTAAATTATTATTTTTTTGTAACTCCTGAATTCGGTCTTGTACAAAATCGTCGCGCTTCGCGCCGCTGATTTTCTTTAATAAACCGAATCATTTATTTAAATCGAAGTGTCCGAATGATTTTATGTGTCGCGTGATCGTCTGACCCATCCGACCTATTGTTCCGAACCCCAACGCCTCCGCGGTACTGAGTTAGCCAACGTAGGCACGCGAAGAAAACCGTAGGAACTAATACGTGGTTCCCGTTTTGGAACCTGGCGCCCAACAATACCGTAGGTATTTCGAGAGTAAATTTTGTTAGCCCCTGGGTTGCCTGGAACGCGTAGGAATCGCGTAAAGTTGTGCGCCGGTCGGTCTTGCATTTTCCGGTGAGGTCGATCGCGTAAAAATACGTCACAATATATATATGAAGATGGGGAATTTAGGTATTTGCGAAATGATTCAGAGCAATGCCAAATGTGTATTGGTGCAATATCTATTGTATTGTAACGAATATAGAAATGAACATAAAAATGAATATAAAAATGAATATAAAAAAATGACGCACCGCGTTTACAATGATATGATATGCCAAAAGACTGTCGGTGTTGTTTGTGTTGTTCGTGTTACAATGGTTGGAGTAAATTTGTGTACGTGTAACTGATATTCTATTGCGTATATGAATGAGCGGTGAGATCGACCGTAACAGTAGATATGTATAAGTTCGTGGTGTAATAATGCGATAATGGAACAGTGATTATAATAACGTGTTGGACTCACCGATGAGGGCAAGAGAGAGAGATGTTCTAGATGGTTTGGGACGTGTCCCCAGAAATAGTATATAATCCAAAATTTAGAAGATGATCCTTGTCCTGGCCGCTAAGGTAGGCACTAACACTAGTGTTGTGGTTGTTACACACAAGGACACTGAGTTCAAAAAGGGGTAAAACTTGTGATTCTCGATGCGTTTTGCTGCTCGGTCCTAAGGCGAGGAAGACAAGATAGGCCCTAAGGTATCTTGACTAACACAATGGATTGGCACTAAGTTCGCCTTTGACTCAAGGTTTTAGTAAATAGAAAAGTGAAGTGACTGCTTTTGATGAGGCTTCTAAGTAGACTGACTAATCCGCTCCTCGATTCTGGCTCGAGGAGTGCTAGGGTCCAGAGAAGGGATGGAAAACTGCCGATTTAGTGCATTCTGGAATCGTGGGACCGGCGCGGACTGTTCTTGGTTCCCGCGGTCTTGCCACGTTATCGGCACGTACTCTTGGAGTTCATGGTCCTAAAGTTCTCTAATTCATCTAACTTATATTATTCTCTCTCTCGTACTCACTGGTGAGTTCCCATGGGAACATTCCGTGGAGGGACTGTTCCCATGGACTTACAATCCTATGATTATTACTATCTTATTTCTAACTTACACTAAGGAGGAGCTAGGTGCGCGTAAGACCTGATCGCAAAATAACAGGGCAGGGGCGTTTGGCGGAAAATTTGGGGTGTAGTTGCGTCGGACGTAACATCTCCCTCCTTGGATGGAACATCGCCAATAGGTGATGCTTCCCTGCTTCCTTCCGTGGTTGTTGTTGTGGTCCTTGGGTATAGGGACATACACGGTGGGTTGGTGGTGGTAAAATCATTGGTCTTACGGTTCCCTTGCTCCCCTCGTCTTCGAGAGATTACACGCGTAATCTCCGTTCTCGACGCTTACTCGCGGGCACCTCCGCGAATGCTCGACATGCGTTTTTAGAACGCACCTGCTGACATGGCCCTATGACCCCGGTCCTACAGGGCGTTGATCGTGATCGTCAGTCATGGTCAGGATTTCGCTACGAGAGTTGGTAAGTACTAACGCTTAACATTCCCTTTCCCTGTTATGTTTTACCACGTGTGTCTTAATTCTGGCTCTTTCCAGGCGCGTCGCGGAACGCTGCGTGATTTTATGCGGAAACGGAAAATCAGGGGGCGCTGGACGTCCCCTGATTGGGCCGCGGGGTTCCCATGTAACCCTGAGGGCGCGGATGCTTTCGGGCTCTGGGGATTATACAGGGCCCCGTGGTTCGAAGGCGAAGACCGCGGCCGATTATTCTTCGTGCCCACCGTCGGTGGATGGTGAGTGTCATTTTCAGTTTCGTTTATCCGGTTCGGGGACGGATTTCTAATGCGTCTTTGTCTGGTTTCAAGGATTGGTGGATAAAGGAGGCGGGGACCTCCCTATGGGAATATAGGGGGTATCTGGAGGACCGTTGGGCTCTATTGCCCGCTCCTGCTGCATCAGGGAGGCCATGGTGGCAATAGCCGACATGACATACCAGTACCAATGGAATAGATACACGTATATACATATATCTAGGTTGTCTCATTTCATTCCCTGTCCTTAGGCTATGGTAGCTATTTGAGGAGGTAAGGTGCGTCTTGTGGTAGCGGGTACAAGTTCTGGGCCCGTATTGGTTTCGGGTTGAGTATTTGCGTTTTCGTGTTGCGGATTCCTCCAGATTTTGCGGGTGCATGGTCGTACTAGGGTAGTTGCAGCTGCTATGAGTAAGGACCTCTTCCAATACCCGAGCAACACGACGGTTACCAACGTGATTGTTCCCAGTGCGGAGTATATTGTTATCCTATGCCCACGCTTTTCTCGGTGATGTGTTTCTATCTCACTCAGTTCATTAGTTAGTTGGTTGAGGGATATCTCGTTTTCCCTGAATCTTGGTGTCATCACGTCTTTAGATGGTATTTCCGATTTTAACGCATTATTTTCAGTGTAGTATTCCCGTACTCCAGGGACCAGCTCGTTGATATCTAGTGAAATCGAAGGTTCGTAGAAATATTGCTCCGGGTTTTCAATTATTTCCGTCCCTATTAGATTCATGTCATTCGTGCGGGCGCTACAGCCTGGTCGTAGCTGTAGTATACCGCCTCCACTGATTTTAATCGTGTCGCTCAGGATTCCGTCGCAAATAATTTTCAGATCTTCGGTTTCCATGGTGGCGAAGAACCATCCCTTGAGGCCCTTTAAGTAAACCCATACGGGGTTGGCTGTTGACCCCATCCTGATATCACAACTAGGGAGCACTTCTTTGTTTGGGTTTATTAGTAACGCGCTTTCACAGCTCGGTCTTCCACTACTGCGAAAAAGAGGTTGAGTAGGTGGACAAACATCGAAGTGTCTTATTTGCCGGCAACTGGTCAGGTAACCCTGGTCGGTTGTCATGAAGAGCTCGTGGTCGGTGGACATAATTATGAATGGCTTACGAGGCATTATATAGGCGAATTTGCTACCGTTTTCGTCATAATTTTGGATAACTGGGCTAGGGTGAATTTTATATGTAATAAAATGACTTCTGATTAACAATGGAATCTGCAGCTCGACCATCAGCCGGTTCTTTGAATAGCCTATTAGTGTTCGAGATATGGCGGCGAGTTCTTCATTTTGATTACTGTTTCGTGAAGTAGGGAAATCATTGTTAGGGTTTAGTCGGCGAATTTTCTCAGTCAACCTCGTAAGTTGATCCGGACTGATTAAGTCAGGATGAATGATCCTTAATTTAGCAAAGTACACAG
The DNA here is from genome assembly GCA_963971525.1 of Cephus spinipes. Taxonomy (NCBI): domain Eukaryota; kingdom Metazoa; phylum Arthropoda; class Insecta; order Hymenoptera; family Cephidae; genus Cephus; species Cephus spinipes. The sequence goes on along the minus strand of OZ020572.1, from coordinate 17,712,918 downwards.
CAGTGACAAGGGTTTTTAGGCACTCGTTGTACTCGTCTACGTGGTTGCGTAGTGCTTGTATCCATCTAGTCAACCTCATCGTATATTCCATTATTGTGATATCTTCGGCGTTCTGGTGGGCTCTGTCCCACGCGTCCTGAGTGTGTCTGTACATGACATCGGTTTTCGCGTTTAACTTATGTAATCCGTCATGGAGTTCGTGGATCTCTGATTGTACTAGGTGGGTTTGTTTCTCGACGATGTGAGCCATCTTACTTTGGTCGCGGTATAGTTTATCTATTTCTTGGTTATAGTATGTCGCATCATCCTCAGTAAGCGTTCCGAACAACGTGTGGCTGATTTGTCCCACGACTCCGAAGAGTGCACTTCTCTTTGTGAATGGTAATGAACCCGTGGGGTCATACGCTTCGGTTGCTAGATTCCCAACGAGTCCCTACAATTGGTTTATATATTTAGAGGAACTATTCTTTCGTCTTTCAAAGTGTTCCATGTCGATGATCCCTTTACATAAGGCTCCTAATTTTCCTTCACACGCGTCCAATGCTGCTGGTAAGCTGGTTATCCCTTGTACTGCATGTGTAGTGATTTTGGATATATCTATGAATATGGTTACTCTCCATTCTTTATCGGTAAGTCGGATACTATGAAGCTGTTCGTAATATAATCCCGTATTATGCTCAAATGGCGTGACCACATAGTTCGTCTGTTCCAAACCTATTGCGACTCCGATGGTGCCCAAGAGGATGGCAATTCGTCGCAGGGACTCCATCATTGTTGACCCACGGCCAATTTCAATTTGTCCGTATGTCTTGTGAATCGGTCTCCCTTGGAATTTTCTAAAATGACATTGTTATTATCAGTGGTGTCGATCACTTTATATGGTGCAGTGTAGTGACCGTCGAGTTTGCTTGTTCGAGGTTCCCTCAAGGCGTACACCATGTCCCCAATTTTGTATTTCTTCGGGTTACTATTCCTGTCATACCTATCTTTGGAGCGCACTTTAGATTCTACCAGGTTTTGCCCCGCTATCTCCCTGATCTCGTTTATTCGTTTGATCAGTTCGGATAGATAGGTTCCGTACGTTTCGAGCTTCTCCCCCTCCGGGAATGACGTGGGTGCTCGTGCGATTCTCCCGAATACTAACTCATATGGAGTGAAGTTCGTGGCTTCATGCACAGAGGTGTTGTACGCGAACATGGCGAAAGGAATTAGTTGGTCCCAATTGTCATATTTCTGGAGGTAGTGTTTCAGGTATTCGATCAACACATGGTGACTACGTTCTAAGGACCCGTTAGTCTGGGGGTGGTAACCAGACGTTGTGACATGTTTGATCTTAAAAATTTTGGCCATTTTCCGCAATAATCTGCTAATGAAGCATCCTCCGCGATCCGTTAGGATAATTTTTGGAGCCCCATAGATTGCGATAACGTGTCTTACTAAGGCGTCAGTTATGGTAGCCGCGCTAATATTGGGTATAGGTATGCCTATGCAATATTTGGTCAGATTGTCCTGGATAGTGAGGATGTGTCGATTCCCCTCGGGAGTAATAGGTAGAGGGCCCACAGTGTCAAGAGATATTTTCTCGAAAGCATCCAGGGGCGTATCCGTGATGATCATGGGTTCCCTGGTTTTCGCTCGTACCAGTTTTCGTTCCTGGCAGCTTTTGCAGGCCCTTACGTATTCTTGGACATTATGCCGCATTTCTGGCCAGTAGTACCTTTTCCTTATGCGCTGGTATGTTTTTGTCACTCCTTTATGTCCTCCCACTAGGCTATCGTGCGTTTCTTTGATTATCTCCCCCCTTAGTTCCTCTGGGGGCACTTGCACTGTACCGTGGCATAGCGTAATGGTGACGTCGCTATCGGAGAATACCTTGGTCAGCATTCTTTGCAGCGTGCCAGATGGTAGCCTACTCATTACGTCATCTACGTTAGAGATTCTGAGTGTGTCGACCCCTGTGGTTCTCAATGCTCGCTTCAGGTTACATAAGCCTTGCATGATATCTTCACTTGACGTCTTGTCGAAGTGGTATGTTTTACATACAATACTGAATATTCGATGTTTTCCCCGTTTGGTGATTAGGACCGAACCTACTTGTGGATCGTGTTCCAAAAGGTCATCCGGGTTTACAATCCCTAGGTCTTTTAGCAATTTGCCGATAGGGGTCGTCAACTCACAGTCGGCGGAAATAAAGTGAGCGTAGTTATCCTTTGTAAAAGTCAGACACTTGCGGCTATTCCTCAGATTCATTCCTTCTGATACAGGTTGCTCTAAATCGCTCTCTAGTTGGATAGAGGTTCCATTTTCTCTGATTGGCTGAGGCGCCTCTAAGTTCAGTTCGGTTATCTCATGCTGACTACTGTTGTCGTCAGAGTCAGGTGGTTCGTTTGTTGTTACTGGTGTCTTTGAGCCTATGGTCTCGACATGAGGTGTAGACCTTGCTATTGGTGGGGAATCGTTTAACCCTTGCCTACCGGGGGTTTCTATGTTACGCTCGGTGTTTCGGGTCGGTTCTAATACTCCTTGTAAACTTATTAGTTCTCTTTCTATTTGTTCCCGTTCGGTAAAGCATTCCTCGATTGATCTTTTGATATTTGCAAGCCGCCGACGGGCTGAGTCTGACAGGGGTATATTGACCCAGAGGTCGCTTGAGGGGTCGTTACTCGCGGTTCCTTCGCCAGCGTCGAGGTAGTCGTCCGTGTCCTCTGAATCCGACGAGAGTTCGATCAACATAGGTTGAACTTTTGACGTGGGCGTTCGTTGTTCCAGGTCAACTCTATGTTGACTCTCGGGTGGTTCTGGCTCGTGTGGCTGGACCATACCGCGGATCTGGTATCATGCTGCGCTTCCTTATATGTATAGGCGGCCGGTATTCTTCATCCGATTCCATTGGTGTTTCTTGTTCCACTGTATCCTCCGAATCTGTTTCCAGAGTCTTTCCAGAGTCTTGCAAGGACCTTGTGGTGCGCAGAGTGTCATCGCCTCTCTTCCTTGTTGCCGGTTCCACTGTGGATCGGGTGTTATTATCTCGTTTAGACTGACTCCTTGTAGTCAGTGGGTATACCGTCGTTTCGCCGCTGACTGTGTCGCACGGATTTCGCGACAAGGCGTCGGCATTCAGGTTGGTTTTTCCCGTTTTGTACACCACGCTGTACTGATATTCGGCGAGCTTTAGCCTCCATCTCATAAGTCTAGAAGTCGGGTCTTTTACTGAGTGGAGCCACACTAGGGGTCGGTGGTCGGTTACTAATATGAACTCCCGTCCATATAAGTACGGTCGAAAATAGTTGACTGCATAGACCATTGCTAAACATTCCTTCTCGGTGGTCGAGTAGTTCAATTCAGCGCCGTTTAGTATTCGTGATGCGTACGCAATTGGTAAATCTTGCCCTACTGTTCCCTGACTTAGTACAGCACCTATTGCGTGTCCGGACGCGTCAGTAGTTAGTACGAACGGTTTTTTGAAGTCGGGGTATTGCAATATTGGTTCCTGGCAGATGGCATCCCGGAGGTCTTCGAAACTCTTCTGTTGTGACTCTGACCATTCGAATTTAGTCGTTTTCTTCAGGAGGTCGGTTATTGGTTTAGCTCGCTTGGAGTAGTCCTTAATGAATCGTCTGTAGTACCCTGTGAGTCCGAGGAACTGCTTGCAGTTGGTGGCGGTTTTGGGTGTCGGGAACTCCTTTACCGCTTTAATGAGTCGCGGGTCTGGCTTGACTCCTGCACCGCTTATAGTGTGTCCTAAGTACACTACCTCTTTCCTTAGGAACTCACATTTTTCGGGTTGCAGCATGAGGTTCGCTTCTCTTAACCTGGAGAGTAACCTCCTAACTTTGACTCCGTGCTCTTTCAAGGAGGCCGAATATACTACTATATCGTCTAAATAGACAAATAGTTCTGTTCCCTGGAGACCGGTCAGGGCTGCATCCATCAGGCGTTGGAAGGTTGCTGGAGCATTTTTCAACCCGAAGGGCATTCGGAGAAATTCATAATGACCGTGGGGTGTCGTGAACGCAGTCTTTTGTTTGTCTTCCGCTCTTACCTGTATTTGGTGAAAACCGCTAGCTAGATCAAACACCGAAAAGTACTTCGCTCCTCCTAGTTGGTCTAAGATTTCGACGATGTTAGGTAGAGGATAGGCATCGCCTACTGTCTTTTCGTTAAGTTCACGGTAGTCTATCACCATGCGCCAGCGTTTGCTGCCGTCCAATCCCGGTTTCTTAGGAACTATCCATAGAGGCGAGTTATATGGTGACGTTGATGGTGCGATAATTTCATTCTCCAGGAGCCTATTCACCTGTTGTTTTATCTCATCTTTATGCACGGGTGGATATCTGTATTGCCGGGTAGACACAGGCAACTTATCCACTGTTGGAATTTGGTGTTCCGTGAGCGTAGTGTATGGTAGTTGTTCTCCGGAAATGTAGAATCGATCAGAGAATTCTCTCGCGATTTCGGTTACATGTTTTTGTTCCTCGGCATTAAGATGACCTAACCGTAGTTGCTCTATGACCTTGTGAGATCTATCCCTACCTGAAGTCTGGCGTACCACTGTCTCGGTCGAGGTATCTTCCGTGTCTGAGTATCCTTCCAACAGGAGGTATGGGTACAAGGGCTGAGGGCCCACTTGTATTTCTATATCTTCGTCTAGTGTGTTAATAGCGAGGGCTATAGCTATACCTTCCCTATTAGTTACTATGGCTTCGCCTAGGTATATTCCTTTCTCGAATTCAATTCGAGGGAGGTATCCGGTGTGAAGGTCCATGGTAGTGACCAGTATAGGCACGGGTGTTCTGCTTCGTGCTCGCAGGAACGAGGCCGCGTAGGCGCCCTTTAGTCGTTTAGGCATTTCGTCTGCTATAAATGGTTGCGGGTTTATCGGTCGACTTTGGGTAACGATGGTGTTATGGTTAAAAGAGATTTCGGCTTTTTCCTGTCTTAGGAATTCTACTCCTAATATGCCGTCACCGTAACTTTGTTCTCCCGTATTAATAACATGGAATTTCGTTGGTGTCCCAATTACGTGGATCTTAACGGTTCCTATGGTGTAAGTTCTGGCATCACCTATTCCTATTATACAGATTGATTCTTGTGTATCTATTTTTGTAGAGGGCGATAGTGCAGATATTGTTACTATATTGACGTTGGATCCCGTGTCTACCAAGAATCGTCCGAAACCACTCAATAATTCGGGTGCTCGTACGATGATGGAGGGGGATTCTACTTTGGATACACAATCCTGCAGTTTCGTCCCATCTCTATGGATTTCATATGTTCGTTGGCGCTCTGCAATTGGGATCGGCTCGTTGTCGCGCTCACACAACGTAGCTCGTTCGAGTTTAAATGCTCGGTATCAATACAGGCTGTAGTACTATGACTTAGAGGACTGGATCTTCCATCGCCCCCGTATTCCGTTCTAAGCACACGTGGATTCCCATACCGTTTGTCTTCGGTCACTTCTTTATACCGATGGTCTTGCTCGCGGGTTGGTCTACCCTGTGAATATGAGTTCCGTTCCGGCGTGAACCTACTGGTTGATGGATTTTCCGAATACCGTTCCCGCTCGCGTCCAGGAGACCATGGGCGTCTCGGATTTTGGTCCCTTTTTAGGATGGATCCATACCTAGGAGGTGTGTTTGACCGCGTGTCGCGTTGTGGACTCGCGTATCTCGGTGACGGCAAATAGTCTGAGTGACTGGCCCTAGATCTGTCATAATAATACGGGCTTCCCTATTTCTATCTGGTGAGCGATAATATACTCGTGTAGCCTGCTCATCCTCAAAACGCAACTGCCTAGATGATCGTGGTTCATAGCCATACCCCGTGTCACCGGTATCTAAGGCTTTCTCCAATTCTAATGTATATTTTAATGCACTTTCCAGTGAATCGGGGGATTTGAGAGCTATTGCGTAACCGAGCTCGTCAGGTAGGCCCCTTCTGAAACTGGCAATACCCAATTTTTCTACCCCCCTTTTTACTGCTTCTGCACTATCCTTGCCTAATTCTTCTTCCGTCGCCTTGAGGCAACGTCGAACAAGCTGTGATATTCTAGCATGGAATTCGCGGATTGATTCGCCACGATACATTCTTGACGCGCGTATTTCGGCCTGGTAATCCATGTAATCTTTAGCAGGTGCGAAACAATCACGGAGGTGCTCGATCAATTGTTTAACACTATGGAAGGTCATTCCTTCTGTGCTCATTCGAGCTGGGCCCTTGAGTTTTGATAACACACCTCGCAGGTACGAGGTTTCGCATGCCTCTGATACCAGTGCTCGTCCGTTTTCCACGTCCAGAGCAAAAGTCTTTAGAGGGATATTTCTTCCGTCGAAATATGGTACGTGTTTTACTGCGTTCTGTACCGAGAAATATTCGACTAATGAGTTCATCGCGTCAGTTACGGACTGGTTGTGCGTTGCCATGGCGGTAGTTTCCATGATTCTGGATTGTGTTAATTCTCAAGAGCTCAGTCGGATGTGCTTAATTCTAAACTTAATACAATCTTATTATAAGTGTGAGTGTGTGTGTGTGATTAGGCACACAGAAAGCAGCGGTTATTGGCAAGTATCCCACCGCTGCCACCAAATTTTGTTACGTCCGACACGTCTTGGTTCCGAGGAGGAAGTACGTGGAGGGCGAACTTACTTATTTTTGGGATTCTTGCCACCTTAAAATGCTTATGCACACCCAACTGCTTTCTGCTGCTTCTTTTGGACTGATGTCGATTGATAATCAGGCTCGTTGTTAGATTATATATATTGAGACGTTTCGTGATCCTTGAGTATTCGGAATCACGAGACTTCTTGAAGGGTTTGTGCTCTGGGCAGACGTCTTTAGAAACAATTTAGACACTTGAGGTTTTGAAATAATAAAATAATGATATATTGTCCTATAAGTTACAGACTAGATCTCCTTAATCTTCTATTTTGCAGTTTCTCCCACACACACACACATATAAATGTCTCTCGCTTGTTGATGGTACCACTGGCGACAAGAAGTGTTTGTGTTTACTTTCCTCTTTCTATTAGCCTTTTGGATAGGAAAGAGATAGCTGGAGCCACAATACAGCAGAGTGCACAGTGCGTCCGAAGACTGTGGTCCAGTTGACAGTCAGGATGATAATGATTCAGTACCCACAGTAGATCACAATGAACCCCGTTTGCTGAATCCCTTATCTTCAGGCTAGGTTTGACTCAGACAGCTACTAATCACAATGATATTGGGAGCTGAGTCTTTTTAAGGTTGGTGATCCGCAATCCTGACAGTTCTATTACAATAACTTCGCTGCAGGAGATTGCGGAAGGATTTGGGATGCCCTCCCTGACACTAGGGGGTATCACAATGATTCCTTAGGCCTGGTGAGAGCTATGGGATGCTCAGACAGCTACTAATCACAATGATATTGGGAGCTGAGCTTTCTTAAGGACTGTCGTTGTTGTGGTCGATTTCTGACAGCTCCGGCACAATGCCTTAGATGCAGAATATCTACAAGGATTGCAGATTCCTGATACAGGGTGGAGACACAATGCTTTCCAAGATCAGGACTGCTGAGGATGAGTTCCCACAGTTTGCAGTACAATACTGTTCACTGGTTCGCTCTGGAGCAGAGGATTGGTTTTATCCTAGTTTTTCGGTAATTTATACTTTCCAAAGTTTTTTACTAGCTTCTTGTCGTCTTGTGGTGTACAAGGGTTTGGTTGATTCGTCTCGAGTGGATCGAGTGAAACGAAAGAATCGAATGAATACCTGTCGAGGAAGCCGCTGCTTATATCCTCGATAGGAATACGTTAAAACTAGTGGGGATAACGATTTTTATCCGCCTTAGGTGTTAACGTCGCTTTTTGGATTTGATATTTTGATTTACGATAGTTTGATTTGACTAATTGGATTAGCGGTTTCTTCAAATATCGGCTTACCGGTATTTCTATTGTATTCGGTGCGTGCCGGCTTATCGCGCCTGGGCACTTGTTTGTTTTGATTTCAGTCCGTCGACTGTATTCTGGATTCTAGGAATATTAAATGTAATAACTTCTAATATTATTTCCTCCTGATTGTCGCTATGACTAGTCTCAAGGGAATTATGCAATTAGAGAATTAAGGGTCCTATATTCCCTTTCCTTTATCGGCGTCGCTGTGAGAGGTCGATAGGATTCTTGAGGAATGTTAGGATTTTAGGAGTTCTCTCAGATACAGTTATGCACATCCACAGTGCGCTATGCACTCTTATGTGGGGCTCTTGACGTATCCATCATCGAGAATGGATGATTGGATAGGAAAAAGGATGAAGGATAGGGGGGGTATAAAGCCGGAACGTTACAATATATATGAAGATGGGGAATTTAGGTATTTGCGAAATGATTCAGAGCAATGCCAAATGTGTATTGGTTAATATGCAATATCTATTGTATTGTAACGAATATAGAAATGAACATAAAAATGAATATAAAAATGAATATAAAAAAACGACGCACCGCGTTTACAATGATATGATATGCCAAAAGACTGTCGGTGTTGTTTGTGTTTTTCGTGTTACATTGGTTGGAGTAAATTTGTGTACGTGTAACTGATATTCTATTGCGTATATGAATGAGCGGTGAGATCAACCGTAACAGTAGATATGTATAAGTTCGTGGTGTAATAATGCGATAATGAAACAGTGATTATAATAACGTGTTGGACTCACCGATGAGGGCAAGAGAGAGAGATGTTCTAGATGGTTTGGGACGTGTCCCCAGAAATAGTATATAATCCAAAATTTAGAAGATGATCCTTGTCCTGGCCGCTAAGGTAGGCACTAACACTAGTGTTGTGGTTGTTACACACAAGGACACTGAGTTCAAAAAGGGGTAAAACTTGTGATTCTCGATGCGTTTTGCTGCTCGGTCCTAAGGCGAGGAAGACAAGATAGGCCCTAAGGTATCTTGACTAACACAATGGATTGGCACTAAGTTCGCCTTTGACTCAAGGTTTTAGTAAATAGAAAAGTGAAGTGACTGCTTTTGATGAGGCTCCTAAGTAGACTGACTAATCCGCTCCTCGATTCTGGCTCGAGGAGTGCTAGGGTCCAGAGAAGGGATGGAAAACTGCCGATTTAGTGCATTCTGGAATCGTGGGACCGGCGCGGACTGTTCTTGGTTCCCGCGGTCTTGCCACGTTATCGGCACGTACTCTTGGAGTTCATGGTCCTAAAGTTCTCTAATTCATCTAACTTATATTATTCTCTCTCTCGTACTCACTGGTGAGTTCCCATGGGAACATTCCGTGGAGGGACTGTTCCCATGGACTTACAATCCTATGATTATTACTATCTTATTTCTAACTTACACTAAGGAGGAGCTAGGTGCGCGTAAGACCTGATCGCAAAATAACAGGGCAGGGGCAGGGGCGTTTGGCGGAAAATTTGGGGTGTAGTTGCGTTGGACGTAACAGCATAACCCTGCGCGGGGGGGGGGCCGTCCAGGGAGGGGTGCCGAGGTACACTGAGCCTACTTGTGATTGATTACTATTGGCAGCAAGCGCAGTGATGTAAACGTGCTACGTAAGCTTCATCGCGGGTCTATCGTTTCTTTGTGCTCATAAGTCAAATTCATTTTCACTGATTGTTGTACGACGCAGTTTATTAAAAATGGTACAGTGCTTTGTGAAATCGTGTAAGAACAGATCCGACTGTCAAGGTTGGAAAACAAGGAATACTAGGTTGTTCAAAAAGTTTCGAAAGCGGAAATGGAAATACGTTTTTCTTTTTGGTGAAATCACTTTTATTGCTCAGTATAATCTCCCATAAGATCAATACACTTGGTCCAACGGTCTTCCAACTTGTTTATCCCATCATGGAAGTGACTTTCTGCAAGGCCTGCAAAATACTCCTCTACGACGGCTATAACTTCTTCGTTTGATTAAAAATGCTTCCCACGAAGGAATTTCTTGAGGTGTGGGAACAGCCAGAAGTTAGAGGGAGCTAAATCAGGCGAATAAGGTGGGTGCTGCAACAATTCGTACTTTAATTCGGTTATTTTAGTGATGGTTTTTTGAGCTCTGTGAGCGGGTGCATTGTCCTGATGAAAAAGGATTTTTTTCTTCTGCAAACCGGGTCTTTTTTCACGAATTTTTGCATCCAATTGGTCCAAAAGGTTACAATAATATTCAGAATTTATTGTTTTGCCAGTTTGGAGATAATCCACCAACAAAATCCCTTTTGCATCCCAAAAAACTGACGCTAACACCTTCTTCGCCGATTTCTGGACACGAACTCGCTTCGGTGCCGAAGTGCCTGGTTCACACCACTCCTTAGCCTCTTGTTTTGATTCAGGATCATGATGGTAGACCCAAGTCTCATCCATAGTGATGAATCGACGCAAAAAATCCTTCTTATCCTTTCAAAAACGCTCCAAATGTTGCTCAGAAAGTCGCATTCGAACGTGTTTTTGTTCCATTATGAGCGAATGCGGCACCCATTGTGCACAGAGCTTTCTGAAACCCAAAACTTCACGTAAAATATGACTGACACTGCCTAATGAGATGTCTACGGCCTCTGCTAAATCTCTCTCGGTCAATCGACGATCTTCCAAAACCATATCCTGTACTTTTGCTATGAATGCTGGTGTTGATGCACTTTTTGGACGTCCTGAGCGGGGATCGTCTTCAACGCTTTTTCGACCACGTCTAAACTCTAAAACCCATCGATGCACAGTTGGAAATGAAGGAGCAGATTCCTTTAACACTTTCACCATTTTTGTATGAATTTCCGTTGCTGATAAACCTTCCAAAACAAAGAATTTTATCACTACACGATATTCGGTTTTTTCCATTGTACAAAAATACACTGACACGAGTTATGATGACTACAGGAGCCTTACCGATAAGATATAGAGACACCGGACACCGGAAACCTAGGTGTCTTTATACCGAACGGTCGAGAGGAAGTCAGTGAGAATTGACATCTGAATCAAGCAGCATCACTCTTATTAATAATCATTTAGAATTAAGTTTATTTTGTAATCTTTTTAAAAAGTATAAATTCACATCGAACAACTTAATTGGCGCAGTCGGTAGGACACTGAAGAGATTCTACGGAAAGCATCGTGACCATCCTTGAGGAATCCCTTAGTGTCAACTATTAATTCAGAAGAATCTACAAACTCAGGAAACTGAAAGGAAGCTGAGGGAAGGACTACGCACTGAAAGTCATAAGGTCAGTCATTGAGCAATACATCCTTTAACTTCACAAATCCTTTGTTAACTGACGTGAAGTACACACATAGCTAACATGGCTAACCCACTAGAAATAGATAATACAGGCACCATAATGGCAGCTAAGGAAATAGGTAGAATGATAGGAACATTCAGTGGTAAAGCAGAAGAACTAGATACTTTCATTATCGAGATGGATCAGTACCACAGCCGATATGGAGCTACTAGGGATCAAAGCTTAAACGAATACGTATATTTTACGATAAAAAGCAAATTATTAGAGAATGCTAGAGATTTTGTTAGAAGTCGACCAGACTTGAGAAATTGGTCCGAACTAAGAACCGCTCTTACGGAACAATTCGGAGATAGGACAAACCGCGAAATATTGACAAACGAATTGCAATTAACGCGAAGACAACATAATGAAGACATGTTGAGTTTCCTTAATAGAATCAGGAAGTTGAAGGCTAGACTAGACCTCAAGATACAAACAAATCCTTTAATGGGGGTAATGAAAGATGTGGCAAGAGTTTATGCAGAAAGCATGGCGATCATGGTATTAAAATCAAACGCACCATCAGAACTATACGCAGAGCTAAGACTTGGCAAACCGACAACGTTGAATGAAGCCGCGAATATAATCACAGAGTATCTGACTCACGAGAAACAGATTAATAGCCTGCGAGGAGTTAATACACAGACGTATAGAAAACCAATTGTACCGCCCCGACCAATACAAGGAAAGCCACATGTAAATAATAACCAATGGCAACAACAGCCATCATTTTGGAATCCTGTAAATACCACGCAATACCAACCAAACATGTATGCACCAACGTATGGACAATCGCGAGCTATGAACTTCCCATCACAGCCTATTAACATACAGCCTATACCTAGGGCACCGCAAAGATTCCCCACTAACTCACAGGTATTTGAGAAGCCCATTAATGCGTTCGCGCCCGGTAGCAATAAACCGCAAAATCCAGTTACACCTATGTCAGGAGTTTCCAAAATACCATCAACAATAAATAAGAAACCATTCTCGCCTTTCGGACAAAATGCTCGGCAATATGTTCCTGGAAATCAGACCTTCAGAGCTACTGGACCTCCTGATTTCATAGCCGAAGAACTCACAAATGTAGAATATCAAGAACAAGATAATTACTATTATCCAGAGACGGAGACATTTCAGGGCTACGAAGAATATTCAGAGAACATGCAGTTCTCGACCGAAACAAGTACTGAACAAACTGAAGCACCCGCAAGCCAGGATTTTCACGAGGACCAAAGACAAAAACCAAACGAATAGAAATTAATACAGTACTCAGTAACTCATTACCATACAGGGTGTCCCAGAATTACTTTTACACCCGAAAGTGGGTGATGGCTGGGGGTCCCCCGAGTACCCTCCCGCAAACCGTTTGCAAAAATTCGTAATAGTTTTTAAATGAGAAGCATTTAAGTGCGACCAATCAGAACGAAGGATTTCCGCGAATTAACTCGCGGATGCCAAAGATAGCTGCTTTGCAATAGCTTCCCACAAATTCCGCGCTTAGCAATTGTTTCATAGCCCGAGCGAGCGTCGTAGGATTTGTTGACAAACTACCAATATGGGCATGGGCGTGGCTTAGGCTGGCGCAGCAGCTACACGTGCAACGCGCGATCGGCAATTGTTTCGGGATACGCATTCAGCCAGACGAAAACCGGTACACGGTGTCCAAAACGTCATGCACTGAATTTTATAGCAGTCCGGAAGAAAACAGATTATTAAAGTGAGAGGGAGTCGAGAGGGTGGGTGGTGGGACTGATGCATTAAATATAAAATGAACTGAAAACTAATCATAAAAGTATTACTTTTCCGTCCTGTGAATAGCCATATCGAATTTCCAACACATCGCCATTGCTGATTTCAAAGTTATAGAGTACTCATCGATTCTGGAGACTGTAAAAAATACGTAAAATAGGAAAATAGATTAGGAGAGAAACGCAAAGACACGTATCCCTTCTCTTCGTCCCTAGAATGTTCACACCAAGTTGCAGCACGTTGCGACTTTCGGTGGCAACATTTATCGACTTTGAATTTTGCAAAAAATACAAGAAATGGAAAAAATGATCTGGGACAAAAATGCAAAAACACGTATCCCTTTTTTTCGTCCCAAGAATCGGTATACCAAATTGCAGCCTTTTGCGACTTCCGGTGGCAAAGTTACGCAACACTTGTCGACCCCGCAAGTTGTGAAAAATACGTCAAACTGAAAAAATGGACTAGGAGAGAAATGCAAAAACACGTATCCCTTTTTTTCGTCCCAAGAATCGGTATACCAAATTGCAGCCTTTTGCGACTTCCGGTGGCAAAGTTACGCAACACTTGTCGACCCCGCAAGTTGTGAAAAATACGTCAAACTGAAAAAATGGACTAGGAGAGAAATGCAAAAACACGTATCCCTTTTTTTCGTCCCAAGAATGTCCACGACAAATTGCAGCCCTTTGCGACTTCCGGTGGCAAAGTTACGCATCGCTTGTCGACTCCGGATTTTGTGAAAAATACGTCAAACTGAAAAAATGGACTAGGAGAGAAATGCAAAAACACGTATCCCTTTTTTTCGTCCCAAGAATGTCCACGACAAATTGCAGCCCTTTGCGACTTCCGGTGGCAAAGTTACGCATCGCTTGTCGACTCCGGATTTTGTGAAAAATACGTCAAACTGAAAAAATGGACTAGGAGAGAAATGCAAAAACACGTATCCCTTTTTTTCGTCCCAAGAATGTCCACGACAAATTGCAGCCCTTTGCGACTTCCGGTGGCAAAGTTACGCATCGCTGGTCGACTCCGGATTTTGTGAAAAATACGTCAAACTGAAAAAATGGACTGGGAGAGAAATGCAAAAACACGTATCCCTTTTTTTCGTCCCAAGAATCGGTATACCAAATTGCAGCCCTTTGCGACTTCCGGTGGCAAAGTTACGCATCGCTGGTCGACTCCGGATTTTGTGAAAAATACGTTAAACTGAAAAAATGGACTAGCAGAGAAATGCAAAAACACGTATCCCTTTTTTTCGTCCCAAGAATGTCCACGACAAATTGCAGCCCTTTGCGACTTCCGGTGGCAAAGTTACGCATCGCTTGTCGACTCCGGATTTTGTGAAAAATACGTCAAACTGAAAAAATGGACTAGGAGAGAAATGCAAAAACACGTATCCCTTTTTTTCGTCCCAAGAATCGGTATACCAAATTGCAGCCCTTTGCGACTTCCGGTGGCAAAGTTACGCATCGCTTGTCGACTCCGGATTTTGTGAAAAATACGTCAAACTGAAAAAATGGACTAGGAGAGAAATGCAAAAACACGTATCCCTTTTTTTCGTCCCAAGAATGTCCACGACAAATTGCAGCCCTTTGCGACTTCCGGTGGCAAAGTTACGCATCGCTTGTCGACTCCGGATTTTGTGAAAAATACGTCAAACTGAAAAAATGGACTGGGAGAGAAATGCAAAAACACGTATCCCTTTTTTTCGTCCCAAGAATCGGTATACCAAATTGCAGCCCTTTGCGACTTCCGGTGGCAAAGTTACGCATCGCTGGTCGACTCCGGATTTTGTGAAAAATACGTCAAACTGAAAAAATGGACTAGGAGAGAAATGCAAAAACACGTATCCCTTTTTTTCGTCCCAAGAATCGGTATACCAAATTGCAGCCCTTTGCGACTTCCGGTGGCAAAGTTACGCATCGCTTGTCGACTCCGGATTTTGTGAAAAATACGTCAAACTGAAAAAATGGACTAGGAGAGAAATGCAAAAACACGTATCCCTTTTTTTCGTCCCAAGAATGTCCACGACAAATTGCAGCCCTTTGCGACTTCCGGTGGCAAAGTTACGCATCGCTGGTCGACTCCGGATTTTGTGAAAAATACGTCAAACTGAAAAAATGGACTGGGAGAGAAATGCAAAAACACGTATCCCTTTTTTTCGTCCCAAGAATCGGTATACCAAATTGCAGCCTTTTGCGACTTCCGGTGGCAAAGTTACGCAACACTTGTCGACCCCGCAAGTTGTGAAAAATACGTCAAACTGAAAAAATGGACTAGGAGAGAAATGCAAAAACACGTATCCCTTTTTTTCGTCCCAAGAATCGGTATACCAAATTGCAGCCTTTTGCGACTTCCGGTGGCAAAGTTACGCAACACTTGTCGACCCCGCAAGTTGTGAAAAATACGTCAAACTGAAAAAATGGACTAGGAGAGAAATGCAAAAACACGTATCCCTTTTTTTCGTCCCAAGAATCGGTATACCAAATTGCAGCCCTTTGCGACTTCCGGTGGCAAAGTTACGCATCGCTTGTCGACTCCGGATTTTGTGAAAAATACGTCAAACTGAAAAAATGGACTAGGAGAGAAATGCAAAAACACGTATCCCTTTTTTTCGTCCCAAGAATGTCCACGACAAATTGCAGCCCTTTGCGACTTCCGGTGGCAAAGTTACGCATCGCTGGTCGACTCCGGATTTTGTGAAAAATACGTCAAACTGAAAAAATGGACTGGGAGAGAAATGCAAAAACACGTATCCCTTTTTTTCGTCCCAAGAATCGGTATACCAAATTGCAGCCCTTTGCGACTTCCGGTGGCAAAGTTACGCATCGCTGGTCGACTCCGGATTTTGTGAAAAATACGTCAAACTGAAAAAATGGACTAGGAGAGAAATGCAAAAACACGTATCCCTTTTTTTCGTCCCAAGAATCGGTATACCAAATTGCAGCCCTTTGCGACTTCCGGTGGCAAAGTTACGCATCGCTTGTCGACTCCGGATTTTGTGAAAAATACGTCAAACTGAAAAAATGGACTAGGAGAGAAATGCAAAAACACGTATCCCTTTTTTTCGTCCCAAGAATGTCCACGACAAATTGCAGCCCTTTGCGACTTCCGGTGGCAAAGTTACGCATCGCTGGTCGACTCCGGATTTTGTGAAAAATACGTCAAACTGAAAAAATGGACTGGGAGAGAAATGCAAAAACACGTATCCCTTTTTT
Organism: Cephus spinipes; assembly: GCA_963971525.1. Classification (NCBI taxonomy): domain Eukaryota; kingdom Metazoa; phylum Arthropoda; class Insecta; order Hymenoptera; family Cephidae; genus Cephus; species Cephus spinipes. The sequence goes on along the minus strand of OZ020572.1, from coordinate 17,696,706 downwards.
TCGTCCCAAGAATCGGTATACCAAATTGCAGCCCTTTGCGACTTCCGGTGGCAAAGTTACGCATCGCTGGTCGACTCCGGATTTTGTGAAAAATACGTTAAACTGAAAAAATGGACTAGGAGAGAAATGCAAAAACACGTATCCCTTTTTTTCGTCCCAAGAATGTCCACGACAAATTGCAGCCCTTTGCGACTTCCGGTGGCAAAGTTACGCATCGCTTGTCGACTCCGGATTTTGTGAAAAATACGTCAAACTGAAAAAATGGACTAGGAGAGAAATGCAAAAACACGTATCCCTTTTTTTCGTCCCAAGAATCGGTATACCAAATTGCAGCCCTTTGCGACTTCCGGTGGCAAAGTTACGCATCGCTTGTCGACTCCGGATTTTGTGAAAAATACGTCAAACTGAAAAAATGGACTAGGAGAGAAATGCAAAAACACGTATCCCTTTTTTTCGTCCCAAGAATGTCCACGACAAATTGCAGCCCTTTGCGACTTCCGGTGGCAAAGTTACGCATCGCTGGTCGACTCCGGATTTTGTGAAAAATACGTCAAACTGAAAAAATGGACTAGGAGAGAAATGCAAAAACACGTATCCCTTTTTTTCGTCCCAAGAATCGGTATACCAAATTGCAGCCCTTTGCGACTTCCGGTGGCAAAGTTACGCATCGCTTGTCGACTCCGGATTTTGTGAAAAATACGTCAAACTGAAAGAATGGACTAGGAGAGAAATGCAAAAACACGTATCCCTTTTTTTCGTCCCAAGAATGTCCACGACAAATTGCAGCCCTTTGCGACTTCCGGTGGCAAAGTTACGCATCGCTGGTCGACTCCGGATTTTGTGAAAAATACGTTAAACTGAAAAAATGGACTAGCAGAGAAATGCAAAAACACGTATCCCTTTTTTTCGTCCCAAGAATGTCCACGACAAATTGCAGCCCTTTGCGACTTCCGGTGGCAAAGTTACGCATCGCTTGTCGACTCCGGATTTTGTGAAAAATACGTCAAACTGAAAAAATGGACTAGGAGAGAAATGCAAAAACACGTATCCCTTTTTTTCGTCCCAAGAATCGGTATACCAAATTGCAGCCCTTTGCGACTTCCGGTGGCAAAGTTACGCATCGCTTGTCGACTCCGGATTTTGTGAAAAATACGTCAAACTGAAAAAATCGACTAGGAGAGAAATGCAAAAACACGTATCCCTTTTTTTCGTCCCAAGAATGTCCACGACAAATTGCAGCCCTTTGCGACTTCCGGTGGCAAAGTTACGCATCGCTTGTCGACTCCGGATTTTGTGAAAAATACGTCAAACTGAAAAAATGGACTGGGAGAGAAATGCAAAAACACGTATCCCTTTTTTTCGTCCCAAGAATCGGTATACCAAATTGCAGCCCTTTGTGACTTCCGGTGGCAAAGTTACGCATCGCTGGTCGACTCCGGATTTTGTGAAAAATACGTCAAACTGAAAAAATGGACTAGGAGAGAAATGCAAAAACACGTATCCCTTTTTTTCGTCCCAAGAATCGGTATACCAAATTGCAGCCCTTTGCGACTTCCGGTGGCAAAGTTACGCATCGCTTGTCGACTCCGGATTTTGTGAAAAATACGTCAAACTGAAAAAATGGACTAGGAGAGAAATGCAAAAACACGTATCCCTTTTTTTCGTCCCAAGAATGTCCACGACAAATTGCAGCCCTTTGCGACTTCCGGTGGCAAAGTTACGCATCGCTGGTCGACTCCGGATTTTGTGAAAAATACGTCAAACTGAAAAAATGGACTGGGAGAGAAATGCAAAAACACGTATCCCTTTTTTTCGTCCCAAGAATCGGTATACCAAATTGCAGCCCTTTGCGACTTCCGGTGGCAAAGTTACGCATCGCTGGTCGACTCCGGATTTTGTGAAAAATACGTCAAACTGAAAAAATGGACTAGGAGAGAAATGCAAAAACACGTATCCCTTTTTTTCGTCCCAAGAATCGGTATACCAAATTGCAGCCCTTTGCGACTTCCGGTGGCAAAGTTACGCATCGCTTGTCGACTCCGGATTTTGTGAAAAATACGTCAAACTGAAAAAATGGACTAGGAGAGAAATGCAAAAACACGTATCCCTTTTTTTCGTCCCAAGAATGTCCACGACAAATTGCAGCCCTTTGCGACTTCCGGTGGCAAAGTTACGCATCGCTGGTCGACTCCGGATTTTGTGAAAAATACGTCAAACTGAAAAAATGGACTGGGAGAGAAATGCAAAAACACGTATCCCTTTTTTTCGTCCCAAGAATCGGTATACCAAATTGCAGCCCTTTGCGACTTCCGGTGGCAAAGTTACGCATCGCTGGTCGACTCCGGATTTTGTGAAAAATACGTTAAACTGAAAAAATGGACTAGGAGAGAAATGCAAAAACACGTATCCCTTTTTTTCGTCCCAAGAATGTCCACGACAAATTGCAGCCCTTTGCGACTTCCGGTGGCAAAGTTACGCATCGCTTGTCGACTCCGGATTTTGTGAAAAATACGTCAAACTGAAAAAATGGACTAGGAGAGAAATGCAAAAACACGTATCCCTTTTTTTCGTCCCAAGAATCGGTATACCAAATTGCAGCCCTTTGCGACTTCCGGTGGCAAAGTTACGCATCGCTTGTCGACTCCGGATTTTGTGAAAAATACGTCAAACTGAAAAAATGGACTAGGAGAGAAATGCAAAAACACGTATCCCTTTTTTTCGTCCCAAGAATGTCCACGACAAATTGCAGCCCTTTGCGACTTCCGGTGGCAAAGTTACGCATCGCTGGTCGACTCCGGATTTTGTGAAAAATACGTCAAACTGAAAAAATGGACTAGGAGAGAAATGCAAAAACACGTATCCCTTTTTTTCGTCCCAAGAATCGGTATACCAAATTGCAGCCCTTTGCGACTTCCGGTGGCAAAGTTACGCATCGCTTGTCGACTCCGGATTTTGTGAAAAATACGTCAAACTGAAAGAATGGACTAGGAGAGAAATGCAAAAACACGTATCCCTTTTTTTCGTCCCAAGAATGTCCACGACAAATTGCAGCCCTTTGCGACTTCCGGTGGCAAAGTTACGCATCGCTGGTCGACTCCGGATTTTGTGAAAAATACGTTAAACTGAAAAAATGGACTAGCAGAGAAATGCAAAAACACGTATCCCTTTTTTTCGTCCCAAGAATGTCCACGACAAATTGCAGCCCTTTGCGACTTCCGGTGGCAAAGTTACGCATCGCTTGTCGACTCCGGATTTTGTGAAAAATACGTCAAACTGAAAAAATGGACTAGGAGAGAAATGCAAAAACACGTATCCCTTTTTTTCGTCCCAAGAATCGGTATACCAAATTGCAGCCCTTTGCGACTTCCGGTGGCAAAGTTACGCATCGCTTGTCGACTCCGGATTTTGTGAAAAATACGTCAAACTGAAAAAATGGACTAGGAGAGAAATGCAAAAACACGTATCCCTTTTTTTCGTCCCAAGAATGTCCACGACAAATTGCAGCCCTTTGCGACTTCCGGTGGCAAAGTTACGCATCGCTGGTCGACTCCGGATTTTGTGAAAAATACGTCAAACTGAAAAAATGGACTGGGAGAGAAATGCAAAAACACGTATCCCTTTTTTTCGTCCCAAGAATCGGTATACCAAATTGCAGCCCTTTGCGACTTCCGGTGGCAAAGTTACGCATCGCTGGTCGACTCCGGATTTTGTGAAAAATACGTTAAACTGAAAAAATGGACTAGGAGAGAAATGCAAAAACACGTATCCCTTTTTTTCGTCCCAAGAATGTCCACGACAAATTGCAGCCCTTTGCGACTTCCGGTGGCAAAGTTACGCATCGCTTGTCGACTCCGGATTTTGTGAAAAATACGTCAAACTGAAAAAATGGACTAGGAGAGAAATGCAAAAACACGTATCCCTTTTTTTCGTCCCAAGAATCGGTATACCAAATTGCAGCCCTTTGCGACTTCCGGTGGCAAAGTTACGCATCGCTTGTCGACTCCGGATTTTGTGAAAAATACGTCAAACTGAAAAAATGGACTAGGAGAGAAATGCAAAAACACGTATCCCTTTTTTTCGTCCCAAGAATGTCCACGACAAATTGCAGCCCTTTGCGACTTCCGGTGGCAAAGTTACGCATCGCTGGTCGACTCCGGATTTTGTGAAAAATACGTCAAACTGAAAAAATGGACTAGGAGAGAAATGCAAAAACACGTATCCCTTTTTTTCGTCCCAAGAATCGGTATACCAAATTGCAGCCCTTTGCGACTTCCGGTGGCAAAGTTACGCATCGCTTGTCGACTCCGGATTTTGTGAAAAATACGTCAAACTGAAAGAATGGACTAGGAGAGAAATGCAAAAACACGTATCCCTTTTTTTCGTCCCAAGAATGTCCACGACAAATTGCAGCCCTTTGCGACTTCCGGTGGCAAAGTTACGCATCGCTGGTCGACTCCGGATTTTGTGAAAAATACGTTAAACTGAAAAAATGGACTAGCAGAGAAATGCAAAAACACGTATCCCTTTTTTTCGTCCCAAGAATGTCCACGACAAATTGCAGCCCTTTGCGACTTCCGGTGGCAAAGTTACGCATCGCTTGTCGACTCCGGATTTTGTGAAAAATACGTCAAACTGAAAAAATGGACTAGGAGAGAAATGCAAAAACACGTATCCCTTTTTTTCGTCCCAAGAATCGGTATACCAAATTGCAGCCCTTTGCGACTTCCGGTGGCAAAGTTACGCATCGCTTGTCGACTCCGGATTTTGTGAAAAATACGTCAAACTGAAAAAATGGACTAGGAGAGAAATGCAAAAACACGTATCCCTTTTTTTCGTCCCAAGAATGTCCACGACAAATTGCAGCCCTTTGCGACTTCCGGTGGCAAAGTTACGCATCGCTGGTCGACTCCGGATTTTGTGAAAAATACGTCAAACTGAAAAAATGGACTGGGAGAGAAATGCAAAAACACGTATCCCTTTTTTTCGTCCCAAGAATCGGTATACCAAATTGCAGCCCTTTGCGACTTCCGGTGGCAAAGTTACGCATCGCTGGTCGACTCCGGATTTTGTGAAAAATACGTTAAACTGAAAAAATGGACTAGGAGAGAAATGCAAAAACACGTATCCCTTTTTTTCGTCCCAAGAATGTCCACGACAAATTGCAGCCCTTTGCGACTTCCGGTGGCAAAGTTACGCATCGCTTGTCGACTCCGGATTTTGTGAAAAATACGTCAAACTGAAAAAATGGACTAGGAGAGAAATGCAAAAACACGTATCCCTTTTTTTCGTCCCAAGAATCGGTATACCAAATTGCAGCCCTTTGCGACTTCCGGTGGCAAAGTTACGCATCGCTTGTCGACTCCGGATTTTGTGAAAAATACGTCAAACTGAAAAAATGGACTAGGAGAGAAATGCAAAAACACGTATCCCTTTTTTTCGTCCCAAGAATGTCCACGACAAATTGCAGCCCTTTGCGACTTCCGGTGGCAAAGTTACGCATCGCTGGTCGACTCCGGATTTTGTGAAAAATACGTCAAACTGAAAAAATGGACTAGGAGAGAAATGCAAAAACACGTATCCCTTTTTTTCGTCCCAAGAATCGGTATACCAAATTGCAGCCCTTTGCGACTTCCGGTGGCAAAGTTACGCATCGCTTGTCGACTCCGGATTTTGTGAAAAATACGTCAAACTGAAAGAATGGACTAGGAGAGAAATGCAAAAACACGTATCCCTTTTTTTCGTCCCAAGAATGTCCACGACAAATTGCAGCCCTTTGCGACTTCCGGTGGCAAAGTTACGCATCGCTGGTCGACTCCGGATTTTGTGAAAAATACGTTAAACTGAAAAAATGGACTAGCAGAGAAATGCAAAAACACGTATCCCTTTTTTTCGTCCCAAGAATGTCCACGACAAATTGCAGCCCTTTGCGACTTCCGGTGGCAAAGTTACGCATCGCTTGTCGACTCCGGATTTTGTGAAAAATACGTCAAACTGAAAAAATGGACTAGGAGAGAAATGCAAAAACACGTATCCCTTTTTTTCGTCCCAAGAATCGGTATACCAAATTGCAGCCCTTTGCGACTTCCGGTGGCAAAGTTACGCATCGCTTGTCGACTCCGGATTTTGTGAAAAATACGCCAAACTGAAAAAATGGACTAGGAGAGAAATGCAAAAACACGTATCCCTTTTTTTCGTCCCAAGAATGTCCACGACAAATTGCAGCCCTTTGCGACTTCCGGTGGCAAAGTTACGCATCGCTGGTCGACTCCGGATTTTGTGAAAAATACGTCAAACTGAAAAAATGGACTGGGAGAGAAATGCAAAAACACGTATCCCTTTTTTTCGTCCCAAGAATCGGTATACCAAATTGCAGCCCTTTGCGACTTCCGGTGGCAAAGTTACGCATCGCTGGTCGACTCCGGATTTTGTGAAAAATACGTTAAACTGAAAAAATGGACTAGGAGAGAAATGCAAAAACACGTATCCCTTTTTTTCGTCCCAAGAATGTCCACGACAAATTGCAGCCCTTTGCGACTTCCGGTGGCAAAGTTACGCATCGCTTGTCGACTCCGGATTTTGTGAAAAATACGTCAAACTGAAAAAATGGACTAGGAGAGAAATGCAAAAACACGTATCCCTTTTTTTCGTCCCAAGAATCGGTATACCAAATTGCAGCCCTTTGCGACTTCCGGTGGCAAAGTTACGCATCGCTTGTCGACTCCGGATTTTGTGAAAAATACGTCAAACTGAAAAAATGGACTAGGAGAGAAATGCAAAAACACGTATCCCTTTTTTTCGTCCCAAGAATGTCCACGACAAATTGCAGCCCTTTGCGACTTCCGGTGGCAAAGTTACGCATCGCTGGTCGACTCCGGATTTTGTGAAAAATACGTCAAACTGAAAAAATGGACTGGGAGAGAAATGCAAAAACACGTATCCCTTTTTTTCGTCCCAAGAATCGGTATACCAAATTGCAGCCCTTTGCGACTTCCGGTGGCAAAGTTACGCATCGCTGGTCGACTCCGGATTTTGTGAAAAATACGTCAAACTGAAAAAATGGACTAGGAGAGAAATGCAAAAACACGTATCCCTTTTTTTCGTCCCAAGAATCGGTATACCAAATTGCAGCCCTTTGCGACTTCCGGTGGCAAAGTTACGCATCGCTTGTCGACTCCGGATTTTGTGAAAAATACGTCAAACTGAAAAAATGGACTAGGAGAGAAATGCAAAAACACGTATCCCTTTTTTTCGTCCCAAGAATGTCCACGACAAATTGCAGCCCTTTGCGACTTCCGGTGGCAAAGTTACGCATCGCTGGTCGACTCCGGATTTTGTGAAAAATACGTCAAACTGAAAAAATGGACTGGGAGAGAAATGCAAAAACACGTATCCCTTTTTTTCGTCCCAAGAATCGGTATACCAAATTGCAGCCCTTTGCGACTTCCGGTGGCAAAGTTACGCATCGCTGGTCGACTCCGGATTTTGTGAAAAATACGTTAAACTGAAAAAATGGACTAGGAGAGAAATGCAAAAACACGTATCCCTTTTTTTCGTCCCAAGAATGTCCACGACAAATTGCAGCCCTTTGCGACTTCCGGTGGCAAAGTTACGCATCGCTTGTCGACTCCGGATTTTGTGAAAAATACGTCAAACTGAAAAAATGGACTAGGAGAGAAATGCAAAAACACGTATCCCTTTTTTTCGTCCCAAGAATCGGTATACCAAATTGCAGCCCTTTGCGACTTCCGGTGGCAAAGTTACGCATCGCTTGTCGACTCCGGATTTTGTGAAAAATACGTCAAACTGAAAAAATGGACTAGGAGAGAAATGCAAAAACACGTATCCCTTTTTTTCGTCCCAAGAATGTCCACGACAAATTGCAGCCCTTTGCGACTTCCGGTGGCAAAGTTACGCATCGCTGGTCGACTCCGGATTTTGTGAAAAATACGTCAAACTGAAAAAATGGACTAGGAGAGAAATGCAAAAACACTTATCCCTTTTTTTCGTCCCAAGAATCGGTATACCAAATTGCAGCCCTTTGCGACTTCCGGTGGCAAAGTTACGCATCGCTTGTCGACTCCGGATTTTGTGAAAAATACGTCAAACTGAAAGAATGGACTAGGAGAGAAATGCAAAAACACGTATCCCTTTTTTTCGTCCCAAGAATGTCCACGACAAATTGCAGCCCTTTGCGACTTCCGGTGGCAAAGTTACGCATCGCTGGTCGACTCCGGATTTTGTGAAAAATACGTTAAACTGAAAAAATGGACTAGCAGAGAAATGCAAAAACACGTATCCCTTTTTTTCGTCCCAAGAATGTCCACGACAAATTGCAGCCCTTTGCGACTTCCGGTGGCAAAGTTACGCATCGCTTGTCGACTCCGGATTTTGTGAAAAATACGTCAAACTGAAAAAATGGACTAGGAGAGAAATGCAAAAACACGTATCCCTTTTTTTCGTCCCAAGAATCGGTATACCAAATTGCAGCCCTTTGCGACTTCCGGTGGCAAAGTTACGCATCGCTTGTCGACTCCGGATTTTGTGAAAAATACGTCAAACTGAAAAAATGGACTAGGAGAGAAATGCAAAAACACGTATCCCTTTTTTTCGTCCCAAGAATGTCCACGACAAATTGCAGCCCTTTGCGACTTCCGGTGGCAAAGTTACGCATCGCTGGTCGACTCCGGATTTTGTGAAAAATACGTCAAACTGAAAAAATGGACTGGGAGAGAAATGCAAAAACACGTATCCCTTTTTTTCGTCCCAAGAATCGGTATACCAAATTGCAGCCCTTTGCGACTTCCGGTGGCAAAGTTACGCATCGCTGGTCGACTCCGGATTTTGTGAAAAATACGTTAAACTGAAAAAATGGACTAGGAGAGAAATGCAAAAACACGTATCCCTTTTTTTCGTCCCAAGAATGTCCACGACAAATTGCAGCCCTTTGCGACTTCCGGTGGCAAAGTTACGCATCGCTTGTCGACTCCGGATTTTGTGAAAAATACGTCAAACTGAAAAAATGGACTAGGAGAGAAATGCAAAAACACGTATCCCTTTTTTTCGTCCCAAGAATCGGTATACCAAATTGCAGCCCTTTGCGACTTCCGGTGGCAAAGTTACGCATCGCTTGTCGACTCCGGATTTTGTGAAAAATACGTCAAACTGAAAGAATGGACTAGGAGAGAAATGCAAAAACACGTATCCCTTTTTTTCGTCCCAAGAATGTCCACGACAAATTGCAGCCCTTTGCGACTTCCGGTGGCAAAGTTACGCATCGCTGGTCGACTCCGGATTTTGTGAAAAATACGTCAAACTGAAAAAATGGACTAGGAGAGAAATGCAAAAACACGTATCCCTTTTTTTCGTCCCAAGAATCGGTATACCAAATTGCAGCCCTTTGCGACTTCCGGTGGCAAAGTTACGCATCGCTTGTCGACTCCGGATTTTGTGAAAAATACGTCAAACTGAAAGAATGGACTAGGAGAGAAATGCAAAAACACGTATCCCTTTTTTTCGTCCCAAGAATGTCCACGACAAATTGCAGCCCTTTGCGACTTCCGGTGGCAAAGTTACGCATCGCTGGTCGACTCCGGATTTTGTGAAAAATACGTTAAACTGAAAAAATGGACTAGCAGAGAAATGCAAAAACACGTATCCCTTTTTTTCGTCCCAAGAATGTCCACGACAAATTGCAGCCCTTTGCGACTTCCGGTGGCAAAGTTACGCATCGCTTGTCGACTCCGGATTTTGTGAAAAATACGTCAAACTGAAAAAATGGACTAGGAGAGAAATGCAAAAACACGTATCCCTTTTTTTCGTCCCAAGAATCGGTATACCAAATTGCAGCCCTTTGCGACTTCCGGTGGCAAAGTTACGCATCGCTTGTCGACTCCGGATTTTGTGAAAAATACGTCAAACTGAAAAAATGGACTAGGAGAGAAATGCAAAAACACGTATCCCTTTTTTTCGTCCCAAGAATGTCCACGACAAATTGCAGCCCTTTGCGACTTCCGGTGGCAAAGTTACGCATCGCTGGTCGACTCCGGATTTTGTGAAAAATACGTCAAACTGAAAAAATGGACTGGGAGAGAAATGCAAAAACACGTATCCCTTTTTTTCGTCCCAAGAATCGGTATACCAAATTGCAGCCCTTTGCGACTTCCGGTGGCAAAGTTACGCATCGCTGGTCGACTCCGGATTTTGTGAAAAATACGTCAAACTGAAAAAATGGACTAGGAGAGAAATGCAAAAACACGTATCCCTTTTTTTCGTCCCAAGAATCGGTATACCAAATTGCAGCCCTTTGCGACTTCCGGTGGCAAAGTTACGCATCGCTTGTCGACTCCGGATTTTGTGAAAAATACGTCAAACTGAAAAAATGGACTAGGAGAGAAATGCAAAAACACGTATCCCTTTTTTTCGTCCCAAGAATGTCCACGACAAATTGCAGCCCTTTGCGACTTCCGGTGGCAAAGTTACGCATCGCTGGTCGACTCCGGATTTTGTGAAAAATACGTCAAACTGAAAAAATGGACTGGGAGAGAAATGCAAAAACACGTATCCCTTTTTTTCGTCCCAAGAATCGGTATACCAAATTGCAGCCCTTTGCGACTTCCGGTGGCAAAGTTACGCATCGCTGGTCGACTCCGGATTTTGTGAAAAATACGTTAAACTGAAAAAATGGACTAGGAGAGAAATGCAAAAACACGTATCCCTTTTTTTCGTCCCAAGAATGTCCACGACAAATTGCAGCCCTTTGCGACTTCCGGTGGCAAAGTTACGCATCGCTTGTCGACTCCGGATTTTGTGAAAAATACGTCAAACTGAAAAAATGGACTAGGAGAGAAATGCAAAAACACGTATCCCTTTTTTTCGTCCCAAGAATCGGTATACCAAATTGCAGCCCTTTGCGACTTCCGGTGGCAAAGTTACGCATCGCTTGTCGACTCCGGATTTTGTGAAAAATACGTCAAACTGAAAAAATGGACTAGGAGAGAAATGCAAAAACACGTATCCCTTTTTTTCGTCCCAAGAATGTCCACGACAAATTGCAGCCCTTTGCGACTTCCGGTGGCAAAGTTACGCATCGCTGGTCGACTCCGGATTTTGTGAAAAATACGTCAACCTGAAAAAATGGACTAGGAGAGAAATGCAAAAACACGTATCCCTTTTTTTCGTCCCAAGAATCGGTATACCAAATTGCAGCCCTTTGCGACTTCCGGTGGCAAAGTTACGCATCGCTGGTCGACTCCGGATTTTGTGAAAAATACGTTAAACTGAAAAAATGGACTAGGAGAGAAATGCAAAAACACGTATCCCTTTTTTTCGTCCCAAGAATGTCCACGACAAATTGCAGCCCTTTGCGACTTCCGGTGGCAAAGTTACGCATCGCTGGTCGACTCCGGATTTTGTGAAAAATACGTCAAACTGAAAAAATGGACTAGGAGAGAAATGCAAAAACACGTATCCCTTTTTTTCGTCCCAAGAATCGGTATACCAAATTGCAGCCCTTTGCGACTTCCGGTGGCAAAGTTACGCATCGCTTGTCGACTCCGGATTTTGTGAAAAATACGTCAAACTGAAAGAATGGACTAGGAGAGAAATGCAAAAATACGTATCCCTTTTTTTCGTCCCAAGAATGTCCACGACAAATTGCAGCCCTTTGCGACTTCCGGTGGCAAAGTTACGCATCGCTTGTCGACTCCGGATTTTGTGAAAAATACGTCAAACTGAAAAAATGGACTAGGAGAGAAATGCAAAAACACGTATCCCTTTTTTTCGTCCCAAGAATCGGTATACCAAATTGCAGCCCTTTGCGACTTCCGGTGGCAAAGTTACGCATCGCTTGTCGACTCCGGATTTTGTGAAAAATACGTCAAACTGAAAGAATGGACTAGGAGAGAAATGCAAAAACACGTATCCCTTTTTTTCGTCCCAAGAATGTCCACGACAAATTGCAGCCCTTTGCGACTTCCGGTGGCAAAGTTACGCATCGCTGGTCGACTCCGGATTTTGTGAAAAATACGTCAAACTGAAAAAATGGACTGGGAGAGAAATGCAAAAACACGTATCCCTTTTTTTCGTCCCAAGAATCGGTATACCAAATTGCAGCCCTTTGCGACTTCCGGTGGCAAAGTTACGCATCGCTGGTCGACTCCGGATTTTGTGAAAAATACGTCAAACTGAAAAAATGGACTAGGAGAGAAATGCAAAAACACGTATCCCTTTTTTTCGTCCCAAGAATCGGTATACCAAATTGCAGCCCTTTGCGACTTCCGGTGGCAAAGTTACGCATCGCTTGTCGACTCCGGATTTTGTGAAAAATACGTCAAACTGAAAAAATGGACTAGGAGAGAAATGCAAAAACACGTATCCCTTTTTTTCGTCCCAAGAATGTCCACGACAAATTGCAGCCCTTTGCGACTTCCGGTGGCAAAGTTACGCATCGCTGGTCGACTCCGGATTTTGTGAAAAATACGTTAAACTGAAAAAATGGACTAGGAGAGAAATGCAAAAACACGTATCCCTTTTTTTCGTCCCAAGAATGTCCACGACAAATTGCAGCCCTTTGCGACTTCCGGTGGCAAAGTTACGCATCGCTGGTCGACTCCGGATTTTGTGAAAAATACGTCAAACTGAAAAAATGGACTAGGAGAGAAATGCAAAAACACGTATCCCTTTTTTTCGTCCCAAGAATGTCCACGACAAATTGCAGCCCTTTGCGACTTCCGGTGGCAAAGTTACGCATCGCTGGTCGACTCCGGATTTTGTGAAAAATACGTCAACCTGAAAAAATGGACTAGGAGAGAAATGCAAAAACACGTATCCCTTTTTTTCGTCCCAAGAATCGGTATACCAAATTGCAGCCCTTTGCGACTTCCGGTGGCAAAGTTACGCATCGCTGGTCGACTCCGGATTTTGTGAAAAATACGTTAAACTGAAAAAATGGACTAGGAGAGAAATGCAAAAACACGTATCCCTTTTTTTCGTCCCAAGAATGTCCACGACAAATTGCAGCCCTTTGCGACTTCCGGTGGCAAAGTTACGCATCGCTGGTCGACTCCGGATTTTGTGAAAAATACGTCAAACTGAAAAAATGGACTAGGAGAGAAATGCAAAAACACGTATCCCTTTTTTTCGTCCCAAGAATCGGTATACCAAATTGCAGCCCTTTGCGACTTCCGGTGGCAAAGTTACGCATCGCTTGTCGACTCCGGATTTTGTGAAAAATACGTCAAACTGAAAGAATGGACTAGGAGAGAAATGCAAAAACACGTATCCCTTTTTTTCGTCCCAAGAATGTCCACGACAAATTGCAGCCCTTTGCGACTTCCGGTGGCAAAGTTACGCATCGCTTGTCGACTCCGGATTTTGTGAAAAATACGTCAAACTGAAAAAATGGACTAGGAGAGAAATGCAAAAACACGTATCCCTTTTTTTCGTCCCAAGAATCGGTATACCAAATTGCAGCCCTTTGCGACTTCCGGTGGCAAAGTTACGCATCGCTTGTCGACTCCGGATTTTGTGAAAAATACGTCAAACTGAAAGAATGGACTAGGAGAGAAATGCAAAAACACGTATCCCTTTTTTTCGTCCCAAGAATGTCCACGACAAATTGCAGCCCTTTGCGACTTCCGGTGGCAAAGTTACGCATCGCTGGTCGACTCCGGATTTTGTGAAAAATACGTCAAACTGAAAAAATGGACTGGGAGAGAAATGCAAAAACACGTATCCCTTTTTTTCGTCCCAAGAATCGGTATACCAAATTGCAGCCCTTTGCGACTTCCGGTGGCAAAGTTACGCATCGCTGGTCGACTCCGGATTTTGTGAAAAATACGTCAAACTGAAAAAATGGACTAGGAGAGAAATGCAAAAACACGTATCCCTTTTTTTCGTCCCAAGAATCGGTATACCAAATTGCAGCCCTTTGCGACTTCCGGTGGCAAAGTTACGCATCGCTTGTCGACTCCGGATTTTGTGAAAAATACGTCAAACTGAAAAAATGGACTAGGAGAGAAATGCAAAAACACGTATCCCTTTTTTTCGTCCCAAGAATGTCCACGACAAATTGCAGCCCTTTGCGACTTCCGGTGGCAAAGTTACGCATCGCTGGTCGACTCCGGATTTTGTGAAAAATACGTTAAACTGAAAAAATGGACTAGGAGAGAAATGCAAAAACACGTATCCCTTTTTTTCGTCCCAAGAATGTCCACGACAAATTGCAGCCCTTTGCGACTTCCGGTGGCAAAGTTACGCATCGCTGGTCGACTCCGGATTTTGTGAAAAATACGTCAAACTGAAAAAATGGACTAGGAGAGAAATGCAAAAACACGTATCCCTTTTTTTCGTCCCAAGAATGTCCACGACAAATTGCAGCCCTTTGCGACTTCCGGTGGCAAAGTTACGCATCGCTGGTCGACTCCGGATTTTGTGAAAAATACGTCAAACTGAAAAAATGGACTAGGAGAGAAATGCAAAAACACGTATCCCTTTTTTTCGTCCCAAGAATCGGTATACCAAATTGCAGCCCTTTGCGACTTCCGGTGGCAAAGTTACGCATCGCTTGTCGACTCCGGATTTTGTGAAAAATACGTCAAACTGAAAAAATGGACTAGGAGAGAAATGCAAAAACACGTATCCCTTTTTTTCGTCCCAAGAATCGGTATACCAAATTGCAGCCCTTTGCGACTTCCGGTGGCAAAGTTACGCATCGCTTGTCGACTCCGGATTTTGTGAAAAATACGTCAAACTGAAAGAATGGACTAGGAGAGAAATGCAAAAACACGTATCCCTTTTTTTCGTCCCAAGAATCGGTATACCAAATTGCAGCCCTTTGCGACTTCCGGTGGCAAAGTTACGCATCGCTTGTCGACTCCGGATTTTGTGAAAAATACGTCAAACTGAAAAAATGGACTAGGAGAGAAATGCAAAAACACGTATCCCTTTTTTTCGTCCCAAGAATGTCCACGACAAATTGCAGCCCTTTGCGACTTCCGGTGGCAAAGTTACGCATCGCTGGTCGACTCCGGATTTTGTGAAAAATACGTTAAACTGAAAAAATGGACTAGGAGAGAAATGCAAAAACACGTATCCCTTTTTTTCGTCCCAAGAATGTCCACGACAAATTGCAGCCCTTTGCGACTTCCGGTGGCAAAGTTACGCATCGCTGGTCGACTCCGGATTTTGTGAAAAATACGTTAAACTGAAAAAATGGACTAGGAGAGAAATGCAAAAACACGTATCCCTTTTTTTCGTCCCAAGAATGTCCACGACAAATTGCAGCCCTTTGCGACTTCCGGTGGCAAAGTTACGCATCGCTGGTCGACTCCGGATTTTGTGAAAAATACGTCAAACTGAAAAAATGGACTAGGAGAGAAATGCAAAAACACGTATCCCTTTTTTTCGTCCCAAGAATCGGTATACCAAATTGCAGCCCTTTGCGACTTTCGGTGGCAAAGTTACGCATCGCTGGTCGACTCCGGATTTTGTGAAAAATACGTTAAACTGAAAAAATGGACTAGGAGAGAAATGCAAAAACACGTATCCCTTTTTTTCGTCCCAAGAATGTCCACGACAAATTGCAGCCCTTTGCGACTTCCGGTGGCAAAGTTACGCATCGCTTGTCGACTCCGGATTTTGTGAAAAATACGTCAACCTGAAAAAATGGACTAGGAGAGAAATGCAAAAACACGTATCCCTTTTTTTCGTCCCAAGAATGTCCACGACAAATTGCAGCCCTTTGCGACTTCCGGTGGCAAAGTTACGCAACACTTGTCGACCCTGAATTTTCAAAAAAATACGTCAAATTGTTTCCATTTTTCTGAGCATATTTACTAATAGCCTAGTACTCCGAGGCATGATCCACGACCTTTCGGTTATCCAGTCCATCATAATTACTGCTCCCACTTTCCTGAAATACTGAGGCCTGTCGTATCAGCGATTCAAATCATCAGTGTGGATTCGAGTTACTTCGTAGCATCGCAGTGTCTTAATTTTATCATTATAAATGTATAGTCTTCGGAGTCTTGGTGTTCCTTATTCTAGTCTTTACGATATGTATGGAGAAAGTATGGAAAAGGCGTATACTGACCTAGCTACATATTAAATAATATATTAGCGAGAGGACGTGAAATTTATAAAATTAGGGATTATGTTTATTTAACGCATTTATTGAAAAAGTTATTAGAAAATTATTATACATTTCATTAAATTAAATTAATTTAATTTTACTTCTTATTACTATCGAAATCGCAATATCACGTATATAATTAACGTACAGAAGTGTATTCAATCGGTAAGTAATACAATTATACTGAATTTATACATTATTCATTATAATATTTTACATTAAGACCTTCCAACGTCTTTGTAGGTTGCATTTAATATTATTGTTTCACGGTATGTATCCTGGAATGATGTTGGTCCATTCTCGTTCTTCGCCACCTCAATTTTTTCAGTCTGAAAGAAAAAGAAGAATAGATTGTTATTCCTTATTCGTTGAATAATTTGAAAAACAGATTATAGTACGTAGTAATAAGTACCAACCTGTTGATAAAGTTTTGAGTTTCTTGCTTGCCTGAATGGTGTAATTCCTCGCGACTTTTTATCTCGGGCTCATGAAAATAAATAGAAAATAAAAAAAAATTTAATGATTAAATTAATCAATAAAGTAAACTTGGTCTTAATGGTGCATACGTACTTTTTTCGAAGTCGGCCAAATGATTGCTCTCACCGCACATTTTGTATACCTGGAATTAAAACATATATTAGTTAGCATATTGTAATTGTTAATTACTTAAGGCGTTATGAAACATACCTTCAGTACTGAAGTTGTCAGATTATAAGACCGCCCAGTCGTCACAGTGCGCAGACAATCAGCGTTGAATTGAGCCCCTAAAGCATAATAAAAATCCACATAAATTTTATATAAAATTATAACATTTTTTTAAAAATAAATAATTCTTGTATATTACCTTAATGAAGAAGGTGCTCGAAATGGCCTCCATTTGCCTCAATGCAGCATCTTGCACGCTGCAAGAGGCTGCTACGACAATTCACCAGCATTTCCGGTGTGACGGAACGCATGGCGCTGTCGATGCGCAGATGGAGGTCTTGCACTGTCTCGATCGGCGTCCTGTATACGACCGATTTAACGTGTCCCCAGAGGAAGAAATCCAAGGGCGTCAAATCTGGGGAACGTGGCGGCCATGCGCGGGTACCTCCGCGCCCAATCCAGCGCTGCGGAAATAAGATGTTCATCTCCTCGCGAACGCTCCGTGCCGAATGCGCTGGTGCTCCGTCGTGTTGCATCCAAACTTGCTCCAGATCTTCTTCGGATACGCCGCCGACTCGTAGGAGGGGACGGAGATTTCGCCTCAGAAATCTCAGATATTTCTCACCTGTGAGTGTCCCCTCCAATTCAAATGGTCCAATCTGTAATGACAGGAACCATTCGTTAAAATAAAGAATAATTACTTCAATCACATTACTACTTACCACTCGGTCCTTGACGATTCCCGCCCAAAGATTCACACCGAATCGTCGCTGTTGTTGACGAATGGGAACCGAAGCGTGCGGATTATCAGTAGCCCATACGTGAAAATTGTGGGTGTTCCAGCACCCAGAGCGTCCGAAAGTCGACTCATCGGTAAACATGATGTTTTCGATGAAAGTCGAATCTTCCTCCTGTCTCTGCAGGAGCCACGCACAAAATTCACGCCTGATAGTGTAATCAGACGGCTGGAGTTCTTGCACACGCGTATAATGATACGCGTGCCATTTCTCACCCCTGACAATCCTATGGACTGTGGTTCGTGACAATCCAAGCGAGCGTGCCACCGATCTCACGCTCGCTGTCGGATTTTCACGAATCGCATCCATCACACGCTCCTCGCTCTCTACCGTACGCCTCTGACGCGGTGCACCTGCGTCTCGGTGGTTCGGCATTACATTACCGGTCGTCTGCATACGCCTCACAGCACCGAGGATTACCGCAGCAGAGGGCAATCGCGTACGATTCGGGAAGCTCGCAGCGTACGCACGAGCCGCTTCGCGCGCATTGCATCCGCACATGCCGTATTTCAACACCATATCACCGTACTCATTGGAAGTATAACTCATCGCGTCACTGATCTGGAACTCAACAATGAAAAATTAAAAGGCCCAGGTATCAAAATATACCTACCGTAGTCCGTCCGTTCGCACAGGGCTCACGAGAAGAACTGACGAGAATCCGTGAGTGGGAGGAGAACTAACGACATGCACATGGCGCGATGCAACATTGTAACAGGGAACGACGTTTTCCCGCCAATTGCATGTCGTTAGTTCTCCTCCCACTCACGGATTCTCGTCAGTTCTTCTCGTGAGCCCTGTGCGAACGGACGGACTACGGTAGGTATATTTTGATACCTGGGCCTTTTAATTTTTCATTGTTGAGTTCCAGATCAGTGACGCGATGAGTTATACTTCCAATGAGTACGGTGATATGGTGTTGAAATACGGCATGTGCGGATGCAATGCGCGCGAAGCGGCTCGTGCGTACGCTGCGAGCTTCCCGAATCGTACGCGATTGCCCTCTGCTGCGGTAATCCTCGGTGCTGTGAGGCGTATGCAGACGACCGGTAATGTAATGCCGAACCACCGAGACGCAGGTGCACCGCGTCAGAGGCGTACGGTAGAGAGCGAGGAGCGTGTGATGGATGCGATTCGTGAAAATCCGACAGCGAGCGTGAGATCGGTGGCACGCTCGCTTGGATTGTCACGAACCACAGTCCATAGGATTGTCAGGGGTGAGAAATGGCACGCGTATCATTATACGCGTGTGCAAGAACTCCAGCCGTCTGATTACACTATCAGGCGTGAATTTTGTGCGTGGCTCCTGCAGAGACAGGAGGAAGATTCGACTTTCATCGAAAACATCATGTTTACCGATGAGTCGACTTTCGGACGCTCTGGGTGCTGGAACACCCACAATTTTCACGTATGGGCTACTGATAATCCGCACGCTTCGGTTCCCATTCGTCAACAACAGCGACGATTCGGTGTGAATCTTTGGGCGGGAATCGTCAAGGACCGAGTGGTAAGTAGTAATGTGATTGAAGTAATTATTCTTTATTTTAACGAATGGTTCCTGTCATTACAGATTGGACCATTTGAATTGGAGGGGACACTCACAGGTGAGAAATATCTGAGATTTCTGAGGCGAAATCTCCGTCCCCTCCTACGAGTCGGCGGCGTATCCGAAGAAGATCTGGAGCAAGTTTGGATGCAACACGACGGAGCACCAGCGCATTCGGCACGGAGCGTTCGCGAGGAGATGAACATCTTATTTCCGCAGTGCTGGATTGGGCGCGGAGGTACCCGCGCATGGCCGCCACGTTCCCCAGATTTGACGCCCTTGGATTTCTTCCTCTGGGGACACGTTAAATCGGTCGTATACAGGACGCCGATCGAGACAGTGCAAGACCTCCATCTGCGCATCGACAGCGCCATGCGTTCCGTCACACCGGAAATGCTGGTGAATTGTCGTAGCAGCCTCTTGCAGCGTGCAAGATGCTGCATTGAGGCAAATGGAGGCCATTTCGAGCACCTTCTTCATTAAGGTAATATACAAGAATTATTTATTTTTAAAAAAATGTTATAATTTTATATAAAATTTATGTGGATTTTTATTATGCTTTAGGGGCTCAATTCAACGCTGATTGTCTGCGCACTGTGACGACTGGGCGGTCTTATAATCTGACAACTTCAGTACTGAAGGTATGTTTCATAACGCCTTAAGTAATTAACAATTACAATATGCTAACTAATATATGTTTTAATTCCAGGTATACAAAATGTGCGGTGAGAGCAATCATTTGGCCGACTTCGAAAAAAGTACGTATGCACCATTAAGACCAAGTTTACTTTATTGATTAATTTAATCATTAAATTTTTTTTTATTTTCTATTTATTTTCATGAGCCCGAGATAAAAAGTCGCGAGGAATTACACCATTCAGGCAAGCAAGAAACTCAAAACTTTATCAACAGGTTGGTACTTATTACTACGTACTATAATCTGTTTTTCAAATTATTCAACGAATAAGGAATAACAATCTATTCTTCTTTTTCTTTCAGACTGAAAAAATTGAGGTGGCGAAGAACGAGAATGGACCAACATCATTCCAGGATACATACCGTGAAACAATAATATTAAATGCAACCTACAAAGACGTTGGAAGGTCTTAATGTAAAATATTATAATGAATAATGTATAAATTCAGTATAATTGTATTACTTACCGATTGAATACACTTCTGTACGTTAATTATATACGTGATATTGCGATTTCGATAGTAATAAGAAGTAAAATTAAATTAATTTAATTTAATGAAATGTATAATAATTTTCTAATAACTTTTTCAATAAATGCGTTAAATAAACATAATCCCTAATTTTATAAATTTCACGTCCTCTCGCTAATATATTATTTAATATGTAGCTAGGTCAGTATACGCCTTTTCCATACTTTCTCCATACATATCGTAAAGACTAGAATAAGGAACACCAAGACTCCGAAGACTATACATTTATAATGATAAAATTAAGACACTGCGATGCTACGAAGTAACTCGAATCCACACTGATGATTTGAATCGCTGATACGACAGGCCTCAGTATTTCAGGAAAGTGGGAGCAGTAATTATGATGGACTGGATAACCGAAAGGTCGTGGATCATGCCTCGGAGTACTAGGTTATTAGTAAATATGCTCAGAAAAATGGAAACAATTTGACGTATTTTTTTGAAAATTCAGGGTCGACAAGTGTTGCGTAACTTTGCCACCGGAAGTCGCAAAGGGCTGCAATTTGTCGTGGACATTCTTGGGACGAAAAAAAAGGATACGTGTTTTTGCATTTCTCTCCTAGTCCATTTTTTCAGGTTGACGTATTTTTCACAAAATCCGGAGTCGACCAGCGATGCGTAACTTTGCCACCGGAAGTCGCAAAGGGCTGCAATTTGTCGTGGACATTCTTGGGACGAAAAAAAGGGATACGTGTTTTTGCATTTCTCTCCTAGTCCATTTTTTCAGTTTAACGTATTTTTCACAAAATCCGGAGTCGACCAGCGATGCGTAACTTTGCCACCGGAAGTCGCAAAGGGCTGCAATTTGTCGTGGACATTCTTGGGACGAAAAAAAGGGATACGTGTTTTTGCATTTCTCTCCTAGTCCATTTTTTCAGTTTGACGTATTTTTCACAAAATCCGGAGTCGACAAGCGATGCGTAACTTTGCCACCGGAAGTCGCAAAGGGCTGCAATTTGGTATACCGATTCTTGGGACGAAAAAAAGGGATACGTGTTTTTGCATTTCTCTCCTAGTCCATTTTTTCAGTTTGATGTATTTTTCACAAAATCCGGAGTCGACCAGCGATGCGTAACTTTGCCACCGGAAGTCGCAAAGGGCTGCAATTTGGTATACCGATTCTTGGGACGAAAAAAAGGGATACGTGTTTTTGCATTTCTCTCCCAGTCCATTTTTTCAGTTTGACGTATTTTTCACAAAATCCGGAGTCGACCAGCGATGCGTAACTTTGCCACCGGAAGTCGCAAAGGGCTGCAATTTGTCGTGGACATTCTTGGGACGAAAAAAAGGGATACGTGTTTTTGCATTTCTCTCCTAGTCCATTTTTTCAGGTTGACGTATTTTTCACAAAATCCGGAGTCGACAAGCGATGCGTAACTTTGCCACCGGAAGTCGCAAAGGGCTGCAATTTGTCGTGGACATTCTTGGGACGAAAAAAAGGGATACGTGTTTTTGCATTTCTCTCCTAGTCCATTTTTTCAGTTTAACGTATTTTTCACAAAATCCGGAGTCGACCAGCGATGCGTAACTTTGCCACCGAAAGTCGCAAAGGGCTGCAATTTGGTATACCGATTCTTGGGACGAAAAAAAGGGATACGTGTTTTTGCATTTCTCTCCTAGTCCATTTTTTCAGGTTGACGTATTTTTCACAAAATCCGGAGTCGACCAGCGTTGCGTAACTTTGCCACCGGAAGTCTCAAAGGGCTGCAATTTGTCGTGGACATTCTTGGGACGAAAAAAAGGGATACGTGTTTTTGCATTTCTCTCCTAGTCCATTTTTTCAGTTTGACGTATTTTTCACAAAATCCGGAGTCGACAAGCGATGCGTAACTTTGCCACCGGAAGTCGCAAAGGGCTGCAATTTGGTATACCGATTCTTGGGACGAAAAAAAGGGATACGTGTTTTTGCATTTCTCTCCTAGTCCATTTTTTCAGTTTGACGTATTTTTCACAAAATCCGGAGTCGACAAGCGATGCGTAACTTTGCCACCGGAAGTCGCAAAGGGCTGCAATTTGGTATACCGATTCTTGGGACGAAAAAAAGGGATACGTGTTTCTGCATTTCTCTCCTAGTCCATTTTTTCAGTTTGACGTATTTTTCACAAAATCCGGAGTCGACCAGCGATGCGTAACTTTGCCACCGGAAGTCGCAAAGGGCTGCAATTTGTCGTGGACATTCTTGGGACGAAAAAAAGGGATACGTGTTTTTGCATTTCTCTCCTAGTCCATTTTTTCAGTTTGACGTATTTTTCACAAAATCCGGAGTCGACAAGCGATGCGTAACTTTGCCACCGGAAGTCGCAAAGGGCTGCAATTTGTCGTGGACATTCTTGGGACGAAAAAAAGGGATACGTGTTTTTGCATTTCTCTCCTAGTCCATTTTTTCAGTTTAACGTATTTTTCACAAAATCCGGAGTCGACCAGCGATGCGTAACTTTGCCACCAGAAGTCGCAAAGGGCTGCAATTTGGTATACCGATTCTTGGGACGAAAAAAAGGGATACGTGTTTTTGCATTTCTCTCCTAGTCCATTTTTTCAGGTTGACGTATTTTTCACAAAATCCGGAGTCGACCAGCGATGCGTAACTTTGCCACCGGAAGTCGCAAAGGGCTGCAATTTGTCGTGGACATTCTTGGGACGAAAAAAAGGGATACGTGTTTTTGCATTTCTCTCCTAGTCCATTTTTTCAGGTTGACGTATTTTTCACAAAATCCGGAGTCGACAAGCGATGCGTAACTTTGCCACCGGAAGTCGCAAAGGGCTGCAATTTGTCGTGGACATTCTTGGGACGAAAAAAAGGGATACGTGTTTTTGCATTTCTCTCCTAGTCCATTTTTTCAGTTTAACGTATTTTTCACAAAATCCGGAGTCGACCAGCGATGCGTAACTTTGCCACCGAAAGTCGCAAAGGGCTGCAATTTGGTATACCGATTCTTGGGACGAAAAAAAGGGATACGTGTTTTTGCATTTCTCTCCTAGTCCATTTTTTCAGGTTGACGTATTTTTCACAAAATCCGGAGTCGACCAGCGTTGCGTAACTTTGCCACCGGAAGTCTCAAAGGGCTGCAATTTGTCGTGGACATTCTTGGGACGAAAAAAAGGGATACGTGTTTTTGCATTTCTCTCCTAGTCCATTTTTTCAGTTTGACGTATTTTTCACAAAATCCGGAGTCGACAAGCGATGCGTAACTTTGCCACCGGAAGTCGCAAAGGGCTGCAATTTGGTATACCGATTCTTGGGACGAAAAAAAGGGATACGTGTTTTTGCATTTCTCTCCTAGTCCATTTTTTCAGTTTGACGTATTTTTCACAAAATCCGGAGTCGACAAGCGATGCGTAACTTTGCCACCGGAAGTCGCAAAGGGCTGCAATTTGGTATACCGATTCTTGGGACGAAAAAAAGGGATACGTGTTTCTGCATTTCTCTCCTAGTCCATTTTTTCAGTTTGACGTATTTTTCACAAAATCCGGAGTCGACCAGCGATGCGTAACTTTGCCACCGGAAGTCGCAAAGGGCTGCAATTTGTCGTGGACATTCTTGGGACGAAAAAAAGGGATACGTGTTTTTGCATTTCTCTCCTAGTCCATTTTTTCAGTTTGACGTATTTTTCACAAAATCCGGAGTCGACAAGCGATGCGTAACTTTGCCACCGGAAGTCGCAAAGGGCTGCAATTTGTCGTGGACATTCTTGGGACGAAAAAAAGGGATACGTGTTTTTGCATTTCTCTCCTAGTCCATTTTTTCAGTTTAACGTATTTTTCACAAAATCCGGAGTCGACCAGCGATGCGTAACTTTGTCACCAGAAGTCGCAAAGGGCTGCAATTTGGTATACCGATTCTTGGGACGAAAAAAAGGGATACGTGTTTTTGCATTTCTCTCCTAGTCCATTTTTTCAGGTTGACGTATTTTTCACAAAATCCGGAGTCGACCAGCGATGCGTAACTTTGCCACCGGAAGTCGCAAAGGGCTGCAATTTGTCGTGGACATTCTTGGGACGAAAAAAAGGGATACGTGTTTTTGCATTTCTCTCCTAGTCCATTTTTTCAGTTTGACGTATTTTTCACAAAATCCGGAGTCGACAAGCGATGCGTAACTTTGCCACCGGAAGTCGCAAAGGGCTGCAATTTGGTATACCGATTCTTGGGACGAAAAAAAGGGATACGTGTTTTTGCATTTCTCTCCTAGTCCATTTTTTCAGTTTGACGTATTTTTCACAAAATCCGGAGTCGACAAGCGATGCGTAACTTTGCCACCGGAAGTCGCAAAGGGCTGCAATTTGTCGTGGACATTCTTGGGACGACAAAAAGGGATACGTGTTTTTGCATTTCTCTGCTAGTCCATTTTTTCAGTTTAACGTATTTTTCACAAAATCCGGAGTCGACCAGCGATACGTAACTTTGCCACCGGAAGTCGCAAAGGGCTGCAATTTGTCGTGGACATTCTTGGGACGAAAAAAAGGGATACGTGTTTTTGCATTTCTCTCCTAGTCCATTTTTTCAGTTTGACGTATTTTTCACAAAATCCGGAGTCGACCAGCGATGCGTAACTTTGCCACCGGAAGTCGCAAAGGGCTGCAATTTGTCGTGGACATTCTTGGGACGAAAAAAAGGGATACGTGTTTTTGCATTTCTCTCCTAGTCCATTTTTTCAGTTTGACGTATTTTTCACAAAATCCGGAGTCGACAAGCGATGCGTAACTTTGCCACCGGAAGTCGCAAAGGGCTGCAATTTGGTATACCGATTCTTGGGACGAAAAAAAGGGATACGTGTTTTTGCATTTCTCTCCTAGTCCATTTTTTCAGTTTGACGTATTTTTCACAAAATCCGGAGTCGACCAGCGATGCGTAACTTTGCCACCGGAAGTCGCAAAGGGCTGCAATTTGGTATACCGATTCTTGGGACGAAAAAAAGGGATACGTGTTTTTGCATTTCTCTCCCAGTCCATTTTTTCAGTTTGACGTATTTTTCACAAAATCCGGAGTCGACAAGCGATGCGTAACTTTGCCACCGGAAGTCGCAAAGGGCTGCAATTTGGTATACCGATTCTTGGGACGAAAAAAAGGGATACGTGTTTTTGCATTTCTCTCCTAGTCCATTTTTTCAGTTTGACGTATTTTTCACAAAATCCGGAGTCGACAAGCGATGCGTAACTTTGCCACCGGAAGTCGCAAAGGGCTGCAATTTGTCGTGGACATTCTTGGGACGAAAAAAAGGGATACGTGTTTTTGCATTTCTCTGCTAGTCCATTTTTTCAGTTTAACGTATTTTTCACAAAATCCGGAGTCGACCAGCGATGCGTAACTTTGCCACCGGAAGTCGCAAAGGGCTGCAATTTGTCGTGGACATTCTTGGGACGAAAAAAAGGGATACGTGTTTTTGCATTTCTCTCCTAGTCCATTCTTTCAGTTTGACGTATTTTTCACAAAATCCGGAGTCGACAAGCGATGCGTAACTTTGCCACCGGAAGTCGCAAAGGGCTGCAATTTGGTATACCGATTCTTGGGACGAAAAAAAGGGATACGTGTTTTTGCATTTCTCTCCTAGTCCATTTTTTCAGTTTGACGTATTTTTCACAAAATCCGGAGTCGACCAGCGATGCGTAACTTTGCCACCGGAAGTCGCAAAGGGCTGCAATTTGTCGTGGACATTCTTGGGACGAAAAAAAGGGATACGTGTTTTTGCATTTCTCTCCTAGTCCATTTTTTCAGTTTGACGTATTTTTCACAAAATCCGGAGTCGACAAGCGATGCGTAACTTTGCCACCGGAAGTCGCAAAGGGCTGCAATTTGGTATACCGATTCTTGGGACGAAAAAAAGGGATACGTGTTTTTGCATTTCTCTCCTAGTCCATTTTTTCAGTTTGACGTATTTTTCACAAAATCCGGAGTCGACAAGCGATGCGTAACTTTGCCACCGGAAGTCGCAAAGGGCTGCAATTTGTCGTGGACATTCTTGGGACGAAAAAAAGGGATACGTGTTTTTGCATTTCTCTCCTAGTCCATTTTTTCAGTTTAACGTATTTTTCACAAAATCCGGAGTCGACCAGCGATGCGTAACTTTGCCACCGGAAGTCGCAAAGGGCTGCAATTTGGTATACCGATTCTTGGGACGAAAAAAAGGGATACGTGTTTTTGCATTTCTCTCCCAGTCCATTTTTTCAGTTTGACGTATTTTTCACAAAATCCGGAGTCGACCAGCGATGCGTAACTTTGCCACCGGAAGTCGCAAAGGGCTGCAATTTGTCGTGGACATTCTTGGGACGAAAAAAAGGGATACGTGTTTTTGCATTTCTCTCCTAGTCCATTTTTTCAGTTTGACGTATTTTTCACAAAATCCGGAGTCGACAAGCGATGCGTAACTTTGCCACCGGAAGTCGCAAAGGGCTGCAATTTGGTATACCGATTCTTGGGACGAAAAAAAGGGATACGTGTTTTTGCATTTCTCTCCTAGTCCATTTTTTCAGTTTGACGTATTTTTCACAAAATCCGGAGTCGACCAGCGATGCGTAACTTTGCCACCGGAAGTCGCAAAGGGCTGCAATTTGGTATACCGATTCTTGGGACGAAAAAAAGGGATACGTGTTTTTGCATTTCTCTCCCAGTCCATTTTTTCAGTTTGACGTATTTTTCACAAAATCCGGAGTCGACCAGCGATGCGTAACTTTGCCACCGGAAGTCGCAAAGGGCTGCAATTTGTCGTGGACATTCTTGGGACGAAAAAAAGGGATACGTGTTTTTGCATTTCTCTCCTAGTCCATTTTTTCAGTTTGACGTATTTTTCACAAAATCCGGAGTCGACAAGCGATGCGTAACTTTGCCACCGGAAGTCGCAAAGGGCTGCAATTTGGTATACCGATTCTTGGGACGAAAAAAAGGGATACGTGTTTTTGCATTTCTCTCCTAGTCCATTTTTTCAGTTTGACGTATTTTTCACAAAATCCGGAGTCGACCAGCGATGCGTAACTTTGCCACCGGAAGTCGCAAAGGGCTGCAATTTGGTATACCGATTCTTGGGACGAAAAAAAGGGATACGTGTTTTTGCATTTCTCTCCCAGTCCATTTTTTCAGTTTGACGTATTTTTCACAAAATCCGGAGTCGACAAGCGATGCGTAACTTTGCCACCGGAAGTCGCAAAGGGCTGCAATTTGTCGTGGACATTCTTGGGACGAAAAAAAGGGATACGTGTTTTTGCATTTCTCTCCTAGTCCATTTTTTCAGTTTGACGTATTTTTCACAAAATCCGGAGTCGACAAGCGATGCGTAACTTTGCCACCGGAAGTCGCAAAGGGCTGCAATTTGGTATACCGATTCTTGGGACGAAAAAAAGGGATACGTGTTTTTGCATTTCTCTCCTAGTCCATTTTTTCAGTTTGACGTATTTTTCACAAAATCCGGAGTCGACAAGCGATGCGTAACTTTGCCACCGGAAGTCGCAAAGGGCTGCAATTTGTCGTGGACATTCTTGGGACGAAAAAAAGGGATACGTGTTTTTGCATTTCTCTGCTAGTCCATTTTTTCAGTTTAACGTATTTTTCACAAAATCCGGAGTCGACCAGCGATGCGTAACTTTGCCACCGGAAGTCGCAAAGGGCTGCAATTTGGTATACCGATTCTTGGGACGAAAAAAAGGGATACGTGTTTTTGCATTTCTCTCCCAGTCCATTTTTTCAGTTTGACGTATTTTTCACAAAATCCGGAGTCGACCAGCGATGCGTAACTTTGCCACCGGAAGTCGCAAAGGGCTGCAATTTGTCGTGGACATTCTTGGGACGAAAAAAAGGGATACGTGTTTTTGCATTTCTCTCCTAGTCCATTTTTTCAGTTTGACGTATTTTTCACAAAATCCGGAGTCGACAAGCGATGCGTAACTTTGCCACCGGAAGTCGCAAAGGGCTGCAATTTGTCGTGGACATTCTTGGGACGAAAAAAAGGGATACGTGTTTTTGCATTTCTCTCCTAGTCCATTTTTTCAGTTTGACGTATTTTTCACAAAATCCGGAGTCGACAAGCGATGCGTAACTTTGCCACCGGAAGTCGCAAAGGGCTGCAATTTGTCGTGGACATTCTTGGGACGAAAAAAAGGGATACGTGTTTTTGCATTTCTCTCCTAGTCCATTTTTTCAGTTTGACGTATTTTTCACAACTTGCGGGGTCGACAAGTGTTGCGTAACTTTGCCACCGGAAGTCGCAAAAGGCTGCAATTTGGTATACCGATTCTTGGGACGAAAAAAAGGGATACGTGTTTTTGCATTTCTCTCCTAGTCCATTTTTTCAGTTTGACGTATTTTTCACAACTTGCGGGGTCGACAAGTGTTGCGTAACTTTGCCACCGGAAGTCGCAAAAGGCTGCAATTTGGTATACCGATTCTTGGGACGAAAAAAAGGGATACGTGTTTTTGCATTTTTGTCCCAGATCATTTTTTCCATTTCTTGTATTTTTTGCAAAATTCAAAGTCGATAAATGTTGCCACCGAAAGTCGCAACGTGCTGCAACTTGGTGTGAACATTCTAGGGACGAAGAGAAGGGATACGTGTCTTTGCGTTTCTCTCCTAATCTATTTTCCTATTTTACGTATTTTTTACAGTCTCCAGAATCGATGAGTACTCTATAACTTTGAAATCAGCAATGGCGATGTGTTGGAAATTCGATATGGCTATTCACAGGACGGAAAAGTAATACTTTTATGATTAGTTTTCAGTTCATTTTATATTTAATGCATCAGTCCCACCACCCACCCTCTCGACTCCCTCTCACTTTAATAATCTGTTTTCTTCCGGACTGCTATAAAATTCAGTGCATGACGTTTTGGACACCGTGTACCGGTTTTCGTCTGGCTGAATGCGTATCCCGAAACAATTGCCGATCGCGCGTTGCACGTGTAGCTGCTGCGCCAGCCTAAGCCACGCCCATGCCCATATTGGTAGTTTGTCAACAAATCCTACGACGCTCGCTCGGGCTATGAAACAATTGCTAAGCGCGGAATTTGTGGGAAGCTATTGCAAAGCAGCTATCTTTGGCATCCGCGAGTTAATTCGCGGAAATCCTTCGTTCTGATTGGTCGCACTTAAATGCTTCTCATTTAAAAACTATTACGAATTTTTGCAAACGGTTTGCGGGAGGGTACTCGGGGGACCCCCAGCCATCACCCACTTTCGGGTGTAAAAGTAATTCTGGGACACCCTGTATATAGAAATTGCAGAGCCATACATGAAACTATTGATAGATACAGGATGTCAGGCTTCCATCATGCGACCTATAATAGCGGAACAGAACTTCCCACATCAGATCTTTCGTAGTAATACAGTAATAACTACGTGTACAGGGCAGCAAACAGCAAGAGAAAAAGCTAAAATCCCCGCTTTTAAAGAATTCGGTCAGCGTGAACCCATGGAGTTCATTCTATTCAATTTCCATGATTATTATGACGGACTTATAGGAGTAAATGAATTAAGAAAAGCAAAAATGCACATAGATCTAGAAAACGGATTGCTACGCAACGACGAGACAGAAATCCCCCTGAAATACCGAACAGATTTTAGCATTCAGAGAATAGAAATTCCCGGAAACACAAGTATCTTGAAGAGAATAAAGACCACACTTGACGAAGGAGAATGGATAATACCCGAGATTACGGCAGGAAGTTCTGTCATCAGGTCAGGTGCGATAGAAGTGAAGGATAACTATACGATAGTAGAAATCGTCAACAATTCTCCGAACACTAAGATATATACATTAGGAGAGAAATTATTGGAAAGAACTAAAGACGTGATGCCTTTAAATGAAGTAGAACTATTTCAAGCTCACATGGAACCACAATTAGCTGAGAAACCACGAGAGCTACAGGAAATTCGCGTAAATCACCTTAATAGCAAAGAGTCACATGAGTTACTCAAACTTCTGAAAGGTTACACAGACGTACTCCATCAACCAGAGAGTAAACTAACGTTTACCAATAGAATAAAACATGAAATTAAGACAAAAGACGAAATACCTACACATACCAAGTCATATAGGTATCCGCACATACATAAAGAGGAGGTACAGAAACAAATACACAAAATGCTTGAAGACGGCATAATTAGGCAATCACATTCACCCTGGAGTTCACCTATATGGATAGTACCCAAGAAGCAAGATGCTAGTGGGAAGAAGAAATGGAGAATCGTGGTAGACTATAGGAAGGTGAATGAGAAAACTATCGATGATCGGTACCCGTTACCAAATATATCAGATATTCTAGACAAGTTGGGAAGGTGCCAATAATTCACAACTCTTGATCTAGCATCCGGATTCCATCAGATAGAAATGGATCCAGAATCCATTGAAAAAACAGCGTTCAATGTGGAAAATGGACATTACGAATATACACGAATGCCCTTTGGTCTAAAAAATGCACCAGCTACATTCCAACGTGTAATGGATAACATCTTAAGAGAACTGCAGAACAAATTATGCCTTGTCTATATGGACGATATCATAATCTTTTCTACATCTCTACAAGAACATATTAGTAATCTCAGAGCAGTCCTTGACAGACTCAGAGGTGCTGGTATGAAGATACAACTGGATAAATCTGAATTCTTGCATAAGACAGTCGAATTTTTAGGACACATAGTTACGACCGAGGGAATAAAACCAAATCCACGAAAATTACAAGCAATAAAGAATTTTCCTATACCACAAACGGCTAAAGAAATCAAATCGTTCTTAGGCTTAACAGGCTACTATAGAAAATTCATTAAGAACTTCGCTAGAATCACCAAACCAATGACAAAATGTCTGAAAAAGGGAGAAAAGATTGAGCATACAAAAGAATTTGTGGAAAGTTTTGAAACATGCAAGAATGCCTTAATGGAAGAACCTATACTGCAGTATCCAGATTTTGACAAACCATTCAATTTAACGACCGATGCATCTAACGTTGCTGTTGGAGCAATACTCTCACAAGGAACGATAGGAAAAGATCTTCCTGTGGCATATGCGTCGAGAACACTCAACCCAGCTGAAATAAATTATAGTACTATCGAAAAGGAATTGCTGGCCATTGTCTGGGCAACCAAAAACTTCCGACCGTATCTATATGGAAGAAAATTTAAAATCATTACTGATCACAAACCACTGCAATGGCTATTCTCTTTGAAAGAACCTAATTCTAAACTCGTTAGGTGGAGACTTAAGTTAGAAGAATACGACTATGAAATCGTATACAAGAAAGGGAAACTTAACACTAACGCCGATGCCTTATCGCGAATTGAAATACATCCTATCGATAGCGAATCAACCAAGGCAAATCCTCCAGATGATTTAGAAATCACGCAATTACTCAAAGAACTGCCTGAAGAGACATTATCAATATCAGGAAACGAGGCCGACCTGATACTGGAAGAATTTAACAAAGAACAGGGAATTCATGAGGACGACACGAACACCATACATACGAGTCATGAGGATCCCATACTCGGGATACCCATCATCGAAAAACCAGTAAACCTTTATAAAAATCAAATAATTGTTACGGTCTCAGGAAACGATATAAAGGTCTCAAAGACCAGGGTATTTGAAAACAGCCGCATGAGATTAAACATCCCGGAAAAGGCAACGGAAGACCACTGGATCAAATTTATAAAAGAGTATGTGAACCCTAAAGAAAAATATTATTTCTATTTCAAAGACAAGAATCCACAGCTAGTACTGATCACCACAGCTCAAAAGTACTTTAAGAACGGATCGTTACAGCTAACTATCTGTACTGGATTATTGCAAGACATCATAGATACAGACCAACAAATGGAAATAATAGCTAACCAGCATGTAAAGAAAACTTGTCACAGAGGGATCACGGAAAACATCCAAGCTATAAAAAGCAAACATTACTGGCCAAAAATGGATGAAATGATTAGAGACTATGTAAACACCTGCGAAGTATGTCAGAAAAGCAAGTACGAGCGAAGACCCCATGAGCTCGTATATAAGCCTACAGCTATAGGGAGAAATATCCGAGAACATCTATATGCTGATACCTTCAAGATAGGTAGCGAATATTTCATAACCATTGTGGACAGTTTCTCTAAGTATGGGCAAGCATACCACACGCAAGCTATAACAGGTATAGAAACCACGAAAAATGTGCTACAGTTTATAAGCCAGTTTGGTATACCTACAAAGATAACCTGCGATAACGGTGTGGAATGGAAAAACGAAACCTTTCAAAAATTTTGTGCATACCATGGTATAGAAATACACTATACGACGGCCTATAACCCTAACAGTAATAGTCCGGTTGAAAGATTTCACTCCACGATAATAGAAGCCTTTAGAGCTTTAAAGACTGAAGATAGCAAAGTATCAAATGCAGAAGCAATGAGATATGCTATATTAGGATATAACAACTCTATTCATACAGCAACAGGATATACACCCTTCCAAGTCATTAAAGGTGACGTCAATTCGAAAGACCCTTTCGAGACCACAGAAGCCAGTTCTACCACACAGTATCTAGAAGAACACCAGAAAAGAATGGGAATTATAAAGACTCAGATACTCGACAGGCTCGCGACAAAACAGGAAAGGACAGTAGAACTTCTGAATGAGAATAGGAAGGAACATGTACCAATAGACACGGACCAGTCTCTGTACTACAAGGGACACCTGTATCGTATATCCAGTAAGAAACAAGAACCTGTGTACAAAACGACAAAGGAGAAACCCAAAGTGATTAGTTCTCATAAAATCAATTTAAGCAAGATCACTATACACCCCAGATTGACAAAGCCTCAATGGTTTGTTTCAGACAAGCAAAATGACGATCCTACTGCTGATAATGATACACCTCACCATGGGAATAGAGATAACACCAATACAGAACAGCCTTCTACCCATGAGATTGGGCAACGCTAAGATGATAGAAGGAAAGCATACATTCCAATACGGCATCAATCTGGAAATTTATAAGAAAGCTATGAATGACATAGAAAGGCAACTAGAAGTCATTCACAGAAGGGAGAACAACAAGAGCCAGTATAAGACTTACTACAGAATAACGAAACAAATCATAAGAAAAATCGACGACGTAAAGGAACTCCTGCACAATTTCGAAGAGGAACCTCGTACCAAGAGAGGAGCCGTTAATGCGATAGGCAAAGCAGCTAAATGGTTGTTCGGTACCATGGATAGCGAGGACAAAGAGGCCATACACGAGGAAATCGAACTACTTAAGAGAAATGAGTTACGCTTAAATACAGGTCTTACCAAACAAAAGACCATATTGCAGGAAATAACAAGAAGTCACACCACTGCTATAGAAAGATTGTATGCAAATCAAAAAGAACTGAGCAGGGCATTAGAACAAATAAATAGTAAGGATAGTATTAAAGCACATGAAGCCGAATTAGAAAGTATGTTAATAGTAGAAGCATTATACGTGGAAATAGAAGCAATAAAAGAAAAATTGAAAGAATTAGAGCTTTCCATATCATTCGGGAAATCGCATACGTTACATAGTTCAGCTATCAAACCCAAATTATTCGATCGAATCATAAAGCATTATAATAGAGACAATCAGAAAATGCAAATACCTACGCTTAGGTCCATATTCAATTACTATCAGCTAGCCATAACACAAGTCAAGATTAGCAACAACACTGTACTATTTAAGATACACATGCCTCTAATCGGAGACACATACAAGTACTTTGAACTCCATTCCATTCCTCTTAATAACTCCATAACCATACCAGAAAACCCGTATGTATTGCTGAACAATGACCAAACAAAGACCATGTCATATCAATGCCCCGAAGTAGAAGATTTCTACTACTGCCAGAGGAGGGACACACATGCAACCAACATTTGCATCTACAAGATGCTGACGGAAGGAACCAACACCTGCATTAGGACCAGAATCCGCAACAGAGGCGACAGTATGGAGCAAATAAGCAACAATCACGTGATCATCGTACCGCTTCATACGATTAAAGTTACTATTAAATGTAACAATGAGGAAATTAAAGAAATTACCGTCCTCACATAATCACGTTGGACGACTGTCAACTAAAGGGACAAGGACGCACCTTCTCGCAGACCGTCACACTCCACAACGAGACTATATTCAAACTACCAGCCGAAGAAGCCACGATCATAGGGAAACAACCAGAAATACACCTAAGAACTATTCGACGAGACGAATTGGAGAAAATTAAGATTCTCTCGGATAATCTAGAAATACCAATCCTAGAAGGAAGAGCACACCAGCATGCTACATGGGCTAATATTGGCATTACCATCTTCACAATGCTTGCTGTAATAGGATTAGTTGCAACCTATTATTTCAAAAATCACCTGAAAAGGAAAGGCACTGATAACGGAGATACCAACCACACGCCCACGGCAAAACGAATGGTATCGTTTTCCGAACTTCGACGGGAGGAGTTATGATGACTACAGGAGCCTTACCGATAAGATATAGAGACACCGGACACCGGAAACCGAGGTGTCTTTATACCGAACGGTCGAGAGGAAGTCAGTGAGAATTGACAGCTGAATCGAGCAGCATCACTCTTATTAATAATCATTTAGAATTAAGTTTATTTTGTAATCTTTTTAAAAAGTATAAATTCACATCGAACAACTTAATTCACGTCAACTTCAAATGGCTTGTAAACGAACAATGAATTGACAGAGTGGAATGGCACTTTGAGTATGTTCATATGAAAGATGAAATCTTAAAATGGCGTAGAAATTTTGGTTCTTCTACTGCTCTATAGATGTCGCTTTCAAAACTTTTTGAACAACCTAGTAGTAGCAGAGATGAGTAGGGAGCATCGACATATAGTACTGGACTGCTCACTGTAGTCGCAGAAAGTGTACCAGGGAATAGAAAGAGAGCGCGAATCGTAAGGACCGTTCTGTCCTTTTCTATCATTTTTCTATTGGTCGAAAGGTTTCTGGATGGAAGGGGTTCAGGACTGTAATATGCAAAATAAGAACCATGTGAAAGATTACTCCGCACATCTAGAATGTATGTACGTTGTTACAGTCGAATCATGGAGACAAAAGCCTCCGTGAGTCAAATCTCAATTGTCGTGATTACTTTGTTGTAGTTGAGTTTATCCAAATTCAATATTACTAAAAAAAATGGTGATTCGCTGTGTTAAGTGAGGGCTACCGCGAGACCTGTATTTTGAGCCCAATACGATAAGTTTTCACAACTAAGTAAAATGGTAAAATAACCTTAAATTTTATGATTAACATAAAATTAAATCAATTGTTCAACTTATAAAATATATAAATAAAGTTCATCGTGAAACGTACATTTCACTGCGCGGGGTTCCCTTATTCCTGATTCCGCTCCTGCCCAAGAGAAGGACAGAACGGTCCTTACAATTCGCGCTCTCTTTCTATTCCCTGGTACACTTTCTGCGACTATAGTGAGCAGTCCAGTACTATATGTCGATGGTAGGCAGATTGCCAATGAGCCTGTTTTTGGTGGTCGCAATTTTTCTCTGGTTTCGGCGCGCCACCTTAGCGGAGGGCCCTCGAAGCAGTTCCACGTTTTTGATTGGTCGTATATATATAGTAATACTACGCGTGTTAATCTGGAGCTGTGTTTTGGCGCGTCGACGCGCCACCTGAACGAGACTCTCGAATTAGTTCCACGTTTTTGATTGGTCGAATGAATTCGTGTGTTCCTCGAGATCCACGATTTTAAACCGGGTGAACACTCAAATAGGGAGACTTGTATCCACCTTTTTTTTACAGGATATTGCATAAACCGTAGTAATAAGGTAGTCAATCCCTTAATATCCATATGAAGCTTTGGAAATAATAAAGTAAGCAAGTCCAACTTTAAAAAAAAACCTCGAACGTGGGTAACTACAGAAATATAAGTTTGCTAAATAATATACCACAATGACTCGATGGCACACGTACTTGCTGCTGAGTTAACGTCCGAGAGTCTCGAGTTCGAAACTCACGTCTTACCTCTTCTTTTTTTTTAATGATCAATTATGCTTATTGGTTTACCTATTTAACTGAAGTTTCATGAAATACATGATAATATTAATCTACAAATATTGTATTATATTACATCGTATACATCCAATAAATTGGTACATGAATCAGCGAACGTTTCTTCTTCCCGAGAGACTGTGACAAACACCTATGTTACGCTATTTCATGTTTTAATAGCATAAATAATATTTAGACGGATAAAGAAGGCATTACGGAAAATTACCAAAAACAAAAATGCACTTATAAATCTCGGGCATAAAAAAAATGATGAGCATATAAAAATGAACCAATTATTTCCTATAGTGAGATGAAACGAATAATGTATCTGGTTAGTGATTTTTTTTCATTTCATTATTACCATTCAGGGCTATGTAAACTAAACATTTTTAATACATCGAATTATCAGAAAATTATATCGAGGTATAGTTTTAATTCTGAATTATTTTTTACATCAGAACATACTGATAATTCGAGATATTAAAAATACAATTATCTTTCCGTAGGCTTGAATAAAAAAAATTACTAAATTGAATCAGGCTACTCAAAAATGTATGAAACTAACAATTTCTAAGCAGATACACTATTTGTCTCATCTCACCATAAATTTGGCTATCGCATACTTTGGAGTCGATTTCTTTTACGAACACGCTTATTCGAGGTCTTATGGCTGTTTGGGGTCCGACCTCAAAGTTTTTCCAGCGTAATGACTGTTTTGAGGCCCATAAAGGTGACTCTCACACCGAATTTGTTTATATTTTTTTATTGTTAATAAAATTTTTTATATTGTTAGGTTAGGTTAGGTTTCGTTAGGTTAGTTTAGCTTAGAACTCCAATGCTGTGACACCCCAAGGTATAAGTTTTTTTTTTTTTTTTTTTTAAACATTAGCTTGCAGGTTGGACCCCTTAAGTACGTTGTTCGGTGACAATCTCACCAAAAAGTTATACCGTACCGCTAGCATGAATGCCAGTGCGCGTAGTACGACGAACAGTACAAACTTTTGTTTCGGATTGGTCTACGCACACGCACAAATGGTGTGCACCGACAAGCACACACTAATACGGTAAACGAGCTGGCAACATCGGACTGCCCCATTACGCTCAGCGGCCAAACAGACATATGTATATGTACACTGGGCCACAGGAATGGTGTCAACGGTTGACGCCGTGCGGTGAGGTAAGAGAGGAGATTTGGGCGGCGCCTGCTCGCGTATCTGGGCCTGTGCGTGCGACGCAGAGAGCACTACGGTGCGAGCGAGACGCCAGAGCGACGCTCGGTGCGTCCTTGTTGCACAGCACTAGTGTAAGCGAGACGCCAACAAGGCCCCTCATTCGCAATAGGGAGCTTGGTGGGGGACCGCTCGTATTCGGGCGCACGCTTTCTCCCTCTCTCTCAGACTAACGCTCTATGACGAGGACAGCTAGTACCCCGCCAAGAATCGAGAAGGATCTATGGGACTTTCGGTAGTGGGAATGAGATAGACTTTTCGATTATCCGTCCTCGTCAAACAGCGTTAGTGAGACAAAGAGAGATATATGCGACGTGGTGGCTAGGAACAAGTGTCCAGCGTCTAACCCATAGCTACCGTGCGCCCTATTCGCGCAGCATGAGTGGGGACGAGACGGCGATAGGTCCCAGAGTTGGCATGCTAGCACCCCCGACCTATCGCCGTCTCGCCCCCACACATGCTGCGCGAATAGGGTGCACGGTAGCTATGGGTTAGACGCTGGACACTTGTTCCTAGCCACCACGTCGCATATATCTCTCTTTGTCTCACTAACGCTGTTTGACGAGGACGGATAATCGAAAAGTCTATCTCATTCCCACTACCGAAAGTCCCATAGATCCTTCTCGATTCTTGGCGGGGTACTAGCTGTCCTCGTCATGGAGCGTTAGTCTGAGAGAGAGGGAGAAAGCGTGCGCCCGAATACGAGCGGTCCCCCACCAAGCTCCTTATTGCGAATGAGGGGCCTTGTTGGCGTCTCGCTTACACTAGTGCTGTGCAACAAGGACGCACCGAGCGACGCTCTGGCGTCTCGCTCGCACCGTAGTGCTCTCTGCGTCGCACGCACAGGCCAAGATAGACGAGCAGGCGCCGCCCAAATCTCCTCTCTTACCTCACCGCACGGCGTCCACCGTTGACACCATTCCTGTGGCCCAGTGTACAGTACTGCCAGCGTTGAGTGTAGATGGGTATAGAGGTGCGGAGGACGTGGTGGGGGTATGTCAAGCATATACTATAGTAAAATTGTAGTTCCAGTCCCGGCGGGTAGATGGCGCACCGAAAATCCCAAGCTATCTGGTGGCGCTGCCTATGAGTCGGGATTTGTACTAAAAGAGACTGTAGCGCGCACGAGCAAATTGTTTGCAAGAAACAAGCACCATTTGTTCCGAGTGACATTAATAACACAAACAACATTCTAAATAGAATTAATGATGGAGAAATTGTAGGATTCATCACGTGTATCAAAGATTATATAATAGAAACGAATTTCAGTGTCATAACTCTTATTGCTTTCTATTGGGAACGTATATTTTCGGATTGTAGATTACATATGCAAGTGCACATAAATAAATATAAAATCATTTTCTTAAATAACTATGTGTTATTTGTTGTAGACCTTACCTTAATTTTTAGGGTAGCTTCTCATTTATTTTTATTAATAATTTAGATAAGAAGAACATACGAATGTAATTAAAGGGAAATTCGTGCATATGGTTTATCTGTCAATTATGTGGTAGAGCAAATGACGTAACTACTGAAATACAAGTTCCGAAGAAAGTATAAAAAGTACATGATGCTGGTCGATGGGCAAGGCATTGGGTTAGGAGGCTAAAGGTCTGTGGTTCGAGACTCTCCGTCGGAAGTTTTTTTTTTCTTCTTCTGGACGTTATGATTTTTTTTTAAAATACAAGGTATTAAAGAGGTTGAAGGGCTTCACGCCGGCCAAATCAGTGCTCAATATTTTTTATCGTTTTCACAATGTTTTATGAATTAATTGATTGCAGTGAAGGGTGATTTGTATTATAACATGTGCCCATAACCCATAAAAACATTCAGAGCGATGAATTTACAATAATATTACCTGACCAATATTACATAATGCATTAAATTTACAAAAACGATTACTAAAATTTAGCACTGATTTGACCGGCGTGAAGTGCTTCAAACTCTTCAAAAGTTGTACGGGCTGCACGCTGAAGGTAAACAAATCGAACCAAATATCAATTCTTTTCTAATTTTATTTATTACTTTATTATAATAAAGGCATCAACAACGATAATCTACGGGCTTCCACATCACCCAAGAGGTGCCGTAATCGATGCGTTCCCATTATTTAACGTAGCGAGTCCCCAGTAGGCCTATACTACGATCGAAGATAATAACGTCATACAAATGATCCATTTAAATAATTAGCGTATAAGCAAATCACAATAACGTAAAAAAATGGTTCGACTGTAAAATCTAAATAACATGCGCTCTGTAGTAGGAAATAAATTTTTCTTACTCCCTAAGCCGAAAGTACCGTCTTCCCGGCCGCACTTGAGTCCGGGAAGAGCCACTTTTGTGGCCTGCTTGCCCGCATATAAACACATGCAAACAAGTGAATGTTCAATCATAAACTCTAAGCGCCTATGTTTTTACTCAACTCTTCATAACCATAAATTTGTAATGTCAGTTGAATAATGAAAAACGGGAAGACGGTACTTTCGGCTTAGGGAACAAGAAAAATAGTATACGACCCATGGCCAAAAAGTTGAATGCCCTGGTGTATGTGATATAAAAGCCTCGGCTTCGCCTCGGCCTTTGTATCACATACGCTAGGAAATCCAACTTTCTGGCCTAGGGTCGTAATATACTGTTGTTCATCGAAGATGAATACTAAAATTCTCGACTACCTATATCTCTATATAACTGGACTAATGCTGTGTTGTTTATCTCGATATACCTAGGTATATTATATTGCATGCACGTACTTGGCCAGGTGCATTACTTATCAAGAGACTCGGTCGAGTCTCGCGCCAAGTACAGGCAACCAGCGGTACAGGCAGCGGCTGACAGAGTCTCTTGACGCGAGTCAACTCGCCTTATACGTGCTAACATAGGCCCCAAAATGATGCCGCTCGACGACCGTGGCTATTATACCCGAAATATCTCTCTGTATTGGTTCTACAACTAATGTTTCAGGAATGACTACACATCAGGAGGAGTTAAGGATTAAATTGATATTAATTTTATATATTCCTGATTGATGGTCACAGAGATATATATGATGATATATGAGTGCTCGAGGGACGATGGATTTCATTTCGCCGACGGATGGGGCTAGTTGCTTGTTTTTTATTTCTCTTTTACCCGAAAGATGGCGCTGGTATCGTTCGCTAGAGCAATATTGTAATATACATAGTGTAACGTGACAAAACAAGCAACCTCTCAGTACTCCTGTACTGAGAGCGTACCCGTTACAAGGGGACAAGGAGGACGCGCGGCTAGTGGCAATATCAGCCACTAGATGGACAGCAGTTCCCGCAAGTAGATTCTAGTAGAATAATAATAATTAAATCCGCTAGATGATTAGCGCTTCCCGCTAATCAATGTAGGAAAACAACAGGATAAATAGTAGCTTTCTAGTCAATTTATTTATCTGAAGTCAAAATACAAGAACACACCGAACTTCCGTCAAGTGAATTAAATCCGCAAGGATCGCGAACAGTAAAAATCGTCAGTCAGCTCGATCTATGCCCGATGGGACAGAGCATATAATTATCAGCCATATTACTTTATATAATCTTGTCAACGGCTACGGCACATTAGCGTTCGCTATTCCGCCTAGACCGATCAGTAGAGAAAAGTTGTCATAGTTCTGAGGGGACCACCGAGATCCATCTCAGACATACCAGCGAGAGCCATTTTGTTTGATCTAGTATCCGCGCCGTGATTAGTTGAGTCGCACACAGTGCCATAGCCAATAGATAGGCAAAGCGCCGCTAGAGCTAACAACAAAACTTAGGCGTCCTCTCGACACCGCACCGACCGGTTAGAGAGAGATAGGAATAGACAACAAGTATAGGACGCATCCTGGGCAATCCTTTTCCCTACAATACCGACAATAGATTAAAACGAGATAATTGACCGTGATTACAAAACTTCTGTACCGATTATCGATTATTTCAATAAAACTTTATTATTTTGTTTTACCCTACCCACCTGTGTCGCATACATTCTTAAAGCCGCCAGCCCCGAGCACTTACCTACATCCCATTTCGTACACTCATAAGGAGCGTACGAAATTGCACTATCGTGAAACGTTACAATAGTGATCAATTAAAAACTGAACACCTAAGTATTTACTTTATTTGTGAATATTCGAAAAAATGTAATTCAACGTATGATTTGAAAATAGTCTTTTAAAAGCAGATACGTTCCTCGGAACCATTCAAATAATGTTAATGTTAAAAGTTTTTTCGCGTCTTGACCACCAAAGTAGATATTATTTCTAGTGAACCACCTTGTATATGTACATGCCAATGCTGACGATTTCGTCAGCTACCATAAATTAGCTGACAACAACAGTCACAATTGATAATGACAAACCAAGTTGTTTAGTATTCTCTTTAAATGCACGAATTATGTTGCATAAAAAGAACAGCGAGATCTATTACTTAGGATCATTAAGCGACAATATTATATAATAATATGACTGCACCGTACATCAATCGTGTAATGCAGAAGTGTCAAAATTTTCGCTTTCATTGATGTGAATTTCAAAGGTGTACATGGATTTGTCAATTTATTTTATGACATAAATATGTACAACGCAATACAAAACTAGGTAAGAATCTATTTCGAATGGTATTTATAACTTAATTTAAAAACTGAAAGTTAGATTGGCTTATGACGCAGATGTATAACTAAGTTTCCAACACAGTTCCTCATTGATTAAATCTCTTTTATTTTAACTTAATTTGATATGATTGATTAAAACAGTATATTGATAATTTTGTGTATGTTTACAGGATGAAGGACCAGTGTAATATACAATGTTCTGTAAGAAATGCTAAGTATTTAGTTTCATCGTATTCTTACTATACCTTATTTCTTAAGTTTTCAAGTATTATTGCTTGCATGTGTATACACAGTGTTTGTGATGAATTATGTGCACTATGAATACATTAGTTAATGGTTTCTTACCATGTCCTGTATATAATTTTGATAACTATTGTAAAACAGTATCCTTTATCAAACATAAATGATTCACGTTATTAATTTTTCAGGTGACAATCACTTTTAAATGCTGGACTACTTGCATTTATGGAGGCAATATTCGTAAAAAAAATGTTAAAACTCAAGAATGAGCTTACGCTTTATTAAGACATCTCAAACAAAATAAATAGTAGACTATGTCAAGAACAAATACATGAATTACAGGTACCAGAAATACATTTCTTAACCATTATTTGGGATACTCTCTATAAGTAATTCCATAGTGTTATTTCAAAGCAGTGTCATCTATCCACTATAAGTCATTTATCCTCTTATTTTTTCAGGTGACAGTTGTAAATGCTGGGCTCCTTTAACTCATGAAGAATCAATATGAATGGCACCATTTTGATATTTATATTTCCTCAAGAATGAAAATAAGGTAATTAATAATAATAATATATTTACTGTTTTAGGAGTGACTATCTTTTAGCGAAATCTACCATTAGTTATGATGTTTTATTAATGGTAATCAATGGTAACCAGTGGATTCTCATTCTGTTACCATTAGTCACCATTGATTCTCTTTGATAAAACACTATGACAAATGCTAAATTTTGCTAAGGGATGAATTACCGTGAATGCATTCGTACCATGAATACATTCGTAAATGATTTTCTGGGACATCTTGTATATATAATTTCATTACTATTGTGAAGCTTTATGATTTATCACGTCTAAGTGTTTCATGTTGTTATTCTTTCAGACATTGCCTTTTAAAGGCTGATACTTCATCCGCGAAGGCTGTGTATATGGAAAACATTTGGAATTTTGTAATATTTCTTCCAAAGAGAGCTCTGGGTTGTTCAAGGCGAGTAAAACAAGAT
The DNA here is from genome assembly GCA_963971525.1 of Cephus spinipes. Classification (NCBI taxonomy): domain Eukaryota; kingdom Metazoa; phylum Arthropoda; class Insecta; order Hymenoptera; family Cephidae; genus Cephus; species Cephus spinipes. The sequence continues at coordinate 17,653,265 of OZ020572.1, read as the reverse complement.
GAATACAATGAATTCAATAACTGAATTAGTTTTTCTATTTACAAGATTGCAATAATCTACTCATTTTTTTAAATTTATTTCGCATTTGTTTCTTTCAGTGGTTTCAACAGTAAAGTCGCTCAAGAAATGGAGAGCAGCATCCAGAAGAAAATAAAACAAAAATCATGATAAGGAAGAAATTAAGCATCTAATGTATATTGTATCTCAGAAAATATTGCTGTATCTAAGTTAAAATATAAGTAAGATAATAATTTAAGAGTTATAGGAACTGTAAGAAATTAAAATAAAAAAGACCTCAGAGAACTAATTATATTATACAATTATTTCTTAATCACCATAATTATTTTCCTATACAGTAAAAATTAGAGTCTAAACATAAATAGTGTTACAGAAAATTGTAAGGTAAGTATTTGAAGATTAGGTAGAAATTACTTCCATTAATTTTGTTGATCCAAAATATTGAGTGCGAGTGAGTGAGTAAGATAAAGAGAGAGAGAGAAGAGATAGAATCTAAAGATAAGTAAGTAAAAGAGAGATGAAAAGGAAGGGGGGGGGAGAATTTCCTGTTAGCAAAAATATCGAAAAGACGACTTCGAGACATTGGCTATGTTCAGCAGAACCACTGCTAAGGACTTGACCACCACCACTAAAACACGTTTAATTGGTCAAATCTCACAATTGTTGCGAGATTTATGATCCAGGATGTGTTCCGAAATCTGTTTTCAGTAACTGGCAGTACTGTACTCGCGTTCCATAATTTTCCAGTGCATTATAGCAGTACTATGAATTATTGACGGTGCATTGCTGCAGTTCCGACGTTCAGTAACTGAACTGAACTGGGAACGATTTTGGAACACAGCCCCAATGACCAATCAAACGTGTTTGCTCCCTTAGTGGTGGATCTGTTGAACATAGCCATTATTTTGTTTGAAGACGTGTTCACGTCGTCTTTAAGAGAGGCAATTAAAAACAAAATGCTTCCAATGATTTCTTTTATATTACTAAAATTACAATAAGATAGAACTTAAAACTAATTACTACGTCTATTGAATCGTCAAAAGATGACTTCGAGGACAGAAAGATTTCATGTGGAGCGCGTGTGTATGGGTGTACGTATATGTGTCACGTCATAGCTCCTCGTATTTCAGATGACAGTTTGTACAAATATAGGATGTCTAGGTGTTCGTCTCCGCAATTTCCTATATCTGGGTGTCGGAGGTGGAAGTCCAAGATGTCCAGGTGTTCCTCTCCGTAGTTTCTTGTATCTAGATGTCGCACGTGGAAGTCCAGGGTGTCCACGTGATCCTCTCCGTAGTTTCCTGCATCTAGGTGTCGGAGGTGGAAGTCCAGGGTGTCTAGGTGTTCCTCTCCGTAGGTTCTTGTATCCGGGTGTCGGACGTGGAAGTCCAGGGTGTCCACGTGATCCTCTCTGTAGTTTCTTGCATCTAGGTGTCGGAGGTGGAAGTCCAGGGTGTCCAGGTGTTCCTCTCCGTAGGTTCTTGTATCTGGGTGTCGGACGTGGAAGTCCAGGGTGTCCAAGTGTTCCGCTCCGTAATTTCGTGTATCTAGGTGTCGGGCATGAAAGTCCAGAATGTCCAAAAAAGAACGCAAGGAGCCACATTTCGACCTTTCGCTCACACCATAGTATCTTCTCTCTTGTTCACACGGCCTGAGGTACGTAAATAATCCAGCACACTCTTCCTTCTTATGTTTACCACACGGCGTCAACAAGCTGGATACCATTAATGACGATAATGACATTCAAGATTACATTTTCTTCAAAACTTTCTATATCTTTCTAATCTTTATGCATTTCTAAAAAAAATGGACTAAGAATTAAATTTGTATGCCACTAAACATTTTCAACGCCATATATTTTTCTGATTAGTGGCGTCACAACGCATTTACATTTTATATCTGTAGGTAACAATATACAATAGATTTGAGTGCTTAGAGCTTCCATAACCGGTTGAACAACAAAAACTTGTGATATCCCCCAAAAACACTTACGTGTAAAAAACTACGCCAAGTATAGGAGTGCTGTGAATTCCACTAACAAAAAGTATTGATATCACATTATTAATGCCAAGTACATAAGTCACTACATATGTGTCTATTACATGATTAAGCACTGGCCCATCATTTTAATAGTATTTTTAAAATTTCCTATAACGTTTTCGCTACTTTTTTACATTACTACTATTTCCCGTATTTAATTGTGATTTAATGGTCATTTAATAATTAATAAATCTTTAGATGATTCCTTATCGAGTACTACTTGGCGGGTCCGTGCATTTCTTGATATAAATTTGCGTTCATTATGCCAGTCTTCAAAGTCAAAACCAGCGTCAACTATCATATAGAGCAGATTAACAATAACTCGTCAAAAATAATTAAGGTAAACATTAATAACAAATAAATAGTATTAGAATACTATTAGTACGTTCAAAGTAAGTACTCTGGAATTCCTAGAACGGACCCGCCAAGTAGTACTCGATAAGGAATCATCTAAAGATTTATTAATTATTAAATGACCATTAAATCACAATTAAATACGGGAAATAGTAGTAATGTAAAAAAGTAGCGAAAACGTTATAGGAAATTTTACAAATACTATTAAAATGATGGGCCAGTGCTTAATCATGTAATAGACACATATGTAGTGACTTATGTACTTGGCATTAATAATGTGATATCAATACTTTTTGTTAGTGGAATTCACAGCACTCCTGTACTTGGCGTAGTTTTTTACACGTAAGTGTTTTTGGGGGATTTACAAATCTACACGTATGCATAAGCAAATATACTATACATATATATATTCCCAAACGAAGTGATGATTTTTCCTGCAACGAGTGACCTTTTTTCGATAAATTCAACTTCAGACAAAGCCGCGGGGAATAGCCACAACATTGTAGAGACTTGGCTGTTAAATTCGTCTTATCTCGAGCGATCTTTCTAGGAACGGACGACCGTTTTTCCAATTGAATTTAGACGTTCGACTAGTATGTTTCTCGCGTTTTCTGGAGGAAAGTACTCTTTGTTTTTACCTGGCCAAGTACGTGCATGCAATATAATATACCTAGGTATATCGAGATAAACAACACAGCATTAGTCCAGTTAAATAGAAATATAGTCGTTTTAGTATTCATCTTCGATGAACAATTAGTATATTACGACCCTAGGTCAGAAAGTTGGATTTCTCGGCTTCGCCTCGGCCTTTGTATCACATACGCCAGGAAATCCAACTTTTTGGCCATGGGTCGTATACTATTTTTCTTGCTCCCTAAGCCGATAGTACCGTCTTCCCGGTTTTTATTATTCAATGACATTACAAATTTACGGTTATGAATATGATTGAACATTCACTTGTTTGCATGTGTTTATATGCGGGCAAGCAGGCCACAAATGTGGCTCTTCCCGGACTCAAATGCGGCCGGGAAGACGGTACTTTCGGCTTAGGGAGTAAGAAAAATTTATTTCCTACTACAGAGCGCATGTTATTTAGATTTTACAGTCGAACCATTTTTTTACGTTATTGTGATTTGCTTATACGCTAATTATTTAAATGGATCATTTGTATGACGTTATTATCTTCGATTGTAGTATAGGCCTACTGGGGACTCGCTACGTTAAATAATGGGAACGCATCGATTACGGCACCTCTTGGGTGATGTGGAAGCCCGTAGATTATCGTTGTTGATGCCTTTATTATAATAAAGTAATAAATAAAATTAGAAAAGAATTGATATTTGGTTCGATTTGTTTACCTTCAGCGTGCAGCCCGTACAACTTTTGAAGAGTTTGAAGCACTTCACGCCGGTCAAATCAGTGCTAAATTTTAGTAATCGTTTTTGTAAATTTAATGCATTATGTAATATTGGTCAGGTAATATTATTGTAAATTCATCGCTCTGAATGTTTTTATGGGTTATGGGCACATGTTATAATACAAATCACCCTTCACTGCAATCAATTAATTCATAAAACATTGTGAAAACGATAAAAAATATTGAGCACTGATTTGGCCGGCGTGAAGCCCTTCAACCTCTTTAATACCTTGTATTTTAAAAAAAAATCATAACGTCCAGAAGAAGAAAAAAAAAACTTCCGACGGAGAGTCTCGAACCACAGACCTTTAGCCTCCTAACCCAATGCCTTGCCCATCGACCAGCATCATGTACTTTTTATACTTTCTTCGGAACTTGTATTTCAGTAGTTACGTCATTTGCTCTACCACATAATTGACAGATAAACCATATGCACGAATTTCCCTTTAATTACATTCGTATGTTCTTCTTATCTAAATTATTAATAAAAATAAATGAGAAGCTACCCTAAAAATTAAGGTAAGGTCTACAACAAATAACACATAGTTATTTAAGAAAATGATTTTATATTTATTTATGTGCACTTGCATATGTAATCTACAATCCGAAAATATACGTTCCCAATAGAAAGCAATAAGAGTTATGACACTGAAATTCGTTTCTATTATATAATCTTTGATACACGTGATGAATCCTACAATTTCTCCATCATTAATTCTATTTAGAATGTTGTTTGTGTTATTAATGTCACTCGGAACAAATGGTGCTTGTTTCTTGCAAACGATTTGCGCGTGCGCGCTACAGTCTCTTTTAGTACAAATCCCGACTCATAGGTAGCGCCACCAGATAGCTTGGTGTGACGTATGCGACAACGTTCGATATAGTTCAGGAATCCGGCTATAGTGGGTATACGTTTCAGCGATATCAAACCCGCGATTATTCAAACGACAAATATAGGATATGTTTAATCGAAGAAATTATTATTAAGAGATTCAGTTATAAAAGGATAACTCTGAGAGAATCGATACATGCAAGTGGTGACGTTGTAATTATTTAAGAAATTATATTATAAACCTTATAATAGACGTTCTTTTAGTTATGAATACCAGAACTGTATTCCCTCTGTTATTTAAAAGGCGTCCAGCCTAGTTATGTTTATTTAAACCTTTTGATTTACGTTAAGAGTGTTTAATGCCAGCAAGTCAAGTGCCAATGATTGAAATGGAGACGGTTGGCCCTTTCTTCGTAGAATCGACCGTCAGAAACGGCTAGTATAAGCACACAGTCTTCTTCCCTTGTTCCTTCTGAACTCGCACCTGATTGGCTAAAACTATGTTGGTAGGAGAATCTTTGTAAAGACTCCGGGGGTGAGTCCCAGGAGTTTCGAGTTTGAAATAAAGACTTGTGTATCGACCTTCGATCAGAGCAGATCGCAGTTGATATATATACGTTTATATCTTAATATTCACTTTTATTTCGTAAATATCCTTCCAAATTCGCAAGGTGAGTTTCCACTCTTTACCAACGGAACCCAGCAGCAAGGAACATTGAGTGGGATTCTCAAGTATCCCGCGGAATTAGGCGCTCGGAGCGTTACATTTTTGGTGGCGGTGGGATAGCCGCAACTATACGAGCTTGTTGGACTTGTGAATGTTAGAAGTGATTAACAAAGGAGAGAGTTTGAAAGACTTTAATATCTGTAATTCCTCTTTGCTCTTGTTTATGGGGTGGACTGAGAAGCTCAGTAGCTTGAGCGAAGAGAGACATTGTACATATATGATTGTGAGTGCGTTTCTGTAATTTAAAGTTGTTGAAAGCTAACGCGGGTGAGTTGTGAATTATTGAACTGAACATTGGATTTTTACGCCGTGATCTTTCTCAAGGGTTTTGCCGTAGTTTTTCACCCTGAGACGAAGGGTATATAAATAAAAAATATACCGAGATCATACACGGTGCAAATAGGGACCACGGAGTAATTCCCCCTAGGCAACCGTAGGCGCTGCAAGAAAAGGGAGGCGGCAAAAAGGGGACGAGGACGAGGAGCGTCGGACGGAGAATACCCGACGGACCAGGACAAGGAGGAGCAGGCCGAGAGTATTCAGGAACAACGAGAAACATCTGGTCATCACTGGACAAGAGTCTCAAGGAGGGACAATCACCATTGCAGTTTAGATTATTAGTATTGTGAAACTAACCAGATGGGATACCTTTCGAAGTAATAAGTCACCACGCTAAAGTAATATTGTAAGTCGTTTCTCTCAGAGGTAGTTTATTGTTTAAGTTGTTCTAAATATTCGAGGAAACAAATCTGTTAATTATGGATAACGATAGAGAAAATTCAGGCGATGAAATGCCGGTAGGACCTGCAATAGAAGGAAATAACGTTCAAGGGACGGTTAATCTTGGGAATCAGGAAAATAATGAAACTCGTAATGGAAATGATAGTGTCTCAGATCAGGATGAATTAGATTTATTAGGGCCGGTAGTATCGGTTTCGACTACGAATAAAAACGAAGTAGGGATGGCTACAACATCGGGTATGCAAAGCCACATGCAGCCTTCTGGTCAATTACCGGTGCTTAAACGGGGTCCTTTAATGGTTCAGCTTCCGAGTCAGGTCTCAATCCGTTCAAGAGAATCTTCTGAGGTTCGACCCGCGATGGTAAATACGCATAGTGATAATTATATACCATTTAAGACTGCTTTGGAATTCTTGCCGAATGGCGAAGACATGCCTGTTGCAAAATTCGTGCGCGATTGTTTGTTTGCCCAGGAATCGATTCATCCAAGGGAGCGCCCCTTATTACTCCGCATGGTACGATCTCGATTACGCGGTACGCGGATGCATATTTACAAGATCAGCAAATTAATACGCTAGAAGATTTATTAAATGATCTTAAGTCCGCCTTTTCTCCGCATGAAAATGTACAAGATCTCACAGTTATGATTTCGACGGTGGCGCAAAAGAACGATGAATCAGCTGAGGCTTATGGGGTACGAGTTCAGAAAATATTAAATAAATTAGTAGCCGCGATAGAACAGGAAAACGCGCCTACCATTTCTTACGGAATGGTTCATTCCGCCCGTATCTCTGCTGTCGCTAATTTTACGCGTGGATTAAAAAGGAGTTTGGAATGGCGAGTTCGAACGAGAGATCCAAAAACTCTCCAAGAAGCTGCTGGCTATGCTAAAGCGGCCGAATGGGAGGTTGATCATCAGGAAAGTTTGTCCCGCGGTGACAATTCAACTGCTGGTAGACTTGAAAATTCAAGTAAAAGTAATGTATGGTCTAAGTTTCGACATCAACAACGGTCTATTCCGTATCGCGAACAAGGAATATCACGAGTTCATGCTTTCGGTGCACGTGGTCGTAGGACAGGTCGCGGACATCACATGAATCACGGTGGTGGCTCGCGCGGAAACGTTAAGACGGAGCGGGAACAGAATACGTCAAAGGTCGTAGTGTGTTATACATGTGGCCAAGAAGGGCATATTGCTCGTGGATGTATGCAAAGCAAACCAGGTGATTCCGTTATAAAATGTTATACGTGCAATAAACCTGGGCATTATTCGCGTGATTGCTCAAATAAAAAAATATCGGTCGTTTGTCATTTGTGTGGTATAGAGGGTCACCTCGTTCGTAATTGTCCAAACCGCGATCAGGAAAAGCGGGTAAGCGGTATGAAGTTTGGTCCATCTAATATAGGAAAAGGTCAAAAGGAATCTTTAAACGAGTAGGAAGCTCAATGGATGAGCGCGACATTGAGCCGGAGATATCAGAAGCGCAGATTAAAAGAGTGGTACTTTCAATTAAAGCAAGGGGTAAAACAAGTTCACCTGTAGTAACTCTATCAAGTGAAAACTTAAAACTGAAGCAAACTCGATTCATCGTAGATACTGGTGCCGAAATAAATTTGATAAAAAGGAAACATGTTAAATCAGATATGGAAATAAATCAGCAGGTTAAATTCACATTATTCGGAATAGGTCCCGGTCCAATTAAAACGCTAGGATCAATTCAAGTTAAGATAGGAGATGACATTATTGATTTTCATGTGGTTCCAAATAGTTTTGCTATCAAACAGGACGATTTATTGGGAATGACATTCCTTTGGGATCAAAATGCCGTTATTCATGTTCGAAAGGGAGTTATTACGTCAAATGTAGGCACGATTCCTTTCCAAAGATGTAAAACTTTTATCATTCCTGCCCGAACGCGACGAGTCATTTCGGTACCTATTAAAAAGACTGATATTACGGAGGGTTATCTGAAACTCGTAAATGCTGGTCCAGGTATTTATCTTGGGGAAAATATTGTCAGGAAGGAAGATAATTGTGCAAGGGTTTATTGTGTAAACTCGACTACTCGTGATGTAGAGCTTACTCTTCCTCCTCTGGAAATAGAACAGTACGAGGTAGCTAAACTTCCTCCCCGTACTGCTTTTCATGCGCAGCCTGAACAAGATGCACGATCTGTGAATGGAAAGAGATTAGGAAATTTATTAAAGGTATTAGATTTAACACATCAAAGTACTGAGGAAAAAGACAGTCTTATTCGATCTGTTTCCGATTACTTGCACCAATTTCGGTTACCTGGAGATAAATTAGGTTGTACATCAGTCTTAAATCACAAGATAATAACGAGCGATGATAATCCGGTACATAAACGTCAGTATCGTCATCCTGCGGAACACAACGACGTAGTTATGGAACAATCGAAGGAATTGCTCGAAAATGGAGCTATTTCGCCATATAATTCACCAGTCTGGGTAGTGCCAAAGAAGGCTGACTCCCAAGGAAGACGTCGATGGCGAATGGTAATTGATTATAGGGCGTTGAATGAGAAAACGGTCGGTGATGCGTACCCTCTCCCACACATAACTAGCATTTTAGATCAACTTGGCAAATCTCAATACTTTTCGGTTTTGGATCTTGCTTCTGGATTTCATCAAATTAAGGTCGAACCAGCTGATAGGCATAAGACTGCCTTCTCAACCCCATACGGTCACTTTCATTTTAATAGAATGCCTTTTGGTTTAAAAAACGCTCCAGCGACTTTTCAAAGACTCATGGACCAAGTTCTTTCGGGGTTACAGGGGAATGAATTGTTTGTTTATATGGATGATATTGTCATTTACGCGAATTCTCTTAAGGAACATGAGCAAAAGTTGAAGAAGTTGTTGATGAGGCTAAAGAATGCCGGACTTGTTCTTCAACCTGACAAGTGTAAATTTTTGTGCAAGGAAATTACGTATCTTGGGCATATTATTAGTAGGGAAGGAGTGAAGCCCGATCCCAAGAAAATAGAAGCGGTCTCGAATTTTCCTCTACCGAAAAATTGTAAGAATATAAAGCAATTTTTAGGGCTTGCGGGATATTATCGACGGTTTATTCGGGACTTTGCAAAAATCGTAAGACCATTAACAGTTCTTTTGAAGAAGGAAAGTTGTTTTCAGTGGGGTCAAGCACAACAGGATGCCTTTGACAGATTAAAGTCAATTTTATGTACAGAGCCTTTGCTCCAATACCCTGATTTTACACAACCCTTCGTGATAACAACAGACGCATCGGGATATGCACTTGGGGCTGTTCTAAGTCAAGGCCCTATCGGTAAAGATCTGCCTATCGCATATACGTCCCGCACCTTGAATAAAGCAGAAATAAATTATTCAACTACTGAAAAGGAATTACTAGCTATAGTGTACGCCGTAAAGCAGTTCCGTCCTTATGTGTTTGGACGTAGATTTAGTTTGGTGACTGATCATCGCCCATTAGTGTGGCTACATAATCTCAAAGATCCGGCTTCCAAACTTGCGCGTTGGAAGATATGGTTGAGTGAATATGATTATGATGTAATATGATGTAATGAGGTCGAGTAAATTCTAATGCGGACGCATTGTCGCGAAATCCTATTATGAGTAATGAAGAAATCCTTCCACCCCCACAGGAAACCGGTCATCAGGTATTGATCTTGCATGATCTCTCACCTGATGCGGGATCCGACTCCTTATTTGACGAAAGTTTCATTGAAAAGGTATTCATATGTACTGGCGAGGTTGACGATGTAAGGGATGATGATATGGAGGTAGATGATTATGGCAATGATGGCAATGGAAGTGATATCGATGATGAGAACGAGAGAGAGATATTAAAGGGAACCGTTGTGGATACGGTCGAGTGCTCTGTTGTAGGGACTTCGTCTTCTCCTGGGACTCTCATGAGTTCCAGCGAGGGAGGCGTCGTTGGCTCACAGAGAGGTAATGTTGAGTGCTCTGTTGCAGGGACTTCGTCCACTCTCAGGACTCCCACAAGACCTGATGAGGGGGGCGTCGTTGGCTCGCAGAGAGGTAAATTTGGAGTCTCGATTGCGGAGACCGCGTCAAGCATCGGGGTGATGGCAGGACGCAAGGAAATGAATTTTCCTAAGGCTATGGTTTATGAGAAGGAGATAGCAAGCCAAGGAAATGGTTGTGTTATGAAAGAGATATCAAAGAAAAGAGAATTGCTAGACGGTAACGATTACTATGCCGTGATGAAGAAGAAATTGTTGTCAGAGTCGGATTTGAATAAGTCTCAAATACTGATTTCCAATCCCAGTTCCATATTAAAACCTACTATCCGAAATAGTCCAGTTAAATTGATGATGCGTGATGATCACAAGCTAAATTTTATCTCTGCGGACTGCATGTGCACAACTGCTATAGGTAGAGAGATGATAAACGAAAAGGTACTTCAGTTATCAGTCTTAAAAAGCGAGGAGCCTGAGTTGGGACAAGTCATTGTCACTAGACACAAGAGTTATTACATTTTTCACATGTTCGTGAAAGAAAAGTTTACTGACAAGGTTTACATGAAAGATATAGAGTTGACGATAAATGCACTGAAACAGGCAACGGAAACGTTAGAGGTAAAGGGCTTTAGTGTATCGAGAGACGGAAACGGGTTAAATAGCATTCCATGGCCCTTAATTGAAAAGTTGTTTAGAAATCATTTCAATGGTTATAAAATAACAGTCTGCACCGGTACCATTCGAATTCCCCCTGAAACAGAGCGTCAATCAATTATTGCTGAATACCATAATTCTGTAGTTGGAGGACATAAAGGGGAAACAAAAACATATGAACGAATAAGAGAATCATATTACTGGAGGAACATGAAAATAGATATACATAATTATATTAAAACCTGCAGCTCTTGCCAGAAGAAAAAATTAGTTTGTGTTAAAACAAAACAGCCAATGCAAATAACGGATACCCCAACTAGAGTTTTCGAAAAATTACAAATTGACATTGTGGGTCCCTTACCGAGAACGGAAGCAGCAAATAGATATATCCTCACCTGGCAAGATTGCTTATCTAAATATTCAGGTGGAATTCCTTTAGCCGATGTCGAAGCACCTACAATTGCAGTCGCGTTTGCAGAAGCATTTATTTGTTTGCATGGTTGTCCTGAATCTATTCAAACTGACCAAGGAAGTCAATTTCTTAGTGCAATCATGGGTAACGTGGCAAAAATCTTTAAGTTTCGACAGTTTAAATCTACAGCCTTTCATCCACAATCATTGGGGTCACTCGAGAGAAGTCATCATACATTTGTTGAATACCTGAAACATTATTGCACACAAGTAGACTGGGATTGTTGGTTGCCTTTTGCAATGTTCTCATTCAATACTTCCCTACATGAATCCACTGGATTCACTCCATTCGAAATTGTTTACGGCCATAAAGCACGAATTCCCTCTGAGTTTGAATCAGACAAAGTGCCTTTAACATATGTGGCTTTGGTTGATAATCTAATGACCAAATTGTCGGAGACACAATCAATGGTAGTTGGTAGATTAGAAGCTGCAAAAAGAAGGTCTAAACTCTATTATGATAGGAAACTAAATAGCAGAGACTTTAAGGTGGGAGAACACGTTTATCTTCTAAAGGAGCCACGTGTCAGTAAGTTCGATGACCATTATGAAGGACCATATGTCATTAACAAGGTCTTTAATGATCATAATGTTGAGTTGCAAATTAATTCCAATAAAATAAAGCTAGTGCATATGGACAAGTTAAAACATGCATTTTTAAGAGTAGATAATTAATAATTGGAACTAGAGGTTGTATTATATCTTTGTTTAATAAGGAAAAATATGTGTAACCTATTCGAATATCATTTTTCTTACCTCATTAGTTATTTTTATCACTCGGTAATATTATTGTAAAGGCGAGTATATCGACATTGGTCGTCAGTAGTAGGCACACATGTCACTCATCTTAATATTATTCACCATATATAACCTGAAAAAGTTGTTTCATGGAAACATCTTTTTAAATAAGGGGGAAGGTGTAACCATGGAGCCTAGACAGGAGGAGACCAAACTGTGGGTGCCAATACTGGGACAAAAATACGGTTCCAGTAGGGTTTCCCGATAATGCCGCCTGCGGCGCTTGCAACAGTACTTTCTCGAGCAAGGCATGCATATCTCTGTTGTATATAAAAATATACGTATATGTATTGTAACACGAAAGTTACAATAAACCCCCTCCGCTCCCCTGGCTCGAGGTCCCACAGGCCTTGAGGTTTGCGCTAATATAATAGTTGATAAGTATTGCGTATTGTATATTGTATTTCTGTAGTGTTGTAGGTTTACGGCATGTAGAGATAAGATCTCTCCCCTCCACCCTTCCCTCCCTACCACCATCCCTATAGGACACTGGCTCGAGGACCATCGTCGAGGACCAACAGCATCCACCATCACCAAAGACACCGCCGTGGACCTGCTACGAGGACAGCATCCCTTTGGGAGCGTAGGGAGAGTGGCTACGTTGCCGAGGCAACGGAAGGCAGGGATGGCATGGGCAGGAGGACCAGCTGATCCGGCCACAGGGAAACGACGCCACCACAGCCCACCACGCAGCCACGATTATGCAGCCCCGGTGCAGTCCCGTCACACGGGTAAGAAAACCATCCCGTGTGACAGCGGCGGAGCCCTCTCCCTCCGAGACCGCGGACGTGCCCGGGAGGATTTTGACAGGCCCTGGAGGCCGCCATGTTTACCGGCGCGCGCAGCCAGCCCGCGCGCCGGCGACGCCAGCACCGTGTTGCCGCCACGAGGCCCTGGAAGGCCCGGCGGCGCTGCCAACTTCAAACGGACCAATGCCCTGCCATGCCGGAACTGCCGACCAATGCCAGAGCACGTAGCCCTCTCAGCTGAGAGGCCACCACCAATCACCGAGGCCCTGGAGGCCCACGAGGACCAAACGACCGGAAATCTTCTTCACTTCGAGCCAGTCAGCGAGAGCGTAAAGTGCGAGAGTTGCGAATTGCAGAGTGAGTGAGGGTGTATTAGTGCCTTTGGATTATATCGAGCGCGGGGATTGCGTGAGTGAGTACACTAGAGTGATTGCGCTTTCCTAGATACCCTTTCTTCCATACCCGCCCTCAGTATTTGCTCATTAGATTTTGTAGGTCCCCTCAGGACACCTTTAACCGTCCCCACGTGGGCCGGCATTTCAGTAGTACTTGGTATATCTCCGACGGGCCTTTTGCCCACCTACTCGAGGCCCGTGGTATATTGCGTGCGCCCTAGATTTAGCATTTCTGCGTTCCCTTTAAAACCCTCCGTGCCCTTCCTTTTCCACCACCCGCCCCCTTCGCATTCCATAACCGAGGTAATTTTGTAAGAAGCCATTTTGCGTTCGGGAACCCTCTTCCCTGAGATCCCCTCACCTCTCCCTCCGCTAGCCTAGCCATCTCCCATCAAGTAAACAAACGGGGACCTTGCGAGGTCACTCGCCGGTGCTACACCGTTACAGTAGCTGGCGCCCAGAACCATCCATATCCAAGTCCCCAGCTGATCGTCCTCCCCTGCCCCGCCTGCCCCCTCCAACCTCCCTCCCTAGACCACTGCGTGCTCCTGCGTGAGCCCCGATTAGTATTAATCCGCTTATATTTTCTTTTCTAGTATTGATTGCTTTACGGTTCTATTCTTTTGTCTTTGTAACAGTGACACCCGACTTATTAATTATATTCTTTCTTACTCTACCCCGTGTCCCCTTTTATTTTCGTGTTCCCCACACCTCGTATTCTTTTTATTACTGTTGCGATAGCTAATTCGAGCCGACCCTGGGCGGGTAAAATCTGCCCAGTACGTCACAGTATTTATATACAGGGTGTCCCAGAACTACCTGACCAACGGGGTATAGCGGTGTTCGGGAGGCACCACTGATCACGAAAATGACCTTCCTTTTGTCCGGAAGGTCATATTTTTTAAATGGGAGCAGGTCAAAGTTGACCAATCAGAGGGAGACGTCAAGAGAAATGTAGGCACCTGCGAACTCTGAGTTTTCTTCGCTCGCTTTTGTTTCTCGGTAGCTTGTTTCTTGTTTCCAATATGTATGTCTTTGGCTGACGTCATCCTGCCTGAAGTACCGAGAAACAAAAGCGAGGGAAGAAAACTCAGAGTTCGCAGGTGCCTACGTTTCTCTTGACGCCTTCCTCCGATTGGTCAACTTTGACCTGCTCCCATTTAAAAACTATGAGCTTCCGGACAAAAGGAAGGGCATTTTCGTGATCAGTGGTGCCTCCCGAACACCGCTATACCCCGTTGGTCAGGTAGTTCTGGGACACCCTGTATACACGGAGACTGGCTATATCATTATATATTCTCGGCGCCGGCCGCGAAATCCAATAGTTACTTTGAAGGTTAGCAACGGTCATATTAATTTTAATAAAGTATTACGATTACAATTACAATCTTATTATTATTTTTGTAGTTATCGTTTAGACATGAACAATCCGGACGACACTCCCGTTGTCGATATCTATCCTCCATGAGCGAGATGAAATGGTTTGCTGATTTAGGCTCAAATTCCTCACATTATTTATAAGTTAATGATGTATGAACATGGAACGTTGTATTGAAAATTTATTTTTTATTGTTTATTTTGCATTTTTTTTATCGTTATCGTTTGCTCGTTATTTATCCTCCCGCGTTACAAGAATGCGTCAGTATTGCTTCGCCATTCTGCGAAGTTTCCTCGATTTTTCGCGGTTCAAGTTGTGAGTCCGATTGTAGGCATGCCCTACAAAATGTCCCATCGACATGACGTAGAAGCTCGCAATTCGCTTAGTTAAATCCTCATGATGCGTGCAACACCCGACAAGGGGTATGCTTTCACCGGTAGTTAGCACGTCAATTACGTTGATCAGGCTGTGGGCAGTAATATGTAGGTCCGGGCCGACGACTTCGTGGAATACAAATTCTATCTCTCTCAGAAGGCAGAACAATGCTTCGCTAGGGTAGATCAAATCATCTTTACTCATGAGAGTAATTAATCTATCGCGTTCATGCTGTCCGTCGCTTCTGAGCGCCTCTAAGCAATTGCTGCACTGCGTGTTGTATGACATCTTTCGCGCCACGTAACCAGCCACGTAGGCTTGCGCATATGTTCCAAAATCTTCGCAGCCAACGATGGAATCCGTGTAGTTCGATTCTGTGCAGTCAAGAACGTAACCTTTTTCAACAACCTCGTCGAGACGGTCGAGCCACTGATCCTTTTTTCTATAGTTATCCGGTGCGTCCTTGAGGCTTATCAGCGTCTGTAGAATGTCGGTACCTGAAACATTGCTACCTCTCGGAGGTTTAATGAGCGAGTACATGGAAAGAAGCCGAAACACTCCAGCACACTGCGTTGCGTCGGGATGGTCATTACTTCCAGATGCACTTCTCATCATACCGTTGAATCTCTATGAAAAGCAAGCAATGTTTTAAAAAATGCAGTAAAACCATTAGCCGATCAAGGATGGATTGGTTATGGATGGGTTGTTAAAGACTAAGTTAATACCTGAAGCAAGAGGAAAAAATATATATATGTCGGAGAAAGGCTCCATCTTCGAACTTTCGACGAACTCGCGGTCACACAGAGCTCTTCTCTCAAATCAAAACTAAAAACTGACTCCCCCGTCAATCTATCCACCTTATATCCTGAAGGTCCCCACCCCTATCATTAGATTGGGTGTTTACATCCCACGACCGCGAGCACACCCGGTGTCCGTCAGGTAGCACCCCAAACCATATAGGGTCGGATCGCAAACACTCTCACCGAATACCAATAATAACAACAATAATAACACGCTACACTCCGACACGGCCATTCTGACGCTCACACGTCCTCGTGTGTATTCCTGTAAAAAAATAATTCCGAACCAGCAATAGTTTGCTCGGTCAACCTGACTAACAAGATAACCGATTGGCAAGCAAAATAATCAGTGCAGCCGAGATAATTTCTCCCTATTTCCGGGAATAACAAACCTCTATTCATCAGTTTCAGTCTGGCATCTTGTCCATCTGGTACCACAACATGTCAGTACTTTCATCCAATACTGTCATGACATTATAATATCACTTCCATCCAGTGATAAAGTTCATTCGTACTTCCATACAGTACTATTGAGTATTATATCACTTCCATCCAGTGATAATGTAAATTTGTACTTCCATCCAGTACTATTGAGTATTATATCACTTCCATCCAGTGATAAAGTAAATTTGTACTTCCATCCAGTACTATTGAGTATTATATCACTTCCATCCAGTGATAAAGTTCATTCGTACTTCCATCCAGTACCCAGAAACCGATCATTATGTCATGCTTTAAATACTCGCTCGGTAAGATGTGGAACAAAACTTCCAGGATATAGCCGTTTATCGTTACCTCTGACGGTATCTGCATAGTAGTGTATACAGTAGAATTCCCGATACCCCTGAGCGCGATAACGTCGTCGATTCTCTTACCCCCAAATTTCGCGGCTATCGCTTCTTTTAACAGGGAACACTCAGCTCCCGAATCGAAACAAAATGAAAACGACTCACCGGATCATGCTAATACGCCTGTGGGTACAGCAACCGTACACAGGTCGATGTCGATCCCACTTCTGATGTCGGAGAAAGGCTCCATCTTCGATCTTTCGACGAACTCGCGGTCACACAGAGCTCTTCTCTCAAATCAAAACTAAAAACTGACTCCCCCGTCAATCTATCCACCTTATATCCTGAAGGTCCCCACCCCTATCATTAGATTGGGTGTTTACATCCCACGACCGCGAGCGGACCCGGTGTCCGTCAGGTAGCACCCCAAACCATATAGGGTCGGATCGCAAACACTCTCACCGAATACCAATAATAACAACAATAATAACACGCTACACTCCGACATATACATGCAACCATAAACCAGATTCAATGTAGGAAATAATGCCCTAACTAAAGTATAGAGAACCACAAATCTTAGATCTAGTACATACGCACCATGGTGTTGACATCACTTGAATCCCAGCGAATCTAAAGGAGAGAAAGCTTACATATTTTGTAGTGTAGATGGTTTTATAAACAACATCGTGGGTGACAAGCGTGAAACCGCTGTATAGTGTACTGCATCCATTAGTAGGTAACAATATAAGTCATCCTGTGAAAACATGTCTAAAATAGGGTGGACACCAGATTTTCAGTCTGAATTCTCAGGCCTTTCCAGGCCGGGCTGTCATAACGGTGACTTTTTCATATTTCCACGTGGCATGGCCACCCTGTAAAACCGAAATAAATAATATATAAACGGTACTAGATTATTTTATGGGTAAGTTTCGTTTAAGTAACTGCAAAAACAACGGAAGAATGAAAAACATTCGACCATTATATTTACAGTTGTAATTGCGTAAGATATTGCATCAAAGACTTCTTCACTAAGAATTCGAAACTGTACAACGAAGATCGTAAAACCACGGAAACAGCCAACGAAAAAGAATGAGTTATATTCGATTTGTACTGCAATTGCATCGATGATGAATCGACATCCCTTTTTTAACATAATTATACAAAACGTGATTTCTCACGATAGAATTGACATTGTGCACTGAATGCTATCCCGAAGTAACTACTGGAATGATGAAAGAGAACGTCGAGTAGATGTTAAATTGTGTTACAAGTTGTACGAATCAAAAAACTATTAGACAATCGCTAGAATAAAGGCCTCTCTCCACAGGTAATGCAAATTTTGACAGCGATATTTGAAACAAATTTCTTCTTCAGTACGGTTCCTTGATTGTTTAACTACATAAGTACATTGAACTATGAAGGTGATGTGAAAGAGACTCAGTCAAAAAACCTGTACAAAAAACCTGTTTTTTTATAACCTGTTTGATTCGCGTCTAAAAACAATTTAGGTGTGTCTAGAAACTTGGTAGTCGGATATTTCATTATTTGCTTATAAACTCACCTCAAGAGCGTCTTGGTTTACACGTGTCGTCATTAAGTACGTGAAGTCGTGCTCGTCTCTGAGGAACTGAAACAGTTCGACGATACCCTGCAGTGAGACTTTGAAGCCAGTCAACGTCGCAATCGAGAGATAGGGAGCATCGTTGTTGTTCGCCAAAGACTCCCACTCTTCAAGATATTGTTGAAAATCAAGTATAACCTACATAAACAGAACAGAATTAGAGAAGCTGATGAAATATGGGAGTTCTGTTAAATCTGTGCTTTCATGACAGGTTGCGGAAACATCGTCAAGTAAAAAAGTCAATATTTCTACGAGACGCGTTACATTATTTGTGTACTGCGACGAGTAGTTAGTTAATTGAAATTTAATATCCATGTCATGCATTTTGATTTCAACTATACATATCAAGGTTATCATGTCACAACAAGGAAATCAAAAAAATGATATCCGTTGTCGAACTTATAGATTAATTGGATACCTGCATGCTCGGGCTGTTGCATCGAAGAGCAGTCTCTGGCGTACGCGACATCATCGCCTTAATCAAACCGTTGATTCTCTCTACGTATCGGATCGTTGGTTCCCCGTCTGAGAGCCCAAGAGCTCCGATACTCTTGAGCAATCTTAAAGCAGCCAGCGTCCTATCCGAGAATAACTGGAAAACAACAAATATTTATTGTTTGTCGATAATTGTATGATGTCTTAGTAGACATAAGACCGTCACCTCAAATGCAAGAGAAACACGCATTTTCGCTGTGTGTTGAGGCCTCACATGATCCTTCGTGAGGTACGCAATGCGGAGCATGGATCCCGATGATATCTGCGCATCAACCACTGCATCCCAATGAGCGAGTTTGATGATCGCATCTGGAGTCTACACGCCATCTCATCTCTCATAAGGTAATCAACTTTAACTTTTTTTTTGTCACGCTCAAATTTACCAATGTTTCCTCGCGGGATACCAAGCCATTCCTCTTAGTTTTAATAAGGTGTGGGAAATCCGAGAAAAACCATAAACGGCGGCCTCCCTCGCTAGCTACATCAGTTGCTTCAGAATCGTCGGAGTCGATGGTATCATCCAGCAGTTCGTAGGGATGTCGGCAGCTGGCGTTGCCCTCATTGACTCCTAACGCCGTCCACACACCCCGATTCCACGACGCGCCGTCGGTGACTACTCCATCAACAAAGAAACCAGATCCTTCAAGAAGGACAATGCACTCTAGTATCAACTTTCGGAGGGTTTCACTTCTTGCGCAGCCTTTGCTTAAAAAGCAAGCAATGGCTTGCACCCACGACCCCCGAAACGGTTGGTACATGAAGATCAGAGCGTGATCTCCTAATTGATGCTTCTGATTTGCGGGTGTGTGGTCTCCGAGAGACGTAAAACCAGTGTACACTGGGCCACAGGAATGGTGTCAACGGTGGACGCCGTGCGGTGAGGTAAGAGAGGAGATTTGGGCGGCGCCTGCTCGCGTATCTGGGCCTGTGCGTGCGATGCAGAGAGCACTACGGTGCGAGCGAGACGCCAGAGCGACGCTCGGTGCGTCCTTGTTGCACAGCACTAGTGTAAGCGAGACGCCAACAAGGCCCCTCATTCGCAATAGGGAGCTTGGTGGGGGACCGCTCGTATTCGGGCGCACGCTTTCTCCCTCTCTCTCAGACTAACGCTCTATGACGAGGACAGCTAGTACCCCGCCAAGAATCGAGAAGGATCTATGGGACTTTCGGTAGTGGGAATGAGATAGACTTTTCGATTATCCGTCCTCGTCAAACAGCGTTAGTGAGACAAAGAGAGATATATGCGACGTGGTGGCTAGGAACAAGTGTCCAGCGTCTAACCCATAGCTACCGTGCGCCCTATTCGCGCAGCATGAGTGGGGGCGAGACGGCGATAGGTCCCAGAGTTGGCACGCTAGCACCCCCGACCTATCGCCGTCTCGCCCCCACTCATGCTGCGCGAATATGGCGCATGGTAGCTATGGGTTAGACGCTGGACACTTGTTCCTAGCCACCACGTCGCATATATCTCTCTTTGTCTCACTAACGCTGTTTGACGAGGACGGATAATCGAAAAATCTATCTCATTCCCACTACCGAAAGTCCCATAGATCCTTCTCGATTCTTGGCGGGGTACTAGCTGTCCTCGTCATAGAGCGTTAGTCTGAGAGAGAGGGAGAAAGCGTGCGCCCGAATACGAGCGGTCCCCCACCAAGCTCCCTATTGCGACTGAGGGGCCTTGTTGGCGTCTCGCTTGCACTAGTGCTGTGCAACAAGGACGCATTGAGCGACGCTCTGGCGTCTCGCTCGCACCGTAGTGCTTTCTGCGTCGCACGCACAGGCCCAGATACGCGAGCAGGCACCGCCCAAATCTCCTCTCTTACCTCACCGCACGGCGTCCACCGTTGACACCATTCCTGTGGCCCAGTGTACATCAATGTCGTACGGTCCAGAGACACGCCTTCACTCAACTGCATCTCATCGACCAACAGAGTACCTGCAATAACAAATGGAAATATTACGAATGACATCAGTGCAGGGATGAAACAATAAAATTGCTTTGAAAAAAAAAATAAAAAATAAATTTTAAAACAATAAATTGCTTAAAACTAAAATGCATTTATCTCTGCCACGGATAATCTGTCGGATAAAAAACAAGAACGGTGAACTGCGTCGCACAATTGTGTAGTTCATTGTTTCCGTTTTCCAATCCAAACTTCAATCGTGGTGGAGGAAAAGGCTTTTGAAAGATTAGTTCTATCTCTGACGCACCCATACATGTAGCACATCATCTTAATAACTATTTACCACGTCGATCGGATGGATGCATTTCCAAACTTTTTGTCTTCATACATGCAAATATTGCATCCTGGAACCCGTAAGCGCTTCCCATTTTCCGGATATAGCGTGCGTGAGTTTCCGGATGCGGCAATGGAAGAATGTCGCGTTCTCGAAGGTGGTTGTACACTGCAGGACAGTAATGCCGTCCTTGGGTGGAGCTAGTAGGAAGCGGGAGTAGGGCGATCGGCAGTGGCGACTGGTGGCAAGCAAGCCAGGCCGCCGCGTGGAGAGGGTAGCCTATTCCCCGCGCTTGGGACGGCATGTCTGTCCAGAGTCCAGGCGTCCCGTATAAGACTGTCTCAGACAATTTCAACAGAGTCCGCATAAGTCCCTCTCACTCGCAGTTAGTGGAGTCCCAGAGATAGCCTGCACTGTGTATAAGAGCGTCTCACTTGCGTCTAGCGCTAGTCGCCTATAAGACCCTCTTACTCGCTGGCAGCAGTGACCTAGCGCGTATAAGAGCGTCTCACTTGCGTCTAGCGCTAGTCACCCATAAGACCCTCTTACTCGCTGGCAGCAGTGGCCTAGCGCGTATAAGAGCGTCTCACTTGCTTCT
This sequence comes from Cephus spinipes, assembly GCA_963971525.1. NCBI lineage: Eukaryota > Metazoa > Arthropoda > Insecta > Hymenoptera > Cephidae > Cephus > Cephus spinipes. The sequence continues at coordinate 17,631,784 of OZ020572.1, read as the reverse complement.
AGCCTTAGTCGTCCATAAGACCCTCTCACTCGGAAGCCAGGCCGCCGCGTAGAGAGGGTAGTCTATTCTCCTCGCTAGGGACGGCATGTCTGTCCAGAGTCCAGGCGTCCCGTATAAGAGTGTCTCAGACAATTTCAACAAAGTCCGCATAAGTCCCTCTCACTCGCAGTTAGTGGAGTCCCAGAGATAGCCTGCACTGTGTATAAGAGCGTCTCACTTGCGTCTAGCGCTAGTCGCCCATAAGAGCCTCTCACTCGCTGCCAGCAGTGGCCTGCGGATTATAATAAGAGAGCCTAATGTTTGGAGTGAGAGGCTCTTATGGGCGACTAGCGCTAGACGCAAGTGAGACGCTCTTATACACAGTGCAGGCTATCTCTGGGACTCCACTAACTGCGAGTGAGAGGGACTTATGCGGACTTTGTTGAAATTGTCTGAGACACTCTTATACGGGACGCCTGGACTCTGGACAGACATGCCGTCCCTAGCGAGGAGAATAGACTACCCTCTCTACGCGGCGGCCTGGCTTCCGAGTGAGAGGGTCTTATGGACGACTAAGGCTAGAAGCAAGTGAGACGCTCTTATACGCGCTAGGCCACTGCTGCCAGCGAGTAAGAGGGTCTTATGGGTGACTAGCGCTAGACGCAAGTGAGACGCTCTTATACGCGCTAGGTCACTGCTGCCAGCGAGTAAGAGGGTCTTATAGGCGACTAGCGCTAGACGCAAGTGAGACGCTCTTATACACAGTGCAGGCTATCTCTGGGACTCCACTAACTGCGAGTGAGAGGGACTTATGCGGACTCTGTTGAAATTGTCTGAGACAGTCTTATACGGGACGCCTGGACTCTGGACAGACATGCCGTCCCAAGCGCGGGGAATAGGCTACCCTCTCCACGCGGCGGCCTGGCTTGCTTGCCACCAGTCGCCACTGCCGATCGCCCTACTCCCGCTTCCTACTAGCTCCACCCAAGGACGGCATTACTGTCCTGCAGTGTACGCCCTTTTGCTCTTAATGCGTAGCAAGAGACAATTATACGCCCACTTTTTCGTATATCGTCGACCTTGCGCTTTCTTCGCTTTCGCCGATTTTAAGCACATTTCAACGGTCTCCTGTTGCTCGAGGGGAAGAGATGAAATAGCCTCGCGTACCACACTTGCCTTCCGCTTGCTGCACTCATTTCGCACTTCCACGATCCGCTGTTTCAGGTGAGATACCTACACAACAAAAAGTACGAAAAGAATATTTTTAGTTTTTTAATTTGAATGATACAAAGTATGGTAATCACGAAAATGTGAGGTAATATTGCAAACAGCGAAAGCCTATCAACTGTTTTGTTGTAAACCAACAACTGTACTTGGTACAACTCAGAATATAATGAATTTATTGCTCATCTTACTTTTCGTTGCAGAGTCTCGTGCCTTTTTCTCAGCAGTCGTAACTTCGTTGTTACCCGCCCCTTCTTAGCCGCATTCGTCGTCTTCGTTCGATGTGATTGCCTCATTATATTTTTTCGTAAATAGCGACATTTGAGGCACCTCTCGTAGGTACGGTTCCTCACATACGTTTCATCAACTTTGACGAAAATTGAGCAAAATCTCGAACGACTGCAAATTTAGATTTTTTCTTTCAACTCGCATAACGTAAATATCGGATTCTTTATTCTTATTATTTCTCTTATTTGTAAAATGATGCCTTATATTTTTTCACGAACCCAAAGCTCTCTCTATGAGAAATAAACAATACAATTTTTTTTAATAAAATAAAAATACGTTTACATACGTTTGTTTTGTCTGACCGGTGCCAACACATTCCTTCATCATCTCCAATGCTCCCAGCATTGTTGTCAAATCTGTGAAAGTCCTCACTGCATCTAGTTGGACTTGTATTTTTCGGTCTGCCAGAGATACCTGCAAAATACACTCATTATACAGCTTGCGATGTAAAAAAAACCTAATATTCCAAAACTGTTTCTGATACAAGACTTACTGTTACCGTTAGGTCATTCTTGACCGACAAATACACCCTCGATTCTAGCGTGAGCGGTGTCAGATGAACTAAAACTACTTCTTCAACATTGCGGCTCCATGCCCAACTCTCTCTCCACTGGCTAGCTGCTAGATCAGTCATCAGATTTTCGATGTTGTACGAAACTACGGCGTCTGTCATCAGACTTGTCATGTCTTTTGTCTCGCTGTCAAAATCACTGATGTCGTGACTGTCTGCGAGACCCCGCGACGTGCAACCGTTGTCTACCGCTTGGCGTGTGCTGGCATTATCCACAGCTTCCGACGTGCTCTCAATTGACCATTGGTCAAGCTGTACAAACAAAACTCAGTATATACCTGATCTGTAATTCATGTTCTTCATTCGTTACGAAGAAATATTGGCTGATCTAAAAAGTATTTTCCGATTTATTCATTCAAAGTTAATAAAAAATCCGATTTATTCATTCCAAGTTAATAAAAAATCGGAAAATAATTTTTAGATCACCCAATAAATCAGTATTATGAGTATTGTAAACTTACGATTTCAGGTGACTGCGGCATTTCACGAATTGCCCCGGCAACTGGGCATGCATCCTTTCGTAGCACGTACCTCTCTCGTTCAATAGAAACTACCGTTCCATCAGGCATTGGGTGAACGAAGTGCGTGATGATATCCTCAGCAGCAAAGTGATGTTGACACACAACATTTTTTGTTGTCAATGGAGCCGTTGTTCCGATTGCAGCCGACCATGCTTCGGCTGCAGTCTACAAAATAAAAATATATTATTAACCGTTATGTAAAATATAAGTGAAGCAAGAAATTCTGGGAGAAGACGGAGTTGTTATAGATGCGACCAATTAAATAAAAAAAAAAAAAAATTAAATATCTCGGATCACTACCAAATATTTGGTAGTCTTAGACATTTGGTATTTTCAAATTTATATTTAATTTCTGCTTTTCTGGAAGAAATATTAACTGTGCTGCTTGAAGATCTAACTTTGTGTGATCGACAAAAACTCTGGTATCAACATGATGGTTGTCCAGCTCATTTTGCACGGATAGCTCGCAATGTTGTCGCCCGAAAATTTGGTAATAAGCAGATTATTATGTAGTATTACTATTATTATGTATATTATTAAGCAATGTCTGGAACAATTTTTTTGTGACGTCGATAATTACCGAGATATTTAAGGTGGTCAAGTTATGTGAAAAACCCGGTCTATCTGGCAATGGACAGATATGGCTGGATGATGTTGATAAAAACAATCTAAATTAAGGATGTAATTACCTTTGGGACACCAAATAAATGCACTGGATTCTCTTGAAGGAATTTCCTCTTTTTTAATTCGTCCGGATCTCCTGTGGAGCAGCCTGGAACTGCACATCGCTTGCCCATGTCCACTGATAGTATTGAAAATGAATACGAATTTCATTACTACATTTGAACATTAATCTTTTTGATTTATAAAATCTGCTTTGCAATCCTTCAGTAATTTAATATCAAAAAAATTATTAGTAACTTACATGCAAGAAGTCAGCGATATTAAATAATTCTTCACTATGGCGTCTAAAAACAAATTATTTGAAGATACCGCGCAATTATCACCATAAACTGTTCCATATCATTTCAAGAGATAGGCACTACTCGTGTTAGAAAGTACTGTTTTCAGCGCTGCTCATGGCTCACTTTGGAACTTACTACTAGAGCCATGTTTTAGGCCCGTTTTTTCAGCATTCGGACATTGAAGTTTGGTCTCCTCCTGTCTAGGCTCCATGGGTGTGACGTATGCGACAACGTTCGATATAGTTCAGGAATCCGGCTATAGTGGGTATACGTTTCAGCGATATCAAACCCGCGATTATTCAAACGACAAATATAGGATATGTTTAATCGAAGAAATTATTATTAAGAGATTCAGTTATAAAAGGATAACTCTGAGAGAATCGATACATGCAAGTGGTGACGTTGTAATTATTTAAGAAATTATATTATAAACCTTATAATAGACGTTCTTTTAGTTATGAATACCAGAACTGTATTCCCTCTGTTATTTAAAAGGCGTCCAGCCTAGTTATGTTTATTTAAACCTTTTGATTTACGTTAAGAGTGTTTAATGCCAGCAAGTCAAGTGCCAATGATTGAAATGGAGACGGTTGGCCCTTTCTTCGTAGAATCGACCGTCAGCAACGGCTAGTATAAGCACACAGTCTTCTTCCCTTGTTCCTTCTGAACTCGCACCTGATTGGCTAAAACTATGTTGGTAGGAGAATCTTTGTAAAGACTCCGGGGGTGAGTCCCAGGAGTTTCGAGTTTGAAATAAAGACTTGTGTATCGACCTTCGATCAGAGCAGATCGCAGTTGATATATATACGTTTATATCTTAATATTCACTTTTATTTCGTAAATATCCTTCCAAATTCGCAAGGTGAGTTCCCACTCTTTACCAACGGAACCCAGCAGCAAGGAACATTGAGTGGGATTCTCAAGTATCCCGCGGAATTAGGCGCTCGGAGCGTTACACTTGGGATTTTCGGGGCGCCACCTACCCGCCGGGATTGGAACTACAATTTTACTATAGTATATGCTTGACATACCCCCACCACGTCCTCCGCACCTCTATACCCATCTACACTCAACGCTGCCAGTTACTGAAAACAGATTTCGGAACACATCCTGGATCATAAATCTCGCAACAATTGTGAGATTTGACCAATTAAACGTGTTTTAGTGGTGGTGGTCAAGTCCTTAGCAGTGGTTCTGCTGAACATAGCCAATGTCTCGAAGTCGTCTTTTCGATATTTTTGCTAACAGGAAATTCTCCCCCCCCCTTCCTTTTCATCTCTCTTTTACTTACTTATCTTTAGATTCTATCTCTTCTCTCTCTCTCTTTATCTTACTCACTCACTCGCACTCAATATTTTGGATCAACAAAATTAATGGAAGTAATTTCTACCTAATCTTCAAATACTTACCTTACAATTTTCTGTAACACTATTTATGTTTAGACTCTAATTTTTACTGTATAGGAAAATAATTATGGTGATTAAGAAATAATTGTATAATATAATTAGTTCTCTGAGGTCTTTTTTATTTTAATTTCTTACAGTTCCTATAACTCTTAAATTATTATCTTACTTATATTTTAACTTAGATACAGCAATATTTTCTGAGATACAATATACATTAGATGCTTAATTTCTTCCTTATCATGATTTTTGTTTTATTTTCTTCTGGATGCTGCTCTCCATTTCTTGAGCGACTTTACTGTTGAAACCACTGAAAGAAACAAATGCGAAATAAATTTAAAAAAATGAGTAGATTATTGCAATCTTGTAAATAGAAAAACTAATTCAGTTATTGAATTCTTTGTATTCATCTTGTTTTACTCGCCTTGAACAACCCAGAACTCTTTTTGGAAGAAATATTACAAAATTCCAGCCTTTAAAAGGCAATGTCTGAAAGAATAACAACATGAAACACTTAGACGTGATAAATCATAAAGCTTCACAATAGTAATGAAATTATATATACAAGATGTCCCAGAAAATCATTTACGAATGTATTCATGGTACGACTGTATTCATGGTAATTCATCCCTTAGCAAAATTTAGCATTTGTCATAGTGTTTTATCAAAGAGAATCAAAGGTGACTAGTGGTAATAGAATGAGAATCCACTGGTTACCATTGATTACCATTAATAAAACATCATAACTAATGGTAGATTTTGCTAAAAGATAGTCACTCCTAAAACACTAAATATATTATTATTATTAATTACCTTATTTTCATTCTTGAGGAAATATAAATATCAAAATGCTGCTATTCATATTGATTCTTCATGAGTTAAAGGAGCCCAGCATTTACAACTGTCACCTGAAAAAATAACAGGATAAATGACTTATAGTGGATAGATGACACTGCTTTGAAATAACACTATGGAATTACTTATAGAGAGTATCCCAAATAATGGTTAAGAAATGTATTTCTGGTACCTGTAATTCATGTATTTGTTCTTGACATATTCTACTATTTATTTTGTTTGAGATGTCTTAATAAAGCGTAAGCTCATTCTTGAGTCTTAACATTTTTTTTACGAATATTGCCTCCATAAATGCAAGTAGTCCAGCATTTAAAAGTGATTGTCACCTGAAAAATTAATAACGTGAATCATTTATGTTTGATAAAGGATACTGTTTTACAATAGTTTTCAAAATTATATACAGGATATGGCAAGAAACCATTAACTAATGTATTCATAGTGCACATAATTCATCACAAACACTGTGTATACACATGCAAGCAATAATACTTGAAAACTTAAGAAATAAGGTATAGTAAGAATACGATGAAACTAAATACTTAGCATTTCTTACAGAACATTATATATTACACTGGTCCTTCATCCTGTAAACATACACAAAATTATCAATATACTGTTTCAATCAATCATATCAAATTAAGTTAAAATAAAAGAGATTTAATCAATGAGGAACTGTGTTGGAAACTTAGTTATACATCTGCGTCATAAGACCAATCTAACTTTCAGTTTTTAAATTAAGTTATAAATACCATTCGAAATAGATTCTTACCTAGTTTTGTATTGCGTTGTACATATTTATGTCATAAAATAAATTGACAAAACCATGTACACCTTTGAAATTCACATCAATGAAAGCGAAAATTTTGACACTTCTGCATTACACGATTGATGTACGGTGCCGTCATATTACTATATAATATTGTCGCTTAATGATCCTAAGTAATAGATCTCGCTGTTCTTTTTATGCAACGTAATTCGTGCATTTAAAGAGAATACTAAACAACTTGGTTTGTCATTATCAATTGTGACTGTTGTTGTCAGCTAATTTATGGTAGCTGACGAAATCGTCAACATTGGCATGTACATATACAAGGTGGTTCACTAGAAATAATATCTACTTTGGTGGTCAAGACGCGAAAAAACGTTTAACATTAACATTATTTGAACGGTTCCGAGGAACGTATCTGCTTTTAAAAGACTATTTTCAAATCATACGTTGAATTACATTTTTTCGAATATTCACAAATAAAGTAAATACTTAGGTGTTCAGTTTTTAATTGATCACTATGTATATTACAATATTGCTCTAGCGAACGATACCAGCGCCATCTTTCGGGTAAAAGAGAAATAAAAAACAAGCAACTAGCCCCATCCGTCGGCGTAAAAATGCGATGGATGTGCGAAGACGTCGACGACGACGACGACGACGGAACTGAAACTGAAATGAAATCCATCGTCCCTCGAGCACTCATATATCATCATATATATCTCTGTGACCATCAATCAGGAATATATAAAATTAATATCAATTTAATCCTTAACTCCTCCTGATGTGTAGTCATTCCTGAAACATTAGTTGTAGAACCAATACAGAGAGATATTTCGGGTATAATAGCCACGGTCGTCGAGCGGCATCATTTTGGGGCCTATGTTAGCACGTATAAGGCGAGTTGACTCGCGTCAAGAGACTCTGTCAGCCGCTGCCTGTACCGCTGGTTGCCTGTACTTAGCGCGAGACTCGACCGAGTCTCTTGAACTCTGTCAGCCGCTGCCTGTACCGCTGGTTGCCTGTACTTGGCGCGAGACTCGACCGAGTCTCTTGATCATCATATATATCTCTGTGACCATCAATCAGGAATATATAAAATTAATATCAATTTAATCCTTAACTCCTCCTGATGTGTAGTCATTCCTGAAACATTAGTTGTAGAACCAATACAGAGAGATATTTCGCGTATAATAGCCACGGCCGTCGAGCGGCATCATTTTGGGGCCTATGTTAGCACGTATAAGGCGAGTTGACTCGCGTCAAGAGACTCTGGCAGCCGCTGCCTGTATCGCTGGTTGCCTGTACTTGGCGCGAGACTCGACCGAGTCTCTTGACTCTGTCAGCCGCTGCCTGTACCGCTGGTTGCCTGTACTTGGCGCGAGACTCGACCGAGTCTCTTGATCTGTCAGCCGCTGCCTGTACCGCTGGTTGCCTGTACTTGGCGCGAGACTCGACCGAGTCTCTTGATACCTCCGTGAACTTGGCCGGCACACTTTGACTTTTTGAACTTTTTCTTTTGCAGATCGTTTGTAGGTCGTTTGTAGGTATTTGTTGGATTAATTAAAACATTTGTTGGTTAACGGTTTATTTAAAAAATCAAAAATAAAAAAGTACGTGAAGTTGGCCGTAATTTTTTTATTTTTTCATCTATCTTTGTTTTTAACGTTGCCAATCGACGCGGAATCGTTTGTAGGTCACAAATAATCCAATTAGTATATTTGTTGGATCGTTATTTCAATAAAATTAGCAAAAAACGTATTCGGTGCAATGTACGCAGGACGGTAATACGACCACGGGAAGTTGGCCGTAATTTTTTTATTTTTTTCATCTATCTTTGTTTTTAACGTTGCCAATCGACGCGGAATCGTTTGCAGGTCACAAATAATCCAATTAGTATATTTGTTGAATCGTTATTTCAATAAAATAAGCAAAAAACGTATTCGGTGCAATGTACGCAGGACGGTCATACGACCACGGGAATTTGGCCGTAATTTTTTTATTTTTTCATCTATCTTTGTTTTTAACGTGACCAATCGACGCGGAATCGTTTGTAGGTCACAAATAATCCAATTAGTATATTTGTTGGATCGTTATTTCAATAAAATAAGCAAAAAACGTATTCGGTGCAATGTACGCAGGACGGTCATATGACCTCGGGAAGTTGACGGCAAAAATCGTAATTAATGATAAATGTTTATTTAATTGGTACTTAATCGATTCGAAATCGTTTGTAGGTTACAAATAGAGTAATTAGAACGTTTGTCGGTAACTGGTGCGAAAAATAAATGTAAATGACTGGATCGTTCTCGGTGCCGGCAGTGATAATTGATATCTGCAAGAAAATGTGTGTATTTTGGCAGAAAGTTGTAATAAGTTTTCGTAATTTAATTGCAATCCTGTGCGTAATCGTTTTGAAGTTACGAGTTCCCCTTTCTTTTTGCATTCCCCTTCCCCCGTGTATTGCGATAGCTGTTCTTGCGAGACCCTGGGCCATTTTCGTGGTCCAGTACGTCACAACGCATATCAAATATTAACTAAGAATGCATTACTTAGCAGACGCTACAGGGATGAACCAGTACATCTAGACAAATCTTTTACATTTATTCAACAGGTACATTTATTTTAGGCTTTATAGTGACTTAGGTTAACCAATTGCCAAGATATTAATATTAGTATCGATTTCCTGATCATCATGACTGCTACGATTTCTTGCATGAAATAATATTGTATAAAAGATCTTCTGATAGCCACTATAACATAACATCTGTCAGTGTTGTTCGAATCAATAGATCTCGAAACGGAGTAAAAATTGGCACGAGCTTTATAGAATTGCAAACTATTTAACAAAAAGAATGTTTGTTTTCATACTATGATTATTGTGATGACTAGTGGCGCGAGACGCATTCGTTATATTTATCCTAAATGTATGGATAAATATAAGCTGGGCAAAGTTAGCTATACAACTTTAATTTTTTAATTATAAATGATACCAATCGGTTGGTTGTCGTTTGGTAGTGATTGGTAGTCTAATTAAAATGTTTGGTGGTCAATCGTTTAATTACAATAATTATTATAAATATAATGAATACGGCGTCGCATGCATGATCCGTGTGACGGCACAGCTGTTTATGCCGTGAATGACAAAAATTAATTGTGACAATCAAAATGCGATAAAATGCACAAATCATCGTGCAGTTTGTGCAATTGATGCGCAAATCCGCTACGCGCATAGCAAAAGTGTGAGTGAGATATGATCATCTCCAACGAATTCAGACGTACATAGAAGTGTATTTCTTATGACCCTCTTGAAGCTCGATTTTGTTGGGGATAGGGGTTAGTTCCTATCCCCAATGGGTAGAGGCGCTGGCAGCACCGCTGGCTCTGTGTGGTACATCAATATATCACCGACGCGCGTACACTACTCTAGAACCAGAAAAAGAACAGGCTCCGCCTTTTATTCTATCCTATCTCTCGTTCTCCTACAGCTGTAATGCCTTGGGGATATGATGCGGTCTCACTCTTGCGCTCCGCCTCCTCTAATCCGTGGTGGCGATTTCACTCTCGCTCCGTCTCTCGTACTCTCGTACTCTTAATACATTGGGGATATGATGCGGTCTCACTCTCGCTCCGTCTCTCGTACTCTTAATACATTGGGGATATGATGCGGTCTCACTCTCGCTCCGTCTCTCGTACTCTCGTACTCTTAATACATTGGGGATATGATGCGATTTCACTCTCCCTTTTTCAGACCGCCCACTGGCGTGGCCTGGCGTGTTCGAGTTCTGACCATCGACATATAGTACTGGACTGCTCACTGTAGCCGCAGAAAGTGTACCAGGGAATAGAAAGAGAGCGCGAATCGTAAGGACCGTTCTGTCCTTTTCTATCATTTTTCTATTGGTCGAAAGGTTTCTGGATGGAAGGGGTTCAGGACTGTAATATGCAAAATAAGAACCATGTGAAAGATTACTCCGCACATCTAGAATGTATGTACGTTGTTACAGTCGAATCATGGAGACAAAAGCCTCCGTGAGTCAAATCTCAATTGTAGTGTTTACTTTATTGTAGTTGAGTTTATCAAAATTCAATATTACTAAAAAAAATGGTGATTCGCTGTTGTAAGTGAGGGCTACCGCGAGACCTGTATTTTGAGCCCAATACGATAAGTTTTCACAACTAAGTAAAATGGTAAAATAACCTTAAATTTTATGATTAACATAAAATTAAATCAATTGTTCAACTTATAAAATATATAAATAAAGTTCATCGTGAAACGTACATTTCACTGCGCGGGGTTCCCTTATTCCTGATTCCGCTCCTGCCCAAGAGAAGGACAGAACGGTCCTTACGATTCGCGCTCTCTTTCTATTCCCTGGTACACTTTCTGCAGCTACAGTGAGCAGTCCAGTACTATATGTCGATGGTTCTGACTGACGTCACAGCGCGATCGTCGCGCCATCGAGTGGATATTTGAGTCGGAGAATACTTGTCTTCAAGCTAAGCACATGGTAGAAGTATACCAGGTATGTTCAGTTCATGGACACATTTTCGACCACTTCTGCGCAGCCCGAAGATTCCGCCATTTTTTATAACACTGAAGACCACGGTCTTACATACAGGTCTTGAAACTTGCGTGGTGGGGGTACACCGCTTAAAATAATGAAAAAAGTTTCCCGTCATGGCCACTAGTGGCGTGAGCGGTAAAGTAAGGTTGTATGCGAGAGAGACAGAATCGTTCTGTCATCTCTTTCTAACCTTCATAACCGTATTGCTTGTTTCAATGACATATTTGTAGAATGTACGCGAGAATTGGATCATATTTGATGGAAAATGGTTGTTGCACTATGTTTTCTCGAAAATAAACAAGTTCCCTTCGACTCAAATAAACCTCGAAGATGCTTGGAAAATGAATGTGAATTATTTTCACACCCTTTCAGATGAAGTAATGTTTGGTGTAGTGGAATTATGCACGATTCATGATTGTAATACTTTAGGTTCGAACCCAAGTTCTTTTTTCCCTCATATTCCGATATTGGTTTTAAATAAAAATAAGTATGAGCAATTATGCTTCAATAATTTTTTTTTTTTTTCTATTGATATACTAGTTCTATCACGAAAGCGAGTATCAGCAGTGATGCTTTACTTGGTTTTTAATTGATCTTCAATTTATTCCAAGATTCTGAAATATTACACCGATTACTCAAGAATACTGAAGCACGTCTAACCTGGTCTAACCCTGCTCAGATCTACCGGAAATCATTCCTTCCTTTCCTTATGGCTGACTCTACCGGAAATCCTCCAAAATTTAGAGGTTGTGTTGTCAAACCTTACCTTACCGCAGCGCCAACTAGTTGCAGCGTCAGGAAACAAAAATATTTAGCGTAAGCTTCATCCCCCACCACGCTGAAATTGGAAGAGTTTCAAGACCTGTATGTAAGACCGTGCTGAAGACTCTATGTCGCGGTGTCCATGGAAACGAGACGCCAAGACTGGGAGCCTCATTGGCTAGACAATTTACCCGGCAACAATGGCGGAATCATCGAGCAGCAGCTTATTGGTCCTCTACGACGGAGATGCGTCAGAACATACCTGGTATACTTCTACCAGAGATGAATAGGGAGATTGCCAATGGGCCGATATTCTTGAAACCAATTTTATTTGAGAGTAAACGCGCCACCTGAGCGGAGGGCCGCCGAACCGTACCCACGTTTTTGATTGGTGGAGTATATATAGTGCGACGATATTTCGCTCGTCGGCAAACCCAAACGCAATAAAATCGGAAGTCGGGAACGGAAGTGGTTTCCGCAAACTCAAAAGCTATTGTTGGGCGCCAGGTACCCTCTAAGGAGCACCACGAGCTCGGGGCTCGTTATCGATACTAGACAGATCGCGAGAGATTATCGGTCCGGGGTAACCAATTGCCACCAGGCAAACTAAACCTAAATGAGCCACCAGGCAAACTAAAACTAAAGGCACCACGGCCACGCAAAATCAGATAGGGGCACCACGGCCAAGAAAAGGTACTAACGTAACTAACCTAAAGGCACCACGGCCACTCAAAACAGATAGGGGCACCACGGCCAAGAAAAAGAATATAAAACGTAACTAAACCTAACGGTTACCCGGAACTCAGAAGATATCACTAAATTAGACCACTATCCGTCCTCGGGCACGCCGCTTCGGAGGCTAGCTCGTCGGAAGCGTCGCGGCGTTCAAGAGGTTAAGAAGGGACAAACTCGGCCAAGGACTTAGAGGAAAGTAATACGCAAAACTACAAGAAAATAATCAAAATTAATTAGTTAACGCACCAGAGCTGTATTAGGCAAAACAAAATTCCACTGGATCAATCAATTCAACAGGAATAATACAAAAGCATTAACTCAGGCATTAGTGAGGGTGCGAGCGAAAGCCAAGCATAAGTTTACAAAAGTCTTAAAATTAATTCACATTAATCGATAGTCAAAATCGGAATCTATACAATGCAAAAGAGAAATAAGAATCGCCAAATAGAATATCGGGAACAATAGACGCAACATCATTATCGAAAAATAACGACCGAAAGCGCTACGCGTGAGCGCGCACGCGAGGAAGACACGGGCACGCGGGTTCGGTACTTCTACAAGACGCAATCCACGGAAAATGATACAGTCGTAAGCATAGAATTCCTCGAAATAAACTAACAAAGTCGTTTTGAACTAAAATAACAGACCACGATAACAGCCGAAAATCGGAACGCAAGGAACGGCAGAGGAACGGCAGCGGAACGATCTGCGCGGTTCCAATTCTCGCACGCGTGAAATTATAACCGCGGTCGACAATCGTAATACGAAAGAGTCACGCAAAAGAAATTATCGTTACGGAAGAACCCGAAAAAGGATTATACGCGCGGGTTCGTTAACACCACTTAGAAAATCGCGAACACGAAAAATAGCACAATAATTAGAAATGTCACAATAAATTAATACAGAATATGGCACACCAGAAATATATCACAGGCAGAAAAAATATGGAATATTAGAACGAATATTTAATTATTGTTGCACGGCACGACGTTCTCGGAACAGATAGTACAACTTCCAAACCGGCTGAAGGCTCGGCGTCGAGGAACGTAAACACTAAGGTCGCCTCGAAGGGCGCCTGGCGCGTGACGTCAGAGGGACGTACGCGACACGTGAAATTCCAAAAAAAGGTTCTCAGTGAAACAGACAAAAATACATTAAGGTTTGGCAACGATAATTAAATACGAGAACACCAGCAGGAATTCACAGAAAGTTCAATAGAAAATATCGCACACAAAAACAGAATTATGAAAATCGGAAACATAAGTCGCAAATCAAAGCGTGAAGCAAGTGAAAAGATTTAATTAATGGAGCCCAGTTAACGCAAAGAAAATTATAGAAACAGTGTGAATCGAAAAGATCAGAATAAATACGGCGTGGGCTCGCCACTGACTTTAACGGAACTTAAAGTTCGAAAATCTCTCAGTAATTAGACAAAAGCAGAAAAATAATACTTTTACGGCAATCGATATCTCATAACAATAGGCACAATAGAATAAATTGGCAGCGAGAAAATCTGGCTGAAGAACAACCAAGCCGGTCACCCGGGGTCAAGCGTTCAAACAGGCGGATTCCCACGTTTCCGTTAGCGAAGATTCCAGAAAAGTTAATCACAGAAAAGTATAAAGCATAAATCAGATAAGAAAGCGCAAAATCGGAAAACTCAACACTATCACTAATAACGGCACTATTGTCCTTTATAAGGTATTCGGCGGGAAGACATTCGCCCGACAACGACAAAGAAAATTCGTCACCGGCTAAACGGACGGTTTAGCCGTGCACGCGTCTATAATCTTCAACACAAAAATCCGAAAATATTAAAGGAAAGCGAAAGATCTCACCACAATAAACTGAAAGCGTAAAGCGTCAAGCTCAGTAAATTCCCAAAAGCCCTCAAGGCAAGAATCCTCCTGGTCTCTTTATCTCTCCCTTTATCTCTATCTCTCTCTTTTTCTCTCTTAGAGGCGCTTGATATTATTTAAACGTGGTTTCGCTCTGATACTTCGCACGACAATGGGTATGTTCAGCAGAAACACCGCTGAGGGAGCAAATACATTTGATTGGTCAAATCTCACAACTGTTTCAAGATTAACGATCAAAAGACCAATCAAATGTATTTGCTCCCTCAGCGGTGTTTCTGCTGAACATACCCAATGGTTTATCGATCCTCGATCGCTGGCGAGCGGGCGTAGGTGAGGCGGGACGGCACCGGAATCGGACGGACATCGACGAGGATAGCCGAGCTCTCCCGAGCGTCGACGCACCGCGACGGAAGCGGCCGAACGGAATCGAGCGGCGATCCTGACGGCACGGTCCTCGAAGCACGCTGGGCCTTGCGGGTTGAGGAGGCGCAGGCGGCTTCTCAGCCGGACGGAGGCGCTGTCGTGGGCGGTCAGCCGACCTTAGGCGGCCCAGGGAGGAAAATCTCGTCTCCCTGCCGGTCGTATCGGCGGCGGATAGGCCCAGAGGGCAGCCCTCGCCGGCCGACGGAAACGGCGGAGCCCCCTCCCGGGTGCTCCTGGGCTTCTTTCGGCGTCGTGGCAGCAGCAGGTTCCCGGCGACTTCCAGGTCGGCGGGCATCTCTTGTCCGGTGGAGGCGGCAGGGCATCCTTGTCCGCTTGTCCAAAATTCTCCCCAAAAGCGGCATCAAACAGCCATAACGTCATAACGTCACGAAATCCTCACAAATCTCCACGGCGACGGTCTTGTCCTCACGCCCGTAGTTCGTTGTCGAGAGACTCGAGAGTAGAGATTGCATATAACGTAATAGAAGCAAAATAATAATTAATCGCAAGAAACGTAATCGGAACTGACAACAAGGACGATAGTGGACGTTCACAAACGGAAAACTTAAGAATAGCGTAACATACGGAATTTCGCTGGTGGATTGTCGTGCGGAGCTTAGGTAGCGTGAAAAAAAACAGTTTAGTAATTTTTGTGGCGAGATTCGGAAGAATCACGTCACAATAGATATACTATGCGTGATATTCGTGAGCTCCGTGAGACGCATAGACTATAACGGGTGGCACTTTAAAGCGTATGTTTTCTATTGTCGACGCGTCACCTAGACGGAGAAGCTTCGAACCATACCCACGTTTTTGATTGGTCAAGCGTATGTATCAGAGTACTCTAGCAAACTCGAAACGTGTATAACAACTGAAATACAGTTTTTCCAATCTGTACGTCACGGTAACCAAACATCATACGTGCATGGTAACGAGTCAACGTGCGAGAGTTTCGGGTTCGAGACCCGATTATTATTACTTTTTTTTTATTCATGAACAATGCTTATTGAATATAGTAATTAACTTGGAATGTAGCAAATGCATGATTGTATTATACTATATACATTTTATTATATTATACAGTCGTGTCTATTTTTATGCCGTTGATACGTTCCACAGAAACCAGCATATAAAAAATATAAGTAAAGTAGAAGGAGGAACCCGGAATTTTCATGAACCTTTAAAACCGCATTAAAAAGCCACCTGCAAATGGATTTTACCTATTGAAATGCTATATGTACATATATTCCGCATATAAAGATCGCGAGGTACATAATACATGGGTATGTCCAGTCTATTGACATGTAGTGTGGACTACGCGATCACTACCTTAGATCCTTTGAAAAAGTGTCCACTCAAATAAACAAAGAGGAAATGAGGTGGCGGCCAATTGTTCTCCTTTTCTAATGTTCCCATTGCCTATGTTTTCTATACTCTCATACTACGGCTGCTGGTTAGAAAAAGATAGGGCTTGGCCGCCACCAGTCGTTATCTTTTTCTGTCAGCCGACCATTTTTTCTGTCTATGCGTAGTCCATAGTATATGTCGATGGACCAGTCTATTTGTACTGATAAGTGGAGGAAACGGTATGAGAAATGAAGTTCCGAATGAGACTTCGTAGTGATGAAACCTCATACCATGCTCAAGTTCTACAGACCAATAGGCAGCCAATTTTGAGAAAAAGAGCCCTAAAGTTTGTAT
Source organism: Cephus spinipes (assembly GCA_963971525.1). Taxonomy (NCBI): domain Eukaryota; kingdom Metazoa; phylum Arthropoda; class Insecta; order Hymenoptera; family Cephidae; genus Cephus; species Cephus spinipes. Next base: position 17,615,164 of record OZ020572.1, on the reverse strand, counting down.
GGGAACTTATACAGGGTCCGCCAGAACTACCTGACCCGGTGGGTATGGCGGTGATCGGGAGGCTTCACTGATCACGAATATGACCTTCTTTTTGTCCGGAAGGTCATAGTTTTTAAATGGGAGCAGGTCAAAGTTGACCAATCAGAGGGAGGCGTCAAGAGAAACGTAGGCGCCTGCGAACTCTGAGTTTTCTTCCCTCGCTTTTGTTTTTCGGTGGCTACGGGCAGGATGACGTCAGCCGAAGACATGCTTATGGGATGTCACTCGCTGAGAACGGAGGTTCTCAGTTGAAAACTCAAGCAATTAATGAAAACTGCAATGTCCTATGATAATGCCACATGAATTACACAGATATCTCTGTGACGTCTTACGTATATTATCTTGATTTTGCTTTTCTTTTATTGATCTCCAGCGATTCGTGCTACATCCCGTTGATGACTTTTCATATGAATAAAGCATATTCCCTAAGAATTTATTATTCCTTGTACGATATAATACAGATCTTTTGTAGTAGGCAAATCCAAAATCTGTCACCTACAAGTATTACGCAACTTGGCGTGGCCGATAAAAGCGTTACACGTATCTATTATTTTCTCTCTCAGAGCCCATACTATGTCAGTATTAAATACCTTCCATGCTTCTCTAGCTTGATTTTACAATTAATGTTATTATTGCAAGACTAAAGTTATTTGCAATAAAGTTGCATATCGTACAGGGAATAATAAATTCTTAGGGAATATGCTTTATGCTGTGACGTTAATTTTTAACGCCACAAAAGTCTCGATGTGGTACTCGCGTGCTTTTGATCACGGGACGCAGTACCGTCCCTCGGGAGAGATAATATCCGACTGTACCGGCCAAGAACTCCAGGGTCCCGATTACTAAAATTAAGGAGATTAGACTAATTGTTTTTGTATACGATAACTTTCATGCGATACGCCGAGCCAACTTAACGCCGAGGAAGCAACCAGCAGAGAGAAGTCATCCTCTCTAGTATCGTCGGAGGAAAGCAGCCGAAGGTTACGCCAGGGAGCGTGGAAGAACGCCAACGTCAGCAGGCGCCTCCACCCCGTTACGCCCGGTCCCGAATAAAGTAGGGAACCGAAGTGCAGAGAACATCGCCATGGACTACATCACGTCTCGTCAGTCCCGGTACCGGTGCCCAGCTAAAGGCACCCGTATCGAAGAGGGAGCTCAGGGAGCTACCCTAGGCCGAGGGATCGCGACCTCCGCCACTGCAACGTCCCGTCAAACCAGGACCGGACTGCAGCATCTACCCGTCACTACCTGGACGCCAAGAAGACACGGCAAGAAGCCCCGTCGAGCGTCCGCACGTTCCGAGTCTCGCGAAAAGGCGACGTACGCCCTAGTATCGCGCGTAGACTTTAAGGGAACATAGAATTTCCGTACCATCCTTCCCAGTATCGTAATTATACGATCCGTTGGAGGCTCTGGTTAAATCTCTACTCTAGTATAGAGCATCTCGCATCGGGTAGTTAACGAATTATTTTTGTAGAATCAATAATTGTCGAATTAGTCCATTGGCATGTTTTGAATATTTGCGCGTAAGCCCTGATTGGTTGCAATACTCCGCGTAGGCGATTGGCCCATTGGGCCCAACTAGACTTACCGCGAGGGAGCTAGCCCCGACCGGTAAGACGACGAACCCTCGAGGATCATTCTTGCGTAGACAGCCGTCTTGGCCGGTGGTGTTAAGTTTCGTATAGAGAAGAAAGTATCGTTTGTACCAGCAATTGTATCGTTCACGGTAAGCGTCTTGACGCCCGAAAGGACGAAATCTTTAGTACTCTGTGCGTTGTAGATATCAATTTTCTTATAGTCTCGTAATTATCCTCCCGGTTTCGGCTGAGGAGACGTTCGCGTTCCGCCAGAGGAAAAGATTCCGTGCCTTAGCGTGAACTTTTATATTATCTCCTATTAATTGTGTATATTAACCACGTTCTCGGTGACCCTGGATCGTGCTCGTAAGAACTCATGAACTACGCTTCCCGTACGTTCATGAAATTGACATTTGAATAATTATTTGGCGACATTATCTCGAACCTGTTTCTTTTAGCTATTGTCTTTTCTATTTTGTACCGCCTTTTACGCTTTCGACTCTGTATTCTCCTGTGTGAAATCTTCCTACTCGCGTGATACCAATATTCGACGTGTCGTGCATTCACGGCCGCGAATCGCTTAATTTCTGCGTTTCTATTGTAACAACGAACTGTATCGCGAGGGCACATCGTTGTCTCGAGCCCTGTAGGTCACGGGATTCTAGCGTATCGTAGGCCAAATTATTTATCTTTCTTTCACGTGTCTCGCAAGGACCTTTTGTATAGCGTGTAAATTTTATCGTATTTTGTTCGCGTGTCCCGTATAGGACCTCGTCTCGCGCGACTTCGTATTCCGTACTATTTATTTTCGCCATTGTCTTTTTGAATTGTTCATTGTTAATTTACTAAGTCCCCAATAAAAGGGCCCATTGTTATATGTTACTGAACATCTCGCGGTTTCTCAATCTTCTTTCTTTACCATCTGTGCGTTCCCCGCCCCTCTACCATACCTTTCCGTTTCTCTCCTACTAGCCGGAGTCCTCTTAATTTTTCTCGGGAGTTTCGGTTGTTCCGTGACGCAAGGTTGCGTCTGGCGCCCATTTGGCTTTTCTAAGAGAACGAATTTCCCTTTGCGTTTTCCCGGGAAAACTTCAGAGTATCGTCTCTTATATTTGTGGTGCGATCAGGTCGTCTTGCTGCGAGGCGGTTTGAAGAGAAAAATAACGTCACAATGCATATGAAAAGTCGTCAACGGGATGTAGCACGAATCGCTGGAGATCAATAAAAGAAAAGCAAAATCAAGATAATATACGTAAGACGTCACAGAGATATCTGTGTAAGTCATGTGGCATTATCATAGGACATTGCAGTTTTCATTAATTGCTTGAGTTTTCAACTGAGAACCTCCGTTCTCAGCGAGTGACATCCCATAAGCATGTCTTTGGCTGACGTCATCCTGCCCGTAGCCACCGAAAAACAAAAGCGAGGGAAGAAAACTCAGAGTTCGCAGGCGCCTACGTTTCTTTTGACGCCTCCCTCTGATTGGTCAACTTTGACCTGCTCCAATTTAAAAACTATGACCTTCCGGACAAAAAGAAGGTCATATTTGTGATCAGTGAAGCCTCCCGATCACCGCCATACCCACCGGGTCAGGTAGTTCTGGCGGACCCTGTATATCTAAAGGTGTAACTTTAGCTATAAGTGGTTTGGCGGGCGAAGCGGTAGCGTGTCAACTTGATAAGCCAAGGGTTCCCTGCTCGAATTTCTGCGCTCGAGATTTTTAATTTCACGAATTTAATTTAATTTTCTTGTACATAATAAAAATTTAGAAATAAAATGCCAAAAAATTCATGAAAAAAAAAGTTTACAAGCAGAGACTCGAACACGAAAACTTAAAAAGTCACAAGCCTGCATGTTCAATTTTTTTTACATCCAATTTTTTTTAATTGTTATGAGTAGGTATTGAACTTTATAAATAAATTTTACAAAAATGATCAACAAATAAGTAATTTAAATAACTTTTTCAATGTAAAATTCCTTTCACTCTAGAAATGGACTTTGTTGTTGAAAACGATGTGCTATTGAAAACTAATATCAGAAGACATTAAACAATTAATGATTGTTAATAAAACTAGGATTTTCTTAAAAAGTTGATAAAGTGAGGAAAATGGAATTTCACATTGAGAAAATGATTTGTTACTTATTTTTTTATTATTTTTGTAAAATTTATTAATAAAGTTCAATCATTATTCATAAAAATTTTTTAAAATTTCATGCAAAAAGAATTGAACCTTGTGACTTTTTTTTTTAAGTTTTCGTGCCCGAGTCTCTGCTCGTAAACTTTTTTTTCCTTGAATTTTTTGGATTTTATTTCTAAATTTGTTTAATAATATAATAATAATCAAGCAAATATGTATTGCCATACATATCTGTATGTCATACATGTCATACGTATTATACCTGATACGTTTATATTTATTCGCTGTTTGCTTTGAAATGTAGAGCGAACTGCCACTTTCGAGACGCAAGAAACAAATGATGAAAACGCACGGGAGTCACATTCACGGGACTTTTTGGAAAAAACAAAGCGGAGAAGGATGGCACTCTATCTGAATTTTTAATATCATAAATAATATGTATTAAAATGAAGAGCATATTAAAAAAAAAACAATTATTTTATATCGTGATATAAAACGCAAAATATATCTGTTTAGACATATTTTGTTTCATATATTTTTGGGTAGCTTAATTAGGGTGCTTGTATGGACAATCGCATGAAATGCCATAAATTCTGAATTTTTCAGTATATTTGTCAACACACTGTGCAAGCTCTTACGAAGTTTTAAGGGGTTATACACAGTCAGGAGGCCCAGAAAAATTCATTTTTCAAGAATTTTTCTTAAGAAGACCTTTTAATGTATTAAAGTAACAATTTGTACACATATTATGGTAACTTTTAACTGTATTTTAACATCTTTTATTTGTAAAAATAATTATTTTGAGAGTTGCTATAGCTGATCTCCGGGACACCTCTAAAAAAAGGCGTCTTGCGGTGAGCACGATATCTCTAGACTGGATCATTTAAAATGAAAAAACCAAAAATATTTCGTTAATATAATGTATTATCTTGTAATTGATCGAAGGAATAAGCAAAATAATAATTTTTGACAAAATGGGGGCTTCTCAAAAAAAAAATCGATTTTTGACAAAAATTTAGGCCTTAAATTGTTCATAAAATGGAAAATATTTATCGGTGAGAAAAAACCTTCGATCAATTACTAAAAAATATACTTAAAAAGCTTGTGTTAAAAATTCAGACTGATCGGTTCAGCCGTTTCCGAGAAATCTTGCTCACCGACTGTAAAAACGCAGTTTTGAGAAAAACGCGTTTAAAGTTTCAAAAGCACTTTGGAACGCTTTGCCATGTCATTACAAATGTGCGTGTAACTTCGAGAATATTCGCCGGATTGACAAGAAATTTTCTGTGTGTGTACTTAAATATATGTTCATTACGAAAATTAAATTAAAAAAAAATCGATTTTTTGAAAATTTTAACTGTATATAACCCCTTAAAGTAATCGCTTACCTCGTTACTTAAATATTTGAAGTCAACAGTGACCGTTCTATTCAGCTTTATGCATAGGCCTTATAACGTTATAGACCCACACATCGATATATCGTCCCATATCTTTTTCCAAACAAATTCGAGCCATATATAAAATTGATAATAAGTAGTGAACAATATAAGGAAGCTTTACAGAAAGTTTTACTGAGATCGCCTACGTTCTAAAAAAGTAATATCGGTCAGCGTAAATGAATTTTGATTGAAAATCTGTCTATTGCCAAAAAATTGTGGTGAATTGACAACACTGTATTTGAGATAGAGGGGGTCTAATGGTATACGTAACGCACACACTCGTATTTTTGTTACATATATCCTATTCTAAAAAAGTCATGTTACATTTTATCGAATTGCGATATTAGCATTGTTGTCGCTTTATTTGTATCGTGATTGGCTGTCGGTGTCGTCGGTCGACGAGTGTCACATCATCGGCGCTTCGTGTCCAAGTTCACGGCATGTATGTACACTGGGCCACAGAAATGGTGTCAACGGTAGACGCCGTGCGGTGAGGTAAGAGAGGAGATTTGGGCGGCGCCTGCTCGCGTATCTTGGCCTGTGCGTGCGACGCAGAGAGCACTACGGTGAGAGCGAGACGCCAGAGCGTCGCTCGGTGCGTCCTTGTTGCACAGCACTAGTGTAAGCGAGACGTCAACAAGGCCCCTCATTCGCAATAGGGAGCTTGGTGGGGGACCGCTCGTATTCGGGCGCACGCTTTCTCCCTCTCTCTCAGACTAACGCCCTATGACGAGGACAGCTAGTACCCCGCCAAGAATCGAGAAGGAACTATGGGACTTTCGGTAGTGGGAATGAGATAGATTTTTCGATTATCCGTCCTCGTCAAACAGCGTTAGTGAGACAAAGAGAGATATATGCGACGTGGTGGCTAGGAACAAGTGTCCAGCGTCTAACGCATAGCTACCGTGCGCCCGTGCAGCATGAGTGGGGGCGAGACAGCGATAGGTCCCAGAGTTGGCACGCTACCTAGTCTAGATGATACTATTATGAAGCGTCGAAGTTACGTTTCTATTGCGCAGGTAGAAGGGCGTAAGTTTCATGATTTCATTATAAGATTATGCCCTTTTGAAGCGCACTAGAAAAGTAGTAGAAAAATAGGAAAACCATTTACAGACACCCCCTATTTTTCTACTACTTTTCTAGTGCGCTTCAAAAGGGCATAATCTTATAATGAAGTCATGAAACTTACGCCCTTCTACCTGCGCAATAGAAACGTAACTTCAACGCTTCATAATAGTATCATCTAGGCTAGCTAGCGTGCCAACTCTGAGACCTATCGCTGTCTCGCCCCCACTCATGCTGCGCGAATAGGGCGCACGGTAGCTATGGGTTAGACGCTGGACACTTGTTCCTAGCCACCACGTCGCATATATCTCTCTTTGTCTCACTAACGCTGTTTGACGAGGACGGATAATCGAAAAGTCTATCTCATTCCCACTACCGAAAGTCCTATAGATCCTTCTCGATTCTTGGCGGGGTACTAGCTGTCCTCGTCATAGAGCGTTAGTCTGAGAGAGAGAGAGAAAGCATGCGCCCGAATACGAGCGGTCCCCCACCAAGCTCCCTATTGCGAATGAGGGGCCTTGTTGGCGTCTCGCTTACACTAGTACTGTGCAACAAGGACGCACCGAGCGACGCTCTGGCGTCTCGCTCGCACCGTAGTGCTTGCTCTCTGCGTCACACGCACAGGCCCAGATACGCGAGCAGGCACCGCCCAAATCTCCTCTCTTACCTCACCGCACGGCGTCTACCGTGGACACCATTCCTGTGGCCCAGTGTACGTAACATACAGTTTGACAGATTGGGGTTATCGTAGGGCACCAGTTTATTTTAATTTTTATTAAAGAAAAAAATCGTAACCCTGTGCGTTTAATATTATTTCGTGAAAAACAGTGAACCGCGTTATGGAATTGCGTGTATAGGAGAACACTTGAGGTAAATGACCTTTAATGCGAAAAATATATTTTTCCGTAGTATTTGTTGTTCTTCGATCGGCGGAGTAAATGAAACAACGAAAGAGCTTAACAATATTTGTAATAGCAAAAAAGTATGTAAAAATTTATTCTTTGCAGTTCAGACATTTTTTTTGTAAGTCGAAAAAATGTGGAATAGAATCTGCTCGTGAATGACAGGTTGTAGGTTATTTTTTTCTGATAAAAGAAGTGATTATAAACGATGTCGTTTATGAAAAAAATAGGTGAGTATGTAAACCCTTAAATATTTTTTGCTTTTAAAAAGACTAGCTTTTCGTGTCTATTGAAATAATTAAATTATAATTGAAATAATTAGCTTCCCGCGTGAATTCCATTTTAGACTACATGATCATGATGGTACAACATCAACGCGTTCATTATTATATTATTGCTAATGCTCATAGTCATTTCATTATAAAATTAATCATGATAATATCGACACAATAGTATGCAATGCTAAATAGCTGTGTAAGGTTAAGATAGCTTAAAACTCCAATGCTGTTTTCATATTAATTGATCGTTACACGATTAATATGATTAAATCATAGTTACTTAATTTTGTAATACACAATTGGACAGTGCAAAGATCTTTTGCTAACGCACATATTGTAATCAATCACAGCGGATGATTCAGCAGAATTCACCAATCGAGCTATTGCTACTGCGGAAACTGGCTGTGATTGGATGGATCACACAAACATTGATGGGTATTGGTTGGCCGATACATGATTCACAAGCAGATCGTAATTATATACAATTGTATGTACAGTAGGGTGGTTCAAAATGGCCATTTTTATTTAGAAAGCAACGATCCCCCAAATCGTTTCCAAATCGAAAAAAAGTGAACACGTATTTTTTTTCGAATAATTGTTCGGGGTTTGGGAAAACGTAAGATTAAAGTTATAGGACTTGTAGAGGACTTTTCAAGGAAGAATTTGACCTATTGTACATATAGATTTGACGCCCCCAACCCACCCCAACAGTGCCCTGAAAACTACTAAATGAAAAAATATACATTCTTCAGAAAATTGACCCTTCTAATCATTTCATGCTCTTTTTTCTCATAGAAATCATTATTATAAGTCTAGTGGAATGTTTATAAACATTTGTCAGCTAATTTCCATTTGTTTAAACAAATTATATTTGCTTAAATAATTCGTTTTTCTCGAAAATCCGTCTGAATTCTGTTTTCTGAGTTCGAAATGGCAGTTTATTATCTTAGAGTGACATTATTCACTAAAAAATTTCCTATTGTTTAAACAATCAATTATTATTCATTTTCAACTTTTTTTTAACTATGGTAGAAAAGTCAGCTTTTTTGTGAAATTAACTTAATAAATTTTATGTTCGAGATATCTTACCTATATATCTAATAAACCCACATTTGTTTAAACAATTTTTTTTCAATTCACCTAAAATTCATTTTTTTGGATCGGTCTGAGCAACTGTTATTCTCAAGTAACATCATTTATATTTTAGGATGATTTCCATTATTTAAATAATAAAATATTATTTGTTTTCAATATTTCATCAAATTATACTGAGAAGTAATTCTGTTTTTTGGTAACAGAGTCATAATGTAATTTGTTCATTAACCATTTATGAAAGAATTGGGGAAACCGATCTAAAAAAAATGAATTTTAGGTGAATTGCAACAAAAATTATTTAAACAAATAGAATTTGTTTAAACAAATGTGGGTTTATTAGATATATAGGTAAGATATCTCAAACATAAAATTTATTAAGTTAATTTCACAAAAAAGCTGACTTTTCTACCATAGTTAAAAAAAAGTTGAAAATGAATAATAATTGATTGTTTAAACAATAGGAAATTTTTTAGTGAATAATGTCACTCTAAGATAATAAACTGCCATTTCGAACTCAGAAAACAGAATTCAGACGGATTTTCGAGAAAAACGAATTATTTAAGCAAATAGAATTTGTTTAAACAAATGGAAATTAGCTGACAAATGTTTATAAACATTCCACTAGACTTATAATAATGATTTCTATGAGAAAAAAGAGCATGAAATGATTAGAAGGGTCAATTTTCTGAAGAATGTATATTTTTTCATTTAAGGGTAGTTTTCAGGGCACTGTTGGGGTGGGTTGGGGGCGTCAAATCTATATGTACAATAGGTCAAATTCTTCCTTGAAAAGTCCTCTACAAGTCCTATAACTTTAATCTTACGTTTTCCCAAACCCCGAACAATTATTTGAAAAATACCAAAAAATGTCTTTTTTCCATGCATTTTCCTATGTAAATTTGAGGTCTCGACAGGCACCATTAAAAATCAAAATTTCGAAAAAAAAAATACGTGTTCACTTTTTTTTTCGATTTGGAAACGATTTGGGGGGATCGTTGTTTTCTATCATCACAAACATTTTTGCAATGCATTTTTGAACCACCCTAATGTACAGTGTGATAGTATAGTTCTTTTCAGAGCGCTACAGCGCAAACAGACCTTCAGCCGCGCGCGGGAGCGCGCGTGTTGCCCTAGTCCTATTCTAAAAAAACCATGTCAGGCTTTTTATCGAAGTTTCGATTGTAGCATTGTTGTCGCTTTTTCGAAGTGCTCATTGGTTATCGGTGTGTCAACATCTATGTGTGAAGTTTCTGCTTCGGAGTGAACGCAGTTCATGGCATCGGTTTGACAGATCGGGGTTATGATGATCGCGGTTGCGATTGTGATGATTTAATAAATAAATAGTGGGTTAATTAACGAAAAAATGAATAAGTAATCCGGCATGAAACATTTTGCAGTTCTGTAATTCACATCGAATGTCGAAAGTTGGTTATCAAGATGATTGTTGGCTTTGCAAAATGTGCGCTGAACCCTGCATTGGGAAAGCAATTCTCAAGAGTTTAATATCATGACATAAAATGTTCAATTCAAACCTTGGTTTTTCAGTATCCATCACAATGAAAAAACGTTTCACTCAGAACAAAAGTTCCACAATGAACAAATCATCTTATCCTAACCTATCGAGTGGAAAGGTACAGAGCACGCAGAAACTCTCGAGCGTCAAATATGTACGTGCTGCAGATCGTCAGGAACAAGATGGTTATCTTTCAAATGGCTACCAAATTCATATTAAGTTGCGTTCTACCTATTTCAGCTATAAAAAATCAACAAAAGTCAACGAACTACCCGCCCTCCAACATTATTCCAGCCAAGAATTACAGCGAGATTGCACAGTTGAACAGTACTGTACAAAATCAGCCCTTAGCCGCAAGCTCGAAAATCCCAAGATTCGATAATCGACGTACGAGTACCAGCAGGAAAAATGTGTCTTTGAATGATGTTGTCGATCCTGGTATGTACAACCATCAGAAACTTGGTTCTATCGTTTAAGAATAAATATATATACGTGTTTATATTAATATTTGTGATTGTAATAAGACTTTAAATTAATATAAGACTTTAAATTAATTTCAATATAAAATAGATTTGTATTGATGCAAATATAGAACGATTATTAATGAAATACGAAGTATGCATTTATTGTAACTGCATCTGTTGCAATAGATGATTAAATTGATACGTGAAAGTCCATTAAAAGAATTTATAAAAGGTTCATAGAGCACCTTTTACAAATTCTCTTAATGCTCTTCCAAGTATGAGCTTAATCATTTTTTGTAATAGATCTCAATTTCAAATTTCCCGACTATGTTTCCCGAATATGTTTCTTATACTGCTGAGTTAAATTATTTGCTGCTCATAAAAAGACATCCTGATGTTATACCATTTTAACATATTTCATTTGTTTATTAAAATAACCTAATAAAGTACAAAGTTTACGCCGTAGAAGATATACATCCCTAAATAATAAAATATATAAAATATTGCTTAAAGCATCCGTAGAAAGACTTAATATATATTGTGACGTGATTTTTCGAATCACGGTCCCAAGGCGGCTCCGGTTACCGATAGAGATAACGTTCTCGATTTCTGGTTCCCTTCGGATCGCCACCCTGCTCAGAAGCTACGCTCTCGGGTTGATTCGCATAGATATGTCAAGGCTCTCGGAAGATTTCGTTATGGTTTAGTTGAGGTCGAGGTACTCGAATCTGCCGTGGGGAGATAGTCTCGACGTACCGAGTTGCCCGGCAGAGGAGAGTACCCGACGGAGACGTCTCCACGGACCGGCAGAAGCCCGGGTGAAATACCGGCGCCCCGCTGGAGATGGGCAAAGGGCTTTAGAGCGAGCGAAGAGTTTTGATACGGTTAAGAGCAGGAGAGGAACCTCCTGCCCGAGTTAAGGATGTGGTGCCCAGCTGTCGCCCGATGCCCTGGGGAAGCGGCCGTGGAAGATCTCCAGAAATTACGTACCGATTCGTTAAGAAACACTCTCGATTTGGTTTAAAGGGACGACTCGAAGGAGATAGAAGAGTTATCGGTTAAAAAGCTCTCGACCAATCAGAATGATTAGTTCTCGGATTTGGCTATTGTCAAAGCAGTCTGTCTCGGGGCTCCGACCGAGGTGTCACGGGCTGGCTCGTGCTCCAGTCCTATCTGTTGATAGTTTTTCTTGCCGTGTTTCGCTCCGGTATAGCAAGTTCTTGATTCGTACAGTTCTCGCGTTGTTCCTGCGATATCCGGACAATTCTATGAATTCCTGTGAGTGTTCCGGAGGTGTAGTGCTGTGCTTTAGTGCAGTGTTCACCAGAGTGTCCTTCGGATACAGTTCTCGGCCTCTACGTCGCACTCTGTCTCTCGCACTATTTGCCGGACTCTTACTCCGACCCTCTCTACCTCAAACCTAGCAGCCTGAGCGGCCGTGCATTTCCGTAACCGTCCGCTCCCGTTCGTGTATCCAGTTGCGTTTGCTGATTTTTCGCGACCCCAAAGATCAGCACCTACGGTTGCGTTTCTCGATTTTACGCGTCCCCAAAAATCGAAAGGATCCGTTAAGCTATCGCCTCGTCTGATAGGTTCCGTCAGAATATAAATAAGACTTTAAATTAATTTTCAATATAAAATAGATTTGTATTGATGAAAATATAGAACGATTATTAATGAAATACAAAGTATGCATTTATTGTAACTGCATCTGTTGCAATAGATGATTAAATTGATACAAGGAAGTCCATTAAAAGAATTTATAAAAGGTTCATAGAGCACCTTTTACAAATTCTCTTAATGCTCTTCCAAGTATGAGCTTAATCATTTTTTGTAATAGATCTCAATTTCAAATTTCCCCACTATGTTTCTTATACTGCTGAGTTCAATTATTTGCTGCTCATAAAAAGACATCCTGATGTTATACCATTTTAACATATTTCATTTGTTTATTAAAATAACCTAATAAAGTACAAAGTTTACGTCGTAGAAGATGTACATCCCTAAATAATAAAATATATAAAATATTGCTTAAAGCATTCGTAGAAAGATTTAAATTATATATACTGTGACGTACTGGGCAGATTTTACCCGCCCAGGGTCGGCTCGAATTAGCTTTCGCAACAGTAATAAAAAGAATGCGAGGTGTGGGGAACACGAAAATAAAAGGGAACACGGGGTAGAGTAAGAAAGAATATAATTAATAAATCGGATGTTGATATGGCAAGCACAGAGAATTAGACAGTAGAAATAATCAAGAATAGCGAAGAAAATATACTGGTACTAGTACTAAGCGGGGCTCACGCAGGAGCACGCAGTGGTCTAGGGAGGGAGGTTGGAGGGGCAGGGGAGGGCGATCAGCGGGGACTTTGAACTCGGATGGTTTTGGGCGCCAGCTACTGTTACGGTGTAGCACCGACGAGTGACCTCGAGAGGTCCTCGTTTGTTGACAATTTGGGAATGACTGGGCTAGCGGCGGGAGAGGTGAGGGGATCTCAGGGAGGAAGGTTCCCGAACGCAAAATGGCTTCTTACAAAATTACCCGGTTATGGAATGCAAAGGGGGGGCAGGTGGTGGAAAAGGAAGGGCACGGAGGGTTTCAAAGGGGATGCAGAAATACTAAATCTAGGACGCACGCAATATACCACGGCCTTGAGGGTGGGGGCAGAAGGCCCGTCGGAGATATACTAAGTGCTACTGAAATTCCGGTCCACGTGGGGACGGCTAACGGTGTCCTGAAGGGACTTACAAAATCTACTGGGCTAATTATGGTAAAGGGTGTGCTAGGGAAGGGATGGCAAATAGGGGAGTCTCAATCACTCAAATATACTCACTCCTTACGCTCTTCACACTGTTAATCCCAAAATATTCCTTTCGCTCACGCACTATTCGCTGTACACTCGTAATTCGCAACACGCACTCTCTCTCTCGAAACCTGGCTCGAAGTGAAGAAGATTTCCGGTCGTTTGGTCCTCGTGGGCCTTCAGGGCCTCGATGATTGGCTGGGGCCGCTCAGCTGAGAGGGCTACGTGCTCTGGCATTGGTTGGCAGTTCCGGCACGGCAGGGCATTGGTCCGTTTGAAACTGGCAGCGCCGCCGGGCCTTCCAGGGCCTCGTGGCGGCAACACGGTGCTGGCTTCGCCGGCGCGCGGACTGGCTGCGCGCGCCGGTCAAGATGGCGGCCTCCAGGGCCTGTCAAAATCCTCCCGGGCACGTCCGCGGTCTCGGAGGGAGAGGGCTCCGCCGCTGTCACACGGGATGCTTTTCTTGCCCGTGTGACGGGACTGCACCGGGGCTGCATAATCGTGGCGGCGTGGTGGGCTGTGGTGGCGTCGTTTCCCTGTGGCCGGATCAGCTGGTCCTCCTGCCCATGCCATCCCTGCCTTCCGTTGCCTCGGCAACGTAGCCACTCTCTTGCTCCTTCCAGGGATGCTGTCCTCGTAGCAGGTCCACGGCGGTGTCTTTGGTGATGGTGGATGCTGTTGGTCCTCGACGATGGTCCTCGAGCCAGTGTCCTACAGGGATGGTGGTAGGGAGGGAAGGGTGGAGGGGAGGGATCTTATCTCTAAATGCCGTAAACCTAAAACACTACAGAAATACAATATACAATACGCAATACTTATCAACTATTATATTAGCGCAGTCCTCAAGGCCTGTGGGACCTCGAGCCAGGGGAGCGGAGGGAGTGTATTGTAACCTTCGTGTTACAAACTCCCCCCCGCTTAGACGAAAGCACCATTCAAAGGTGGTGCTTGAGCGGTCATTCATACGGGGGAGGGGAGGAGGGGAGAAGGACACTGACAGGGATGATGGGACTGGCAGGGTGACAGGTAGGGGTAGGGTGGGGAGGAGGTACTCGACATGTGCGCTAATACTGTCTTTTAATATTCAACACAAAGAAAAGCAAAGATCAATCATGAAAAAGGAAATCCAAATAATCGCAAGAACTTAAAAATGCCGTCTCATGGCTAAGGAAAGAAAGAAATAGAAAAACAAAAAAAAAGGTTGGATTACTTAATTGCTATCAGGGTCACTCGTGTGGTATATTGCGGCTCCTGGTTCTTAGGGCGTAACGTTCTTGTGGAGGGGCTTCATTTCTTAGGGGACCACGGGAGGTTTTGCTGCCGCGCGGGCGTCCTCTCGGCCTTTTCCCTGGCGCTGGTGCAGCGGGAGTGGGAGGGCTGGATAGGGATTCAGGTGCATCAGGATTTTCAAGTTCCTCGTCTATGGGAGGCAACGGTGTAGGTGACGATTCCTGCACAACGGTGTCTTCGGTTTCGGAGTCTGGGTCTTTCATGAGAATTGGGTCCTCGGGAATTGCCATTGGGGATATGTAGGGCTTCAGGTCCTTCACATGGACTTTAGGCCACTTTTTCTTTAATGGGACGTGGATCTCATAGACCACGGGGGAAATCTTTTTGGTGATGGTGTAAGGACCTCGATATTTCGGGGACAGTTTCGCGGCGAAGTTTTGGGAAGCGGACGAAAGAACTCGATTTTTCCGGAGGACCAGGTCTCCAACTTGGTACTCGCGGTCGGTTTTCCCTCGATTATAATAACGGGCTTGCCTTTTTGAGGCCTCGGATACGTTTTTCGTTACCCAATCGTGGATAAGGGGAAGGCGTTTCATTCTATCGGCCCAAACTGCAGGGTCCGTTTTCTCGAGGACCGCGGGGGTGGGAACTCGGTCTCGGATACTCTTTGCGGGCCTCGGATTCCTTCCAAAATTCAGGAACGCGGGGGTCATATGGGTAGAAGCCTGCACGGAGGTATTGAGGGCAAAACATAATTCGGGGAGGTGAATATCCCAGTTTTGGTGGTCTTCACCGACGTAGGATACGATCATGGTCTTCAGGGTTCGGTTCACTCGTTCTACGGGGTTCGCTTGGGCATGGTAGGGAGGGATGGTGGTCTGGCGGATGCCGTACTGGCCTAACTGGGTGGTCACGTGTTTGTTAACAAACTCCGTGCCATTGTCGGTAAGGAGGAAACGCGGGCATCCCCATCGATTAATGATAAGGGTCTCCAGGGCATTAATAATGGTGGGTCCTGTGGCGGTGCGAAGGGCTTTGGCCTCCACATATTTAGTAAACAAATCCTGGAAAACTACAATATATTTGTTATGGGCCTTGCTAGGGGGGAAGGGTCCCATAACATCTACTGCTACGACGGTCCACGGGCCCTCGGTTGTCCGCTCGCGCATTAATCCAGGGGAAGCTCCCTGGTGCACCTTATTGAGCTGACACACCTGGCACCGCTTAACGAACCGCGCAACGTCCTGGAAGAGGCCGGGCCACGAAAAGTCTTGCAGCACGCGCTGGTAAGTCTTATCAACTCCTAAGTGGCCGGCCTGGGGGGAATCATGGGCATTTTGAAGGGCTTTCAAACGGGCTTCATGTGGGAGGACAAGTTTCCACGCATCTAGGTCCTTCAGGGCTGGTTCTATAATGGGATGGGGTCGGTGGTGGTAGAGTTGGTCGTCCTCTATTTTCCAATCGGGGTATTTAAAAGGGAATTCACGAACGTTCTTCATCTGGTCCACGTACCATGGGTCTACAGAGTCTCCGAGGGTCACGAGGGCTTCAAGGGTTCCCTCGAACATTCTTGACAGGGCATCGGGGACTACATTAAGGGCTCCTTTTCTATGGACGATTTCCATATCAAGGTCTTGCATTGTTAGGGCCCATCTCGCTAATCTTCCCGTAGGGTCTCTCAAATTTCGCAGCCAGCGCAAGCTGCTGTGGTCGGTGATAACGCGGAAGGAAGTGCCCTCGATATATGGCCTGAGTTTCTTCGCGGCCCATAGCACCGCGAGGCACTCCTTCTCTGTGACGCTATACTTTTTCTCGGCCCTCGACAATACACGGCTGCAATAAACTATGGGGTGGTCCTCGTTATCTATTTCCTGGGTGAGCACGGCGCCGATAGCGACATCGCTGGCGTCCGTGTGGGTAGTAAAGGGCTTGGTGAAATCGGGACGTGCAAGGACGGGGGTTCGGGTAAGGGCTTGTCGAAGGGCCTCGAAGGCTTCCTGCTGTTCAGGTCCCCAGTGCCACTTGGTTTCCTTCTCCAGGAGGTGCACAAGGGGGACCTTCAGTTTGGAGATATCTCCCATGAATCGGGCATACCACCCGATCATGCCTAAGAATCTCCTAAGTTGCTTCAAATTGGTGGGAGGGGGGTAGTTCACGACGGGGGCTATCTTATCGGGGTTGGTCTTCAATCCATCGCGGGTGACAAGGTATCCAAGATATTGCATCTCCGGGCAGAAGAACTCGCTCTTCTCGCGGTTTATTTCTAACCCGGCGTCGGATAGGGCTTGTAGGGTCAACTCGAGGTATTTAAAATGGTCTTCTTCGGTCTCGGTGGCTATGATCACGTCATCAAGGTACGCGAATACATGGGGCTCCCATTTGGGCCTAATCAGTCTATCCATTAATCGTTGGAAAGTGGCGGGGGCGTTGGTCAGCCCGAAGGGCATCCTTACGAACTGCCATAGGCCTCGTCCGGGGTCTGCAAACGCGGTGATGGGACGACTCGCGGGGTCTACACGGATTTGGAAATAGGCCTGACTAAGATCCAATTTGGAAATATAACGGGCGCGGCGAAGGCCGTCCAAAATACGATCAAGGTTAGGGAGGGGGTACGCGTCTTTACGGGTTACTTTATTTACATCTCGAAAATCTACACAAAAACGATATTTCCCGTTGGACTTCGGGACTATCACTGGGTTACTCAACCACGGGCTGTCGGACCTTTCAATAATTCCTTCCTTCATCATTCTATCTACTTCATTTTGGGCCACTTGGAGGAGATAGGGGGAGATGGTTCGGGGGCGCTGGCGGATGGGAGGGTGGTCCTGGATGTCTATCGAATGCTGCACTAGGGAGGTGGCACTGAGGATTCCGCTTGTATTCACGGTCACCAAGCGGTCTAATAGAAATTTCAATTTTTCTTCAGCCGAGGGGGTAGGGTCGACCAATCCGGCGAATTCTGGGTATGCGGGGATGGCTAGGGATGTTCGCCCATGGGAGGGAAACGTTCGAGGGGGGGCTCCGGGGGTCGTCCATGTCCTAGTGGCGTAATCAATTTTCAGTTTAAACAATTCACAAAAATCGATTCCTAGGATCACGGGGTAGTTCAAAAGGGCAACACGGACGTGGAGGGTTTTCACTTGGCCATTGACCTCGAACTGGGTGGGAATTTCTCCTATAACTGGAATTACTACTCCATTGGCCACCTGGACTCCGCCATTGGCCTTCTGGGCTTCTCCTCCCAGTTCCTCCGCTAGTTCGTCTCCAAAGTACGTGCGGGTGGAACCGGAGTCTATCAATGCTCTGTACTGTCTTCCCAAGAGGTCAATGACAAAGTGGTATCGAGGGTCTTCTATTTGGGAATTCACTGAATCTACTACCGGGGGGGGGGGGGGGGGTTGCTGGTCCGTGGGGGTTACATCTTCAACACATGGGAGGGTATCAGGGGATGGAGAGGGTTGGCGAAGGATCGGGTCTTTAGGGCTTGGAGGGTTTTTTATACTTTTTGGGTCCTCGGGGTCGGATTCTATCACGCGACTCTCCGCGGGTTTCTTTAGCCCCGTATTTACTGCCGTGGAGGGGAGCTCGCGCGTGCTCCCTCCACTGCTGCGTTTCCCGAGCGGGCCCGGTGGCAACGCGAACACGAATTCGTGTCGCAGCCTCCCAGGCCGCAAATCCGGCAGAAAAAGCCTAGGGGTTGGGAGCACTCTCTGTACACGTGTCCGGCTTGCCTACAATTGTAGCAACGGACCGTGGTGGACAGGCTACGGGGGGGTGCCGCGACGGGCCTTGACATAAGGTCGGGGATTGCCCTGGGAGGGGTTGGAGTACGAGGGGAGGTTGGCCGCGGGGGAGTACGGGCTACTCGAGCGTAGGAGGTGGGGGGCTCCAGTCCGGCTACTTCCGCGGGGTCATCTGTGGATCGGGGGGAGGGCTCGGAGGAGGGGGTGCCTATGGCCGCAGTTTTTCCTTTCTTGGTCGTTGTTGGGTAGTGGTATGCAGCGGAGGGGAGGGCAGAGTGGGCCGCGGGCGGGGGCGGTTGATATTCGGCGTTCCGGTCGCGTCGCCGCTC
Organism: Cephus spinipes; assembly: GCA_963971525.1. Lineage (NCBI taxonomy): Eukaryota > Metazoa > Arthropoda > Insecta > Hymenoptera > Cephidae > Cephus > Cephus spinipes. The sequence goes on along the minus strand of OZ020572.1, from coordinate 17,596,545 downwards.
GATCTTCGAGCAGATCAGCTGGAATTCGTAATAGTCGGCGACGCTATCACGAAAGGAGTGCACGGATATCGTCGGATGCAGGTTATTATAACAAATATCTAGCTGGGCTTCCAAAGGGGGGGGGGAGGGGTCATGTAGTGGAAGTACAGCCTCATCTTCGTCAGGTACTCGCCGGTGGGTTCATCGGGGGCTTGCGTCCTCTTTTCCACTTCGCGACGCAGTCTTTCTTGCAGGTTGTTGCTCCCGAACCTGATCCGGAAGTGGCGAATGAAGCTATCGTAGGACTGCAAATACTCGTGGTCCACGCGATACCAGGTGAGGGCTTCATGGGTAAGGGTTTCCGGGAGGGTATTCAGCAACTCGCTTTCGGAGAAACCGCGGCTGGAACAATACTCGTGGAGGCGGAGGAGGAAATCTTCCCCATCGTCCTCACGGCGTCCCGCGAATTTCGGTCCGAAACGCCTAATGTGGTCCAGGACCCTCGTATCCCGGTTCCACGAAGTATCGGCCTGCTCGGTGGTCTCCGGGGGGGGGGTCTCGACGCGGAGAGGGGGTGAGGGGGAATCTGGGTCGGAGGGCGGATCCGGGTGCTATTCCCTTGCGGGGTAACACGCGGGGGTAGCTCGTAGGTGGTCTGAGGAGCCCAATCGGGCTCGACGGGGAAGGGTGGGAGGTCTGGGAGGAGGGGGACTCGGGGAGGGAGGGGTCTTGATGGGGGTTGATGTCCCCGCGGGGACACCTCGACGGGGGGAGGAGCGAAGGTGACCACGGGGGCCGGAGGGGCTTGGGAAGAGGGGCGGGTGGTAGGTCGAGGGGCTTCCTCATGCTACAACAGGTCATCTGTCTCGTTGAAGCTAATGGGGTCCCGATATGGACCCACTGATTGTCCGGTGGCCAAAGGAACACGCGGTCTAGGGGAGGAGACTGACCTAGTAGGGGGAGGGGGACGCTCGGGGGACTCCTGATCTCCTACGACGGGGGGATTCGTACGCCTGGACTCGTCCATCTAGGGTCTGCCATCGCGCCTGTAAAGGTAAAGGGGTTGGCGTGTCCGCGCTCGTCCTCCGCGGGATTCCAAGCGACGGGCACGTGTGGACATAATCGACGGACCTCGTGTCGCCAGAAACGGCTAAGGATATCCTGCGGGGTACCTGTCACTTTCAATCCGGCAAAGTCACAGAGTTGGATTATATCTGTGAAATTCGAGAGGGCGCGTAATTCCGTGTTGATCCTCTCTAATCACCGCATTTCCTCGGGGGGGGGGGGGGGGGGGGAATGGCGGTCAGATGGGCGGCCATGAAGGGGAGGTCAGGGGGGGCAAAACTGGGGGCTGCTATTGGGGGGGTGGTACTAGTAGTAGGGGGGGTCCCTTCGGGGGCGGGGGTGACAGGATCCATGCTTGTAAGGTGGTAAGGGTAAGGGGAGGGGGGTACCGAGGTGAGCACTTAAAAAAAAAGGAACCTCAGAAGGAGGGTAACTCGGCTTCTGATATTTATCGAGCCCCACGTTGGGCGCCAAAATTTGTGACGTACTGGGCAGATTTTACCCGCCCAGGGTCGGCTCGAATTAGCTATCGCAACAGTAATAAAAAGAATGCGAGGTGTGGGGAACACGAAAATAAAAGGGAACACGGGGTAGAGTAAGAAAGAATATAATTAATAAATCGGATGTTGATATGGCAAGCACAGAGAATTAGACAGTAGAAATAATCAAGAATAGCGAAGAAAATATACTGGTACTAGTACTAAGCGGGGCTCACGCAGGAGCACGCAGTGGTCTAGGGAGGGAGGTTGGAGGGGCAGGGGAGGGCGATCAGCTGGGACTTTGATCTCGGATGGTTTTGGGCGCCAGCTACTGTTACGGTGTAGCACCGACGAGTGACCTCGAGAGGTCCTCGTTTGTTGACAATTTGGGAATGACTGGGCTAGCGGCGGGAGAGGTGAGGGGATCTCAGGGAGGAAGGTTCCCGAACGCAAAATGGCTTCTTACAAAATTACCTCGGTTATGGAATGCAAAGGGGGGGCAGGTGGTGGAAAAGGAAGGGCACGGAGGGTTTCAAAGGGGATGCAGAAATACTAAATCTAGGACGCACGCAATATACCACGGCCTTGAGGGTGGGGGCAGAAGGCCCGTCGGAGATATACTAAGTGCTACTGAAATTCCGGTCCACGTGGGGACGGCTAACGGTGTCCTGAAGGGACTTACAAAATCTACTGGGCTAATTATGGTAAAGGGTGTGCTAGGGAAGGGATGGCAAATAGGGGAGTCTCAATCACTCAAATATACTCACTCCTTACGCTCTTCACACTGTTAATCCCAAAATATTCCTTTCGCTCACGCACTATTCGCTGTACACTCGTAATTCGCAACACGCACTCTCTCTCTCGAAACCTGGCTCGAAGTGAAGAAGATTTCCGGTCGTTTGGTCCTCGTGGGCCTCCAGGGCCTCGATGATTGGCTGGGGCCGCTCAGCTGAGAGGGCTACGTGCTCTGGCATTGGTTGGCAGTTCCGGCACGGCAGGGCATTGGTCCGTTTGAAACTGGCAGCGCCGCCGAGCCTTCCAGGGCCTCGTGGCGGCAACACGGTGCTGGCTTCGCCGGCGCGCGGACTGGCTGCGCGCGCCGGTCAAGATGGCGGCCTCCAGGGCCTGTCAAAATCCTCCCGGGCACGTCCACGGTCTCGGAGGGAGAGGGCAGCTGTATAAAGTTAGCCACCCAACATTAATTCAAATGTTTTTTATTAACTTTATCCGATTGGTGGTCGTTTGGTGGTCAATGGTAGTGTAATAAAATCGTTTGGTGGTCAGTCGTTTAATTACAAAAACTAATTCAAAAAATAAGGCCCAAAGTTAGCCCAACAATTTTTTTCTTCTTCAAAATCACTTCAATGAGGGCTTAATCGATGCAGAATCGTTTGGTGGTCAAGAATAATATAAGAAAATCGTTTGGTGGTCAGTCGTTTAATTACAAAAACTAATTCAAAAAATAAGGCCCAAAGTTAGCCCAACAATTTTTTTCTTCTTCAAAATCACTTCAATGAGGGCTTAATCGATGCAGAATCGTTTGGTGGCCGTCGTGAGCTCTACGATTTCCGGAAGTGACGTCATCAGAACCCCTCGATTCCAAGAATTTTGGCTCGATTCCGGGAATTTTACGTCACATTCCAGGAATTTTGCGCTCGATTCTAGGAATTACGCACGATCGAGAACCTTCTAGAACATTCTAGAACCTTCTAGAACATTCTGGAAGCTTCGACGGTTCGTGTCCGTGCTAAGTCGCGAAGGATCGCTTCCAGAGCCGGCGGTCCTCTCGGGCGACGTTTTGAGACAGCCCCTTGCCCCCCCCCCCCCCCCACCCCGGAAAGCCTTCCAGAAGCTTCGACGGGCCCCGTACACGTTCGTGCAGGTTTCGGACGTCAGCCCTCAGCCCGTTTGACCTCGAGCAGAATTGCGCAGCATCGCTGATGCAATCCTGCAGGAATTTTCCAGAACTTTTGTCCCTAACCTTGAACCGTGGTGCGTAGCATCGGTGAATCAGAGAGAGAGAGAGAGAGAGAGAGAGAGAGAGAGAGAGAGAGAGAGAGAGAGAGAGAGAGAGAGAGAGAGAGAGAGAGAGAGAGAGACGGGCGGCATCTCCTTTGAGCGCAGTGCCGAAAAGCGGTTTCGGCGACTTTTGCGTCGAGGTTGATTCCAGGAAAAACGATAGCATGCAGGTGTCGGACGGAAGACGTTATCTCGCAGTGGTCGCGCGTCAGCCTCCTCATCCCACCGAGAGGCTTCCCCATCCCAAGATTCGTCAGCCTCCTCATCCCACTGAGAAGCTTCGCGAATTTCCCATCCCCCAGCCTCGTGCGAGAGCACCGGCGAGTTCAAAGTCATTCTAGAATTATCATCTATGTATCGGTTGTTCTAATGCGCAATACCGAACGTTATCTCGCAGAGTCGAGAATGCGGTCCCTCATACCCCCGAGGTGTCAAGTTACGCGCGACGCGACTTCGTCGTCGTCGATGGAGAGCTGAGGAATATTCCGGAAGATGCATCGACCTTGACGTCGATTCCAGGAATCTCTGTAGGCGATTCGATTCCTAGAAATTTGCGTAACCCCCTCATCCCCCGTTTTAGCCCTTGAGAGTTTCCTATAAAAGGAGGAGCTGAACGTGCCTTCGTTAGTCTGCTGTAACAATTCGACCGATATCGAGTAAGAGTAAACAACGTGAGCTCAAAGTTTGAATACAGTTGATCGAAGCTAAAAGAGGCCATAAGAAATTCAATATTAATTGAAGGCAATGGACTTCTCGGCAATTAACAAAGTGGCCCGTTTGGACGCATTTCTACCAACGAAAAAGTTGGCAGAATTAGAGATTCAAAAGGATTACAAAATTAGTTGTATTCGGAAAATTGAAACGAAATACGGAACAAGATTAATTGTCGACATTGAGAATAGCTTCTCTACGTTTCTACCATCGAGGGTGTCAAAAGCCTTGAAAGACGATAACAGTTTGTTCCAAAACATGGTGCGTGCTGCCGACGAAGATCGACTGCTCATACGCTATCTCGGTGGGCAGTACAATCAGATTGAATTTCAATGTTTGTAATCATGCTCTTAATACTACTACTATGTATACGTGTTAAATAAATATACAACTTGTTATTATATCTTATGTCTTTATTCATAATCAAAAATACATTCCGACAACCAATTCCTTAACAATTTAACGTTTTCCATCGAACATTGGAAATGGGGGGCATGATGATGCGAGCAGCGGGTGAGTAAGTTTTTACGCAATTTTTGCAACGAAGGGCATCCCAGATCTCCGAGATCCACGATGTGTTCGGTTCGTCCAATGAAAGCTCTCAACCAAACTTTCTTCTCCAATCCTTTTACGTAGATCTTAGAGGCATTTTGTAAGATGACTCGAAGAATGTTTCTAGCTTGATTGTAAGCAATGTCTCCAGCGCTCCAGGATATACCATGAAAATTGCGCTCCAACCACAAATTTATACTTTTGTATTTAACCGGTAGATGCTTCCATGGACAAGGTGGTTGAAACAGGAACGTTGCAGGCTCGGAGAAATTGCTGTCGACTCCAATCACGGATAGCTCCTTCAGGACAAACTCGTTCGAGGGTTTCTTGAAACCTTGTACGTCCACGACGTATTCCATTTTTTGGTGAACTGCATAGAGGGCTACGATTACAGCGTCTTTATACCAATTTTTTCACTCCACCACTGATCGGGTTGTATTCCACTATGCGGTCGTGCAGGATCAGGCAGAATGCCAATGTATCGGCAGGGAAATTGTCTTGCGCCTCGAATTCCAGACGAATATCGACGGGCCCGAGTTTGAGGGACTCGTTTTGTTTGGAGCAATCGATAACGATCAATGGAGCGTACTCGAGAAATTCATTCTTCTTCAGCAACGGCTTGGGATCCTTGCCATAGTACGTAGCTTGAAAGTTTACATACATCTCGTACAGCAAGGCAAACTGATTACGATCAATGTCAAGATTCAGATTTCCGTAGGGATAACATTGCGAATTCAAAAAGAGCTTAACGTCTCTGACGTTGCAGTGGTCAAAGTGACTTGCGTTTTTATTTTTCTTGTTCTTTCTGCTCGTCTGAAAACCCAGTATCACGTATCGTGGTTTTTCCAACTGAGTCGACGTCTTGACGGTCCACACGTGTTTCGAGGTGGTGGGGAGTAGAGGGTACTCGTACAGCTCCCAGGTACGAAAGCTCAGGGAGATGGGTGCATCCCTCTCGATGAATTTCAGCAGTTGTATCTTTCGTCGATCCGACACCTTTACGTACAGTATCAGCCATTCCAATTTGTGAATTACGACTTTGCATTCTTCCGCAGCAGTTTGCATTATTGCATTGACATCGCTCTTTGCTCCCGTCAGAATCAACTCGTGTTTAGCGTTAACGATGATCTTGCAATAATCTTCGGCGAAACCCAGTATCAGACTCAGCGGTATGGATACGTCGAAGTAGCCGTCCGCATTGGTCAACTTCTCTTGATCTCTGACGTCGAGCCAACCGGCGTTCTCCATCAAGGATCGTTGACCGGGACTCAGGGAAACATATCCCTTCATGAGACTCGTGAGACCGACGTTCTTGCTCCGGTCGATCTCTATAGCATTCATTTCGTAGCGAATCTCCTCGAAGAGATGGCAAACGGCATTGTTGACCAGAGTCATGCTCGCAGTCGCTGTGGACCCATCTTCCTTGACCAGCTTTCCATACACGTGCAGCGAACTTTTGCTCGGTAGTAAGCATAGATCTTGATGTTGAACGGAGATTCGAACCTCGTCGCTGTTGTTGAACGTTGAGGAGGCGTAAGGTTGATGCGCATGCGTTTCATAGTGTGCTATAGATTCGTCGAAGACGATCGGTGTCTGAATGTTCAGCGTTTCTTCCTCCATGGTACGCGGCAGACGAAAAGAATGCAGCAGAACGAACGCGTTACTTTCCTCTCACGACCTTGAATCCTAGATTTTCCAGACACAGGACGTTTCGACGTGTTAGCGTCTTGAGAAGCGGTCGACGACTGATCCCTCTTTGGCATATCGGTCTACTATTATAACCACTGACGATTTTTCTATTATAGACGATACCCATTATCGCATGGATCTGACATGCAGCCTGATCGTTATGACTTCTCCTTGAAAATTCACCAGGTCCCCGTCTTGATCGACTATCCGAAGCTGCAGGTGATCTATCGTCTTGGTGGCGATCGGTAGATAAATGACGTGCGACGGCACCTCTATGATCTTGTATCCGGGTGGCACGACCGGAAAGAATTCGTGTATGGTGTGCACTTTACGTTCGTTGATGTAAGCGCCCGTCGTGACGTTGCATTCGACTCGTAGGGCGTTCACCTTGAGAATGGCGACCGGTACGTCGGACGTGTGTAATTTATTAGCTTCCAGAACGCGTTGAGTGAAGCCCAACAAGCGACCTATGGAATCGTTGGGTCGAAAGTCAACATCACGGTTGCACTTAATTTCGCTGCACAGCGTATTATTGTTAGGTTTAATGTAAATGACGATGCTCTTGTCCGTCAACGCGCTATGCACGTAGCTTTCGATATCTTCGATCTCGTAGCTACCAGTGGGTATAGTGATAACTTCGTCCCCCACGTAGAGCTTGTTGTGATCCGTGTCCACGTTGGGAATAGAATTGAAGGTCAGCAACTCGATGAGCCCCAGAGCGTAATTTTTGTACGGAGAAAGCTCGATAGGAGGAAAGTATTCGGCTTCCAGTATGGAGGAGGTGCCTGATAAGGTCAACGTGAACGAATCTTCCATGATTGCGAACGTTCGACTGACCTTGCGAAATTACATAGCAAGCTTATATAGACGATACTTGTTCTTACGATTTAATTGGCCGCATAGGAACTTTAGACACAAGTGTCCACACGCAAAAGTATCGTACTCCTGATATCGTTCGTAATTGTACTTTACACTACCAACACCGAGATATCCGATAAGATCTAGCGGTGGTCGAAGATTGCCGAAACTGTCGAAATAAACGACTCGATCGTTCAGCTTCTTGTACGCGACCCAGTGTGTTCCTGGCCCATCTTCGTCATCGAGATTGACGATTGCCGACTCGTACTTGCACGGTCCACCCTTCGGCATGGCGTTCCGCATGAAGACTCCGCGAAAATGTGGAATCTTCATGATCTTCGCGTATTTGAGCAGATCCGCATCGGTCAGCGCTCGGCGTGGTAGTTTCACTTCAAGTTTTTTGGCCTCAGATGAAGGCCCAGTCCTTTCTTGTAGGGTTTCAAGTAGAGTCCTTTGCCTAACGCGATGGCTTCCATCGTCTCGTTGTGCCTCTGACTCTCCTTCAGTTGCTCCTTGCTTGCATTCGCATCGTTCACGGCTTTGACTATACCCGCAGCACCGCCGGCCAACGCTCCAGCGGCACTGAGACCCGCCAACACGGGGACGAGAAACGGCAGGAAGCCTCCGACTTTGGAAGGCACGGGTAGAATGCGCGGTGTGCGGACGTTGCGCTTTCCACCCGCTCGCTTGACGGCAGCTTGTGCGCCCTTGAGAGCAGATCTGATAGCTAGCCCTGCATCGTTGCTGGGAATCATCGATCGTTTAGCTTCCTCGATGACTTTCCTCAGCGTTACAGTCTTTGGCTTTTTGTTCTTCTTCTTGAGTCCCATACCGAGTTTCGACTTGGCACCCATTACGTTCGCTACGGACCAGGCCGCCGCCTTCTCGGCGAGACTCGCGTCTTTGGCGGAAACGCGCTTCCAAGCTTTGTCGGCGAGTACCCTGTCCGCAGCCCCTCTGTGTTCGAGACTCTCTCGATTCTTCGAGTAGGCGATGTCGTGCTCTTTGCAGGCTGCGTCCAGGGGGTTGATGCCCGGATCGCCTCGCGCGAGTCTCTTTGCTAGTTTTGTACCGGGCCCGCAGTACTGATAACCGGGTATATGTAACTCAACGGGTAGACTGTTGATGATTCTGTTGACTAATCCTCTGCCACGACGAGACTTTTTCCTCTCAATGCGTTTACGCTTAGAATGCACGATCATGTCCCTGCGGTGAAACAGTTCCGACTGAACACTGATCCTTATAAACTAGTCATTTATAGTTTCCACGTTAGTCAAGATCGAGATGAGGTTCGAGAAGCAGTCCGTCAAGTTACCCGTAACGAACTTTGACAAAATCGTGCGAGTAAAGGAGAGGAAGGAGGCCAAGCGACACGGCGAATTACTGCCAAACAGTATACGTGCAGTGTTTTGCGGACCATCCAACTGCGGCAAGACGAACGCACTGCTCGCTCTCATAACCCATCCCAACGGATTAAGATTCGAAAACGTCTACGTATACTCGAAATCGCTCGATCAGCCAAAGTACAAGTTTTTAGAACGTTTACTCGCGTCCGTGGACGGCGTCGAGTACTTCCCCTTTACGGAACACGAACAGGTGCTGCCACCGAACGAGGCACGTCGAAACTCAATAATTATTTACGACGACATTGCTTGCGAGAAGCAAGATAACATCAGAGCCTTCTTCAGCATGGGGCGGCACAGGGACGTTGACTGTTTCTATCTCTGTCAGACGTACGCTCGCATTCCCAAACATCTGGTACGGGACAATGCTAATCTACTGGTGCTCTTTAAGCAGGATGAAATGAATCTCAAACACGTGTACGATGACCATGTAAACACTGATATGACTTACGCACAGTTTAAAGACCTGTGCTCGACATGCTGGAACGGCGATAAGTATGGGTTTCTCATGATCGACAAGGACAGCGAGCTCGACGCTGGTAGATACAGAAAAGGATTCGATTGCTTCGTGAACATAAATGAGCGATCATTGAAAAAAGTGAATGCAGTAACGTTTTGGATTCGGCAGTGTCAACATGCAAAGAAAACTTCAGGAGCAAAAAGACGTCTTACGCCAAATCGCTAAAGCCAGCGATGCGATTCGCAAAAAGCATAGAATGCTAAAATTGGGTAGAGAGAACGTCGAACAGACGATGAGTGAGGTTTTGAAACCGGTAGTGACTCCACTGCAGAAACTAGTGACTGCATCTCAGCCGGAGCGTAATCTTATCAAGGACGAGATTAAGGATGAAGTAAAGCAAGACGTAGAAGCGGATGATACGTTTAGATTGGCAGATGAATCCTTCAAGTCGCTAAAGAATGATTCTATCGAGGGAGTCGATGATGGGCAAGTAGAAGATGAAGATGAAGAAGAAGAAGATAAACATGATGACGAAGAAGAAGATAAACATGATGACGAAGGAGATAACGATGACGCAGACGTATCCGTTGATCAGAACGATCCTACGCAACGGTATCTCGATATGCTGCTATCGAGGGAGAATAAACAATTGGATACTGCCTATGGTGTACGTAAACTCGCCAAGAACAAACTGATGATAGGCGATTCGCCCATCAGCTTTGAGGGTGATCGAATCCATGTAGGCGATACGACTTACTTGAAAACTGCGGGTTTGATCGAACTCTTGTTCAAGAAGGTACCTGACGAGACTAGTATAACCCAGAATGACATGGACAATTACAAAAACATTATTTTAACGACGAATGCACACAGAAAATACTATAAACCTGATGGTGAAATTCGTAAAAGCAAGAGTTTCAAATTTAATAACGTTATTGCGAAACTGATCGAACAACCCTCTGTAACGGGTAAAGGTATAGTACCGCGGTACATGATCGCCGCCAAGGACGAACGAACGGATTACGTGTACTGGGACGATCCCAACGAACTGGTAGATCGGCTTCGCCTGCTCCTTGCGTCTCGGGAAGCTGGTAACCCCAGTCACTCGAACGAAATCGTATCGATTATCGAAGAATTGCGCGAGGCGGGAATCATTTATTAATTCGATGAAACGATCACGCTCGTCACTTTGAATATGAGCGTCGACGTGTTTGGACGTCAGTTGAGTAGCAGGACCGCGGTTGCGAGTAGCCGTGGTCTCCCTGGCATTGGATTCAAATTCACTGCTACTGGACACTACGACATTGATAACAAGAAGCTCTGCAACGTCGCCAATCCCGAGGAGGAAAACGATGCTGTGACCTTGAATCTGATGAAAACTGTAGTGAAGCAGGAGCTGAATACCGTGTTTCAAGTGACTGCCGAAATGCGCAATGATATCGATAACAACAATTTGATGATTCAATCTCTCGATTCTACCACGAAGGATGCGTTGAAATGTCTGCAAGCCGATATCGAGCCAGGACAAGAATTGGCGATTCGCAACTCTCTGATCATTTCTCAGCTGGACGGCAGACTGAGTGCGCTGGAGAATGGACGGAAAAAAATTAGCGGTGGTGAAGGAACTGCATAGACCTGCCAGGAGAAATTACCAGCGCCGGCACGTTGACGTTCGTGGGCTGGACGAGACTTGGCAAGCGGATCTCGTTGACATGTCAGCGTACGCTAGAGAGAACGATGGATACAAGTATCTGCTCACCGTCATCAACATATTTTCAAAGTTTGCTTGGGCCGTACCGACCAAGAGCAAGAACGCCAAGGACGTGACAGCAGCTATGAGATCTGTACTGGCGAAGGGTCGAATCCCGAAGAAATTGCACGTTGACCAAGGCCGAGAATTTTACAATTCCGATTTCAAGGATCTCATGCAAAAACACGGTATTACCCTGTACTCGACATTCAGTAACTTGAAGGCATCGATCTGCGAACGCTTCAATCGTACTCTGAAAAGTAAGATGTGGATGCAGTTTAGCCTACAGGGCAATCACCGGTGGTTGGATATCTTATCGGACTTGGTATCCTCTTACAATAACAGTAAGCATCGCACCATTGGTATGAAACCGGCGGATGTGACTGCTCGTAACGAGAAGGATCTACTGCAACGGGTGTACAAGAAATTCAAAGTCAAGTCCACACTTAAACGATCAAAGTTTAAAGTCGGCGACAGAGTACGAATCAGCAAATTTAAACACGTCTTCGAGAAAGGCTATACACCCAATTGGACGACTGAAATTTTCACCGTAAGTCGAGTGAAGAATACCGATCCGGTGACGTACAATCTCAAGGACTACCAGGATCACCCCATCGAAGGCGGCTTCTACGAGCATGAACTTACCAGCGTGAAGAATCCCGACATATATCTCGTGGAGAAGGTACTGAGGAGGCGTGGAAACAAGCTATTCGTGAAATGGTTAGGGTTCGATGGTTCGCACAATAGTTGGATCGATAAGTCAGATTTTTAAGGTGTTTGAAATAAATCAGAACTAAAATATTTATTACATCTTGTTATTTATATTTTCTTACAGATTATTTACATTTGTACATCTTACATTCTATAACCCCACGGTAGGGTGTCGGTCGTATCAGGAAGAATGACCCTTTTGTCGTCCTTCCAGCTCAGTGCTATTTTTTGTTGTTTTACGGTATAAACTTTATGTTGTTTACTCTGAATTAAATTTTGAGTTTTAACTAAATTCGTGTGGTATGAAAGACATTGCTTGTAATCGTTAAAAGTGATTGTCTTTAGCGTAGATCCTTTTACCCCCTTAGCTCGCTTTTTATCTTTGCCTTCTCCTAACACTCTGAATGAATATAATTTTGCTCGTAATCCTATAAATTCAGTCATAATTTTCCCATTGTTTTCATCCTTCATCAGACCTAATATTTTTTTATTTGCTAGTGGTATGCCGTAAACATTATCTGGGGGATAGTCTGAAGTATCGAATTTAGCTAGATCCCGTTTGATATAATCATATATGTTTGGAACGGTAAAATGATAGAGAAGACTGTCAGTGTCAGTATACATTAATTTAGCTCGGTTACCAAACGTATTCTTTATGTAATTATAATGGAAGTCATAAATATATATTTTGGAGAGATCGAGAATGGAAAATCCTGCATATGTCACGTGCCGTGCCTTTGGATGTTTGAAGCTCGCATACACATAGATACGATACGATGCAACAGAGAAGTCACGCCGACTGCAACAAATTGGGAGGAAGCTAGCTTCCGGTCTTATCGCACCAAGAACGTGCCTAAACGTGTGAACAGAAAATTCCAGGATTCACGCGAGCGGGTAAAAACCGCTGAATTAGTAAGATTTGCCCCTACCTGTCCACCTACTTTCAGCAGAAAGTAGGATGGATCAGGGAAGGCAAATTAGTCTCCAGATACACACCAGAGCGCATAGTTCGGGCTGGAATAGCTCCTCACAAATTGCATCGCGCGGCGGCTATCATTCTCACGGGAGTTCCGCGTACTATTTATCTATCGCCGTTGTAAGTCGATAAGTCGTATCGAGCCCTACGAGTTGCACGCGTAGCGTATCAGTCAATGTGAGTTTAGATATTAGTATTCTGATTTTTGCCACGAACAATACTGTCGTGTAGTTTAAGTGATTACCAAAGTGAAGGATCTCGAGTCGTGTAAAGAAGAATTGCGAACACCAAGGGGCAGCGTTGACATCCAACGTTGCACGCCGAATGAACGTAAGAGTGAGTACGTAAGAGTGAGTGTGGGCACGGCATTATAAGATCTTTGTAACCTAGCTGTAAGACCATCTGGCACTTTCTTTATTTTCTATTTTAATAACTAGCACTTAAGCAAAATTGGGTTGTAACAATATATTCGAATCATTTCATTGGGATTACTGCATGTTTGATTTAAATTGACCATACACCAATTCCTCGACCTAACGGCAATCCAAACGACCGGGCCTGTATAGGACGGCAGTCAAGAACTTACCCAAAACAAAAATAAATATAAACTTCCACGCGTAGCATGGGAGATTAACTTTGCTAGACGTGTAATAACGCCCTGCACGTCACAAGTTAATTGGTGTCAGAAGTGGGATATTTCTTGACTACCTCTGAGGATTGAAAACGGAATTGGTGGATGTTCGAGATTGTAGCTATTTTTTTTAAATTAACGGGGATTTAGAATCTAAATAGGTAACCTCCTTTCTTCTTTTAAACCTCGCCGCAAGGAATTTTGATCATTATGGCGACCGACCCAGACATATCTACGCGATTGCTTAATAATGTGACTGAGATGATGAGCAGCATGACGCTACAGAAACGGTTGGGGCTAGTTCCCAAATATGATGGGAAGAATATGGCTCTCAGGCATTATTTACAAGACATACAGAATGGTGCATCGTTGCTACCACCAGGCACGGAGAGCGAATACGTTAAAGCTGCTATAGGGAACCTACAGGGTGATATCAGGAATATCGTTTACGGCGAACAGATAAACACCGTCGCGGATTATATCAAATATCTAAAGAGCCGTCTTGCCACTGGCAAAACATATGACTATTACACGGATGCTCTCTCGCGGATACGGATGAAACAGGGCCAGCTGGTCGGTGAATTTTACGATAAGATACGGATCCTCCTTAGCGGAGGACGGTCTGCATATCGGGCGCAACATAACGTTGACCCACCGGAAGGAGAAAAGGATCCGTTAAGACAGTTAGCTCTGACCGCGTTTATAGACGGATTACCGACAAAAATGAGTGATGCCGTAGACGCGAAGGAACCGGCGACGTTGGAGGAGGCCTTTCACATAGCCCAAAGATTTGCCGATAGAGACGAACGTCGAAAACGCCGCGAAATCAGTCCAAATCGTGTCCTGTACACGAGGGAAGGCGGTAACTCTGCTCGCCCCTCTTATTACGATCGTCCCTCACACGCGGAACAGAATACGCGCTCTTCTTATCACACCAGCGATTCTCGGCCGACATACCGAGACGAGGGTGAATATCGCTACGCGCGTGAATCGCGGTCACACTATCGGGACGATGACCGACCATACGATCGGCGAAGGTACGATGCGAATCGTTATTATGGCTCGCGCACCCCATCGCCTGTGTATCGGAGTTCCCGGCGGGAATACACGGTTCGGCAGGAATCGCCTGATCCCGATTTTTCACCAAGACCGACGGGAATTTTGAAGCACCGTCCGAGAAGTGGGGACTATACCCGAGAGAGTGAACGTCACGGTCGACCCAGCAGCGAATGTTGCCATTGTTCTAAAGCACGAGTTGATCGTTCGTCTAGTCCGGGTGATCGCCAGTCTTTAAACTACCAGGAGGCTCGTCGCCCAAGTCCGACGGCGAGCCAGTCACAAGAATCGCGTCAGGCGAGTCGCTTGGACGAGAAGCAAAACACGGTGAAATTCCTAGAAAAGTCTGCACCGTCCTCTGTACGAGCGCCTCAGTAGAAACACCGGTAGTGGAAATGTCAGCCCCGGAACTCCGTAATCGAGTAGGACGATTTTTCTTGGACACGGGCTCGGACGCCAGCCTTATTAAGCTAAGGGCTATAGACGAAGATCAGGAAATAAATACAGATGAGATAATTAAAGTCTCAGGAATCGCGGAAAAGGAAATACTAACACTTGGTACCGTATTAATTCACTTCACAGACAAGCCGACCAAGTTCAATGTCATGTACGATTTACCATTGGCAGCCGATGCTATAATTGGGAAACCATACTTTCGCGAGGAAAAGGCGGAGATTTCGTTCAACCACAATACCATGGTTACTCAAAGCGACCCCATTCGACCAAAACCGTTCGTTGATACCAACCCTCATATAACCAATCGCATATTAATGGCAAAATCCAATCGAGTCTTTCGAATACGAGCGCGCACTCGACAGCAAGTAACGTTAGAAGTGGTAAATAGGGATTTAAAAGAAGGCTACCTGGCTCGTGTGGCGGCACCGGAAGGGCTGTTTCTGGGCGAAGCCCTAGTCACCCAGACCAATGGCCACTGCCAAGTGATGGCAATTAATACCTCGAACGAGGATATAGAAATCCAGCCAGGAGCACAGGAATTAGTGCCGTTTACCTACTGTAGTCCCGACGAGAAATCTGAGCTCGAGGATACCGAGTCAACGGACGTGGACGCTGTTCCCCCGGCAGATCGCGTAGACGCCATATTAGCTGCATTGCGATTAGATCATCTCAACGAAGAGGAACAGAGACACGTTCGCGAACTTATCGAGGAATACCCGGGTCGATTCAAACTCCAAGGCGATAAGTTACAGTGCACGGATCGGGTATATCATAAAATACCAACTGTCGACGACCTGCCAATAAACACCAGACAGTACAGATTCCCAGTAATACATAGGGATGAGGTCGAACAACAAGTACTGACGAAACTACGCGATGGGATAATAATTCCTTCGCAATCTCCGTATAATTCGCCAGTGTGGATAGTGCCTAAGAAACCTGATTCACAGGGCCGTCCGGGCATGCGAATGGTTATAGACTTTCGCAAACTTAATGAAAAAACGGTATCTGACGCTTATCCTCTGCCCAATATACTAGAGATATTGGACCAATTGGGCCAGGCGCAGTATTTTTCAACTTTCGATCTAGCTAGCGGATTTCAACAAATCCCCATGGACCACGGGGATCGAGCAAAAACCGCTTTCTCTACTTTAAATGGGCATTACGAATATGCTAGGATGCCCGAAGGGTTGAAAAATGCACCTGCTACGTTTCAGCGATTAATGGATAACGTGCTGAGAGGACTGCAAGGCACAGAATTGTTTGTTTACCTGGATGACGTCGTGGTCTTCGCGAAATCCTTGACAGAACACAAGATCAAGGTTCGACGTCTCATGAGACGCCTTGAAGAAGCTAATCTCACCTTGCAACCTGACAAATGCGAATTTCTTCGTCGAGAGGTTGCTTATCTCGGACACATAGTGGGCCGTGACGGGCTGAGAATGGATCCAAAGAAATTAAGAGCAGTAGAGAAATTTCCTACCCCGAAGACTCCGAAGAATGTGCGCCAGTTTCTGGGGTTAGCCGGTTACTACCGACGGTTCATACCGAATTTCTCAGCGCGTGCAAAGCCATTATTTGACCTACTAAAGAAGGGGTTAGCATTCTCTTGGGGAAATCCACAGAGGAGCAGTTTCAGGGACCTTCGCAAAGCTTTATGCAAGGAACCAATATTGCAGTACCCGGACTTGGATAAACAATTCATCTTAACAACAGATGCCTCGGACATCGCCATAGGTTCAGTATTATCGCAAGAACATGATGGGCAAGATCTGCCGATAGCTTATCATTCGAGGGTACTAACAAAGGCTGAGAAGAACTATTCCGCTACGGATAAGGAATGCCTGGCGGTCATTGATTCTATAGAGCACTTTAATACCTATCTGTATGGTAGAAGGTTTAAGCTTGTTAGCGATCATGAACCCTTGAAATGGATAGGAGCCATGGATGATCCTGGAAAACGGCTTACGCGGTGGAAATGGAAAATGAGAAGGTACGACTACGAGTTTGTCTATAAGGCCGGGAAATTGAACGTCAACGCGGACGCGCTTTCCCGAAACCCGGTAATTTCAGGGGAATCAAGCTCGGAGTGTTCCGGAAGCGACAGCACGAAAAGAGTACTCCCGATAAACTCGAGTAATGTGCCGACATCAGCACGCGGGGGAAGTAGTATAACTAGAGCAAGGGGTCGGGGGAGACCACCAGGACCCTCTAGACGGCCGGGAGTTACTAAATTTTCGGCAACTCAAAACCTTGGTGGCATTGCTGCTAGGACTCGTTCTCGCACACAATCTACCCCCGCGGTACCCACAATATCTGAAACCGATGAGTCAAGTACTGAGGCATCCGATCCGCCGATACAGAGAATGCATCGTAGTACGCTACCCGCACCACTTCTACCGTCGAGGCGCCCGCTAACTCCAACGGAGCTGCCGCCTAAGATCGCTGAACCCGAGGCGTCAGCAGGGCTGAGCGACCCACTGACCGCCAAGACACCCGACACCGTTGTTATTAATCTGAGTTCTGTTGACGAGGGCTCGGACGATAGTGTATTCGAGGAGCAGGTACAGTCCGGGGAATCCCCTATCAAACCGAAGGAACTGTGACCGATAATTCAATACCATACGCCGTCTACCGAGAAGCGGTAGCCAGCGGATTCAGCCGTAAGAGACACTCCAGGGTTTTACTTTAGGTACGGATAATGAAAGAGATAATATAGAAGCAATCCACGCGCGAGAATCAAACATACAAAAGATAGGCGAAGATATTCGAGGAACGAAGCCCCAGCATACGGTACTCGTCAAACGGTAGACAATTACCGGACGGGAATACGTGAAATCTGTCACCGGAATCGTCGCCGATCCCGGGCACTGTCCTACTAAATTTATGAACGATACTGGCTCGTTATGAGAGAAATTCTTAATGGTAACGTAAGGGCTCACCTCCGGTATTGCCGGGAGGAAATCCGGGACCTCGGGAGTGAATTACTTGTAACTACAATTATTCTATGAAATAAATAGACAAATGCGTGGCACTCGCGTGACGGTAATACGACGAATGGCGAGTAATGCGTTGCTCCCTCGTTGGGTGGTGGTGGCGCGCTGGCAGTTTCCCTAGCGCTCTCTGATTGGACGGCGTTTGGGCCTTCGAGGGTGGCTGCAGTGTTTTCGGGGCCCATGGTGCCGCGCGAAGTTTGGATGCCGGGATTTGATTTCGCCGGGTCCTTCTGAGCGGTGTAGTGGCGATCGTCCCGTCTTTATCCCAATCCAGGGTGGTGCAACCATACGATATCTCCCGTCTTCGGGAGAACGGTAGCGTCCGCGAGACACGGGAGGCCGCTCGGTATAATGGCCTTTATGGCTCACTAGGATGGCATGCTCTCTCCGCCTTGGCCTCGCGGTGGTTCGCACCGGTAACGGTCTGGCTTCCAGGTATTGGCCGAACTTCCCGGAGCGTCCTCCGGGAGTCGGCACGTCGAACGGATTCGGTCCTTGCAGGTCCAGCTGGCCGGGAATTCTTCCGTGGTCCGCCGCTGACGGGACATAGGTGGTTGATTCCGCTATTGTTGGCGGCGCCTATGGTCTGCCGGTATATTCACTTTGCGATAGCGCCGAGCCATAGCCGCCGCGACTTCTTCCGCCCTCCTCGGCAGCTTCCCTCGCGTAACTCGGGGTCCCGCAACATCGGGCTTCCTACCGGTTTCCCGGAAGCGTCGTTCTTCTTTCCCGTTACATCCGTCCTCCGAGCGACCATGGAGCCCCTCCGACAGGCAACGTCCCTGCTTCCTCCACCATCCTCCTTCTTGGCTGCTGCAGCTCCCGTATTCCGGGAGAGTTCTTGGTCCGCCGTGTCGCATGTGCCAATGATACAAACAAAAATATAATTAATTATCCTATTTCTCGGACGCGTGAGTGACCCTGGAGTGTCGGTAACCAGCGCGAGTGCCCCGCCTGACAAGACGTAAATCCGTCTTGTACCGAAAAGAAGATATCCCGCCACTAGTGACGGGACAGTCCAAATGTAACGTCACAGAACATACCGGGGAAAATCCACAACCAACTGTCCCAGAGTTGGAGGCCACTAATTCACCTTCTATGAATGACACGGGCGAATTAGCTGCGCAACTTCAAGAGTCGTTCAGCAAATTTGATGAATCCCTACGGGTACTGGAGGGGAAATTCCAAGATAAAGGGGCGAGTCCGGTTCAAGATGACGAGAACGTTGAAATCGTATTAGGTACTGTTTCGGATGGAGACTCGATACCGGAGGAAATGCAGGAGAAGTTCGAGGAGTTGGATCCTTTCGATGATGAACTAGAGGATATGGTGCTTGCTAGACGTATTGAGAAGTTAACGAATACTGCTCCGCAGTTATCGGAAACCGAACTCCTGCGACGAGTAAGCCTTTCCAAAAATGACCTCGTTCCCCCTGTCATTGAGGAACCTACGCAAACCACAGACCAAGACAGTAAAGTGATACCGGAAAAACAGAACGGAAAAGGGGATAATACACCGTTACGCTCATATCCAGCGGAGAGCGGTGGTGGAAAAGGGTGTTCGAGAGAAGTAAGGTTCTCTTTACCAGCTGCAGGAGTAGTTCCTACCGCACGGTCAACTCCGTTTCCTTTTAACTCCACACCAAGGCAGATATTTACTCCACGACCAAGGCCGGAAGAAACAACCTCGTGTAACGAACCATCGGAAACCATAAGATTCAGCGACAATGACCTGTGCGCCGTAGCATCAATTTCGGAAAGCGAGAATGACCAGAAAGGCAATCAAAAAGGGGAAGAGGTGAAAATCAAAAATCCCGTCGTTGGAACCCGGGAATGTCTAACTTATAAACCCGATAACTACGTCCATTTTGTATCCGCAGATGGGGAACTCGTTACGCCAATTGGGAAAATACTCTCGGATCTGGGAAGAATTGATGCGGACAGAATTAAACAGGCAAGTCCAAGGGTGGGACAAATTGTTGTCACACCTTGTGGGAAGAATAAGATCTACAGTATAGTCATAAAAACCCGGTACTTCGAAAAAACTGAAGATGAAAACGTTTTCAAGGGATTAAGCAACTTGAAGAGGATTTTAGAACGTAACCACGTTGAATCTCTTCGAATATCCCGCGCCGGAGATTATACAGATTCCCTGCCCGCAGGCGAACTTGTTGACAAAATTCACGAGATATTTGCGAATTCGGGGGTTGCAGTGACCATTTGTTACGGGAAAATACAAATGCCGAGGCCGGAAGATCGGAATACCATCTTAAGCGAGTTTCATGAGAGCTTGATGGGCGGTCATAGGGGGGTAACAAAGACCTACCGGAAAATCCGAGAACGCTTTTATTGGCCGTCACTTCGTAATGATGTGCAAAACTTTATCAGGCGCTGCAGGAGCTGTCAAGAGCAGAAGCTCGTGCGGGTTAAAACTCGCGAACCGATGCTGATTACGGATACACCTGTGGACGTCTTTGATAAAGTTGCGCTAGACACAGTAGGGCCTTTACCCACTACTCCACATGGAAATAAGCATATACTAACCATGCAAGATCAATTATCGAAGTATTGTTTGACAGAGCCTATCCCGGATTTAAAAGCAGCCACCATTGCAGAGGCAATAACGCGACGGCTCATAAGTCAATTTGGGGCTCCGCGTGCTATATTGACTGACCGGGGAGCCGCATTTACGAGTAGTCTTCTAAGAGAAATTGCGAAGATATTCAAAATCAAACAGCTTACAACGTCTGGATATAGACCTCAAACGAACGGTGCCCTAGAGCGAAGTCACATCATGCTGACGGAGTATATCAAGCATTATATCGGGAAATATGATGATTGGGACAGACTATTGCCCTACGCCGAACTATCTTACAACACCTGTGTGCACGAGGCGACGAATTTTACCCCGTACGAGGTAGTATACGGGAGACTACCGAGACTGCCAAGCCAGTTTCCTACGGAGCCCAAACTCTCCACCTATAATTCCTTTACATCGGAATTGATAAGGCGACTATCGGAAATTCGTGAAATCACGGGGGAAAACATCAACAAGGCGAAAGAAAATTACAAACGGTACTATGATGAAAAGGCACGGCCATTTACAGGCCGCGTAGGCGACGAGGTTTGGGTGAAAAAGGAGGTCCGGAAGGGTAAGTTTGATGGTCAATACCATGGACCATATACTATAGTAGATGTAACAGATAGAAATAATGTAATATTGAAAATGCCAAATGGTCACCTAATTCGTAAACATGTAGATGCCGTGAAATTGTCATACGAGTGAATGTATTGGAATGTTAGAATGAACATTAGGAATCGATAAGCAAATTCCCAAAATCCTCACCTGCAACACACGCTGTCTGGCGAATGAGGGGATCTAGTGACACCGGAAACACCCGAAACCATGGGGACTGCAGTTGGAAGATTTTCTCACGTTTTGCCAAGATGGGAATCCGCAACCAGGTAATGCTGACCGAAATACGAGGTCCAGTACGTGATGATAACGAAGGAAGTCCACCATAGCGACTACCGAATGTGGGAAAGCAAAGTTTGCAAAAAGGAGTGAACAGAGAGCTCGACTCCCTGCCCTCAAGGATTCAGTCGTCAGTACGCAGACAACTTATACGGAACTCATTAGTCGCTCCGGTCTCCTCGTACTTAGATATTTCAATGGTCCGCTACATTCATCTAGCCATTGAAGACAGTAATAATTTAGAATCAGTACCGATCGGTGAAGTGCAACACGAATTAGAATCACCTCAGTTATTACACGGATCTGCAATATTTGAAGTAAACCTAGGTTACGATTTGAACTTCGTTGGGAATCAGTGCTGTTGATCCGGGAGTAGTGCTTTTTGACGTTGGTGCCGCACGTATAGAGACAGCAGCAGGGGAGGTACGGTCACTTGCGAGAATACTAATATACTCTCCTGACGAGCAGCATACTCCGTATTTGTTTCACATTGTAGCAGATTTCCCCGGGAACTCCGCGGGTGTCATCGGACTATTATCGACATTTACCCCAGCATAACTGGAACGCACTCGCACGTCGCCTTCGAAACATTTCCTTAGTGACTCTAGCGTGAATCCAGCACCTTGACAGCTTTAGTGCGATAACCCGCACAAGCTATATCCTGACGGGAAAATTACTGAGCGATTACCCGCTCGAATATTCCTGCTCTTCCAATATAAGTCCTTTCGAGTGATGTTCTGAGCGACTACCCGCTCGAACATTTCGTATTCCCAAAATACTGAGATTCTGAGCGATTACTCGCTCGAACCTTACGTATTCCCAAAATACTGAGATTCTGAGCGATTACCCGCTCGAACCTTACGTATTCCCAAAATACTGAGATTCTGAGCGATTACCCGCTCGAACCTTACGTATTCCCAAAATACTGAGATTCTGAGCGATTACCCGCTCGAACCTTACGTATTTCCTAATACCGAGATTCTGAGCGATTACCCGCTCGAATGTGTATGATCTAACCCTAGATACTCCCAGTTATCCCCGCATATTCCCCGAACCGACTGCGAGTGCACCGGTAAAAAGGGAGCGGTGTCGATGTCCGACGATAGGGTCAGTTCTGATTAATATTATTGTTACCACCATTGAGGGCTAGTAAATCAAGCCAGACTTCCGCTGCTCGTCTCGGGAATTAGTACAAAAACTCATGGTACGCCGCGCGGGAGTGAAAAATCGAGAAAAACGGGCGGAAGCTGTAGCCAGTGGTAAAGTGAAACGGTGTGATCATCAGATCAGACGACCCGAGGGACCAAAGGACCCCTTAATTCAACAAACGGGGATCGGACAGGCGAACGCGATCAGTGGCTCAACAAAAAGCTTCTATATAGCAGCGCGCTATAAGGGAAGGCCTGTGGCGATAGTGAATCCAGTGGTGACTGACCAACTATATGTGCATCCGGGCCCTCCAACATCCATTGAACCAGCAATCATCGATCAAGAAGTCCCAGTTGTAACGCTGGAGTAAGAGCTGAAAATATCCAGCAACAATAGGGGAAACATGATGGGATTCTGGATACTAGTGTTTTTGAGCCTTGTGTCTCCGGGGGAGGGGAGTCTGAACGACCAGAATTCGCATCAGAACATTGCGATAAAAGATCTTCCTGGACTATACTACGAAAGAGTGACTTCACTACGACTACAACACGTGGATTGGAGAGTAAGTGTATTTATTGAGGTTGAAAAATTCAGAAATGATTTCCCAGAAATAGGCAAGCAATTAGACAATGCACGGGACGCTTGTCAGCAGGTAAACTCACTAGACACTTGTCGCGAACTCTTGCAACATGACCTCCTCCGGGATCAGTTAAAATTGGCCAAAACAACAGTGAGGGAGTTAGAGCATGCAGCGGTCGCGCATGAACTTCCACCTCCTGTAGACCGTGAGCCCTTGCGTACCATGAAAAAGCGTTCAGTGCCGCTCGGAATAATTGGATCGATCAGCAAATCACTATTCGGGACCATTAATCAAGAAGACGCGGAATATATTCACTCCCAGATAGACCGACTGTTTGAGGATCAAACCAACTTGACACAACTGATAGGAAAACAAATGCACATCACGGCATCACGGTTGCAACAACTCCATGAGGATCATGTAAGCGAATCCCGAAGAGTGGATAAGCTGTACGACGGACTAGATGGTCTTTGGAAGCAATTACAAACCTTGGACAAGGAAAATGCAAAGATCAGGTTTAATGCGGAACTGACGAGATTTGCGTACCGCGCTCAATTGAAATTAGAGCAGTACGTAAAAATTGGTGAGGAATATATCCGAGTGATTTCCGCAGCACGGGATGGGCGATATGATCCCGCCATTCTACGTACAGATCAACTAACAGCAATCTCCCGGGCAATTCAACTTCAAGCTCCTGAGTTTGAGTTTCCATTGCCCGTGGAGTCTTTAAGGGGTGAAATCTTGGCACGTATAGTACGCACTGACCTAGTGTTCCACCAAGGCCGCCTCATCATCGTACTGCACATTCCATTACTCGACAGAACGCGTTATCAGCTATACCACATGCATCCGTGGCCGGTGCCTCAGGCAGGAGGTCAGACGGGTTCAGCTTACATAACTCCAGCCGCTCCATACATTGCCGTTTCAGAAGACCGTAGAACATACTTTTTGGCCGACTCGTTATATATTGCGGCATGTGTGCAAGTAATTTCCAACTACATATGTACCATAGAAGCACCCGTTTACGAAGTATCTATAACTGGAAGATGCGAAATAGAAATGCTGACTCGTCCATCGATAACAGCTTATCAGCAGTGCAACGTCCGTGTCACTCCATGGCTTGGTCCGTTCTGGAAACACCTACCAGCTCAAGGGGGCTGGTTGTATTCTCTTGCTCAACCAGAAACGGTGCACATACTTTGCCCTGGACGAGTTGATACCACAGAGAAATTGAGTGGCGCAGGGGTATTTCACCTAAGTGCGAATTGCGTAGGACGGACACGCAGCGCAACGCTGACTGGAATTAGGGCTTATGAAAGCCAGCAGCAATATTTCTATGCACCAGAGATCACCCTAAATGTGACCCTGATAGCACCAAACCTGAAAGACCTTCCGGATGAGAGGGTATTGCCGCCAGCACCGGACGAATCCGAAGGGAAATCCCAACCATGGAAGTATCGACAGGATGGCGAATCACTATTCGATATCGAACGGAAGATCATGGAGATTGGGACGCACAGAAGAAGCAAGCAGCAGCAACAACACTGGACCATCGTTGGATTCTCTCTCCAGGGACTCTTCGTGCTGGTCCTCTGCGGCATTCTTTGTTGGAAAATCATCCGGAAACGAACCTGTCATGGATGGTTAACTCCCCGGAAGAACGACGTTGAAGTAGGAGAAACGGTGCCATTACCACGTAAACGCTTAGGTCACCTTTATCGTATTCGCAACAGCGGAACAAGAACCGCCACGATGGGGGCAGGGAAACCCGAGATCGGGTCCCCACCCACAGCTACAGGCACCGGAATTCTCCCGCGCCAAGAGGCTCAGGTCGATTAATCTTAAACTATTTCTCTAGAAGCATCACTATTTCTAAAGTAAAGGATAACACTATGACAGGAGACGACGAACACCAAGGAAGCAAACTCCGAGTACTTTAGCAACAGATGTTGTATTTTATCTGTTCTTTCTACAAAAGGAGTCAAAAACGGATCCAGAATCAGGTTCCTTTAGCGGCCGGTGGCGAACAGCCTCCGCAGGCCCAGGGGGTCGAAGTCCAAGTTGTCGCACCAGAGGACATCCGTCCTGCTACGCAACATCTCCCGATGCTGACGCACGGCTGTCCTTTCATTAATGGTGGCTCGCCAAGGGCGACCCCTCCACCTAGTCGGAATCAGGATCCTTCCAGTGTTCTAAGAGCAAAAGGAATAATGATTAAACGAGTCCCCTGGAACTGAGTAGATATCAAACAACGAACAATGATATGAGCTTACCAGCATCACCCACAACTCCAGCGGCGGGGGCCCTTCGCAAAGGAAGGCAGTATAAATCCCCTGTTGGGTCACCTGGACGTCACGGGGTAACGGTATGTCTTCCATGTTCAAGCACAGTTGTAAGACTGAGGAATCAGGGACACGAGTCTCCCTGGGAAGAGACCCTGAGGACCGGAGAAGAACGAATGGGCAAGGAAGGGGTACGGATTTTCCCAGGCTGCATCTACGGGAATTTGCAAGGTAGCAGTCCAGGGCATCCTTCTATCAATGAGATAACCCTACTAGAGTGATAGTCCGGGTCCAGCTAGCGTATTCATAAGCTTAAGCCATAGCATAAGATCTTCACTTACCATAGGAAAATTATGTTTATCCTGTAGTTATACACTTACCAAAATCTTTATGATCCGTGGCCCTTGGGTATCGGAGCGCCGTTGGATTGATCGCCAAAGGCGATCGAATCGACGAGGGCGTCGATACTTAAGGGGGGGATGCTGTCACGTGCCGTGCCTTTGGATGTTTGAAGCTCGCATACACATAGATACGATACGATGCAACAGAGAAGTCACGCCGACTGCAACAAATTGGGAGGAAGCTAGCTTCCGGTCTTATCGCACCAAGAACGTGCCTAAACGTGTGAACAGAAAATTCCAGGATTCACGCGAGCGGGTAAAAACCGCTGAATTAGTAAGATTTGCCCCTACCTGTCCACCTACTTTCAGCAGAAAGTAGGATGGATCAGGGAAGGCAAATTAGTCTCCAGATACACACCAGAGCGCATAGTTCGGGCTGGAATAGCTCCTCACAAATTGCATCGCGCGGCGGCTATCATTCTCACGGGAGTTCCGCGTACTATTTATCTATCGCCGTTGTAAGTCGATAAGTCGTATCGAGCCCTACGAGTTGCACGCGTAGCGTATCAGTCAATGTGAGTTTAGATATTAGTATTCTGATTTTTGCCACGAACAATACTGTCGTGTAGTTTAAGTGATTACCAAAGTGAAGGATCTCGAGTCGTGTAAAGAAGAATTGCGAACACCAAGGGGCAGCGTTGACATCCAACGTTGCACGCCGAATGAACGTAAGAGTGAGTACGTAAGAGTGAGTGTGGGCACGGCATTATAAGATCTTTGTAACCTAGCTGTAAGACCATCTGGCACTTTCTTTATTTTCTATTTTAATAACTAGCACTTAAGCAAAATTGGGTTGTAACAATATATTCGAATCATTTCATTGGGATTACTGCATGTTTGATTTAAATTGACCATACACCAATTCCTCGACCTAACGGCAATCCAAACGACCGGGCCTGTATAGGACGGCAGTCAAGAACTTACCCAAAACAAAAATAAATATAAACTTCCACGCGTAGCATGGGAGATTAACTTTGCTAGACGTGTAATAACGCCCTGCACGTCACACATATATCGGCTTATTGAACTTAATTTTAACGCGACTTAGTTCGATTATAACCATATCTTCGTCGAAGACAGTGCAGCTATGGAAATTTGGTTTCGCTATGAGAGCCTTTGCTCCGTACCTTCCATCCCATTTTGTAATGAGCCTGACATCTTTTTGTTTTCTAACATTTTCCATTGTCTTGCCAAAAACCGAATTATTCATAAGTTTGAAGAAGTTCTTTTCAAAATCATTATTCGACTTTTTTCTCATTTCAGTGTTTAAATCTATGTACTTTTTGAGCCACGGTGACTGCCTAAATTTTAGAACACGGTGAATTTTCGTTAACTTCATACCCAATGTCAAACACTGTTTCAAATTTCGATAATGAATTATGTATCTTTCTTTTGAGAGGAGTGTTGTCATCAATTTTGATTTGTTAGCTCCTGGAGGAGTATACTGCTCTGGACATAGTGGTAAATCTCTATGGAGTTCTTGAAGTTCAATTGGATATTCCATATCAACTTCGAGTATATAGCCCGTAAGAGCATCATCGGGAATATTGCAAATATGTAGTTTTTCAAAATTTTCCTCCCACTCGAAAGAGTCGAATGGCAAAAATTGACTCATAGCTGCACCGTACAAGTTATTTACATCGTAATACATAAGATATGATTCGTCTTTGCTTGGATCGAACTCTGTGCCCATGTACCTGTTGTTCGCTTTGGCATATCTGTTTGAACATTGTGCTACGCCACCTCGAATTCCTCTCTCAATAAATAGCAACATCTCTACGTCGGTTAACAACTCGAGTTCAACGCCAGTACACTTGAGCATTGCATCAAAAGCGAGGCCTGGTGCGGTATAATAATGAAGAGGATCTAGATTGTATATAGAGGAGCAATTACGTCTGAAATTTTCAAAGATGTCAGCCAAAAGTAAAACATCCGTTTTCAAATACAAATCAGAATATTCACCCAATGTTTTTATGTGAAAAGTTTGCCAAACTGTAGATGCATGTACATAATCTGAGTCTGAAATTTCTTCATTATTTAATTCCGAATAAAATTTTTCTTTAGATGGTAATTGCTCATCATCGAGTTTTGTCCAACTGTCCACGTAACCGTAAGGAAAAACACCTTTTCTAGTCAATAAATGGAATTCCTCTACATTATTACAATGTTTACGCGTAATTAATTTTTCATCATCTTTCAAATAGGATGATAATTTTTCAATACTGCTTGGCATAAACCTAAACGAATCGATAAATCTGAAATTTACGATTGTATCTTTAACGCTTTTCGTAAAGGATATATATCGTTCTTTGTTTACTGGCAATAAGTTCATTGAACCTTCGAAGGATGTTGCTAAGGCTTTAATCAAGAAATGCGAGTCATAACCAGATAAGTTATGAAACACAACAGGAATGGTATGCGAGTTCTTATAATTTAAATTACAACTCTGATGCGCAGCACCTCGATATTTACCCGTAAAATGGCAATGATCGCGATGCTTGATATCTTCAGATGTGAATGGTTTTTCACAAATGTGGCAAGTCTGTGTAGAATAAAATTCATTTGTCTGTTGAAAATTCAATGGTTCCATAGATACGTTGCGTTTAAGATAAAATTCTACGAATTGAGCTAACTCTTGCAATTCGTTCATAAACCACTGTATACAATTATTTCCACGATTGGCTTTAAATTTGGAGATGGAGTCGTCAAAGTTACACTGTAGATAGTACGCGATACTGTGTGGAACATGCTTTTGATAGACCGTTGTGTTTGACGATTTAGAAACATTCGTTACTGACTCTAAAATACACTCAATGTCAGCGTATATAACAAACGGTACAGCTTCTTTGTGTTTATAATTTTTGAATTTTAGAATTTTATCCTTTTCATTTGGTAATTCCACTCTACATTTATTTATATTTATACAGTCAAGTTTATGTTTTTGAAAAGAAGTTTCTGTTTTGAAGTGACATAGGCAACTGTCGCACAGTCTGGTACGATGCTCGCGCTTTGAAATTTGAGAACTCAATAAGCGAGACAGATTTCGGATCCAAGCAAAGTGATAAACATTACAATCTGTGAAATCTATTTCATCTCCATTCGAATAAATTTCTGTTTCGAGCATAAGTAGGTGAATCCTTTCTTTATCTGATTTTTCTTTACTTAAATAAATTGGTACTATTTCATTACCACTTTCGCTCTCTATTCCATAAACATTTATTGCCAAATCATTCATCTTTTCGAATTTTGGAATATCCTTTAAACCAATGGGAAAATTTAAACCTTCATACCTTAGCACTGAGCTGAAGTGAGGGTATGAGCTGATAACGCTTACATTATTTTTTGCTGGGTGAAGAGCTGCGGTGACGGACCAGAGGAAACAGTACGGATCGTTGTTTCTAACGTTCACAACTGCTTTCTTCCTTTGTACATCCTTCGGTAGTTCGATGAAGGTAGACAGGCCACCGTGTATCGGTATGTATTTATTGAAGTAGTTATACAAGGAGAGTTCTGGACCAAGATTCCTGCACCGACATATTACCGGCATCCGGGTTCTCGTCCGTGCTAAGTTGGGACGTGGGGCCCCCTAGGTTAGCGACGTTGGCGCCCCCTAGGTTAGGGACGTTGGCGCCCCCTGTGGATGGTAAGTTAGGACGATTGGGCCCCCTATGAAAGATTTCTGCTTACCGACGGCGCCGAAAATTTTGGGTGCTGTGCGCGCGCAGGAGTCGACGGCGCCGACCCCTTCGTCGGCTGACGTCATCGTAAGGGGGCCCTAGTTTTACGTCAGGTGTCAGGGATTTTACGTCAGGTGTCAGGGATTTCACGTCAGGTGTCAGGGATTTTACGTCAGGTGTCAGGGATTTTACGGCAGATTTCAGAAATATTACGGCAGGTATCAGGGATCTTACGGCAGATTTCAGAAATATTACGGCAGATTTTAGGAATTGTACATCAGACGTAATTGAGTACATTGACCTTCCGAATTTTGTACTTGCGATCCCGAGGCAGATCCTACCCTTTACCCCTCCCCGCAGACTAGCATGTAGAGTCGGTGGAGATCAAGAATGACCCTTCGTATGTCACCCGAAGAATTCCAATGACATTTCATCATCGTCATAACCCCCCTGTTCCTCCTCCTCCGCCTCTATCGTTCCGCTACGATACAGTGGCCTTGGAGAGCCGGTAAAAATCAAAGGAGGTGTCGAATAACCCTTTGTACGTTGCCGAAAAAATTGTTTACAATAATTTAATGTGAACTATTTGATCGAGAAGAATTGCGCATCGGGACGGTGGTTGATCTTTGATGTCAAAGAATTTAGATGTCACC
Source organism: Cephus spinipes (assembly GCA_963971525.1). NCBI lineage: Eukaryota > Metazoa > Arthropoda > Insecta > Hymenoptera > Cephidae > Cephus > Cephus spinipes. Next base: position 17,566,538 of record OZ020572.1, on the reverse strand, counting down.
TCTATCGTTTCGCTACGATACAGTGACCTTGGAGAGACGGTAAAAATCAAAGGAAGTGTCGAATAACCCTTTGTACGTTGCCGAAAAAATTGTTTACAATAATTTAATGTGCACTCGAGAAGAATTGCGCATCGAGACGGTGGTGGATCTTTGATGCCAAAGAATTTAGCAAGTTCCGCTACGAAACAGTGGCCTTGGGGAGACGGTAAAATCAAAGGACATTTCAAATTACCCTTTGTACGTTACCGAAAAATTGTTTACACTCTTTATTCGAGAGGAACTGTGCATCGAGACGGTGGTGGATCTTTGATGTCAAAAAATTTAGCAAACCTTTGTATAATGCCGAAATGTAGATCCATGAATTGTTTACTTAATTAAAATTCCTTCACACTCTTAAGAAGAAGAAGAGTGTCCTCTATATAAGGAAGAGCTTGGTGCTCTTTCATTAGTTTACTGCTGCAATTCGTCGAGTTTGGAGAAAGAACGTGAACTGAAAGTAAGAATAGATTTGAGAAGAAGATTTAATCCAACCTGTGTGAAAATGGACTTCTCAAAAATTAACAAAGTGGCGCGTCTGGAGGGTTTCCTGCCAACGAAAAAATTATCAGAATTGGAGGTTGAAAAAGAATACAAGATTACCAATATAAGGAAAATTCAAACGAAATTTGGAGCGAGACACATCGTTGACGTGGAGAATAGCTTCTCAGTATTCCTGCCAGCAAGGATCTCGAGGACTCTGACGGACGATGAGGATTTCTTTCAACGGATGGTTTTGGATACCGCTGAGAATCGGCTTTGTATGCGTTACCTCGGTGGGAAGTTCAATCTCATGGAATTTTGATATTTGTAAACGTTCATACTTATGATTTAAATAAATTGTCACGTAAGGGGCAAAAAAAAAATACAACTGCTTATTTCTTTCATATACACACTTTATTCTTAATCAAAAAATATACATTCCATCATCCAAGTCCTTAACGATTTAACATTTTCCATCGCACAATTGAAATGCGGAGCATGGTGATGCGTACACAGGGTAAGTGAATTTTTTCGCAACTTTTGCAGCGAAGGACAACCCAGATCCCCCAAGTTCACGATATTTAACGATTGTCCCATAAATTTCTCCAACCAATTTTTCTTTTCCAATCCTTTTACATAAATTCTGGTAGCATCTCGTAAAATAACTCGAAGAATATTTCCGGCATGGTTGTAAGATGTATCGCCGGAGTTCCAAGACATACCATGAAAGTTGCGTTGTAACCACAAATTCATGCACTTGTATTTCGCTGGAAGAGAGCTCCATGAACACGGTGGTTGAAACAGAAACGTCGCAGGCTCGGAGAAATCGCTACCCACTCCAATGATAGACAGCTCCTTCAAGACAAACTCGTCCGAGGGTTTCTTGAAACCTTGTACATCCACGATGAACTCCATGGTGACAGACTGCTTGCATTGACATGATCGTAGGGTTTTTATACTAATTTTTTCACCCCACCACTAATTGGATTATATTCTACTATTCGATCATGTAGAATTAAACAGAACGCTGATGTTTCGGAGGGGAAATTTTGGTCTGCCTCGAATTCGAGACGAACGTCGACTGGTCCAAATTTGAGCGACTCATTTTGCTTGGAGCAATCGATGACAATTAGTGAACCATAAGCGAGGAAATCATTCTTTCTCAGTATGGGCTCAGGCTCTTTGCCGTAATAAGTAGCTTGAAAGTTTACATACATCTCGTACAGCAGAGCAAACTGATTTTGATCAATGTCAAGATTTAGATTTCCATAGGGGTAGCATTGCGAATTCAAGAAGAGTTTAACGTCTCTGACATTGCAATGGTCAAAATGACTGGCATTCTTATTTTTATTATTCTTTTTGCCAGTTTGGTATCCCAATATGACGTATCGAGGTTTTTCAAGTTGACTGGATGTCTTGACGGTCCACACGTGTTTGGATGTGGTAGGGAGTAGAGGATACTCGTACAGTTCCCAGGTGCGGAAGCTCATAGGGATGGGTGCATCCTTCTCGATGAATTTCAGCAGTTCTATCTTTCGACGATCGGAAACCCTTACGTACGGTATCAACCATTCCAATTTTTGAATTACAACTTTGCATTCTTCCGGAGCAGTTTGTACAATGGCATTGACATCGCTCTTTGCTCTCGTCAAAATCAACTCGTGCTTAGCGTTTACGACGATCTTGCGATAATCTTCGGCAAAGCCTAGTATCATACTCAGTGGTACGGATACGTCAAAGTAACCAGCTGCATCGGTCAATTTCTCTTCTTGCATCCAGCCAGCATTATCCATCACCGAGCGTTGACCAGGAGTCAGGGAAAGGTAGCCCTTCATGAGACTCGTGAGACCAACGTTCTTATTTCGATCGATCTCTATACCATTCATTTCATAACGAATCTCATCGAAAAGATGACAAATGCCGTTATTAACCAAGGTTGTGTTTGTAACCGCCGTAGAACCATCTTCCTTCACGAGCTTTCCGTATACATGCAGCGAACTTCTACTCGGTAGTAAGCACAAGTCTTGATGTTGGACGGAGATTCGTATTTCATCACTGTTGTTGAACGTTGACGATGCGTAAGGCTGGTGTGCATGCGTTTCGCAGTGCGCTATAGACTCATCGAAGGTGATTGGTGTTCGAATATTTAAAGTTTCTTCCTCCATGGTGAGCAACGGATAAAAATAATGCAGCAGCAGCAGAATGAACGATTTAGTTTCCTCTTTCGACTGGTGTGACCTTGAGTCCCAGATTTCTCAGGAATAACACGTTTTGAGGTGTTAACGCTTTGCAGCGCGGACGATGACTGATTCCTTTTAGACATATCGGTTCATTATTATAGCCGTTATTATAACCACTACCAATCTTTCGGTTATACACGATCCCCATTATCACATGGATTTCACGTGTAGTCTTATCGTTATGATTTCTCCTTGAAAATTCACCAAGTCTCCGTCCTGATCGACTATTCGAAGCTGTAGGTGATCTATTGTCTTGCTCGATACTGGGAGGTAAATGACGTGCGACGGCACCTCTATAATCTTATATCCTGGTGGTACAACCGGAAAGAATTCGTGGATGGTATGTACCTTACGTTCGTTTATGTAAGCGCCTGTAGTAATGTTGCATTCGACTCGCAAGGCGTTCACCTTGAGAATGGTTACAGGTACGTCGGATGTATGTAATTTATTAGCTTCCAAAACGCGTTGAGTAAAACCCAACAATCGACCAATCGAATCATCAGGTTGAAAATTGATTTCACGGTTACACTTAATTTCGCTGCACAGGGTATTATTGTTAGGCTTAATACGAATTAGTATATTTTTATCTATCAACGCACTCTGTACATAGTTTTCAATATCCTCTATCTCGTAGCTACCAATGGGTATAACTATAACTTCATCACCCACGTAGAACTTGTTGTGACCGGTATCCACGTTAGGAATCGAATTAAAGGTTAATAATTCGATGAGCCCCAGAGCATGATTTTTATCTCGAGAAAGTTCGATTGGGGGAAAGTACTGGGCTTCGAGTATAGAAGAATTGCCTGATAAAGTTAACGTGAATGAATCTTCCATGATTGCAAACGCTTGACTAACGATATGACATTATGCAGCATGTTTATATAGACGATACTTATTCTTACGATTTAACTGTCCACATAAGAATTTGAGACACAAGTGACCACATTCGAAAGTATCATAGTTCTGATACCGTTCATAATTATATTTTACACTACCAACGTCGAGATACCTAATGAGATCTAGTGGGGGGCGAAGATTACCGAAACTGTCAAAATAAATGACTGAGTCTCTTTTCTTCATGTAGGCGACCCAGTGTGTTCCGGGACCATCCTCATCGTCGAGATTGACGATTGCCGATTCGTATTTGTACGATCCACCTTTTGGCATAGCATTCCGCATAAAAATTCCACGAAAATGTGGAATATTCATGAGCCTGGCGTACTTGAGTAGATCTGCATCAGTTAACGCTCGACGTGGTAGTTTCACTTCAAGTTTTTTGGCTTTAGATGAATGCCCAGTCCCTTCTTGTAGGGTTTCAAGTACAGTCCTTTGCCTAACGCGATGGATTCCATCGCATTATTATGTCGTTCGCTTTCCTTCAATTGTTCCTTGGTTGCCTTGGTATCGTTCACGGCTTTGGCTATACCTGCTGCACCTCCTGCTAACGCTCCAGCAGCGCTCAGACCCGCAAACATAGGGACGAGAAACGGCAGGAAACCTCCAACTTTGGATGGTACGGGTAGAATACGTGGTGCACGTATATTCTTCTTTCCACCAGCCTGCTTGACAACTGTTTGCGCACCCTTAAGAGCAGACTGAATTACTGCCTGTGCATCGTTGCTTTGTGTCATCGATCGTTTGGCTGCTTCGATAACTTTTCTCAGCGTTATCTTCTTCTTAGGCTTCTTCTTCTTTTTCGTGATGCCCATACCGAGTTTTGATTTAGCGTTCATTATGTTCGCTACAGACCAGGAAGCTGCCTTCTCACCGATGCTCGCGTCCTTCGCGAAGACACGTTTCCAAGCTCTGTCGGCAAGTATCCTGTCAGCCGCTCCTCTATGTTCTAGGTTTTCCCGATTCTTCGAGTACGCAATATCGTGCTCTTTGCAAGCTGCGTCGAGGGGATTGATGCCCGGATCGCCTCGTGCGAGTCTCTTTGCTAGTTTTGTACCGGGTCCACAGTATTGATAGCCAGGTATATGTAATTCAACTGGTAGACTGTTGATGATTTTGTTGACTAAACCCTTGCCACTATGGCGCTTCTTTTTTCCCATGCATTTACGTTTAACATGCATAATCATGTCCTCATCCTATCGTGAAACAGTTCCGACTGAACGATGATCTTTATAAACCTGTTATTTATAGCTTTCGCATTAGTCATGATCAAGATGAGGTTTGAGACACAGTCTGCCAAGTTACCTGTACCGAACTTCGACGAATTAACGCGAGTCAAGAAGAGAAAGAGGATGAAACGTCATGGTGAATTACTTCCGAACAGTATACGCGCGGTGTTTTGTGGGCCGTCAAACTGCGGCAAGACAAATGCATTGCTCGCTCTTATAACTCACCCCAATGGATTGAGATTCGAAAACGTCTACGTATACTCAAAATCACTGGATCAGCCAAAGTATCAGTTTTTAAAACGATTACTCGATTCCGTTGATGGTGTTGAATATTTTCCATTTACGGAACACGAACAAGTGCTGCCACCAAACGAGGCACGCCGCAATTCAATAATTATTTACGATGATATAGCTTGCGAGAAACAAGATAACATGAGAGCCTTCTTCAGTATGGGGCGACACAGAGATGTTGACTGTTTCTATCTTTGTCAGACCTACGCTCGCATTCCCAAACATCTCGTACGCGACAATGCTAATTTGCTTGTGCTCTTTAAGCAGGATGAAATGAATCTCAAGCATGTTTACGATGACCATGTAAACACTGATATGACGTACGTGCAGTTCAGAGACCTATGTTCCGCATGCTGGAACGATAGCAAGTGTGGGTTTCTCGTAATAGACAAGGATAGCGAACTCAACGAGGGTCGATATAGAAAAGGATTCGATTGCTTCGTGAGCATAAAAGAGTGATTATCGAAAAAATGGATACAGTAGCATTTTGGATTCAGTGATTGCAACATGCAGCGTGAAAAACTTGAAGAGCAGAAAGACATCTTGCGTCAAATCGCTAAAGCTAGCGATTCGATTCGCAGAAAGCATCGAATGATAAAATTAGGTAAAGAGAATGTCGAGCATGCGATGAGTGAGGTGTTCAAACCGGTAGTGACTCCACTGCAGAAACTAGTGAACGTATCTCAAACAGAGCATAATACTATAAAAGATAAGATTAAGGATGAAATCAAAGATGAAATAAAACATGATGTAGGAGTGAATGATACGTTTGAAACAACGAATGAATCCTTTAATACGCTCAAAAATGATTCCACTATCGGGGAAATTAGTGATATTCAAGATGATGATGATGATGATGATGATGATGATGATGATGATGATGGTGATGATGGATACAAGAATGATATGGATTTACCCGTTAATCAAAACGATTCGATGCAACGGTATCTCAATATGCTGCTATCGAGGCAGAATAAACAATTGGATACTACCTATGGTGTGCGTAAACTTTCCAAGAAGAAGTTGATGGTTGGAGATTCACCTATAAGTTTTGAGGGTGATCAAATCCGTATAGGCGATACCAGTTATCCGAAAACTAACGGTTTGATCGAACTCTTGTTCAGGAAGATACCTAACGAAACTCATGTAACCCAGGATGACTTGAACAATTACAAAAACATTATTATAACAACGAATGCATATAAAAAGTACTATAAACCTGATGGTGATATTCGTAGGAGCAAGAGTTTCAAATTTAAAAATGTTATTGCAAAACTAATTGAACAGTCCTCTGTAACGGGCAAAGGTATCATACCACGGTACATGATCGCTGCTAAGAACAGACTAACGGATTACGTGTACTGGGACGATCCCAATGAATTAGTAGACCGTCTTCGGTTGCTCCTTGCGTCTCAGGAAGCAGGTAATCCCAGCCACTCCAACGAAATCGTATCGATTATCGAAGAGTTGCGTGAGGCTGGTATTATTTATTAAGTAGATAAAACGACCATGATCGTCACTTTTGACATGAGCGTTGACGTGTTTGGACGTCAGCTGAGTAGCAAGGCCGCGGTTACGAGTAGCCGTGGTCTTCCTGGTGTTGGATTCAAATTCACTGCTGCTGGACACTACGACATTGATAACAAGAGGCTGTGCAACGTTGCCAATCCCGAGGAGCTAAACGATGCTGTTACTTTGAATCTCATGAAAACTGTAGTAAAGCAGGAAGTTGGTACCGTACTTCGTAAGACTGCTGAAATGCGCAATGAAATCGATAACAACAACCTAATGATTCGTGCTCTCGATTCTACCGTGAAGGATGCCTTGAATCGTCTAGAAGCAGATATAAAGACAGCGCAAGACTTGACAATTCGCAACTCTGAGATCATTTCTCAGCTAGACGTCAGACTGAATGCACTGGAGAATGGATGGAAAAAAGTTAGCGGTGGTGGAAGAACTGCATAGACCTGCTAGAAGAAATTATCAGCGTCGACACGTTGACATCCGTGGGCTGGATGAGACTTGGCAAGCGGATCTCGTTGACATGTCAGCGCACGCAAGAGAGAACGATGGATACAAGTACCTGCTCACCGTCATCGATATATTTTCAAAGTTTGCTTGGGCCGTGCCGACAAAGAGCAAGAATGCTAAGGACGTGATGACAGCTATGAAATCTATACTGCTGCAGGGACGGATACCGAAGAAATTGCAAGTGGACGAAGGTCGTGAATTTTACAATACCGAATTCAAGAATCTAATGCAAAAACATGGTATTGCTATGTACTCGACATTCAGCAACTTGAAGGCATCGATCTGTGAACGTTTCAATCGTACTCTGAAAAATAATATGTGGAAACAATTTAGCCTGCAGGGTGATCATCGTTGGTTAAACATCTTATCAGACCTGCTATCCTCTTACAATGGTAGTAAACATCGAACCACTGGTATGAAACCGATAGACGTCACTGCTAGAAACGAAAAAAAATTACTGCATCGAGTGTACAAGAATTTCAAAATCAAATCCACACTTAGACTTGCAAAATTTAAAGTTGGAGACAAAGTTCGAATAAGCAAATTCAAACACATTTTTGAAAAAGGCTACACACCTAACTGGACAACGGAAATTTTTACTATAAGCCAAGTGGAGAATACCCATCCGGTGACGTACAAACTCAGAGCTACCAGGATCATCCTATCGAAGGCGGCTTTTACGAACAGGAACTTACCAGAGTCAAGTACCCCGACATATACCTTGTGGAGAAGGTGTTGAGGAAACGTGGGAATAGACTTTTCGTTAAATGGTTAGGTTTCGATGAATCGCATAACACTTGGATTAATAAGTCGGACTTATAAGGAGTTTGAAATAAGCAAAACTTAATTAATTTTAATATGTATATAAAATTTATTGAAAAAAAAAAAAAAAAAAAATAAAAAAATAAAAAAAATAAAAAAAAATAAAAAAAAAATAAAAAAAATTAAAATAAAAATATTTTTTTTTCTTCGCACACTTTTACATATTTTAACATATTTTATAACCCCATGGGAGGGTATCCGTCGTATGAGCAACAATCACTCTCTTATCATCATTCCAACTTAATGCTATTTTCTTTTGCTCAACATTATAAACCTCATGCTTTTTGCTTTGAATCAAATTTTGAGGTTTAATCAAATTTTTTCGACGTTCGAGACACTGCAGATAATCATCGAAGGTTATGGTCTTTAACGTAGATCCTTTGATTCCTTTCGCACGCTTCTTATCCCTAGTTTCGCCTAAAATTCGAAAACTATACAATTTCGCCCGCAGTCCTACAAACTCCGTCATGATTTTACCATTATTTTCATCCTTCATGAGACCTAAAACTTTCTTATTGACTAATGGCATACCGTATACATTATCCAACGGATAGTCTGAAGTATCGAATCTGTGTACATCGCGCTTAATTAATTCGTATACATTGGGAACATTAAAATGGTGTATCAAGCTATCCGTATCGGTGTACATTAATTTTGCTTGCTCGCCAAAAGTCTTCTTGATGTAGTTATAGTGAAAATCATAAATATATGTTTTAGAGATGTCCAGAATTGAAAATCCTACGTATATAGGTTTATTGAATTTAATTCTGGTACGATTTAATTCGATTATAACCATATTCTCGTCAAAGACGGTGCAGCTATGAAAATTCGGTTTTGTTATGAGAGCTTTTGCTCCGTACCTCCCATCCCACTTAGTAATGAGTCTAACGTCTTTTTGCTTCCTAACGTTCTCCATTGTTTTACCAAAAACCGAATTATTCATCAGTTTGTAAAAGTTTTTCTCGAAATCATTTCTAGATTTTTTCCTCATCTCCGTATTTAAATCTATATATTTTTTTAACCATGGAGCTTGATTAAACTTTAAAACTCTATGAATTTTTGTTATTTTCATGCCTAAACTTAAGCACTGTTTTAAATTTTCATAATGAATGATGTATCTTTTTTTCGGTAGAAGTGTAGTCATTAATTTTCTAATATTATATCGTGAAAGAGGAGGTGCAAAATGCTCAGGGCATAATGGTAAATCTTTGTAAACTTCATGAAGTTCCGCGGGGCACTCTAGATCTACTTCAAGTATATATCCTATAGTGGAATTATCGGGAATTTTAAGAATATCCAGTTGTTCGATATTTTGCTCCCATTCGAACGAGTTGAACGGCAGGAAATGACTCATAGCTGCACCGTACAAGTTATTGACATCATAGTACATGAGGTATGATTCTTCTTCGGTTGGATCGAAATCCGCGCCCATATATCTATTGTTAGCCTTGGCGTATCTGTTAGAACATTGGGCTATGCCGCCACGAATACCTCGCTCGACAAACAATAACATTTCTACATCATCGAGGAGTTCCATTTCAACGCCCGTACACTTGAGCATAGCATCGAACGCAAGTCCGGGTGCGGTGTAATAATGCAAAGGATCTAACTTATACGTAGAGAAGCAGTTGCGTCTAAAATTTTCGAAAATATCAGCCAAAAGTAAAACATCAGTTTTTAGATACAAATCGGAATATTCACCCAAAGTTTTAATATTAAACGTACGCCAAACATTAGACGCATGCGCATAATCACTCTTAGAAATTTCCTCGTTATTCAATTTCGAAAAAAAATTTTCTTTAGATGGTAATTGCGTCTCTTCGAGTTTTTCCCAACAGTCAACATAGTCGTATGGAAATACACCTTTCCTCGTTAACAGTTTAAATTTCTCTGCATTGTCACAATGTTTACGTGTAATTATTTTCTCAGAATCATTAAGATAGGAGGATAATTTTTCAATGCTGCTTGCCATAAATCTGAATGAATCGATGAATCGAAAATTTATAATTGTATCTTTAACGTTCTTTGTAAACGATATATATCTTTCTTTGTTGACCGGTAAAAGATTCACGGAACCTTCGAAGGAAGTAGCTAGAGCCTTAATCAGAAAGTGCGAATCGTAGCCAGACAGGTTGTGAAAAACTATGGGAATAGTATGTGAGTTTTTATAATTCAAATTGCAACCGGGATGCGCCGCACCGCGATACTTGCCTGTAAAGTGACAATGATCGTGATGCTTGACATCTTGCAATGTGAATGGTTTCTCACAAATGTGACAGATCTTTGCGGAATAAAATTGTTGCGTCTGTTCGAGACTCAGTGGTTCCATGGGTACAATACGTTTATGATAAATTTCTAAAGATCGTGCTAATTCCTGCAGTTCATCCATGAACCACTCGATACAATTATTTCCACGATTAATTTCGAATTTGGATAAAGACTCGTCAAAGGCGCACTTTAGGTAATATGCGATACTGTGTGGAACATGATTTTGGTACAGTATCGTGTTTGATGCTTTGGACGCATTTACAACTGGTTTCAACATACACTCGATATCAGCATAAATGACGAACGGTACACTTTCCTGATACTTGTAATTTTTGAACTTCAACAATTTTTCCTCATCATTTGGCAAAATCACTCTACACTTATTTATATTTGCACAATCGAGTTTATGTTTTTCGAAAGAGTTTTCAGTTTGAAAATGGCACAAGCATCTATCGCACAGTCTAATATGACCGTTATGTTTTGAAATTTGAGAACTTAGCAGTCGAGATAAATATCGGATCCAAGCAAAATGGTAAATAACACTTTTTGACAAAAATTCCATATTCAAATCATCATCATCATCATCACTTTCCACGTCATTTTCACTTTCCACCATCAGAAGATGAATTGGAGATTTATTTGATCTGTGTTGGCTTAAATAAAGTGGTACTATCTCATTACCACCCTTATCTGCATCGCGTTCTATACCGTAAACTTTAATCACTAAATCATTAATCGCTTCGAATTTTGGAATGTCCTTCAAGTCAATAGGAAAATCTATACCTTCGTACTTTAGTACTGAGCTGAAATGTGGGTACGAACTGATCCTGTCTACATGATCTTTTGCTGGATGAAGAGCTGCCGTAACGGACCAGAGAAAACAATACGGATCGTTATTTATAATATTCACCACTGCCTTTTTGTTCCGCACGTTCTTAGGCAACTCGATGAATGTCGACAGACCACCATGTATCGGTATATATCTGTTGATATTTACCGCCAAGTTTATTATTTCCAACAACGACCAGCCCGATTCTTTTTCTTGGAAGTCTTCGATTTTAGTTAATAATTTTTCCAGTACATTGACATTGAACCACTCGTTGATCTCCGTGGATGATAGAATTACTTCGTTTTTCGTATTAAAGAACTTTAGGTCCTCGATAAGCTCACCGCCTTTCATAGTCTCGAATTTACAAGACAAAACGACGTTCACTTTCACATTTCCATCTTTTCGGAGCGCATTTTTCACTCTAACAGCGAACAGTTTTCTTGAATCTTCCAGAAAACGCTTCAAGTCCTTGTGTCGCAAATTTGCTATCACTCCTGTTCTTATTCTCCCCTTGAATGCTGATTCCAAGTCATCCCAACGTACTCTGTCACTTCTTCTCTCTCTCACAGTTCCTTCACCCCTTTTTTGAAGGTGCTGTTTAAATTTTTCATTCAACGATTTTAGTATTCCAACCGTTGTCAAGATTTTGGTTTTCTCCCCGTTCGTAAGCGCAACGTTCCTCAGAATTTTGTTCAGAAGTCGAATATTTTGAGTACCAAACTTTGTCCACTTTGTAATTTCCACAATCGATGATTCTTTCTTGAGTAGTTTATATGCTTCTTCCATAATCTTAATCAATTTCTTACACTTTGCAGAATCCATTTTTTTCTCTCGTTAAAAACGTTTACAATAAGATACACTCGATGAGGTTTGAACGTCAATGGCTGCTCTACATCACGAGCGGTCTTTTATAAGTCTAATGCATTACCTATTTTAGGTATAATAATAATAATATTCAAAGCGGTGCGAAAACTTGTGCATTAATATCGGCAACGGCTCTAATTGTCTATCCCTTCATTAATGTGTGTGTGTGTGTGTGTGTGTGTCATTCCAAGAAAATTATTCAGCTCGGCGGTGATATAAACAACTCGTCGGTAGCTCCTACCCATCAAAGACACATGCCGAAAACCTCATCTAGCCTTCGAGTAACCCTATATTTTCGGCTCGCCAAAACCGTTGACCATCTCGCGAGTGGTATGTCTTTATGCAGAGTAAGATATGATATAGAACGGTATTACATGTACCTGTTGTACCCCACATTATCTTAATTTTAATAACATTGATTGTCCTTGTCTTAAAGAATTTCAAAACATCTTTCTAAAAGATGATTGGTCGAAAGGGTTGTGACGTTGCATCCCCTCTACTAAATTTCTAAAGGACCCGTTGTTTCTTGGTCCATAAATTTGTTCGAGAGCTCATGTAACTGTGAACTGTGAACACAGGATTATTTCCAACCAACCGAATAAAGAAAAGGGAAAAAGAAAAAAGAAAAGATGGAAGGAAATAACATAAACACGGTAAGTACCTTTTTAGTTTTATAATCTAGCACAAACGGTGTTCACAGTGATGTTCTATTTTATTAATTTGAGAATAACTTTAATGTGATTCTTCCTTCTTTCTGTTATATAGTGCCTGAATGACTTGGCCAATGTTAGAATTCCTGCGCATTGGGCTAATCAAAGCCCAGTTCGCCTGGCGAGGCTGCTCGCTAATCTCAAGGAGGCAAAAAGGGACGGTCCTGGATACGTTTTCTTGTCCGACGTCGACGGGAAACGTTATACGTTAATACCCACGTACGAAGTAAAAGAAGTTGAGGAGCGCAAAAGGCCGTTCCTATCGATTGGGAGGGGTTCAGGACCCCATGTGACGTCAGAGAGCCTGGTAACTCCGGGGAACCCGGGGCCCAAATAGGTTCCGATAATGATCTTTATAACTCACTATAATAACCCCTTTTTATAAATCTTATACAGTATATATTTTTATATAATAAACCATATATATCCTATAAATCTGTGATTATGAATTCTAATTTTAATTTTCATCCCAATTGCTCTCATAACCTCTCCAGTCTATCCAACCTATGCCATCATCCTCTTCGTACTCCTCTATTTCAGCATTGTCTTCCCCAAGGCCACTGTATCGTAACGGAACTTGCTAAATTCTTTGGCATCAAAGATTCACCGTCTCCATGCGCAATTCTTCTCGAGTGCACATTAAATTATTGTAAACAATTTTTTCGGCAACGTACAAAGGGTTATTCGACACTTCCTTTGATTTTTACCGTCTCTCCAAGGTCACTGTATCGTAGCGGAACGATGGAGGTGAAGAAGGCGGAACAGGGGGGGTTATGACGATGATGAAATGTCATTGGAATTCTTCGGGTGACATACGAAGGGTCATTCTTGATCTCCACCGACTCTACATGCTAGTCTGCGGGGAGGGGTAAAGGGTAGGATCTGCCTCGGGATCGCAAGTACAAAATTCGGAAGGTCAATGTACTCAATTACGTCTGATGTACAATTCCTAAAATCTGCCGTAATATTTCTGAAATCTGCCGTAAAATCCCTGATACCTGCCGTAATATTTCTGAAATCTGCCGTAAAATCCCTGACACCTGACGTAAAATCCCTGACACCTGACGTCAAATCCCTGACACCTGACGTAAAACTAGGGCCCCCTTCCGATGACGTCAGCCGACGAAGGGGTCGGCGCCGTCGACTCCTGCGCGCGCGCGCAGCACCCAAAATTTTCGGTGCCGTCGGTAAGCAGAAATCTTTCATAGGGGGCCCAATCGTCCTAACTTACCATCCACAGGGGGCGCCAACGTCGCTAACCTAGGGGGCGCCAACGTCGCTAACCTAGGGGGCCCCACGTCCCAACTTAGCACGGACGAGAACCCGGATGCCGGTAATATGTCGGTGCAGGAATCTTGGTCCAGAACTCTCCTTGTATAACTACTTATTGATGTTCACAGCCAAGTTTATAATTTCAAGCAATGACCAGCCTGATTCCCTCTCTTGAAAGTCTTCAATTTTTGCCAGTATTTTTTCTCGTACATTTGTGTTGAACCAATCACTGATATCGGTGGATGGTAGAATAACCTCGTTCTTGGTGTTGAAGAACTTCAGTTCTTCGATAATCTCACCAGCTTTCATGGTCTCAAACTTGCAGGACAAGACGACATTCACCTTCAAATTTCCCTCCTTTCGAAGTGTGTTTTTCACTCTTGCAGTAAACAATTTCCTTGCATCATCCAGGAAACGAGTCAAGTCCTTGTGTTGCAAGTTTGCAATGACTCCAGTTCTTATCCTTCCCTTAAAGGCGGATTCCAAATCATCCCAACGCACTCTATCGCTTCTTCTCTCTATCACCGTTCCTCCACCTCTTTTTTGAAGATGCTGTTTGAATTTTTCGTTCAACGATTTAAGTATTCCAATGGTTGTCAAGATTTTAGTTTTCTCTCCAACCGTAAGAGTAACGTTTCTCAGAATTTTGTTCAAAAGTCGAATGTTTTGAGCACCAAATTTTGTCCATTTTTCAATTTCTGCAACCGTTGATCCCTTCTTCAGAAGTTTATACGCTCCTTCCATAATCTCGATCAACTTTTTACACTTTGTAGAATCCATCTCGTTAATAGCAATAATGTACTTGAAGGTTCAAGAAACAATGATCGCTGCACATCATCGAAGGGCCTTTTATACGAAGCTTCCAAGGATTTCCTGGAATTGTTTTGCATCGGTTCGAGCGATGACACACCTACCCGAATTGCGAAATCGAGAACGCATTTTCTAGAATATTCAGTTACAAGTAACGATGCAACTACATCATAAAATTAGTTTGCAAAGAAATTCCTTTGAGGTAGCATCTGTGAAACATAACCCAAAAATGGGGCAATCGCATGGGAAAGAAGGAGAACGAGAACGAGCTATGCGAGAGAGAGAACAATTTCGACGAGATCGGTACCACGAATGGGTACGGAGCGCGGATCTACCTGAAAGACGCGATCGTATCACTTTCGATAACAATACATTATTCGGAATCGCATCGTTGAATGAAAATTCTGCAAGGTCAGATCGTGCTAACGCTGCAGGAAATTCTTCTGGCAATACAACCTCGAATCAAGGTCAAACAGAAGGATCTGAAAGAGGGAATCGATCAACAAGATAACATATCGTCCTTATTCGAATCACACAAATACATATTGTAATCAATAAAATTTTGAATTCGACTACATGAACCTGTATTCTTGTCGTTGAAACCCTGCAAATTTCAAGGAATCGACGTCAAGGTCGATGCATCTTCCGGAATATTCCTCGGCTCTCCACCGACGACGACGACGACGAAGTTGCGTCGCGCGTAACTTGACACCTCGGGGGTATGAGGGACCGCATTCTCGACTCTGCGAGATAACGTTCGGTATTGCGCATTAGAACAACCGATACATAGATGATAATTCTAGAATAACTTTGAACTCGCCGGTGCTCTCGCACGAGGCTGGGGGATGGGAAATTCGCGAAGCTTCTCAGTGGGATGAGGAGGCTGACGAATCTTGGGATGGGGAAGCCTCTCGGTGGGATGAGGAGGCTGACGCGCGACCACTGCGAGATAACGTCTGCCGTCCGACACCTGCATGCTATCGTTTTTCCTGGAATCAACCTCGACGCAAAAGTCGCCGAAACCGCTTTTCGGCACTGCGCTCAAAGGAGATGCCGCCCGTCTCTCTCTCTCTCTCTCTCTCTCTCTCTCTCTCTCTCTCTCTCTCTCTCTCTCTCTCTCTCTCTCTGATTCACCGATGCTACGCACCACGGTTCAAGGTTAGGGACAAAAGTTCTGGAAAATTCCTGCAGGATTGCATCAGCGATGCTGCGCAATTCTGCTCGAGGTCAAACGGGCTGAGGGCTGACGTCCGAAACCTGCACGAACGTGTACGGGGCCCGTCGAAGCTTCTGGAAGGCTTTCCGGGGTGGGGGGGGGGGGGGGGCAAGGGGCTGTCTCAAAACGTCGCCCGAGAGGACCGCCGGCTCTGGAAGCGATCCTTCGCGACTTAGCACGGACACGAACCGTCGAAGCTTCCAGAATGTTCTAGAATGTTCTAGAAGGTTCTCGATCGTGCGTAATTCCTAGAATCGAGCGCAAAATTCCTGGAATGTGACGTAAAATTCCCGGAATCGAGCCAAAATTCGTGGAATCGAGGGGTTCTGATGACGTCACTTCCGGAAATCGTAGAGCTCACGACGGCAACTTAGCACGGACACCCACCTTCGAAGGCTCTGGAGTGTCGGTATTATGTCGGTGCAGGAATCTGTATCCAGAACCGGCCCTGCTATACTACTAACGATCCAACAAATATACTAATTGGATTATTTGTGACCTACAAACGATTCCGCGTCGATCGGCCACGTTAAAAACAAAGATAGATGAAAAAATAAAAAAATTACGGCCAACTTCCCGTGGTCGTATGACCGTCCTGCGTACATTGCACCGAATACGGTTTTTGCTTATTTTATTGAAATAACGATCCAACAAATATACTAATTGGATTATTTGTGACCTACAAACGATTCCGCGTCGATCGGCCACGTTAAAAACAAAGATAGATGAAAAAATAAAAAAATTACGGCCAACTTCACGTACTTTTTTATTTTTGATTTTTTAAATAAACCGTTAACCAACAAATGTTTTAATTAATCCAACAAATACCTACAAACGACCTACAAACGATCTGGAAAAGAAAAAGTTCAGAAAGTCAAAGTGTGCCGGCCAAGTTCACGGAGGTTTCATCTCTGGTAATAGTAATATGAACAAATTTTAGTTATATGGTTATGGTACCATAAATACAGTTTCTTTAACTGCAAATATTGTACTATGCCACAAACTACTTCTTAAAGCAAGGGATTATATGAGATGTAGACGAAACTATAGGAATAAGCATCCTGATTTGTTGGCACAGTTGCAGCGATACATGGTTCATATTTTAAGGCTGGATCTTCATACGGGCGCCAATGTTCGGACGTAGGATTTTCGTTAGTGGAAAATGACAATTTTTCTCCAACCAGCTAGTATCCACGAAAGTACCGCGTTGGAGCGCTAGTGCCTGTACGAAAATCTAGAGTTAACCAATAAACTAATAGCAAATTGCCTGCAAAGCTGGCAGTGTTGTTCAATTCTCTAAAAATTAATTCATCACTATTCACCGACAATCAGTGAATATTCAATCGTAATTATAAGGATACCACTGAAACTTGTATGGAGGATAACATTTAAAATTTGAAGGTGATGAAGAATCATTGGTATTAAAAATATAAAGTATTATAATATTTAAGAAGACTGTCAATATTCTAAAACAATATAATAACTATTCCAAACAATGTATTGAATATGTATTGAAAGATATGCGAATATGCATTATTACTAAAAAAAAAGTGTGAAAGCGTTTAGTGCAAACGATATGAATATTTATGATGTGTTGAAAATCTTCGATAGGTCCACTTTCGTATTCTTCAGTTACTTATTTCTTAGTGTTTGATCTCATTTTTTCAAAAACTACGTTCAAGTCAACCAATGAATAGGCATTTCGTCTAAGTTGCATTTCAACGAATTCTTTAAGAGCATCGTATGCAGATATCATGCCCAGTGTCGCCGGTGTTACAAAACCTGGAAAACACGTGTGATAGATTCTGATGTTTTCATTCAGGTTTATTATTCATTTGAATGATATTGGTTACTATACTTACACTTATATTTTGGCTGGTGTATGTTAAACATATGAAGATAGAAACAAAACTGATTGTACAGTTGTATTTCTGAGTACTAAAAATATCAATGAATGATTTCATGAAATGGTAGTATAGAAGTATTATTACATACAGTAACGTCCAATTGAAGTGCAACACTTGAATTTTTTTACATATCTGTGAAAGTATGACAGATTTCGAAAAGCCAAAGACATATTTTTTAGGACATTTCCTTCCCGTTTGAATGGTAAAGGTTTTATCCCGATCGGATATAAAATGGCCGAATGGCAGGGGTTGGAGTGAAAAAGCGCATTTTGGGACTCTTTGAAAAGTGCGAGAACTAGTATTTTCGGAAGGAAATTCATATTTATAATTATGGCACGAGAGAGAAAGCAGCCTTCGGCATTAAAAAAACCACCCCTATTGAACCCCTGTAGGATCACTCTAGGGGGAGTTACACCCCCTTGAAGTGAAGACACTTAAATGGCCATAACTTCCGAACGCGCCGGCCAATCTGGTCCAGTTTCTGCATGATATCATCTTTAATGATACTGCAGATTCTCACAAAATTATTGTTCTCGGAGATGATCCCGTGACGGAGATCTCGAGATTTCCCAAGCGCACCCGAAGCTTCCCCGCCATTTTTCATTAGGAATGCGATGAAATAGAAGTTTCATATTTATCCACGTTGTAGCTGAGATTTCAACGATTAAAACGCGCTTTTAAACATCCAAAAATGAGTTTGCTAAGGGGTTGAGAGTTCGAGGCACTCGGGGGACTACTAGCCTACTACGCGCGCCAAGCAATTGTCCCGGAATTGAGCGGAACTCGCAAAATTTAGGCGTTTTTTAATTAAATTTTTGGATGTTTAAAAGCGCGTTTTAATCGTTGAAATCTCAGCTACAACGTGGATAAATATGAAACTTCTATTTCATCGCATTCCTAATGAAAAATGGCGGGGAAGCTTCGGGTGCGCTTGGGAAATCTCGAGATCTCCGTCACGGGATCATCTCCGAGAACAATAATTTTGTGAGAATCTGCAGTATCATTAAAGATGATATCATGCAGAAACTGGACCAGATTGGCCGGCGCGTTCGGAAGTTATGGCCATTTAAGTGTCTTCACTTCAAGGGGGTGTAACTCCCCCTAGAGTGATCCTACAGGGGTTCAATAGGGGTGGTTTTTTTAATGCCGAAGGCTGCTTTCTCTCTCGTGCCATAATTATAAATATGAATTTCCTTCCGAAAATACTAGTTCTCGCACTTTTCAAAGAGTCCCAAAATGCGCTTTTTCACTCCAACCCCTGCCATTCGGCCATTTTATATCCGATCGGGATAAAACCTTTACCATTCGAACGGGAAGGAAATTTCCTAAAAAATATGTCTTTGGTTTTTCAAAATCTCTCATATTTTCACAGAAATGTAAAAAAATTCAAGTGTTGCTCTTCAATTGAACGTTACTGTATATCTAACAGCAATTGTACAGTTAAAAAAAGAATGAAACAGCTTACAATTCGATGCATAACACCATCATCACATTGATCGCATTTTGGATAGTTTTTATCAAAATCATCTGGCATTTGTCGTGTCACGTTACCACAAATTGGACTTTCACATTCAATGTGACCAATATAATATTCAGTAATAGCGTTTCTTATAGCAAGCTGTAAGTCGTTTTGAATAGCTTTAGCATATGTCCATGGTGGTACATGGCAATTGACGTTGGAACAGGTAAATAATGCTGGCTGATTCTTAGAATGCTGTAATAATTATTTACGTTTCAGAAAAAGAAACTTCAGCTTTACTTTAGAGAGTACTTACAAATTCAACTAATACATCCGTAAGCGTGATTTCAGCTTGACATTGTTCATTGCGGCACTTGAACTTAAAAGGAATACAGTATCTGTATCTGTCTTCATTCAATGATAAAGGGATTTCAATATCCTGCTCCTCGTGGATGGTTCGTCTAGACTTGTAAATGTGTGTTAAACCTATGAAATAATACTATTTTTATTAAAGAGAGAAGTATTTTATGAAATTGAAATACTGATCGCGAATATAAAGAAAAATGATTATAGTCACATCTTGTTTAAAAAATTATTTATAACTAATAGAGCTGTTTCGCAGAATGTATTTGCATTAAAAATATGTGTTTACTTATGATAGATTTAGATGCAGCCGTAGATTAATAACTACGTTTCCATCGTACAAGATTTAAATAATATTAACCAATCGTGTGCAATAGTTGAGAAGAATATACGAATGTGATTGATTGTTCTTACTTAAATCGTGCACAATGGAAACGTAATCCATATTACCTAGATCCTTTGCCAACAGGAAATCATCGATACTCTGTATGGGATTGCAAATACGCAGAACGACAGGAAATATTTGATTCCTTAGATAATAGTCAGTATCCACTTTTAGCGTATCATTATTCTTAAATTCATTAATGTGATATGCCCTCTCTGTTGCTGTTTTATTTGTACCATCCTAGAATTATAGATAATCGATTGACAATGCTAAATACATATACAGGGTCCGCCAGAACTACCTGACCCGGTGGGTATGGCGGTGATCGGGAGGCTTCACTGATCACGAATATGACCTTCTTTTTGTCCGGAAGGTCATAGTTTTTAAATGGGAGCAGGTCAAAGTTGACCAATCAGAGGGAGGCGTCAAGAGAAACGTAGGCGCCTGCGAACTCTGAGTTTTCTTCCCTCGCTTTTGTTTTTCGGTGGCTACGGGCAGGATGACGTCAGCCGAAGACATGCTTATGGGATGTCACTCGCTGAGAACGGATGTTCTCAGTTGAAAACTCAAGCAATTAATGAAAACTGCAATGTCCTATGATAATGCCACATGAATTACACAGATATCTCTGTGACGTCTTACGTATATTATCTTGATTTTGCTTTTCTTTTATTGATCTCCAGCGATTCGTGCTACATCCCGTTGATGACTTTTCATATGAATAAAGCATATTCCCTAAGAATTTATTATTCCTTGTACGATATAATACAGATCTTTTGTAGTAGGCAAATCCAAAATCTGTCACCTACAAGTATTACGCAACTTGGCGTGGCCGATAAAAGCGTTACACGTATCTATTATTTTCTCTCTCAGAGCCCATACTATGTCAGTATTAAATACCTTCCATGCTTCTCTAGCTTGATTTTACAATTAATGTTATTATTGCAAGACTAAAGTTATTTGCAATAAAGTTGCATATCGTACAGGGAATAATAAATTCTTAGGGAATATGCTTTATGCATATGAAAAGTCGTCAACGGGATGTAGCACGAATCGCTGGAGATCAATAAAAGAAAAGCAAAATCAAGATAATATACGTAAGACGTCACAGAGATATCTGTGTAAGTCATGTGGCATTATCATAGGACATTGCAGTTTTCATTAATTGCTTGAGTTTTCAACTGAGAACCTCCGTTCTCAGCGAGTGACATCCCATAAGCATGTCTTTGGCTGACGTCATCCTGCCCGTAGCCACCGAAAAACAAAAGCGAGGGAAGAAAACTCAGAGTTCGCAGGCGCCTACGTTTCTTTTGACGCCTCCCTCTGATTGGTCAACTTTGACCTGCTCCAATTTAAAAACTATGACCTTCCGGACAAAAAGAAGGTCATATTTGTGATCAGTGAAGCCTCCCGATCACCGCCATACCCACCGGGTCAGGTAGTTCTGGCGGACCCTGTATATTGAAAAGTTCATGCTCTTCTTGTAATTTGCATACATTGCATATAATATATGGAACAATGTCTCCACTTTTCCACATTCTTCCACCCTTTTTGTTTAGTCTCAGTGCTACAATAACGTGTGGGTGTTTTTGATCAGGGTAGTCTTCCGGATTCTTGGAAAGTTGTTTTGTAATAACAAGTGATGATAGAGGCACTTGACCTTCTCGAACAGATTTTGCAATATTTTGCAAGATTTCGTGAATACTTTCCAATTTCATGTCCAGAGATTTATCATAGAAAAGTTGATCCAGAATATTTCTGTCATTAAAAAATTACATAATTTTAAGTATGTATCCTAAGAATTGATTGGAATACGAAGTGTTAATTTGGGCGCTGAGAGGTATAATTAGACAAGGACAAATTATATGTTGCTAAGATGTTTAGCTCTACAGCAGTTTGGGGCAGTACGGTAAATAGTTTTGGTAAGAAATACATATAGACTCGAACGTTATTAGATTAGTATCACAGTAGGTTCTGCAGTAACATGACATACACTGATTGAAAAATTTGTACATCGAAATAGTACTTTGCGATACAAGTGCGAGAAAGCGAACTTTATAGGCAGGCGGTGAAGTTGGTCGCACGAGCCGCACACGAGTAACACAACGGCACGAGCCGAAGGCGAGTGCTGTTTGTTTTACGAGTGCGGCGAGTTTGACAAACTTCACAAACTGCGTATAATGTTCGCTTTATTGTACCAGTATCGCATAATATTTTCTGTGACGAATTCATGAAAAACGCTACTTTTGGTGCCTCCAAAGAGACTGGAACATCTCTTCGTTGCAGGAGGCAGCCATAAGAAGAGCCAGGAAGGCTTCCAAAGTGAATGCATTTCATGACAGCGCGCGAGAACAAAGTTTACTTTATCGCACTAGTGCGAGAAGAAAGCACTAGTGCGATAATGTAAAATTGGGTCGATTTGCGCATGCGCAGCATTTGTATCGTATCCATAGTTATAAAGCGCCACTTTTGCCACACTTCGGAGGCACGAAAAGTAGTGTTTTTCATGCATGAGTTACATAATAGTATATTGTGCAACTAGGGGAGGAAAAGGGCTATTTCTAGCGAGGGCGAGATTTGAGCACGAGTTAGAAATTGTCCTCCTCCCCTAGTTGCACACTGTGCTTTTTTTGACAAGTGCAGGTAAAGGCCCTTTTTTATGTATTTAGAGTAAATGGGAAGTTGCGCATTTTGAATCGTGCACAACTCTTTTCCCAACTCCAATCACAATGGTATATTGAAAAAAATAAATAAAATTAACAAAATTTTTAAAATTTTGAAGAGCGGGAGGGAATATCCATTCCCTCCCGCTGTAGCGGGAGGGAATCATTCTCTCCCGCACGCTCGAAATGAGCAACTTTCCATTCACTTTAAATGCATGAAAAAGGGCCTTTTTCATGCACGTGTTAAGAAAAATATATTATTGATTATCTAACCATTAAAAGAGATGAAAAAACTCTTTGTTGGAAATAATCTCAACGATATTAACGACAATGTTACGTATATCGACCTTCACTCCGAAACAAAATAATAACGTAGCCGAGTGGAAGTATAATTACAGACTCAGCACGTTACCCAGTGCACTGCCTGTGCCACCTACCCAGCTGGTTAGCCGAGTGCATTCCTAACGTCCTAACCGTACCTAGAGCATCAGCAAAAATCGACTATATAAGCAGCCAAAATCATAGCACTGGCGCTTAGAAAATCATTCAGTTTCACGCGTAAAACATCACTCGTGGCTCTAACCGTTAGAGTATTAGATTCAGTGTAATATTCGCAATCGGGCCTAGGTACGGATTCGTCATTACATACCCTAGGGAACAAGCTGGATCGGTTACCAGGCAAAATTGAGCTGCAAAGACTAGTCTTTCCAAGTAGCGCATAGATTTGATAAATTTCTGTTCCACCAAATTTCGTTTTGCCTCAATCTCACACACAGTCAGGGAAACACTGTACACGACAATTAATTAAAAACTTCTAAATTATCTGTAACAATATATCGCAAATTCACATTTTACTCGCGTTTTAAATATCTATTACCCATCCTCAAACATTTCAGAGAATATCTATCCATGTTGGAATAGCATGGCGTGTTTCAACACCTTAAACGAGCAGCGAACCCACCATTGAGTCCATTCTTGCCGCTCGGAATTCACTCAAATATTATTCACGTTACCTACGGTCGTTCCTTTTCTTTTGGTTACTTCTAAATTTTTGTTATCAAATTTAAAGGCCTCGCTAGCCACTACGGCCTACGTAACAACAAGTATCATGCAGTTTGTACTAAAACAATTCTCTAATTCAAAGAGCCTTGGCATTCCTTGCACCAGTCTTAAAACACACATATTACCCATTCTCAACTGAGAGTAATAAATATTTTTAAAAACATTATTATTATTATATTGCATATTATTAACTCACCTGCCAGCCTCGCAAGCTAAATGGGACCAGTCTCGTCTCACTATATCCAGACCCTTGTGCTCTTGAACCATATTTAATTGGCCATTGGGCAATTTGTTGATCATGACAGCAGCGTACTTTTTTTTTTTGCAAAAGCAACAAATAGCGGAATACACCATCGATATCTAGTTCCACTTTCGTATACAATTTGTTGACTTCCGTTTTAATCTGTCGAAATTTAATTTATTTCAAAATATTGAAAAACATTTTGAATAATTGAGAAAGGAAAAAAAATCCATCAAGCTTTACTTTTCTGCCGACGTTAAACACTTCATCATAATCGACAAGATGAGTGTTAATCATTAATGAATCGGTATCTCCATAAATTACTTCATAGTTTAACCTTTCTACCAAGTGCTTTGTATTTTGTAAGATTTCTCATCCTTTTGCTATAATATACGCAATACATTATGAGTCAAATATAGAAATATCGCGTAGACAAATTTAATACAATATTGTACCTGTTACTAAGGCAGCTAAGCCTTTAGCATAAAATCGACAATGAGTGGCTCCCAAGCATCCATACATCGAGTTTGCAGTTAATTTCAAAGCAAGTTGCCTGATATTATATTGCGTTTTTAATTCAGGTTTAATGTTTGGAGATTTCATAAGTTTCTTAACTTCAACACGACTTTCAACTAATTTACGTATTTCTGTTGGCACGATTCCTGGTTCTAAACTTTCTTTGGGAATTGTTAAATCCTGTAAAGTTTTTATTGAAATTAACGAAATTTTAATTTAATTTATTCTCTACATATACTAATAATAAATTGAATAAATAAAAGCTTGTCAAACTTGCCGCGCTATCAGCATAGGCAGCCCCAGGAACGGTCGTAAAACATAAATTATATTCTTGAATAATACTGGGATAGAGAGAATTGAAATCCATTAGTAAAATAAGCGTGTCATAGAAACCTTTCTTTGGTTCTAAAACTAAGCCGCCCTCATAAGCTGCTTTCTTTCTTCGTCGCTTTCCTAGAGCACATTCAAACACATGTTTTTAAATAAAATGGAATGAGGACATATAACGAAAATATAACAAAATATTGTAAAAAAATATAAGGACAAAGTTGTGATTGACAAACAGTTTTAGTGTATTTTACCTTTGTCGTTCTGAACCACTCTTTTATCTGGCGTGATATATCCTTTTTTGTTAAAAGCGTGTAATAACAGAAATTCATTTCTCTCTGCACGTCCAGCCGATAGCGTCCGAGACAAAATATTTCCTACGTAATTTTCGTAAATCTCAATTAAAACATCACTTTAACTGATTTGTGTAGAAATGCGTTGACCATAAAAATAATCCTACCAGCTATGCAGGTTAGTTGTAAAGCAAGAGGCATAACATTCAGTTCAAACATGATTGTGATAATATATGATGCTTCAGTCATCGTCATCCGAAGTAGATCGTCCAATTTTTCTTTTGAACTGTAAAACTTTTCACACTCTACGGGATTAATCTCTTTACAATCATCCTCCTTCTTACGCAAAATCTATAATCATACATTGAATTAATAATGTAATATTATTTGAATTAAACTTGATCATGAAACCTTAAATAATAAAGTACTTACCGCTATGCAGAGTGATTTTAAGTCGAAGCTTCGAAGTTTCAAATTCAATTCTTTAGCAGAGTTTTGAATGTCACAAATTGGACGACCGCAACATACTTGAGTGAAATTGACCTTATTCTAGAAAATAGAAATTTAATTAATATTTGAAAGTGCTCTATTAATTTCTTATTTGAACTGCTTTTTTAAAATCGGATTTGCCGTAATACTTTTCATTCCGAAAATGCATTCGTTTAATATTAAATAATGCAACTAAATTAAAATTTGTCGTCAATAAAAGTACTTTTAACTTTGCGCCGTCTACGTCACATAAAATCGCACAGCCGGCTACGTGGGACTGATAGACCCAACTATTTTCATGAAGATATAAGTTATTATCCCCTACTTTTATATTTAAATATAGAGTCATTATTATTTTTACGATCTTTTTAGATGTGGGAAATTTTAATCAAATTGGTAAAAATGTTATCACAAGAACTTTAACAAGCTGAAATCGTGCGTTGTTTCCTATTATATCAGTCATAGATAATGTCGGGTTAAACACCTAATTTCTAGTTACTAGTCAACAGGATGATTTCTGTTATTCATTTAACATCGCAATGTAATGCTTGTAATACAAAAACATATTTAGAGGGAAATAAGCTTCCTCTAAGACATGTCTGTACGCTCCGAACGCAATTATTTTCATCATGGCAATTATTTTCATAGATGAATTAATGCCGTGCTCGCGTTATCGTCAAGCCAGAAGTGATGCTCATTTATAAATCCAAGTATTCTATTTTCATCCGAAACTCACTGCTTCCTACAGTTCTTAATTCAATCAGATACCGGTTCGCTTAGAATTTTAAATACATACATACATTCGTAGTTCCACTTTTTATTTTGTGATGGAAAACGTGTGAAGTACTTCTATGTGTTTCATACAATCTTACATTCACCTAATTAAACTGGAGGTTCACTATTTACCTTGAAAAGTGGAGGCACTGAACGTTTTAGTTTACCGATCCTGCTCCAATGTGGTATTTTCAAGTCGATAATTCTATGTATCAAGACATCCAGTTGAAACGTACAATCATGACCAACTAATAAATCAGGGTCAGCATCATTTAGCAGTTCCAACAATTTTTCAATTAAATCATATTCCGTTTCGCAACATATCACTTTTGTTTGTTGAAGTTTTGAAAGGTAATCCCGAGCATGCAGTGGCCAGGTGGTGCTTCGAGGATGAGTTACCACTATAAAGTTTACAAGACATTTTGTTAAGTATTCAGATACTTGTAAAACCTTGATTTTATTAGAGCATAATGCCTACAACACATATGTTGCTGAGACGGTGGCTTAGGTGGCGTTTTATCAATTTGATATTTGCGATGAAGTAGAATTGCCACCATCACAATCTCGTTTCTTTGCAATTTTAAATTTAAAGCTGTACGGATGTTTATTGTTGCCAATACCATTGGAGGGGGTGATGTATTTTGAAGTTCCATAGACACAGAAATATTTTCCATTTTCATGCAATTGACCTAAAAATAACGTTCTTTCATTTGCGTTCCCATTTTTCACCGATTTATTTCTAATAATTGTTAAGCTTTACATATTGCAAACGTACTTGGATTTTACACCAACTGTTAGGATTTTCTGATGGTACTGGGCATTTAATATTCAACCAACAAGGACCTTTTATGTTTCTTTCAATAAGTAATAGTTCAAGAGCACTGACAGAAGATCCAAAAATATGCTCAAAAGTGTTTCCAGTATAATTTGAATCTATAGGTGGATAAGAAGCGGAATATCGCACCTCTAAATAATCGGAATATGTAGGAACACCTTCCTTATCAAAAGCATAAAATTTTGAGACTTTGCAGGAACGAAACGTTTTTATGCCCATTTTATTTGCATATTGATTAAATTCTTCATAAACGTCTGTTATGCTAACCTGCTTTGCCGCTAAGGTAGATTCCTTTTCACATTTCATCTAAAATTATGATGAATCTTAATAATAAATTAAGATAATGCAGACGATGAGTATAAATGCTGTGTACTCTTATTAACTCA
The DNA here is from genome assembly GCA_963971525.1 of Cephus spinipes. NCBI lineage: Eukaryota > Metazoa > Arthropoda > Insecta > Hymenoptera > Cephidae > Cephus > Cephus spinipes. Next base: position 17,538,840 of record OZ020572.1, on the reverse strand, counting down.
CATATTCTCTTGGTAAAAGGTAGAATCTTCTCTCAATGTTTTTTACCATCAAAGAACAAGAAACATGGGTCTTAATGGACTCCATGTAAACTTTGCCAAATAGGTATACAACTCCAGGTTGTTTATAAGGATCTTCGAATGCATCCCACCAATAAAATCGAAATATTTTATTTCCAGCTTCATCGGTTATAAGTGGTAAGGTATCTAAGTTAACTGAAACTTCATTAGGCGGCTGTACACCAAAATCATCATCCCATGATTGTTTAGGCAAATCAACATCATCCGTTATTTTTGCATGTTCAAACGAGTCTTTTGACTTTTTAGAATCTGTTACATCACAGTAATCTATTTCTTCTAATAATCCTGGGCATTCCTCAAATACTACATTCATTTCATGTTCAACATTTACTTCTTTAATCTTTTGTGATGTAGATTCAACAGAATGATTCAACTGCTTTGCTGCATCAATAATATCATTTTCGTTGGTATTATCTGTAATTATTGATTCCTTATCTGTAATGGATTCTTTATTCTTGTTAATGGTAGCATTTTTCTTTATATGTGCTGTTTCTTCATGTTTGAGGTTTTCACCTTCTCTTTTAGTTTTTTTCAAGTCCACGTAACTTAAAGGAAAGATATAGTAAAATAAATACAAATAATGGAGTCTTCAGGTAACAAGTTTATAATGTATATGTTAGAAACTCACGAAACATTTGGTGTTGGACTTGTACAAATCTTATTTTGCATAACCTTTTTTTTTGGTTCTGTTGCAATAGAGTCATTTTTCAATTCAGAAAGTAGTTCTTCCAAAATGGTGTCATCTTCGATTTTACTTAGAGCTTCCTTTTTTGATGGTGCATTCATAAACATACTTTTGATGTTTCCCTTTTTCTTTAACTCTTCCTTTTTCTTTTTCCTTGGACCTGATTCTTTATGTTTGGCAGCTTGTTGAATACTTTCATCATCCAAATCATCATCAAAAATTTCTCTTCCATCTTCAATATAACCATGACCATCTATCCAAAAATATTAGCTTAGCTTTGAAATATTATAATACAACAGTGTAAGTAATATTAAAATAATATTGATATTACCATCGTCAATAATCCAATCGTCATTTTGCCTCTTCAGGACAGTTTTACTATATTCCCTCTCATCTACTTCATCATAAATGTTCTCCAATTGGTTAATTTCATATTTGTATTTATTACCTTTTAGCTGTTTGAGTTTCTCTAAAGCAGACAATGGGTATGTTCAGCAGAAACACCGCTGAGGGAGCAAATACATTTGATTGGTCAAATCTCACAACTGTTTCAAGATTACCGATCAAAAGACCAATCAAATGTATTTGCTCCCTCAGCGGTGTTTCTGCTGAACATACCCAATCTTCCATGTTTATCTACCTTTTTACGCTGGCTTCGACCAGGCAAACACGGTTCTAAAATTAAAACAACATATAAATTAAAATAATTTTTTGTAATGCAGAAAAAGTCTAAAGGATGCTGGTATAAAAATAAATCTGAAGGTATTAAAATTTTGATAAACATTAATAATTGTTAATAACGTGTCCACAAAAAATTAACATTTTATTTATTTATTATTTCTACTACACGTTCCGTTCTCATTTATTCCAAATATGCATATATTTTTTTAAGTCTCGACTGTATACATTTTTTTAAAACATGCAATTATAAGTATAATATATTGTAACGTGGCGTTAGGACGACACATTACAAGAGCCCCGCACCTCCGCGCGCTGCCGACGGCACGGCAGTGCCTCCGGCCTCCATCTCCAAGGAGTTCGTAGGTCCGTGGTTCGGGAGGAGGGAACGGGGGAAAGCAGTGGACTGGCGGCGGAGGCACAGGGCCCTTTTGGGTTGAGAGCCCGCAAGCAAGGGGTGCCCAACCGCCAGGACGCACTGCCGGTACCCCGGGAACCTTGATCGGCTACGGTTTGCGGGTCCGCGGGGAGGGCGCCGGAGAGGAGTTTGTTTTGATTTTTGACCTACCGCGAAGAGCGGTAGGTAGGACAGAGAGTGTGTCGCGGGGAGTCCGTGCGTAAGGACACGCGTGTCCGGCGGACCGCGAAAAATGGGTCCTTCTTCCGTGCTCGGGCGATAGCGGAGCTATCGGATAATCGCGGATTGCGATTATCGGGGTCTCTCGCAGAGAGCCATGGCTCCCGGGTTTTTTTTGTGTGGTCTAGTGCCAGTGCGTGGCCGAGTGGGTGAAATTCCGCGTGCTTGATAGACACCTTCGTGGAGCCGGGAGGCGGCACCACGGGGATAGGCGGAAGGGACACGGCCACCACGATTTGGATTTGGTACGGGACTGATGGGACAGCCAGTTCTCGGTAAGTACCGCGAGAGCGGTCTTATTTAGAGAGTAGCTTGCGCGAGAAGATAGCCGAGCGGGAGTGGTGCGGGGACACGGATGCCTCACGTGGCTGCCGACGTCGGAGGGCACACTCCCGAGGAAGGGAAGGCTCGTCTCCAACGAGACCTGTTAGGATCGCGAGGGGATTCGCGAGTTCGGTAGGCACACCGAGGTAGGGACAGGTCTTGGGCAGGCTAGAGATCACGACTCGGAATGGTCGTGAGCCGCCGTTGGAGGACACACTGTACGCGACGGGATTTGTATTGTACAATCCGCCGTTTATTTAATGGTAATAAACGGAACGGTATTCTACTCGCTGTTTTATCATTTTGCGCGCCTATCCGTTGACTCCAAAATTCTCTCTCGTCGCCCCCATGTTCCCCTCTACCATTTTCAGTACGCTGAGGCTGAGCCGCCGGGAGACCTGAAACGGCCGTGGTAAGGGATGGTGGTGCGGGAAAGCCGCACCTGGCGCCCAACAACTAGATCTTCGGATCTTTTTTTTTGATAACAGCACGTTGGGAGCAGCCACGGATTATTTGTAGGCGACGCCGATGAACGGTACACGTCACAAAATTGGCGCCCAACGTGGGGCCCGAGAGAGTCAGGAAGGTCGGATTTGTTTTGAGCGCACAGCGGATCGCGGGCAAACGGTTGGGAGGACGACAAGAAAGGTTGTCGCCAACCGAGCCGCGAAGACTCGGCAGGAACGGTTGTCAAAACAAATTGTCTTAGAGGCGTTTGTAAACAGTCGGGTAGCCGAAATTATCGCGACGGATAGTAGTCGCGAGCGGCAACCGATTTTAGGATATCTCTCGCGCCCCTCCACGCCGCCCGTGCCCCGCGCACTGGAGAGCGGTACTCTCGTGAGCGACCAGGGCTGGTTAGCCAGGAAACGGCCACGAGTCCAGGAGTTGATGACTTTGTGAGCCGTACAGGTCTGCCACGGAGACACCGGGTGCGCGGCGGTGTGGTGACCCTTTTGGACAAGGGAAGCGTGAGCTCTCCAGGGAGGGAGGCGACCGTAGGGCGAAGGAGGCCAAAAGCATGGCCCGCCACTAGAAAACCCTGCCGAGGGAAGTAGGAATACCGGCGTACGAAGAGCGGAGTCCCTTCGGAAGCCACCAGTTTGTGAATGGCACCGAGGACTCTGAGGACGCATGGCAGGGCAAGGACTCGGGGCCGCGAATCTCGGGGAACGAGATCGGAGGGCGGCCGGCCGAGCACCCTTTAAACGCGATAGGACGGAGACGCGCAGACCTCTAGGGCCGGATAGGGAAGTCCGGGGAGGGAGAAGCTGCCGTACCGAAACGTGTTTAAAGGGAACAGCGTAGGAAACTATCCTAATCGACCAAGAATGGATTGGTCGATCGGGGACGTCGATACTCCGGAAAGTAGGAGTCCTTCTCGGATGGAACGGGAAGGGGAGAGGACGGAGTGCAGCAGTCGCCATCTCAGCGGCGGCTGGCTCATCCGCGCGATCCGGAGAGGGGATTCTACGCCATTGCGTACCTGGGTAGGACATGAAGGATGTCGCCGACGCTCGGTTCATCTCCACTCAAGGACAGCAAAAAGGGTACTCCGACGCCGGGTGACGGAAAGGAAGGGGGAGCTGGTGGACGATACGGCGGCCGACCAGCATGTTGGGATTGCGGTCGGGCCGGACATCGCCACCCGGATTGCGAAGATCCCGATAAAGGCCTTTCTGCATCCGTTGCGGCGCTCCCGGAGTGGGACGTAGAACGTGCCCGAGATGTGCTGGTGACCGGTCGAGAAACGGCAAGTGGAGGGCACACTAGGAGCGAGTGCTGCCTCCGCCGGAGTACGTGGAGTATTCGGGGGGAACCCCCCCCCAGCTCCAATGGGAAGCTGCGCGGGGCCTTAAAACTCGACCTGGGGATTCCAGACATTTTATGCGGAGTGTCCGTGGAGAATCGAGATGGAGATTTCGGCACCAGGAACAGAATTCCCCCCTCTAAATGGAAGCGAGGTGACTTCATCGACGGGGTCAGGGCAGGAGGTTCTCCCGACGGGATGAAGGAATCGGGATGAACCGGGACAGGCCTGAATACAACCTCGTGGGGAACCAGTAAAGTAGGATCTTTACGCCACGGTTCACGAGGCAGAGGAGACAGCTCGGCGAATGCGAGGGCCATGAGGGACGCAGCAGTTTCCGTTAGCCAGAGGAGTTGCGATGCAGAGGATGGACGGCCAGGGCGGACTAGCCTTGCGGATAGCAGGCGAACCGGAAGCCGTCATCCAACTTGAGGGTACGCGCTCGGTTACGTGAGACACCCGGCTCCAGGTAGGGGGCCGGAGCGCTCCCTGGTGTCCACCGGAGTGTGGACATCGGCCGGGACCAAGGCCAAGGTCGGCCGACCCTTGATAATTCCTGCGTGTTGGGATCGCAAGGAAGAGTTTCGCCTAGCTGGAAAATGGGATCATCGCAGACACCTGGGAATGGTGGTCGCATGACTCACCTCTCCGCATGAGAGGCCTGATCCGTCCAGCAGGTGACCAGTGGAAGGCCAGTCAGTTCAAGGAACGTCTGATGGGCCTCGAGAGAAAACCGTGGAAGTTCGGCGAGCCCAAGGTCGTGCGATCCGTAGGCGGATGGACCTGGTAGGGCTTACCGACATTCTTTGGGAGGTAGCCCAGGAATAGAGGAACGTTCGGGTCAGGTGGCAGGAAGGACACTCCCCGGATATGGAAAAAACCGACGTCCGCTGAAAGGGTCAGCCGGAGAGAACGGCAGATCCATCGCGATGGTCATGGTAGCAGACAGAAGCTGATGAGTATTCCAGTGCACTGTGAGAGTGACCAAGACGTCCGGTCCCCGGAGGAGAGCTGAGGGCCTCCAGGAGGCCAAGCACCGAACGCCACGGAGGATGGATAGAAGAAGGAGCAGTGAGTACCTACGCTACTGCAAGCGGAACTTGAGAGCGGGCTGGCGCCGATGGTTTCGTCGGAGCGCAGCCGCGTGGTTCCACGAACGCGTCGTTCCGCGACCGGATGCTGGATAGGACACTGCCGGGAAAGGATCGGTGGCGGCCTAGCGTCTCGTCGCAGAACCTAGGAAAGCGGCCACTGGACAGTCGGCCGCGATAGGATAGGGTAATACCGCCGGAAATGGTATCACCAGGAGCGAGCATCGGAGGGAAGAGGCCGATAGGAAACGGATTCTTCCCGCAGGCTCGAAGTGGAATGGTCAGAGGTGTAAGACCCGTGCGTATTCCAGGCAGTCTCTGACCAGCGGCGAGAGAAATGGCAGACCAGGAATTGGTCTCGCCAGTACAGGAGCCAGGTGAACGGAGACGACGAAAACAGCGTGTCAAGAAGTCTCGGACTCGGAGACGGCCGGGAAGAACGGCCTGCCGAAATAGTTCACCTGAGAGAAAACTAGCCACGCGGACGCTACTGTATGGAAGAAACATGTGGGAAATAGAAATTCGGAGAGTCGCAATGCCGAGTACAAGTACGGCGTTGCAATCCGAATCTTCCCGCATGTTATGATTTAGCCGACCAGCTTGAGGGGACCTCGACTAGGAGACGTCCAGGGAGGGGATCCTACGACAGCTAGAGTTCGGCAATGTAAACAGAAGTCCCGCCAGCCTGGCCGTGGCGCGGAGAGTGAGCGGCCAGGGGAAGGCGTCAACACACAGTGTTGTGACGGCCGATTGGAATTCGGCCGGGATGTAAACAGTAGCCGAGAAAAGAATTAGCGATGGCCTAGGGACCGTGCATAACGGTACTAGGGCGAATTGGTAGTAAGGTAACACTTACGAGGCGCATTCCGGGAAAAGGATTGCGCCGGCCGCCCGAAAGAGCTAGGAGTAGCTCGAGGAGCGGGGCTCTGTTTTGATTTTGCAGGTCCAGTGCATAGAGCGGATGGCCCCAGGAAGTGGATCCGCTGGTGTATGCAGCAGGGCAGCAAGGGCGCGTGGGACGACGGAGGAAGGACGAACCTCCAGCGCAGACACCGGAAGCTCTCGTCGGGATGACAGACACCGGGAGGAGTCGGGCGTAAAGGGGAGGGAAGTAGTCCGCGTCGTCGCGATAAGGCCTACAGGCCCCGGAATTATCGCAGGGTGGGACGGGCAGGCCAATTCGCCTAGTTTTAGATTTTCCCGAGGAAGAAGGCCGCGGTTTGCCGTGTCACACTCATTCCCTTCTGGAAGAGTGTGACCCGGTCTAAGCGGGGGGGAGTTGTAACGTGGCGTCAGGACGACACATTACAAGAGCCCCGCACCTCCGCGCGCTGCCGACGGCACGGCAGTGCCTCCGGCCTCCATCTCCAAGGAGTTCGTAGGTCCGTGGTTCGGGAGGAGGGAACGGGGGAAAGCAGTGGACTGGCGGCGGAGGCACAGGGCCCTTTTGGGTTGAGAGCCCGCAAGCAAGGGGTGCCCAACCGCCAGGACGCACTGCCGGTACCCCGGGAACCTTGATCGGCTACGGTTTGCGGGTCCGCGGGGAGGGCGCCGGAGAGGAGTTTGTTTTGATTTTTGACCTACCGCGAAGAGCGGTAGGTAGGACAGAGAGTGTGTCGCGGGGAGTCCGTGCGTAAGGACACGCGTGTCCGGCGGACCGCGAAAAATGGGTCCTTCTTCCGTGCTCGGGCGATAGCGGAGCTATCGGATAATCGCGGATTGCGATTATCGGGGTCTCTCGCAGAGAGCCATGGCTCCCGGGTTTTTTTTGTGTGGTCTAGTGCCAGTGCGTGGCCGAGTGGGTGAAATTCCGCGTGCTTGATAGACACCTTCGTGGAGCCGGGAGGCGGCACCACGGGGATAGGCGGAAGGGACACGGCCACCACGATTTGGATTTGGTACGGGACTGATGGGACAGCCAGTTCTCGGTAAGTACCGCGAGAGCGGTCTTATTTAGAGAGTAGCTTGCGCGAGAAGATAGCCGAGCGGGAGTGGTGCGGGGACACGGATGCCTCACGTGGCTGCCGACGTCGGAGGGCACACTCCCGAGGAAGGGAAGGCTCGTCTCCAACGAGACCTGTTAGGATCGCGAGGGGATTCGCGAGTTCGGTAGGCACACCGATGTAGGGACAGGTCTTGGGCAGGCTAGAGATCACGACTCGGAATGGTCGTGAGCCGCCGTTGGAGGACACACTGTACGCGACGGGATTTGTATTGTACAATCCGCCGTTTATTTAATGGTAATAAACGGAACGGTATTCTACTCGCTGTTTTATCATTTTGCGCGCCTATCCGTTGACTCCAAAATTCTCTCTCGTCGCCCCCATGTTCCCCTCTACCATTTTCAGTACGCTGAGGCTGAGCCGCCGGGAGACCTGAAACGGCCGTGGTAAGGGATGGTGGTGCGGGAAAGCCGCACCTGGCGCCCAACAACTAGATCTTCGGATCTTTTTTTTTGATAACAGCACGTTGGGAGCAGCCACGGATTATTTGTAGGCGACGCCGATGAACGGTACACGTCACAATATATAATAATAAAAAATTAAAATATGTCTCCTTTACATCAATGTTAGAGCTATGAAATTTAACTTTTAGATATTTGTACAGTGAATCATTTATACATTTTTGTAGATCTTTGTCATATGAGTAAAAAAGAATTTAATTATTAAAATAAAAACTTTGTAAGCATTGAATAAGAATAAACTAGGCCTCATCAGTAGTAATTTAAAGAAGTAAACAGTTTTTATATTCGTTATTATGATTGTTATAGGTATATTCAGATTACATTCTGCAGAAGTTTCATACCAAATTATTTTTGTTATCATAAGTATTTTACAGAACACTTGCTTGGACTTTCATCCATATTTCAATGGATTATATTCGTGGTATTTTTAAAATGAAGACAGAATTATATACCCCAATTGTCTTGATGTATAACACGTAATTAAATTATTGAATAATAATAAAAAGCAGAGGAATGTATATTACAGACCCATGTTACAGAACAGATAAATGTTGGGTATGTTCAGCAGAAACACCGCTGAGGGAGCAAATCCATTTGATTGGTCTTTTGATCGTTAATCTTGAAACAGTTGTGAGATTTGACCAATCAAATGTATTTGCTCCCTCAGCGGTGTTTCTGCTGAACATACCCGTTATTACATTTAATTCCGTCGTAGCCTGTATAGATGTTGTAAGTAAGTTGCTGCCGTCGGATAATTTTGGCGGGAAATATCGATATGCATCTCCAACGAATTCAGACGTACATAGAAGTGTATTTCTTATGGCCCTCTTGAAGTTCAATTTTGTTGGGGATAGGGGTTAGTTCCTATCCCCAATGGTTAGAGCTGTATAAAGTTAGCCACCCAACATTAATTCAAATGTTTTTTATTAACTTTATCCGATCTGTGGTCGTTTGGTGGTCAATGGTAGTGTAATAAAATCGTTTGGTGGTCAGTCGTTTAATTACAAAAACTAATTCAAAAAATAAGGCCCAAAGTTAGCCCAACAATTTTTTTCTTCTTCAAAATCACTTCAATGAGGGCTTAATCGATGCAGAATCGTTTGGTGGTCAAGAATAATATAAGAAAATCGTTTGGTGGTCAGTCGTTTCGCCAATAAATACAAAAAACCGAAACAGAGATCCCAGTCAAATTGCGCATAATGGCGCATACGCAATTGGGCATTGGTGGTGCTGCTCATGTCCTTGCGGTGGCATAATGAAACCTCAGATTTACTTCATATAGAGCTGATTCAATGTAGAATCGTTTGGTGGTCAGTCACGAACAGTGTGATTAATGAAATTTGTCGCCAGTTAAGCGGAGCAGATTTTGAAGAATGTTACAGTCAGGACAGGCATGTCACTTTTGAATGTTGCTGGAGACGAAAATGTTGGTAACTGTAATTATATCAATGGATAACTTTTAATTGCTAATCTTAACAAAAAATCTGCTCCGCTTAACTGGCGAGAAATTTCATTAATCACACTGTTCGTGACTGACGACCAAACGATTCTACATTGAATCAGCTGTATATGAAGTAAATCTGACGTTTCATGATGCCACCGCAAGGACATGAGCAGCACCACCAATGCCCAATTGCGTATGCGCAATTTCACTGGGATCTCGGTTTCGGTTTTTTGTATTTATTGGCAAAACGACTGACCACCAAACGATTTTCTTATATTAATCTTGACCACCAAACGATTCTGCATCGATTAAGCCCTCATTGAAGTGATTTTGAAGAAGAAAAAAATTGTTGGGCTAACTTTGGGCCTTATTTTTTGAATTAGTTTTTGTAATTAAACGACTGACCACCAAACGATTTTCTTATATTATTCTTGACCACCAAACGATTCTGCATCGATTAAGCCCTCATTGAAGTGATTTTGAAGAAGAAAAAATGGTTGGGCTAACTTTGGGCCTTATTTTTTGAATTAGTTTTTGTAATTAAACGACTGACCAATTGCGTGCGCATGCGCAATTGCACTGGGATCCCGGTTTCGGTTTTTTGTATTTATTGGCGAAACGACTGACCACCAAACGATTTTCTTATATTATTCTTGACCGCCAAACGATTCTGCATCGATTAAGCCCTCATTGAAGTGATTTTGAAGAAGAAAAAAATTGTTGGGCTAACTTTGGGCCTTATTTTTTGAATTAGTTTTTGTAATTAAACGACTGACCACCAAACGATTTTATTACACTACCATTGACCACCAAACGACCACCAATCGGATAAAGTTAATAAAAAACATTTTAATTAATGTTGGGTGGCTAACTTTATACAGCTCGCTGGCTCTGTGTGGTACCAGCAGAGATGAGTAGGGAGATTGCCAATGAGCCTGTTTTTGGTGGTCGCAATTTTTCTCTGGTTTCGGCGCGCCACCTTAGCGGAGGGCCCTCGAAGCAGTTCCACGTTTTTGATTGGTCGTATATATATAGTAATACTACGCGTGTTAATCTGGAGCTGTGTTTTGGCGCATCGACGCGCCACCTGAACGAGACTCTCGAAGCAGTTCCACGTTTTTGATTGGTCGAATGAATTCGTGTGTTCCTCGAGATCCACGATTTTAAACCGCGTGAACACTCAAATAGGGAGACTTGTATCTACCTTTTTTTTACAGGATATTGCATAAACCGTAGTAATAAGGTAGTCAATACCCTTAATATCCATATGAAGCTTTGGAAATAATGAGAGTAAGCAAATCAAACTTTAAAAAAAAACCTCGAACGTGGGTAACTACAGAAATATAAGTTTGCTAAATAACATACCACAATGACTCGATGGCACACGTGCTTGCTGCTTTAAGGATGTTGTTCGGTAAAATGAAAGATCCAACAGAGGATTGAAACTTTAACCAAATATTCTTCGAATTATAAAAAAAATATTTCTCCTCAGGCAAAAATCGTTTTGCCGTCCGGAATATTGGTAAAAAATGTAATTGAAATTGATGATTTTAATACGCAAAGCATAGACGCATGGCCTATATTAATTTTTTGACATCGATGGAGGTCTAACACATGCATGAAACTTTGCTAACAGTTAAAAGACTCTAAAAGACATATTCTAAAAAAAAATGAAATTTTTTGACCGTCTCGATCCATGTTTATTTTGACGAAAACTAAAATTTTCGATAGTATATGAGGTGTGTGGTGGGGGGAACGCTCGCGACGTGGCAACAGCGTAGCTGGTTCGGTGGAGGGGACAGCGCGTTACTTGTACATATACATATGTCTGTTTGGCCGCTGAGCGTAATGGGGCAGTCCGATGTTGCCAGCTCGTTTACCGTATTAGTGTGTGCTTGTCGGTGCACACCATTTGTGCGTGTGCGTAATGGCATTCATGCTAGCGGTACGGTATAACTTTTTGGTGAGATTGTCACCGAACAACGTCCTTAACGTCCGAGAGTCTCGGGTTCGAAACTCACGTCTTACCTCTTTTTTTTTGTTTAATTATCAACTATGCTTATTGGTTTACCTATTTAACTGAAGTTTCATGAAATACATGAAAATATTAATCTACAAATATTGTATTATATTACATCGTATACATCCAATAAATTGGTACATGAATCAGCGAACGTTTCTTCTTCCCGAGAGCCTACCTGTGACAAACATCTATGTTACGCTGTTTCATATTTTAATAGCATAAATAATATTTAGACGGATAAAGAAGGCATTACGGAAAATTACCAAAAACAAAAATGCACTTATAAATCTCGGGCATAAAAATAATGATGAGCATATAAAAATGAACCAATTATTTTCTATAGTGAGATGAAACGAATAATGTATCTGGTTAGGGATTTTTTTTTCATTTAATTTTTACCATTCAAGGCTATGTAAAGGTAACATTTTTAATACATCGAATTATCAGAAAATTATGTCGAGGTATAATTTTAATTCTGAATTATTTTTTACATCAGAACATACTGATAATTCGAGATATTAAAAATACACTTATCTTTCCGTAGGCTTGAATAACAAAAACTTACTAAATTCAATCAGGTTACTCAAAAATGTATGAAACTAAAAACTTCTAAGCAGATACACTATTTGTCTCCTCTCACCATACATATGTATAAAATAATTGTGTGGGTTTTTTACGCTTTTCATTTTTTTACCCGATATTAATAAGTGCAATTTTTCGGGACATTTTTAACTACTTTTCTATTCGGCTGAATAATATTTAAACTGTCAAAAAGTGAAACAACCTGTCATACTTGCGAGTGTTATCAAATTTTTTTTTAATCAGACGACGGTGTGACAACGGCACATTAAAATAAAAATTGAAATGGAGAAATGTATCTATGTTAGAAATGCAAAAGCGTTAAGCGTTAATTGAATGAAACGAGATTTTTTTTCCATTGCTGTCAATTTTTCTCTTACATCTTCATGAGAGTCCGTGTGGCAACAAGTGAGTCTGCTGACTACCACCAGCTATGGATTATTATGTGTCAAGAACACACATTGGGCGCGTTGGCAACGATTCAGCTTCGTAATCGTAAGGTGCCGTTCGCGTCTAGAGACGCGAAGACTTTTTTTTTCTTCATTTCTTTTTCTTTATACCATGGTCGAAAGTACATGATTGACGCATCGATTTCAGTGCAGAAAGCCTTGGATTTTTGCTGTGCTCCGATAGCGGTCTACACAGCAAAGATCCAAGGCTTTCTGCACTGAAATCGATGCATCGATCATGTATTTTCAACCATGGTATAAAGAAAAATAGTATACACCACACGGGCAGTAAACTGAGCACCCGGAACTGCTCGATAGAGCCGAAAACTCAGTTTTCTGCCCTTGTAGTGTAATATACTATTTTGTTTAATTTTTTTTAACCCGGTATTGCATGACTCGCATGGGAGGGCGAAGTTCAAAAATAATGCAGTCCTAAACAAACCACACGCGAAATAAAATATGTGTAGTTCAAGACATTGCATATGCAGTTTTATAACAAATACTTTATGCAATGACATGTGCGCCTTGCTAGAGACTTCATTGTTTTCCATTTGTCAAATAAAACACATAAAAATCGGGAATGAACTATAGCAATCGTAGAAAAGTAATAGTGAACGGAACCTTTTCAAGAATACTGTGACGTGAATTTCGGAAATTCAGTCACAAAGATTGCTAGGAGTAGGGAAAAGACACCATCCACCTGCAACGATCCTCCAAACGTCGGTCACCCGACATTCCAAAGACAGCTTTGCTTGTCTCGCTTATCGTTTATGCACTCTGTTTCCGTCTATCGTCCTTTCTGCTTATTTCTGTTTCGCTTTTCTGCTTTTTTTTTTGTTTTTATTTTTATTTTCGAGCTTTCCTATTCGCACTCGCCTACCTTCTTTACCGTCCTGGGCAAATCTACGTCTACACTACGAGCACGAAGCTGACCGCCAACGAGAGTTCCTGAGCTACCGGACGAGCGCTCGACAGAGGCTGGACCAAACTGCTGTTCGCTCCGGAGGACTTCCGTGGAGCCCGGGATACCCGGGATGGGATCCCTCTACTACTTCTGCCGGCCGCCCATACGGACCGCAAAAAGGGCCTTCGCCACTCGTGCCGCCGATAGGAGGAAAGGATGGTCCCCTATCGTGCCGCCAGTCGCCGAACGTTCCCTAGCGTTCCCGTTATCAGTGGCCCCCGGAGAAGAAACCAGGGCATACTCTTCGCCGGCTCCTGCTGCTCGCACCGAGGACTCACGATCGGCCGCACCAAGGATTCCTGCGCTCAGCTCGGCCCTCTCCGCCTATCTTCGGACTCGAGCCGCCTAATGCTTCGTCTCTAGCTACCGTCAAGCGTTAGATTACCTATTTAGTATTATTATAGTGTGTTATCGCTCTACCGTGCGAATAAGGAATTATTAATTTAGGAGGGGGGCCCCTAGGGCTCTTCCTCTAGCGACGAATTCCGGCTCGTTCACTTACGTTTGGAGCATCTTAGCCTGTGGTCGATTTTTTCAAAGGATACTATAGTGAATAACGACGAGCTGGATTCAAACCGTAGAGCTTTCCGATTTATCGAGCCTAGATTCTCTTGAAAGGAAGGAATATAAAATATTATAGTGAAGGAAGGAAGGAAGGAAGTCGTAGGACCAATTTCCTTCATTTCGCTTTCGTTATATCTTGGGTGAGCTCCTTTCGTTACCGTTATTTTGGAGATTTTTGTGCATTTAATTGAAGTAATACCGTCTAGGCCTTTTGTCTCAACGGCACATTTTCTCGCTTACCGGGACTGAATGTCGTTCCAGTCCCTCTAAGTAAAAGGACGATAGTGCCGGATACCGTTATCTTATTTAGCTTTTTCTTTTATTATCGTAGAATATCTTTCATATCGAATCTATTGTACTTAATTTCGTTTTCTCGTAATCCAGTGCTTTGGAATTGTCGAATATTTTATAAGTTACCGATTATCTTCTCGACCACGCGGAAACACTTCGGGCCCCGGCGTCCCCGGCTTGGCCGTTTCCCGTAGAGTCTACTTAGTTCTTTTGATTAAATATCTGTTGGACTTTTCTATCTTTTCCGGCGTTATTTGTTGCTTTATTATATTGAATTTTGGACGCTAAATAATTCTTTTATCTGCTGTGTATTATTTCTATATTTTTCGCTGTCGTTACAAGGAATGGCTTCCTCCTCTCGATTTAACTTATATTTCAATTTTGCAGAAACTCGTAGTTAACTTCTTATTGTAATATTTTTCCGATACCTTACGCTGTTGTTCGAGCGTCGAGTCACCTTTTTTTTTTGGTACGTGCTCGCCTAATGCGAGAAGAAAGGACGTACTGACTATCAGTGGCGTACCTACTATTAATTTATTTTTGCCGATTATAATATTCTGGTGATAAATTTTGGAGAGTTTGCCATTTCTTCTAACTATTCCATATTACTTGTACTATTTATGTTAATTTATTTGCGTGCGTTTAATACCTGTGTTCCTCGCTACCATTATATCGCTTATTATCTGACTCTTTCCGATTGTCGGGAAATTTCGCGAGTGAATTTGTTTTGTGTTTTCATACCGATACGACGTTAAACCTTTGTTCTCGCGTGTATTTTGTATCAAGAGACTCGGTCGAGTCTCGCGCCAAGTACAGGCAACCCGCCGTACGGGGCACGGCTCGCCGAGACTCTTTACTCGAAGCATCGCTTGTACCTGTGTTTCGACTCAAATATCTTATGAACGGCTGTATCTGAGAAAAATTTATTGATACATTCACTCTAGGAATCAAGGGTTCTGAATTGATTGCCACTAAATTCAATACGATTAGTATACGAGATCAGGGTGTATTGAGATGGCGAGCGAGATGATTTTATTTCAGGTCCGTCGTCGTCGTCGTCGTCGTCGTCGTCGTCGTCGTCGTCGTCGTCGTCGTCGTCGTCGTCGTCGTCGTCGTCGTCGTCGTCGTCGTCGTCGTCGTCGTCGTCGTCGTCGTCGTCGTCGTCGTCGTCGTCGTCGTCGTCGTCGTCGTCGTCGTCGTCGTCGTCGTCGTCGTCGTCGTCGTCGTCGTCGTCGTCGTCGTCGTCGTCGTCGTCGTCGTCGTCGTCGTCGTCGTCGTCGTCGTCGTCGTCGTCGTCGTCGTCGTCGTCGTCGTCGTCGTCGTCGTCGTCGTCGTCGTCGTCGTCGTCGTCGTCGTCGTCGTCGTCGTCGTCGTCGTCGTCGTCGTCGTCGTCGTCGTCGTCGTCGTCGTCGTCGTCGTCGTCGTCGTCGTCGTCGTCGTCGTCGTCGTCGTCGTCGTCGTCGTCGTCGTCGTCGTCGTCGTCGTCGTCGTCGTCGTCGTCGTCGTCGTCGTCGTCGTCGTCGTCGTCGTCGTCGTCGTCGTCGTCGTCGTCGTCGTCGTCGTCGTCGTCGTCGTCGTCGTCGTCGTCGTCGTCGTCGTCGTCGTCGTCGTCGTCGTCGTCGTCGTCGTCGTCGTCGTCGTCGTCGTCGTCGTCGTCGTCGTCGTCGTCGTCGTCGTCGTCGTCGTCGTCGTCGTCGTCGTCGTCGTCGTCGTCGTCGTCGTCGTCGTCGTCGTCGTCGTCGTCGTCGTCGTCGTCGTCGTCGTCGTCGTCGTCGTCGTCGTCGTCGTCGTCGTCGTCGTCGTCGTCGTCGTCGTCGTCGTCGTCGTCGTCGTCGTCGTCGTCGTCGTCGTCGTCGTCGTCGTCGTCGTCGTCGTCGTCGTCGTCGTCGTCGTCGTCGTCGTCGTCGTCGTCGTCGTCGTCGTCGTCGTCGTCGTCGTCGTCGTCGTCGTCGTCGTCGTCGTCGTCGTCGTCGTCGTCGTCGTCGTCGTCGTCGTCGTCGTCGTCGTCGTCGTCGTCGTCGTCGTCGTCGTCGTCGTCGTCGTCGTCGTCGTCGTCGTCGTCGTCGTCGTCGTCGTCGTCGTCGTCGTCGTCGTCGTCGTCGTCGTCGTCGTCGTCGTCGTCGTCGTCGTCGTCGTCGTCGTCGTCGTCGTCGTCGTCGTCGTCGTCGTCGTCGTCGTCGTCGTCGTCGTCGTCGTCGTCGTCGTCGTCGTCGTCGTCGTCGTCGTCGTCGTCGTCGTCGTCGTCGTCGTCGTCGTCGTCGTCGTCGTCGTCGTCGTCGTCGTCGTCGTCGTCGTCGTCGTCGTCGTCGTCGTCGTCGTCGTCGTCGTCGTCGTCGTCGTCGTCGTCGTCGTCGTCGTCGTCGTCGTCGTCGTCGTCGTCGTCGTCGTCGTCGTCGTCGTCGTCGTCGTCGTCGTCGTCGTCGTCGTCGTCGTCGTCGTCGTCGTCGTCGTCGTCGTCGTCGTCGTCGTCGTCGTCGTCGTCGTCGTCGTCGTCGTCGTCGTCGTCGTCGTCGTCGTCGTCGTCGTCGTCGTCGTCGTCGTCGTCGTCGTCGTCGTCGTCGTCGTCGTCGTCGTCGTCGTCGTCGTCGTCGTCGTCGTCGTCGTCGTCGTCGTCGTCGTCGTCGTCGTCGTCGTCGTCGTCGTCGTCGTCGTCGTCGTCGTCGTCGTCGTCGTCGTCGTCGTCGTCGTCGTCGTCGTCGTCGTCGTCGTCGTCGTCGTCGTCGTCGTCGTCGTCGTCGTCGTCGTCGTCGTCGTCGTCGTCGTCGTCGTCGTCGTCGTCGTCGTCGTCGTCGTCGTCGTCGTCGTCGTCGTCGTCGTCGTCGTCGTCGTCGTCGTCGTCGTCGTCGTCGTCGTCGTCGTCGTCGTCGTCGTCGTCGTCGTCGTCGTCGTCGTCGTCGTCGTCGTCGTCGTCGTCGTCGTCGTCGTCGTCGTCGTCGTCGTCGTCGTCGTCGTCGTCGTCGTCGTCGTCGTCGTCGTCGTCGTCGTCGTCGTCGTCGTCGTCGTCGTCGTCGTCGTCGTCGTCGTCGTCGTCGTCGTCGTCGTCGTCGTCGTCGTCGTCGTCGTCGTCGTCGTCGTCGTCGTCGTCGTCGTCGTCGTCGTCGTCGTCGTCGTCGTCGTCGTCGTCGTCGTCGTCGTCGTCGTCGTCGTCGTCGTCGTCGTCGTCGTCGTCGTCGTCGTCGTCGTCGTCGTCGTCGTCGTCGTCGTCGTCGTCGTCGTCGTCGTCGTCGTCGTCGTCGTCGTCGTCGTCGTCGTCGTCGTCGTCGTCGTCGTCGTCGTCGTCGTCGTCGTCGTCGTCGTCGTCGTCGTCGTCGTCGTCGTCGTCGTCGTCGTCGTCGTCGTCGTCGTCGTCGTCGTCGTCGTCGTCGTCGTCGTCGTCGTCGTCGTCGTCGTCGTCGTCGTCGTCGTCGTCGTCGTCGTCGTCGTCGTCGTCGTCGTCGTCGTCGTCGTCGTCGTCGTCGTCGTCGTCGTCGTCGTCGTCGTCGTCGTCGTCGTCGTCGTCGTCGTCGTCGTCGTCGTCGTCGTCGTCGTCGTCGTCGTCGTCGTCGTCGTCGTCGTCGTCGTCGTCGTCGTCGTCGTCGTCGTCGTCGTCGTCGTCGTCGTCGTCGTCGTCGTCGTCGTCGTCGTCGTCGTCGTCGTCGTCGTCGTCGTCGTCGTCGTCGTCGTCGTCGTCGTCGTCGTCGTCGTCGTCGTCGTCGTCGTCGTCGTCGTCGTCGTCGTCGTCGTCGTCGTCGTCGTCGTCGTCGTCGTCGTCGTCGTCGTCGTCGTCGTCGTCGTCGTCGTCGTCGTCGTCGTCGTCGTCGTCGTCGTCGTCGTCGTCGTCGTCGTCGTCGTCGTCGTCGTCGTCGTCGTCGTCGTCGTCGTCGTCGTCGTCGTCGTCGTCGTCGTCGTCGTCGTCGTCGTCGTCGTCGTCGTCGTCGTCGTCGTCGTCGTCGTCGTCGTCGTCGTCGTCGTCGTCGTCGTCGTCGTCGTCGTCGTCGTCGTCGTCGTCGTCGTCGTCGTCGTCGTCGTCGTCGTCGTCGTCGTCGTCGTCGTCGTCGTCGTCGTCGTCGTCGTCGTCGTCGTCGTCGTCGTCGTCGTCGTCGTCGTCGTCGTCGTCGTCGTCGTCGTCGTCGTCGTCGTCGTCGTCGTCGTCGTCGTCGTCGTCGTCGTCGTCGTCGTCGTCGTCGTCGTCGTCGTCGTCGTCGTCGTCGTCGTCGTCGTCGTCGTCGTCGTCGTCGTCGTCGTCGTCGTCGTCGTCGTCGTCGTCGTCGTCGTCGTCGTCGTCGTCGTCGTCGTCGTCGTCGTCGTCGTCGTCGTCGTCGTCGTCGTCGTCGTCGTCGTCGTCGTCGTCGTCGTCGTCGTCGTCGTCGTCGTCGTCGTCGTCGTCGTCGTCGTCGTCGTCGTCGTCGTCGTCGTCGTCGTCGTCGTCGTCGTCGTCGTCGTCGTCGTCGTCGTCGTCGTCGTCGTCGTCGTCGTCGTCGTCGTCGTCGTCGTCGTCGTCGTCGTCGTCGTCGTCGTCGTCGTCGTCGTCGTCGTCGTCGTCGTCGTCGTCGTCGTCGTCGTCGTCGTCGTCGTCGTCGTCGTCGTCGTCGTCGTCGTCGTCGTCGTCGTCGTCGTCGTCGTCGTCGTCGTCGTCGTCGTCGTCGTCGTCGTCGTCGTCGTCGTCGTCGTCGTCGTCGTCGTCGTCGTCGTCGTCGTCGTCGTCGTCGTCGTCGTCGTCGTCGTCGTCGTCGTCGTCGTCGTCGTCGTCGTCGTCGTCGTCGTCGTCGTCGTCGTCGTCGTCGTCGTCGTCGTCGTCGTCGTCGTCGTCGTCGTCGTCGTCGTCGTCGTCGTCGTCGTCGTCGTCGTCGTCGTCGTCGTCGTCGTCGTCGTCGTCGTCGTCGTCGTCGTCGTCGTCGTCGTCGTCGTCGTCGTCGTCGTCGTCGTCGTCGTCGTCGTCGTCGTCGTCGTCGTCGTCGTCGTCGTCGTCGTCGTCGTCGTCGTCGTCGTCGTCGTCGTCGTCGTCGTCGTCGTCGTCGTCGTCGTCGTCGTCGTCGTCGTCGTCGTCGTCGTCGTCGTCGTCGTCGTCGTCGTCGTCGTCGTCGTCGTCGTCGTCGTCGTCGTCGTCGTCGTCGTCGTCGTCGTCGTCGTCGTCGTCGTCGTCGTCGTCGTCGTCGTCGTCGTCGTCGTCGTCGTCGTCGTCGTCGTCGTCGTCGTCGTCGTCGTCGTCGTCGTCGTCGTCGTCGTCGTCGTCGTCGTCGTCGTCGTCGTCGTCGTCGTCGTCGTCGTCGTCGTCGTCGTCGTCGTCGTCGTCGTCGTCGTCGTCGTCGTCGTCGTCGTCGTCGTCGTCGTCGTCGTCGTCGTCGTCGTCGTCGTCGTCGTCGTCGTCGTCGTCGTCGTCGTCGTCGTCGTCGTCGTCGTCGTCGTCGTCGTCGTCGTCGTCGTCGTCGTCGTCGTCGTCGTCGTCGTCGTCGTCGTCGTCGTCGTCGTCGTCGTCGTCGTCGTCGTCGTCGTCGTCGTCGTCGTCGTCGTCGTCGTCGTCGTCGTCGTCGTCGTCGTCGTCGTCGTCGTCGTCGTCGTCGTCGTCGTCGTCGTCGTCGTCGTCGTCGTCGTCGTCGTCGTCGTCGTCGTCGTCGTCGTCGTCGTCGTCGTCGTCGTCGTCGTCGTCGTCGTCGTCGTCGTCGTCGTCGTCGTCGTCGTCGTCGTCGTCGTCGTCGTCGTCGTCGTCGTCGTCGTCGTCGTCGTCGTCGTCGTCGTCGTCGTCGTCGTCGTCGTCGTCGTCGTCGTCGTCGTCGTCGTCGTCGTCGTCGTCGTCGTCGTCGTCGTCGTCGTCGTCGTCGTCGTCGTCGTCGTCGTCGTCGTCGTCGTCGTCGTCGTCGTCGTCGTCGTCGTCGTCGTCGTCGTCGTCGTCGTCGTCGTCGTCGTCGTCGTCGTCGTCGTCGTCGTCGTCGTCGTCGTCGTCGTCGTCGTCGTCGTCGTCGTCGTCGTCGTCGTCGTCGTCGTCGTCGTCGTCGTCGTCGTCGTCGTCGTCGTCGTCGTCGTCGTCGTCGTCGTCGTCGTCGTCGTCGTCGTCGTCGTCGTCGTCGTCGTCGTCGTCGTCGTCGTCGTCGTCGTCGTCGTCGTCGTCGTCGTCGTCGTCGTCGTCGTCGTCGTCGTCGTCGTCGTCGTCGTCGTCGTCGTCGTCGTCGTCGTCGTCGTCGTCGTCGTCGTCGTCGTCGTCGTCGTCGTCGTCGTCGTCGTCGTCGTCGTCGTCGTCGTCGTCGTCGTCGTCGTCGTCGTCGTCGTCGTCGTCGTCGTCGTCGTCGTCGTCGTCGTCGTCGTCGTCGTCGTCGTCGTCGTCGTCGTCGTCGTCGTCGTCGTCGTCGTCGTCGTCGTCGTCGTCGTCGTCGTCGTCGTCGTCGTCGTCGTCGTCGTCGTCGTCGTCGTCGTCGTCGTCGTCGTCGTCGTCGTCGTCGTCGTCGTCGTCGTCGTCGTCGTCGTCGTCGTCGTCGTCGTCGTCGTCGTCGTCGTCGTCGTCGTCGTCGTCGTCGTCGTCGTCGTCGTCGTCGTCGTCGTCGTCGTCGTCGTCGTCGTCGTCGTCGTCGTCGTCGTCGTCGTCGTCGTCGTCGTCGTCGTCGTCGTCGTCGTCGTCGTCGTCGTCGTCGTCGTCGTCGTCGTCGTCGTCGTCGTCGTCGTCGTCGTCGTCGTCGTCGTCGTCGTCGTCGTCGTCGTCGTCGTCGTCGTCGTCGTCGTCGTCGTCGTCGTCGTCGTCGTCGTCGTCGTCGTCGTCGTCGTCGTCGTCGTCGTCGTCGTCGTCGTCGTCGTCGTCGTCGTCGTCGTCGTCGTCGTCGTCGTCGTCGTCGTCGTCGTCGTCGTCGTCGTCGTCGTCGTCGTCGTCGTCGTCGTCGTCGTCGTCGTCGTCGTCGTCGTCGTCGTCGTCGTCGTCGTCGTCGTCGTCGTCGTCGTCGTCGTCGTCGTCGTCGTCGTCGTCGTCGTCGTCGTCGTCGTCGTCGTCGTCGTCGTCGTCGTCGTCGTCGTCGTCGTCGTCGTCGTCGTCGTCGTCGTCGTCGTCGTCGTCGTCGTCGTCGTCGTCGTCGTCGTCGTCGTCGTCGTCGTCGTCGTCGTCGTCGTCGTCGTCGTCGTCGTCGTCGTCGTCGTCGTCGTCGTCGTCGTCGTCGTCGTCGTCGTCGTCGTCGTCGTCGTCGTCGTCGTCGTCGTCGTCGTCGTCGTCGTCGTCGTCGTCGTCGTCGTCGTCGTCGTCGTCGTCGTCGTCGTCGTCGTCGTCGTCGTCGTCGTCGTCGTCGTCGTCGTCGTCGTCGTCGTCGTCGTCGTCGTCGTCGTCGTCGTCGTCGTCGTCGTCGTCGTCGTCGTCGTCGTCGTCGTCGTCGTCGTCGTCGTCGTCGTCGTCGTCGTCGTCGTCGTCGTCGTCGTCGTCGTCGTCGTCGTCGTCGTCGTCGTCGTCGTCGTCGTCGTCGTCGTCGTCGTCGTCGTCGTCGTCGTCGTCGTCGTCGTCGTCGTCGTCGTCGTCGTCGTCGTCGTCGTCGTCGTCGTCGTCGTCGTCGTCGTCGTCGTCGTCGTCGTCGTCGTCGTCGTCGTCGTCGTCGTCGTCGTCGTCGTCGTCGTCGTCGTCGTCGTCGTCGTCGTCGTCGTCGTCGTCGTCGTCGTCGTCGTCGTCGTCGTCGTCGTCGTCGTCGTCGTCGTCGTCGTCGTCGTCGTCGTCGTCGTCGTCGTCGTCGTCGTCGTCGTCGTCGTCGTCGTCGTCGTCGTCGTCGTCGTCGTCGTCGTCGTCGTCGTCGTCGTCGTCGTCGTCGTCGTCGTCGTCGTCGTCGTCGTCGTCGTCCATCGCATTTTTTACCCAACAGATGGCGCTGACTGCTGTGTCTTCATTACCTATTTGTACTCTGAATGGTGTTAGTAATTTACGAATACACAACACAGTCAAATACACTTTATACGTAAGCTACTGTTCATACCGAATTTCCAGTTAGTATAAGGGTGCTTTCACACCGTATACAATTATTAAGTTTTTAATAGCATTCATGTGGAGCGCGCGTGTATGGGTGTATGTATATGTGTGCTTCAACATAGTTCCTCGTATTTTAGGTGACAGTTTTTAGATACACAGAATGTCCAGGTGTTTCTCTCCGTAATTTCCTGTATCTAGGTGGCGGACGTGGAAGTCCAGGGTGTCCAGGCATTCCGCTTCGTAGTTTTCTGTATCTAGGTGTCGGATGTGGAAGTCCAGGGTGTCCAGGTAGTCCGCTTCGTAGTTTTCTGTATCTAGGTGTCGGATGTGGAAGTTCAGGGTGTCCAGGTATTCCGCTTCGTAGTTTCTTGTATCTAGGTACTGGATGTGGAAGTCCAGGGTGTCCAGGTATTCCGCTTCGTAGTTTTCTGTGTCCAGGTGTCGGATGTGGAAGTTCAGGGTGTCCAGGTATTCCGCTTCGTAGTTTCTTGTATCTAGGTACTGGATGTGGAAGTCCAGGGTGTCCAGGTATTCCGCTTCGTAGTTTTCTGTGTCCAGGTGTCGGATGTGGAAGTCCAGGGTGTCCAGGTAGTCCGCTTCGTAGTTTTCTGTATCTAGGTGTCGGATGTGGAAGTTCAGGGTGTCCAGGTATTCCGCTTCGTAGTTTCTTGTATCTAGGTACTGGATGTGGAAGTCCAGGGTGTCCAGGTATTCCGCTTCGTAGTTTTCTGTGTCCAGGTGTCGGATGTGGAAGTTCAGGGTGTCCAGGTATTCCGCTTCGTAGTTTCTTGTATCTAGGTACTGGATGTGGAAGTCCAGGGTGTCCAGGTATTCCGCTTCGTAGTTTTCTGTGTCCAGGTGTCGGATGTGGAAGTCCAGGGTGTCCAGGTAGTCCGCTTCGTAGTTTTCTGTATCTAGGTGTCGGATGTGGAAGTTCAGGGTGTCCAGGTATTCCGCTTCGTAGTTTCTTGTATCTAGGTACTGGATGTGGAAGTCCAGGGTGTCCAGGTATTCCGCTTCGTAGTTTTCTGTGTCCAGGTGTCGGATGTGGAAGTTCAGGGTGTCCAGGTATTCCGCTTCGTAGTTTCTTGTATCTAGGTACTGGATGTGGAAGTCCAGGGTGTCCAGGTATTCCGCTTCGTAGTTTTCTGTGTCCAGGTGTCGGATGTGGAAGTTCAGGGTGTCCAGGTATTCCGCTTCGTAGTTTCTTGTATCTAGGTACTGGATGTGGAAGTCCAGGGTGTCCAGGTATTCCGCTTCGTAGTTTTCTGTGTCCAGGTGTCGGATGTGGAAGTCCAGGGTGTCCAGGTAGTCCGCTTCGTAGTTTTCTGTATCTAGGTGTCGGATGTGGAAGTTCAGGGTGTCCAGGTATTCCGCTTCGTAGTTTCTTGTATCTAGGTACTGGATGTGGAAGTCCAGGGTGTCCAGGTATTCCGCTTCGTAGTTTTCTGTGTCCAGGTGTCGGATGTGGAAGTTCAGGGTGTCCAGGTATTCCGCTTCGTAGTTTCTTGTATCTAGGTACTGGATGTGGAAGTCCAGGGTGTCCAGGTATTCCGCTTCGTAGTTTTCTGTGTCCAGGTGTCGGATGTGGAAGTTCAGGGTGTCCAGGTATTCCGCTTCGTAGTTTCTTGTATCTAGGTACTGGATGTGGAAGTCCAGGGTGTCCAGGCATTCCGCTTCGTAGTTTTCTGTATCTAGGTGTCGGATGTGGAAGTCCAGGGTGTCCAGGTAGTCCGCTTCGTAGTTTTCTGTATCTAGGTGTCGGATGTGGAAGTTCAGGGTGTCCAGGTATTCCGCTTCGTGGTTTCTTGTATCTAGGTACTGGATGTGGAAGTCCAGGGTGTCCAGGTATTCCGCTTCGTAGTTTTCTGTGTCCAGGTGTCGGATGTGGAAGTTCAGGGTGTCCAGGTATTCCGCTTCGTAGTTTCTTGTATCTAGGTACTGGATGTGGAAGTCCAGGGTGTCCAGGTATTCCGCTTCGTAGTTTTCTGTGTCCAGGTGTCGGATGTGGAAGTTCAGGGTGTCCAGGTATTCCGCTTCGTAGTTTCTTGTATCTAGGTACTGGATGTGGAAGTCCAGGGTGTCCAGGTATTCCGCTTCGTAGTTTTCTGTGTCCAGGTGTCGGATGTGGAAGTTCAGGGTGTCCAGGTATTCCGCTTCGTAGTTTCTTGTATCTAGGTACTGGATGTGGAAGTCCAGGGTGTCCAGGTATTCCACTGGGTAGTTTCCTGTGTCCAGGTGTCGGATGTGGAAGTCCAGGGTGTCCATGTATTCCGCTCCGTAGTTTCTTGTATCTAGGTAGTGAATGTGGAAGTCCAGGGTGTCCAGGTATTCCGCTCGGTAGTTTCCTGTGTCCAGGTGTTGGATGTGGAAGTCCAGGGTATCCAGGTAGTCCGCTTCGTAGTTTTCTGTATCTAGGTGTCGGATGTGGAAGTTCAGGGTGTCCAGGTATTCCGCTTCGTAGTTTCTTGTATCTAGCTACTGGATGTGGAAGTCCAGGGTGTCCAGGTATTCCGCTTCGTAGTTTTCTGTGTCCAGGTGTCGGATGTGGAAGTTCAGGGTGTCCAGGTATTCCGCTTCGTAGTTTCTTGTATCTAGGTACTGGATGTGGAAGTCCAGGGTGTTCAGGCATTCCGCTTCGTAGTTTTCTGTATCTAGGTGTCGGATGTGGAAGTCCAGGGTGTCCAGGTAGTCCGCTTCGTAGTTTTCTGTATCTAGGTGTCGGATGTGGAAGTTCAGGGTGTCCAGGTATTCCGCTACGTAGTTTCTTGTATCTAGGTACTGGATGTGGAAGTCCAGGGTGTCCAGGTATTCCGCTTCGTAGTTTTCTGTGTCCAGGTGTCGGATGTGGAAGTTCAGGGTGTCCAGGTATTCCGCTTCGTAGTTTCTTGTATCTAGGTACTGGATGTGGAAGTCCAGGGTGTCCAGGTATTCCGCTTCGTAGTTTTCTGTGTCCAGGTGTCGGATGTGGAAGTTCAGGGTGTCCAGGTATTCCGCTTCGTAGTTTCTTGTATCTAGGTACTGGATGTGGAAGTCCAGGGTGTCCAGGTATTCCGCTTCGTAGTTTTCTGTGTCCAGGTGTCGGATGTGGAAGTTCAGGGTGTCCAGGTATTCCGCTTCGTAGTTTCTTGTATCTAGGTACTGGATGTGGAAGTCCAGGGTGTCCAGGTATTCCACTCGGTAGTTTCCTGTGTCCAGGTGTCGGATGTGGAAGT
This sequence comes from Cephus spinipes, assembly GCA_963971525.1. Taxonomy (NCBI): domain Eukaryota; kingdom Metazoa; phylum Arthropoda; class Insecta; order Hymenoptera; family Cephidae; genus Cephus; species Cephus spinipes. Next base: position 17,513,641 of record OZ020572.1, on the reverse strand, counting down.
CCAGGGTGTCCATGTATTCCGCTCCGTAGTTTCTTGTATCTAGGTAGTGAATGTGGAAGTCCAGGGTGTCCAGGTATTCCGCTCGGTAGTTTCCTGTGTCCAGGTGTTGGATGTGGAAGTCCAGGGTATCCAGGTATTCCGCTACGTAGTTTTCTGTATCTAGGCGTCGGATGTGGAAGTCCAGGGTGTCCAGGTATTCCGCTTCGTAGTTTTCTGTATCTAGGTGTCGGATGTGGAAGTTCAGTGTGTCCAGGTGTTCCGCTCCATAGTTTCTTGTATCTAGGTGTCGGACGTATAAGTCCAGAAAAGTGTGCAACAAGCTTTGGCGCTTCGCTCAAACTATCGTATCCTCTTTGATGTTCGCACGGCCTGAGGTACAAGGCCTGAAATAATCCAGCACACTCTCCTCTCTTACGTTTACCACACGGCTTCATTAAATTTATATGCCATTAAACATTTTCGACACCGCTATATATTTTTCTGATTAGCAACATCATAATGCATTTACATTTTATATCTGTGACAATATAGATTTCAGTGCTTAATACTTCTATTTCCCGTTGGACAACAAAAACTTGTGATATCCCCCAAAAAACACTTACGTGTAAAAAACCACGCCAAGTACAGGTGTGCTGTGTATTCCTCTAATAAAAAGTATTGATATCAGATTATTGAGGCCAAGTACTTAAGTCACTACATGTTTGCCTATTATATGATCTAGCACTGGCCCATCATTTTAATTGTATTTTCGAAATTTCCTATAACGTTTTCACTACTCTTTTACATTACTACTGTTTCTCGTAGTTGATGATGAATTAATGGTTATTTAATAATTAATCAAACTTTAGCTGATTCCTTATCAAGTACTACTTGGCGGGTCCGTGCCAGAAATTCCAAAGTACTTACTTTGAACGTACTAATAGTATCCTAAAATTATGTTTATTATTAAGATTTTACCGTGATTATTATTAACGAGTTATCGTTAATAAACTCTATATAGAAAGTTGACATTGGTTTTGAGTTTAATGACTGGCATTATGAATGCAAATTTATATCAAGAATTGCACGGACCCGCCAAGTAGTACTCGATAAGGAATCAGCTAAAGTTTGATTAATTATTAAATAACCATTAATTCATAATTAACTACGAGAAACAGTAGTAATGTAAAAGAGTAGTGAAAACGTTATAGGAAATTTCGAAAATACAATTAAAATGATGGGCCAGTGCTAGATCATATAATAGGCAAACATGTAGTGACTTAAGTACTTGGCCTCAATAATCTGATATCAATACTTTTTATTAGAGGAATACACAGCACACCTGTACTTGGCGTGGTTTTTTACACGTAAGTGTTTTTTGGGGGTTCGCGGATTTGTTGAAACATTGTCGAGAATATCTTTTTCGTCGGCGCGGATTCGTCCCGCTGCCGTATCGTTTCGCCAAAGGGCCGTAGTCCCTCGCTAGTTCCGCGTTTCGTTTTTAAGAATTTTAGTTTATATAGAATCCCTCAAGAATCTATGGCTCTGTATTAGTATTTTAAGGATTTTGGCCATCTCATTTCGCTTTCGCACCTTAGTATTTCTAACTGAAAACTTACTTTTGCTTTCTGCTTGTCACACGCTGTAGCTTGTTGTATGGCTTGCATGCCGCTTCCTTGCTTTGATTTAATATAGCTTCGGTGCGTTAAACCTTACTGCTTTTTCTCTAATCTCTTTCTTTTACCTTTTCTCTTATCGCATGCCTATTCCTTCTCTCGTCTAGCCTCTTGAACGCCACGACGCTCTCCCAGGTGAGCTAGCCTCCGAACCGGGTATATTTTTGGAGTTTTCGTCGACCGTTTGATTCTCTCTCTCTCTCACGCTTCTGTTTCGACTTTTCTTCGCGCTTCCTTCTCCTATCTTGGCGGTGTCGCCGTTTTCGTGTCTCGTTCGTTTTCCCTATTTGGCGGTGTCGCCGTTTGTGAATCTGTCTCTTCACGTTATTGGCGGAGTCGCCGTTTACTTATATTTCTCTTTTCTATCTTGGCGGAGTCGCCGTTTATCGATCTTTCTCTTTCTATTTTGGCGGAGTCGCCGTTTATTGATCTTTCTCTTTTCTATCTTGGCGGAGTCGCCGTTTATTGATCTTTCTCTTTTCTATCTTGGCGGAGTCGCCGTTTATCGATCTTTCTCTTTCTATTTTGGCGGTGTCGCCGTTTATCGAGCTTTCTTTCTTCTATCTTGGCGGAGTCGCCGTTTATTCGTAGTTCCCTTTCTATCTTGGCGGAGTCGCCGTTCCTATCGTTTCACTCCTCTTCCCTTGGCGGTGTCGCCTTCCCGGTTTCCTGTTCCCTTTCATTGTTCCGAGTTTTCCCGCGTCTTCCGAAGATTTCTACGATCTCGAGTGCCCTGCACTCGCGGTGTTCTCCCCGGAGATCACCTGGCGCCCAACTCTATCTAGCCTATCGCGTATCGGGTCTTTTGAATATCGGAATTTATAGAGAGAGGATCATACGTCGTTTTGTGTACGGTTCCCTATTTCCTGAATACCGGTTGTCGTCTATCGAATTTCGAATTGAGATTTTGTTTTGGGGAATATCGTCGCAATACATATGCCGCGAACCCATGAAGGCATACAATGTTGCAAGCAAACTGAAAACATTCCCGCGGCTTCTGCTAGCCTTTTTCAGTTCTTTCTTCTAGTTTGAGAGTGTCAGTTCGCTCTGCGTTTTCAAATATAGAGTAAATGAATATAAGCGTTTCAAGTATGGAACACGAAAATAAGAAAAAGGAAAGGCACTATGATTTTAAGAGTAAAAAAAATTTTTTGTTTAATTTTTTTTCGAAATGGTGGCGTACCCAACAAACCTTCTTGTTTAGAACAGTGTTCTCTGGCCAGACAAATCACTCCTTGGAAGTTTAACCCGAAACAAAAAAAAAACAAACATTTTTCAGTTCTGTGTAAGAATAGCTAGAGAAATACGTAGGGATATTAAAAAATGACATGTTTTGTAAAAATGGCGCACGTCTAAAATCAAAGTTCTGATTAGACCTTCTGCAGCTATTCTTATATAGAATTGAAAATTATTTGGATTTTTGTTTCAGGTCAAACCTCCAAAAAGTAATTCGTCCAGCCGCAGAACACTGTTATGAACAAAAGGTTTTGTTCGATAAGATGCGAAGTCACCATTTTGGAAAAAAAAATTGTAGTATACTCTTAAAATCATGTACACTGAGCGTCATTAATAGGTCCACCTTGTAGTGCAGTGAGGTAAGAGAGGACACTGGGCGGTGCCTGCTCACGTACCTCTGCCTGTGCGTGTAACGCAGAGAGCACTACGGTGCGAGCGAGATGCCAGAGCGTCCATTGATGCATCCTTGTTGCACAGCACGAGTGTAAGCGAGACGGCAATACGGCCCCTCACTCGCAATAGGGAGCTTGGTGGGGCAACTCCTCCTACGTTGTCGACCAGGCTAGCTAGCGCCAATGTCCCACCAAGTTCCCAGGTACGACTCAGTGGGACTCATGGACTGCCGTCTCACTCCCACTCATGTGTTCGAAAAGGACGCACTGTACGACGCTTTTGTGTCTCGCTCGCACCATAGCGCCTAGCTGCGTTTCACGCACTTATCCTGGTATATACGTCCGTCAAACAGTCACTGTCCACTCTTCTCTCTTACCTCATCGCACTGCATCAACAAGCTGGACAACATTAATGACGTTTAATGTACAATAAATTCATCTAAATAGACTTTATATTACATATGCTATTTTTTAATAATAATTGACCACAATTTTTTATTTTTTTAAGCCGTTAGAGTGGCATGACCTCTTAAAAAAATTAAACAAAAAAAAATGAAGAAAAAAAAAGTTTTCGTCTCTAGACGCGAACGCGGCACCTTACGATTACGAAGCTGAATCGTTGTGAACGTGCCCAATTTATGTTCTTCATACATGATCATCCATAGCTGGTGAAGTCAGCAGACTCACTTGTTGCCCCACGGACTCTCATAAAGATGTAAGAGAAAAATTGACAGCAATGGAAAAAATCTCGTTCCATTCGCTTAACGCTTAACGCTTTTGCATTTCTAACATAGATACAATTCTCCATTTCATTTTTTGTTTTAATTTGCCGTGGTCGCAGCGTGGTCTGATTTAAAAAAAAAAGTTGATAACACTCGCACGTATGGCAGGCTGTTTCACTTTTTGATAGTTTAAATATTATTCAGCCGAATAGAAAAGTAGTAAAAAATGTCCCAAAAAATTGCACTTATTAATATCGGGTAAAAAAAATGAAAAGCGTAAAAAACCCACACAATTATTTTATACATATGTATATAAATATGTCCACGGGATACTTTGGGAACCCGAAACATTAAGGGGTCGAACCTGCAAGCTAATGTTTTTTTAAAAAAAAAAACTAATACCTTGGGGTGTCACAGCATTGGAATTCTAAGCTAAACTAACCTAACGATGTTACGTCCTATGCGTGAGCGACCGTTTGCAGGAGCATCAGGGAGCTAGCATAGGTGTTGCGATCAAAGATCACGTAAAAGGTATTGGGTCCTTGCCACTTTAAAGTGCTAAAGCACGCCTATTTGCGTTTATGTCCCTTGGTCGATAGTTAAGGTGAGGATCACAACTAGATACTAGGTATGTTGATTCGGAAAACTCACTCCTTCTACGTGAGTCTGGTTGAAGCTACTGGGTAATAGGTTTAAGGGTTTGAAATCAAGAGAAGAAAAATATAGATTAACTCAATATAATGAAATGATAAGCGGGAGTACAAGTAACTGTCACAGTTATATATGGTAGTGAGTGTACATTGATCTACTAACTAGATGAAATCTGAATACTATTGTAGGTGTGATCGTCAGCTTTTTGAATTACAAAGATATATATATTAAGGTGTAAGAGTGTGAGTTACTTACCGGTGGGTGAGCAGAGAGAGAGAGAGAGAGAGAGAGAAAGCTCGGTACTCGTGGATAGTGAAATTGATGTGGTTGAACAGGAGATTCTTGGTCCAGCCCTAAGGTGGACACTCGCCTAGACGAATGCGTTACAATATGCCAAGAAATGAGTTCTTTTCGCGTGGACGCCCGGCACTGAGGTGATGCACTTTTCGCTTGGGCCCTAAGGCAAGCTAGATCAAAATAGGCCCTAAGGTATCTGATCGGCACAACACTTAACTGGCGCGGACAATCGGCTCAAGACTCCAGAAGGGATACTGCTCTACCAGAGGATTGATTAGTAACTGCCGGTGATCGGTATTGGAATTCATGAGGAAGATTTTGAGTTTGGAGGGGACTGAATGCAATGTCAGGGGAATTTGGATAGGTATTGCGGCATGATCGGGGCGATTGAACCCTGTTGTTCGATCGAATTTTGATTATAGGTCATCGATTGCGGATTCTTCGTTGGATTAGTGCATGGTCAGGATTATCTTGGTGGTGAGGAGGGTGCGAAGGTGATGGGTAGGAGTTCTGCTGTGTGCGGTATTCGCGGTACTGTGGTAAAATGCTCTTTAAGCACCTCAATTCTAGGTATCCTGCTCAACATTGTTGCGCGTGCCGTTCTCGTTCTTCGTGTGCTCTCTCTTTCTTCCTGCTCGTCCACCTGCAATGTTGCGGTGTTGGTGTGATTTATGGAAGTATGTGAGAGTATGAGGTATCGTGTAAAGTATAATATAAAATGATATCCCTGAATTATTAATATATATATATACGTAATCTATGGTTTATAATGATTAACCCATGTTCGTGGAGGATCGGTTACATCTATCGTGATCTCTGACTTTTGCTAAAGGGGTACTGAGGGGTGCTGAGGGGGGGGGGGGCGATGGGGCTGCGTTGCGTCGGACGTAACATCTCCCTCCTCAGATGGAACATCGCCCTTTTTGGTGATGCTTCCTCTCGTCCCTCCGGGTGGTGGTCATCCTTCCTGGTTGTTGAATGCAGACAGTGGCATCCTCTTGAAGCGGGTCAGGGTCAGAGGTGGGTGTGGTGGGCGTTACAATTTCCTATGTCCGATCCTCACGAATCGGCATGCGTTCTTCATCTTCGGGGGAGATCAGTGATAATTTCCCCGTTTTCGATGGTGTAACATAGTTTCGTGGTAGTGTTCGCGGGTATAGTGTAAATTACAATGTTGGTTATGTGTGCTTCGAAGTACGTGTTACTTGCACAGTGTGGTTATGCTTTTGCTGATGATGGCAACATCCACCACCTCCTCTAACTTTATGTTGGAAACTGGTTGTGGGTCGGACCGTCATTCTCGCCCCGTTGGATAGCTAGTTTTACCTTATCTGTATGTTTTAGAAATCGGTCTCCTTGCTGGGTTTCTCGAATGACATTGTTATGATCGGTGATGTCAACCACCTTGTATGGGCCGGTATAATGACTATCGAATTTGCTTGTTCGAGGTTCCTTAAGCACATACACCATATCGCCTATTTGATAACGGCGGGGATTTACCTTTTTACCGTATCGCTCTTTGGATTGGTATTTGGCGTTCACTAGATTTTGACCGGCTATCTGTCTGAGGTCATTCAATTTGGTAATGAGTTCGGTCAGGTACGTTCCGTATGTCTCGAGTTTTTCGTCTGAAGGTAGTGATGACGGTAACCTCGCTAGTTTTCCAAATACTAGTTCGTATGGCGTGAAGTTAGTGCTTTCGTGAACGGAAGTGTTATAGGAGAACATTGCAAAAGAGATCAACTGATCCCAATCGTCGTACTTGTGTAAATAATGTTTCAGATATTCTGTTAGCACGTGGTGACTTCGCTCTAATGATCCGTTGGTTTGGGGATGGTATCCCGATGTAGTTACATGCTTGATCTTAAATATTTTGGCAACCTTGCGAAGTAGTTTGCTAACAAAACATCCTCCACGATCGGTAAGGATAATCTTAGGCGCGCCGAAGTTTGCGATTACATGCCTTGCAAGGGCGTCGGCTACTGTTATTGCGCTGACGTTTGGTATGGGGACCGCTATACAATATTTTGTAAGGTTATCCTGCACTGTTAGTATGTGACGATTCCCACTAGGTGTGATAGGGAGGGGTCCTACGGTGTCTATGGATATTTTCTCGAAAGCGTCTAAAGGTGTATCCGTTATGACCATTGGTTCTCTTGTTTTTACTCTAACTAGTTTTTGTTCTTGACAACTCCTACAGGCTCTAACATATTCCTGGACATCATGTTTTAATTCTGGCCAATAATAGCGTTCGCGTATCCGTTTGTATGTTTTGGTTACGCCCTTGTGTCCTCCTACCAGGCTATCGTGGTACTCTTGGATTATCTCCCTCCTCAGTTCTTTCGGAGGTAGTTGTACTTGCCCGTAGCAGAGCGTGATGGTGACGTCACTGTCGGGGAATGCCTTATGCAGCAATTCGCGCAGTGTGTTAGGAGGTAAAGCGCTTGGCTCGTCACCTACGCATGACATGCGCAAGGTCTTGGTGTTCGTTTCCAACAAAGCCAGATGCAAGTTGTCCAACCCCGTGCGTATATCCTCTGCCGTAATCCGGTCGAAATGATATATTTTACATACTATGCTGAAAATCCGGTATTTCCCTCTTTTACTGATCAGGACTTGCCCTTTCTGAGGATTCCGATCTCTGAAGTCTTCCAGATCTATGATGCCTAAGTCTACCATTAGCTTCCCTATAGGCGTTGTTAGTTCACAGTCAGCTGAGATGAAATGTGCGTAATTATCTTTTTCGAAAGTCATGCATTCGCGACTGCTTCTGATATTTATCATAGGGATTGTCTTATCCCAATCCTTCTCTGAGGGCCAGTCTATGTTGATTCCTAGGTCCATAGTGGCATCAGGTCGGTTACCTGGGTGTGTTGGGACGCTCTCCCGCCTCGGTTCCGTGCTGTTGTTATTTGAGCTTATCTTATCCGGGAGCACCTGTTCGTATCGCTGTTCAGTGGTATCTCTGGCTTGAACCTGAGGTGTCGATCGTGCCTTTGGTGGAAGGTTCGGAAGCGGTGTTGGTAGGTAGGACTTATGCAAGCCCGTATTGTTTTCTGGTTCACTTCCATTTTCTTCATCTTCCGAACTCTCATCAGAGACTATTCCCATCTTTGTTAAACTTTCCCTAATCCTCTGAAGACTTTGTTCGGCGTCGTTGATTTGTCCCCTTTGCTCTACGCAGAAGTTATCGAGGTCTTGGAGGATGTCATTGGTAGACTCCTTTCTCTTCTTAGGTGCCCGTGGGGGTGTCCGATCGATCTGCCCTTGTTTCCAAATCTTATGTAGCGTTTCAATCTCGGAATTTATTTTCTCGGCCAGTTCGTCAGCGTCTCCTCCTCCCGTGAGGAAGAAGTTGCCACTTCCTGGGGGTGCACTTCTTGGTGGTTGTGATGCATCCTCATTCCGATATCGTTCCATTTCCGCTTCGAGTACCCTGGGTAACATCGAACCTCTCCTCTTGTGGATCGGAAGTTGATTTTGTTGTTTCGATGATTCGCCGCTGGCTTGTGGCTCTTTCTCTCGAGAGTCCTCCAAATCAGTGTTTTCGTCGTCCGAATCAGTGTCTTCGGGGTTTGATGATAGTTCCACGATTTCTTGCTGAGGTTTAGGTTTTCGTGATTCCGTTTCCCTTGCGATTGCTTTTGGTGGTTGCCAATCCGAAAAGTTTTCCTCCGTATTTAGAATAGGGGGGGCACTGCTTGGTCCTGCATCGAGAGCTCTCTTGCTTCTACTTCGGGTGTTAATACCTTCTGTCAAGCTGGGTAACATACTCTTTCTTCGCTGGTATATCGGCGGGCGGTACTCTTGGTCGGAACTAGCAATGTCGTTGTCTTCCGAAGAAGACTCGTCTTCACTGCTTTGTTCGGGTATCGTTTCGACTGATGGTGACGCGGAAGATCGCAAGATTTTGGGTCTTCCTCTACCTCGTTTGAGCCGCGACTCGGTGCCTGGTTCAGTTGTCGGGTTAACTCCCTGGTTCTTATTAGAATCTTTCGGAGGTCTACCCCTACCGCGTTTTGTGTTTCCTGAACCCGTCAGTGGAGCTATACTGATCTCCTCGGCGTCAGTGACTGGGTTTCTTGACAGGGCGTCGGCATTTAAGTTTGTTTTGCCGGTATTGTACACTACCTGGTAATTGTATTCTGCAAGCTTCATTCTCCATCGCATCAGCCTAGATGTTGGGTCTTTCACGGAGTGTAACCATACTAGTGGTCGGTGGTCTGTTACTAACGTGAATTCTCGTCCGTATAGGTAGGGTCGAAAGTGTTTCACAGCATATACCATGGCCAAACATTCATTCTCCGTAGTAGAATAATTTAATTCTGCGCCATTGAGTATACGAGAGGCGTATGCTATGGGGAGATCCTGTCCGACAGGCCCTTGACTCAGCACTGCACTGAGCGCGTAACCTGACGCGTCCGTGGTTAGGATGAATGGTCGTGTAAAGTCGGGGTGCTGTAGTATAGGTCGTTGACATATGGCGTCACGTAGGTCTTCAAAACTCTTCTGTTGTAGGTCAGTCCATTCAAATTTGGCGGTTTTCTTTAACAAGTCAGTTAGCGGTTTAGCTCGTTTCGAGTAATTTTGTATGAATCGTCTGTAATAACCAGTGAGGCCTAGAAATTGCTTGCAGTTCGTTGCGTTCTTGGGAGTAGGGAACTCCTTAGTAGCTTGAATGAGTCGGGGGTCGGGTTTGACTCCTTCGCTAGTGATGGTATGTCCTAGGTATATTACCTCAGTTCTTAGGAACTCGCATTTTTCCGGTTGTAGCGCAAGGTTGGCTTCGCGCAATTTGTTAAGGAGCCTTCTAATCTTCACACCGTGTTCCGTCAGTGAGGCGGAGTATACTACAACGTCGTCTAGGTAAACGAAGAGCTCAGACCCCTGAAGTCCTGTCAATGCAGCGTCCATCAAGCGTTGAAATGTCGCTGGGGCATTCTTTAGTCCGAAAGGCATTCTAAGGAATTCGTAATGTCCGTGGGGAGTGGTGAATGCTGTCTTTGGTCTATCTTCCGCTCGGACCTTGATCTGATGGAATCCGTTGGCCAGATCGAATACAGAGAAGTATTTTGCGCCTCCTAGTTGGTCTAGGATTTCCGTGATGTTAGGGAGTGGATAGGCGTCTCCGACCGTTTTTTCGTTCAGTTCTCGGTAATCTATCACCATGCGCCAACGTTTGCTTCCATCCGATCCCGGTTTCTTGGGTACAATCCATAAGGGTGAATTGTACGGGGAAGTCGAGGGCTTAATGATATCAGTGTTCAGTAATTTCCCTATTTGTTTTTCTATTTCGTCTTTGTGTATTGGTGGGTGTCTGTATTGTCTAGTGGAAACAGGTATGTCGTCCGTCGTGGGTATAGTGTGTTCTGTGAAGCTAGTAGATGGTAGCTCATCTCCGGGAAGGTAAAACCGATCCGGGTGGTCCTTGATAATGTCTATCACGTGTTCATGTTCTTCTGGACTAAGGTATTCTAGTCGCAATTGTTCTGTTACCCTCCGAATTCGCTCTTCACGGGATTCGGTTATCATTTGTTCTTTGTCGTCTCCTTCCGACGTATCGCTGTCTTCTCCTATCAAAAGATATGGGTATAGATTCTGTGGCCCAATATGTATCTCAACGTCCTCTGCCAAGGTGTTAATAGCTAGTGCGACGGCAATTCCCTCGCGATTAGTTACTACAGCATCTCCTAGGAATATGCCTTCTTCGAATTCGAGTCGAGGAAGGTATCCTTCTTTGATCTCTGTTGAGGTAACTAGTATGGGTACGGGGGTTCTACTGCGGGCTCGCAGAAGCGAGACTGCGTAGATTCCTCCGTCAGTTGTCGCGGGTATGTCTCGTAGGAATGGTCGCGGACGTACTGGATGGCTCTGTGTGACCAACGTGTCGTGATGGAATGATATTTCGGCCTTTTCCTGTTTTAGAAATTCTACCCCGAGTATTCCGTCTCCATAGAATGGTGCTTCGGCATCGACAACGTGGAATTTGACTGGTGTTCCGAAAGCGTGTACTACGGTTGTGCCTAAGGTATAGGTTTTAGCGTTCCCGACTCCAATTATGCAAATTGATTCCTCTGTGTCAATCGGAGCTCTGGGGTGTAATGCTGAGAGTAATACGATGTTTACTGTTGATCCGGTGTCCACCAGGAATCTTCCTGATCCCTTTCGTAACTCACGTCCTCGGACAGAGATGAAGGGTGCCTCGTACGTTGAAGTACCGTCCGGGGGAATTGAGCTGCTTCCACGAATTTTACGGTTTGTTCTGGGCGCTTGGTCGTCTTTGGGCCCGTCGCTGCGTCCGCGCGACGTGCCTCGTTCAAGTTTAAATGCTCCATGTCGATGGATGCAATGGGGTTTCTTTGCGAAGTCGGAGACCTATCGGAACGATAACGTTCGCTCCTAGGTGCGTACGAAGGTCTGTTATCTGTATAGCGGGTGTCTCGTCTTTCATCTGGATCGTAAAGTTTTCGTTCGTAATTTGGTCTACCGCTTGGTTCTAGGTCACGTGCGTTCCGCGATTGAGGTTCACTGTACGGAGGTGCACGCTCCTTGTCTGGCCGGTATGACTGCTGAGTAGTATGGTCTCTTTTTAAAATGCTGTATCTCGGGGACACAGCGCGCTCCGTATCGCGTTCCGGACTCGTGTACCGGCGATAAGACGGCTCGTCAGAGTATCGGGTACTATCTCTATTATTGTAGTACGGGTCCCCATATTTGCGCTCGGGCGACCTGTATGAGGCTCGTGCCGGAAGTTCGTCTTCAAAGCGTGTTCTACGCGAGGGTCGTCCGTAAGCGTACATCTGTTCGTCCTTGTCTATAGTAGGTCCACGAGTTCGGTGTGGGTTTTTGACAGATCGAAAACTATGAAATCCCTAGCCTGCAACACGTGCTTTCATGAGGCCTGCACCAGTAATTTCTTCTAAAAGCATGTCATGCTTTAATTTATACTTTTGCTGTTGTATAATAAGAAGAATAAGATGTAATTTCACACGAAACTGCTGCATAATTGTTTGATATAATGAAATTGCGGTATTAATATTACGGAAATATTTTCTACCAGTAATGTTGGCAGTAATAGAATGACTACAAAGAAAATCCAGTGCCGTCTCTGGCCGTGGTAGCCATATGACACATGTATGTTCCATGTTCATGAATGCATGTAATTTCGTCCACAGCATGAAGTAGTAACTTTAAAAAAATGGTTTCTAATAAAAATATGATTAGTATATCATAGAATATGTAGGAGAAAGTTTCTAGGAAACAAAACTTTTAGAACTTTAAGGAACCCTTTTCTAATACGTCAATGTTCTGAAATGAAGTACCGTAGCACATTTACTGCGCCCGTTAAAGTAGTGCGTGTACAAATTTATGAAATCAAATACATTATCACTTTATTTACAAACGTGAATTAATAATAAAGCTTAAACATTTAAGTATACTTTTTGATCACCTCGCGTGTTGTTTAAAATCATAGATCGACCCGTATTGGTGAGGGGAGGGAACGGAGGCTTGAACGCGTAGTAATACCATTCGAAGTAACTAGGGACTACTTTCGCATGCTGCCAATAGCCTACACTGAACTCGTGGATAGACTGTAAATTACGTTCAAGGTTTACTATATATTGGAAGGCTTCGTCCAGAGTTTCTGGAGATCTTAGAGCCACGGCGTATCTTAATTCGTCTGGAAGCCCTTTGCGAAAGCTAGTGATCGCCAATTATTCTATAGCTGTACGAAGAGCATCTGCGCTCGTTTTTCCTAACTCCTCTTCGGCGGTCTTAAGGCAACGTCGAACAAGCTGTGCTATGCGCGCATAATACTCGCGTACACTTTCATTGCGGTACATTCGGGCAGCTATGATATCTGCATGGTAGTCCATATAGTCTTTGCAGGGTGCAAAGCATTCGCGCAGGTGGCTGACAAGATCCTTAATTGTATGGAAGGTCTTCCCTTCCGTGCTTACTCGTGCTGGGCCTTTGAGTTTCGCTAAAATTCCGCGTAGGTAGGCAGTTTCACAAGCGTCGGGCAATAACGCCCCTCCGTTTTCAATATCCAAAACAAAATCTTTAAGTGGGATGTTTCTCCCATCGAAAAATGGTACATATCGAACTGCATTTTGCACGGAAAAGTATTCTCTCATCGAATTCATGGCGTCAGCCATACTTTGGTTGGCGCCTACTGTGGTTTCATGTAGTGCCATAACTACGTTTCGATTTCTGATGCAATTTACGAAACTCGAAGGCTCGCTTAATTATCTTACAATTATACTATAGGGTTTTATTTCGTTGTACGACCAAGTGGCAGAAAGGCAATAGTTGACGGCAAGTATCCCACCGCTGCCACCAAATTTGTTACGTCCTATGCGTGAGCGACCGTTTGCAGGAGCATCAGGGAGCTAGCATAGGTGTTGCGATCAAAGATCACGTAAAAGGTATTGGGTCCTTGCCACTTTAAGGTGCTAAAGCACGCCTATTTGCGTGAGTTACTTACCGGTGGGTGAGCAGAGAGAGAGAGAGAGAGAGAGAGAGAGAGAGAGAGAGAGAGAGCTCGGTACTCGTGGATAGTGAAATTGATGTGGTTGAACAGGAGATTCTTGGTCCAGCCCTAAGGTGGACACTCGCCTAGACGAATGCGTTACAATATGCCAAGAAATGAGTTCTTTTCGCGTGGACGCCCGGCACTGAGGTGATGCACTTTTCGCTTGGGCCCTAAGGCAAGCTAGATCAAAATAGGCCCTAAGGTATCTGATCGGCACAACACTTAACTGGCGCGGACAATCGGCTCAAGACTCCAGAAGGGATACTGCTCTACCAGAGGATTGATTAGTAACTGCCGGTGATCGGTATTGGAATTCATGAGGAAGATTGTGAGTTTGGAGGGGACTGAATGCAATGTCAGGGGAATTTGGATAGGTATTGCGGCATGATCGGGGCGATTGAACCCTGTTGTTCGATCGAATTTTGATTATAGGTCATCGATTGCGGATTCTTCGTTGGATTAGTGCATGGTCAGGATTATCTTGGTGGTGAGGAGGGTGCGAAGGTGATGGGTAGGAGTTCTGCTGTGTGCGGTATTCGCGGTACTGTGGTAAAATGCTCTTTAAGCACCTCAATTCTAGGTATCCTGCTCAACATTGTTGCGCGTGCCGTTCTCGTTCTTCGTGTGCTCTCTCTTTCTTCCTGCTCGTCCACCTGCAATGTTGCGGTGTTGGTGTGATTTATGGAAGTATGTGAGAGTATGAGGTATCGTGTAAAGTATAATATAAAATGATATCCCTGAATTATTAATATATATATACGTAATCTATGGTTTATAATGATTAACCCATGTTCGTGGAGGATCGGTTACATCTATCGTGATCTCTGACCTTTGCTAAAGGGGTACTGAGGGGTGCTGAGGGGGGGGGGGGGCGATGGGGCTGCGTTGCGTCGGACGTAACAACGAAACCTAACCTAACCTAACAATATAAACAATTTTATTAACAATAAAAAAAATATAAACAAATTCTGTGTGAGAGTCACCTTTATGGGCCTCAAAACAGTCATTACGCTGGAAAAACTTTGAGGTCGGACCCCAATCAGCCATAAGACCTCGAATAAGCGTGTTCGTAAAAGAAATCGACTCCAAAGTATGCGATAGCCAAATTTATGGTGAGATGAGACAAATAGTGTATCTGCTTAGAAATTGTTAGTTTCATATATTTTTGAGTAACCTGATTCAATTTAGTAATTTTTTTTATTCAAGCCTACGGAAAGATAATTGTATTTTTAATATCTCGAATTATGAGTACGTTCTGATGTAAAAAATAATTCAGAATTAAAATTATACCTCGACATGATTTTCTGATAATTCGATGTATTAAAAATGTTACCTTTACATAGCCTTGAATGGTAAAAATTAAATGAAAAAAAAGTCCCTAACCAGATACATTATTCGTTTCATCACACTATAGAAAATGATTGGTTCATTTTTATATGCTCATCATTATTTTTATGCCCGAGATTTATAAGTGCATTTTTGTTTTTGGTAATTTTCCGTAATGCCTTCTTTATCCGTCTAAATATTATTTATGCTATTAAAACATGAAACAGCGTAACATAGGTGTTTGTCACAGGTAGGCTCTCGGGAATAAGAAACGTTCGCTGATTCATGTACCAATTTATTGGATGTATACGATGTAATATAATACAATATTTGTAGATTAATATTTTCATGTATTTCATGAAACTTCAGTTAAATAGGTAAACCAATAAGCATAGTTGATAATTAAACAAAAAAAAGAGGTAAGACGTGAGTTTCGAACCCGAGACTCTCAGACGTTAAGGACGTTGTTCGGTGACAATCTCACCAAAAAGTTATACCGTACCGCTAGCATGAATGCCATTACGCACACGCACAAATGGTGTGCACCGACAAGCACACACTAATACGGTAAACGAGCTGGCAACATCGGACTGCCCCATTACGCTCAGCGGCCAAACATACATATGTATATGCACAAGTAACGCGCTGTCCTCTCCGCCGACCCAGCTTCGCTGTTGCCACGTCGCGAGCGTTCCCCCCACCACACACCTCATATACTATCGAAAATTTTAGTTTTCGTCAAAATAAACATGGATCGAGACGGTAAAAAAATTTCATTTTTTTTTTAGAATATGTCTTTTAGAGTCTTTTAACTGTTAGCAAAGTTTCATGCACGTGTTAGACCTCCATCGATGTCAAAAAATTAATATAGGCCATGCGTCTATGCTTTGCGTATTAAAATCATCAATTTCAATTACATTTTTTACCAATATTCCGGACGGCAAAACGATTTTTGCCTGAGGAGAAATATTTTTTTTATAATTCGAAGAATATTTGGTTAAAGTTTCAATCCTCTGTTGGATCTTTCATTTTACCGAACAACATCCTTAAAGCAGCAAGCACGTGTGCCATCGAGTCATTGTGGTATGTTATTTAGCAAACTTATATTTCTGTAGTTACCCACGTTCGAGGTTTTTTTTTAAAGTTTGATTTGCTTACTCTCATTATTTCCAAAGCTTCATATGGATATTAAGGGTATTGACTACCTTATTACTACGGTTTATGCAATATCCTGTAAAAAAAAGGTAGATACAAGTCTCCCTATTTGAGTGTTCACGCGGTTTAAAATCGTGGATCTCGAGGAACACACGAATTCATTCGACCAATCAAAAACGTGGAACTGCTTCGAGAGTCTCGTTCAGGTGGCGCGTCGAGGCGCCAAAACACAGCTCCAGATTAACACGCGTAGTATTACTATATATATACGACCAATCAAAAACGTGGAACTGCTTCGAGGGCCCTCCGCTAAGGTGGCGCGCCGAAACCAGAGAAAAATTGCGACCACCAAAAACAGGCTCATTGGCAATCTCCCTACTCATCTCTGGTGGTACATCAATATATCACCGACGCGCGTACCTACTCTAGATACCAGAAAAAGAACAGGCTTCGCCTTTTATTCTATCCTATCTCTCGTTCTCCTACAGCTGTAATGCCTTGGGGATATGATGCGGTCTCACTCTTGCGCTCCGCCTCCCCTAATCCGTGGTGGCGATTTCACTCTCGCTCCGTCTCTCGTACTCTCATAGTCTTAATAGAGTGGGGATATGATGCGATTTCACTCTCCCTTTTTCAGACCGCCCACTGGCGTGGCCTGGCGTGTTCGAGTTCTGACAACGGTCTTACATACAGGTCTTGAAACGAACGTGGTGGGGGTAGGTCGCTTAGTGAAGCAATTCCGAATAGCCGCATAGAGTCGCTGTGATCGGATAACCCGTATGGACGAAGGACGCACGTACGTGAAGTTAGCACTGTAACTTTTACTATTTGAATTTTTTCTTTTGCTAAAAAATTGTTGGTGTTTTGTTGGTTTTTGTTTGAACAATTACAAAATTTGTTGGTTGCTCATTTGTTTGGAAAATGGAAAATAAAATTTGGAATGTGAAGTTAGCCCCAAAAGTCTTATTTTTCATAAAAATAACTTTCTATTGTGTGCAATCGATGCCAAATTTTTTGTTGGTCACGAATTACCTAATGAAAAAATTTGTTGGTAAGCGGTTTCGTTGAAAACAAAAGAAAACCATTCCTCGACAACGGGGGCAGCCATGTTGCGTGGCTGTGAACTGGGCTCCATACGTCTAATTCGTATTTTTCAATTAAAATCATCTGCAGAAGTCGACAAGGGCTTAATCGATGCCAAATTTTTTGTTGGTCACGAATTACCTAATTAAAAAATTTGTTGGTAAGCGGTTTCGTTGAAAACAAAAGAAAACCATTCCTCGACAACGGGGGCAGCCATGTTGCGTGGCTGTGAACTGGGCTCCATACGTCTAATTCGTATTTTACAATTAAAATCATCTGCAGAAGTCGACAAGGGCTTAATCGATGCCACATTTTTTGTTGGTCACGAATTACCTAATTAAAAAATTTGTTGGTAAGCGGTTTCGTTGAAAACAAGAAAACCATTTCTCGACAACGGGGGCAGCCGTGTTGCGTGGCTGTGAATTGGGCTCCATATGTCTAATTCGTATTTTTCAATTAAAATCATCTGCAGAAGTCGACAAGGGCTTCATCGATGCCAAATTTTTTGTTGGTCACGAATTACCTAATTAAAAAATTTGTTGGTAAGCGGTTTCGTTGAAAACAAGAAAACCATTCCTCGACAACGGGGGCAGCCGTGTTGCGTGGCTGTGAACTGGGCTCCATACGTCTAATTCGTATTTTTCCATTAAAATCATCTACAGAAGTCGACAAGGGCTTAATCGATGCCAAATTTTTTGTTGGTCACGAATTACCTAATTAAAAAATTTGTTGGTAAGCGGTTTCGTTGAAAACAAGAAAACCATTCCTCGACAACGGGAGCAGCCGTGTTGCGTGGCTGTGAACTGGGCTCCAAACGTCTAATTCGTATTTTTCAATTAAAATCATCTGCAGAAGTCGACAAGGGCTTAATCGATGCCAAATTTTTTGTTGGTCACGAATTACCTAATTAAAAAATTTGTTGGTAAGCGGTTTCGTTGAAAACAAGAAAACCATTCCTCGACAACGGGGGCAGCCATGTTGCGTGGCTGGGAACTGGGCTCCATACGTCTAATTCGTATTTTTCAATTAAAATCATCTGCAGAAGTCGACAAGGGCTTAATCGATGCCAAATTTTTTGTTGGTCACGAATTACCTAATTAAAAAATTTGTTGGTAAGCGGTTTCGTTGAAAACAAAAGAAAACCATTCCTCGACAACGGGGGCAGCCATGTTGCGTGGCTGTGAACTGGGCTCCATACGTCTAATTCGTATTTTACAATTAAAATCATCTGCAGAAGTCGACAAGGGCTTAATCGATGCCACATTTTTTGTTGGTCACGAATTACCTAATTAAAAAATTTGTTGGTAAGCGGTTTCGTTGAAAACAAAAGAAAACCATTCCTCGACAACGGGGGCAGCCATGTTGCGTGGCTGTGAACTGGGCTCCATACGTCTAATTCGTATTTTACAATTAAAATCATCTGCAGAAGTCGACAAGGGCTTAATCGATGCCACATTTTTTGTTGGTCACGAATTACCTAATTAAAAAATTTGTTGGTAAGCGGTTTCGTTGAAAACAAGAAAACCATTTCTCGACAACGGGGGCAGCCGTGTTGCGTGGCTGTGAACTGGGCTCCATATGTCTAATTCGTATTTTTCAATTAAAATCATCTGCAGAAGTCGACAAGGGCTTCATCGATGCCAAATTTTTTGTTGGTCACGAATTACCTAATTAAAAAATTTGTTGGTAAGCGGTTTCGTTGAAAACAAGAAAACCATTCCTCGACAACGGGGGCAGCCGTGTTGCGTGGCTGTGAACTGGGCTCCATACGTCTAATTCGTATTTTTCCATTAAAATCATCTACAGAAGTCGACAAGGGCTTAATCGATGCCAAATTTTTTGTTGGTCACGAATTACCTAATTAAAAAATTTGTTGGTAAGCGGTTTCGTTGAAAACAAGAAAACCATTCCTCGACAACGGGAGCAGCCGTGTTGCGTGGCTGTGAACTGGGCTCCAAACGTCTAATTCGTATTTTTCAATTAAAATCATCTGCAGAAGTCGACAAGGGCTTAATCGATGCCAAATTTTTTGTTGGTCACGATTTACCTAATTAAAAAATTTGTTGGTAAGCGGTTTCGTTGAAAACAAGAAAACCATTCCTCGACAACGGGGGCAGCCATGTTGCGTGGCTGGGAACTGGGCTCCATACGTCTAATTCGTATTTTTCAATTAAAATCATCTGCAGAAGTCGACAAGGGCTTAATCGATGCCAAATTTTTTGTTGGTCACGAATTACCTAATTAAAAAATTTGTTGGTAAGCGGTTTCGTTGAAAACAAGAAAACCATTCCTCGACAACGGGAGCAGCCGTGTTGCGTGGCTGTGAACTGGGCTCCAAACGTCTAATTCGTATTTTTCAATTAAAATCATCTGCAGAAGTCGACAAGGGCTTAATCGATGCCAAATTTTTTGTTGGTCACGAATTACCTAATTAAAAAATTTGTTGGTAAGCGGTTTCGTTGAAAACAAGAAAACCATTCCTCGACAACGGGGGCAGCCATGTTGCGTGGCTGGGAACTGGGCTCCATACGTCTAATTCGTATTTTTCAATTAAAATCATCTGCAGAAGTCGACAAGGGCTTAATCGATGCCAAATTTTTTGTTGGTCACGAATTACCTAATTAAAAAATTTGTTGGTAAGCGGTTTCGTTGAAAACAAAAGAAAACCATTCCTCGACAACGGGGGCAGCCATGTTGCGTGGCTGTGAACTGGGCTCCATACGTCTAATTCGTATTTTTCAATTAAAATCATCTGCAGAAGTCGACAAGGGCTTCATCGATGCCAAATTTTTTGTTGGTCACGAATTACCTAATTAAAAAATTTGTTGGTAAGCGGTTTCGTTGAAAACAAGAAAACCATTCCTCGACAACGGGGGCAGCCGTGTTGCGTGGCTGTGAACTGGGCTCCATACGTCTAATTCGTATTTTTCAATTAAAATCATCTACAGAAGTCGACAAGGGCTTAATCGATGCCAAATTTTTTGTTGGTCACGAATTACCTAATTAAAAAATTTGTTGGTAAGCGGTTTCGTTGAAAACAAGAAAACCATTCCTCGACAACGGGGGCAGCCGTGTTGCGTGGCTGTGAACTGGGCTCCATACGTCTAATTCGTATTCTTCAATTAAAATCATCTGCAGAAGTCGACAAGGGCTTAATCGATGCCAAATTTTTTGTTGGTCACGAATTACCTAATTAAAAAATTTGTTGGTAAGCGGTTTCGTTGAAAACAAGAAAACCATTCCTCGACAACGGGGGCAGCCGTGTTGCGTGGCTGTGAACTGGGCTCCATACGTCTAATTCGTATTCTTCAATTAAAATCATCTGCAGAAGCCGACAAGGGCTTAATCGATGCCAAATTTTTTGTTGGTCACGAATTACCTAATTAAAAAATTTGTTGGTAAGCGGTTTTGTTGAAAACAAGAAAACCATTCCTCGACAACGGGGGCAGCCGTTTTGCGTGGCTCTGAACTGGGCTCCATACGTCTAATTCGTATTTTTCAATTAAAATCATCTGCAGAAGTCAACAAGGGCTTAATCGATGCCAAATTTTTTGTTGGTCGCGAATTGCCTAATTAAAAAATTTGCTAGTAAGCGGTTTCATTGAAAACATAAGCCGTACGTGCATCTGTGGAGTGTGAAGTTATTCCCAATTACATCCTCGATATCTCAAGAAAGCCGCACGATTGGTTGAAAAGCCCTTTGTATACATATATCGACTATATTAAAAAATATTCAGCTTCTTACAATTTCACGTAAGATAAAGTACGAGAACTCGGTTTACTGGCTTCAATATTGTGGTACCTCATTGGTTTTGCCATACTGTTGCGTCACTTTGTGCTAACTGATTAAATGTTAGATAATATATATATATGCCATTTATTTCCCTTGCGGGGTACAGCTCGGACTCCCGTTCCGCTTACATCGTCTCTTAAATCTACTATACTCTATACACTATACACACTATTTACACCACATCCACTCTCTCTCTCGCACACCTCATGTCTCGCGCGCCAAAAGGAGGAAAAAAAAGAAAATTTCAAAAGAAAAAAAAACTCCTTCGCTCATTCTTTCCACACTCTCATTCATACCCACTCTCTCCCTCTTTCATTCATCCCACCTCCGTTTCCGACGCTCTTTTCTACTCCCCCTAAAACTCCTTCTCTCTCTCCCCCCTTTCTTTTCTAATCCTTTCTATTTCCACTAGCCATTCCTCCCCTTGTCCTTTCTCCCCCAGCACTTCCTCTCTCATCTCTTGCCATCCTCTGTCCAACCCCAAACCCGAGCATACCTCCCACACGTGTACCCATGTCTCTATTCCATTCCCACATATTCTGCACCTCCTCTTCTCTTCCCTCTCCCAGTATGCCCCTCCATTCATCTCATCCCCTAATCTAAACCTCGCCACTCTGCACCACCTCTCCTCCTTCCAACCCCTCTTCAGATATTCCGGCACCCCATTCCCCTTTACGAACTTATACTCCTTGTTCCCCTTCGCTTCTGCTATCCTGTCCCATCTTTCCTCCCTCTGTTTCCTCCTTTCTACGTTCATTATCTCCTCTCCTCTCATGTTTCCTGACTCCCACATCTCTTCTACCTCCTCTACCTTCCAACCTCTATTTTCGTAGTACTCTTTTCTCTCCCCTTCCCAGCCCTCTACCCCTTTTCCAGCTCTCACCCTCTTCTTCATTTCCAGCCTGCACCTTCTCGCCAGCTCCCCTCCTCGGCCCTCCTCTAACCTCTTCTCGTACCCCCAAGCCCTCATTCCCGCCCTTGCTGCTAGCTCCTCCCTTCCTACCTCCTCCCTTATCATATATCCTGGCACTCTTCTGGATACCCCCAACACCCATCTTATATACCTGTCCTGTAGTCTTTCCACCTCCTCCCTTTTCTTCCACCCCCATATTTCTACCCCATAGCTTACTACTGACCATACCAATTTGTCAAAAAGCCATACCCTTCTTCCCCAGTCGTCTCCGAACTTTCTTTTTCCCATCGCCCAAACCTGTCCCATCACTTTTGCCCCCTTCTTCACTCTCTCTCTTACCTGTTCCTCCTGATCTCCATTCCTCTTAATTTCATACCCCAGGTATGTATACCTTTTTACCTCTTCCACTTCCTCCCCCATCCATCTCCAACTCACCTTCCTGGACCTCCCACCTCCTTTCCTACATCTCATAATCTTCGTTTTCTTTATGTTCACCTCTAACCCTTTCCCTTCTACGTATCTCTCCATCGTCCTCATCATGCCTCTCATATCGTCTTCCTCTCTCGCCATCAACACCACATCATCCGCATACGCTAGCGAGTACACTTTCTTCCCCCCCCCCAGCTCTACTCCCCCCCATCTGCCCCTCTCCAGCTCCTCATCCAGATTCGCTAGGAAAAGCACAAACAGGAGCGGGCTGAGCGGGCATCCCTGCCTTACCCCCTTCTCCGTCCAGAACCTCTCACCTACCTCCCTTCCTACCCTGACTCTGCTCCGCGTTTCCTCCATTACTACCTCACATCTCCTCACTAGCCCTTCCCTCACACCCCTTTCCCTCATACTCTCGATCATCTTTCCCCTGTCCACCGAGTCAAACGCCGCCCTGAAGTCTATAAAAAGCAACACTAGCTTACCTCTCTTTCTCCCTAACTCTCGATTGATCAGGTAGTTCAGTGTGTAGATGTTGTCCACCGTCCCCATCCCCTTCCTAAAGCCTGTTTGACTCGGTGGCAGCAACCCTTCTCTTTCCACCTCCCGTCTCAGCCTCCTTTCCAAGATCCCTACATAAACTTTATACGCTGTCTGTGTCAGCGTCACCCCCCTGTACTCATCCACCTTTTTCCCTTCCCCCTTCTTCACTATCGGTACTACTACTCCATCCCTCCAACCTTCTGGCCACCCCTCTCCTCTCCACACTCTCTTACATACCTCCCATAGCGCCCTTACCATACTCTCTCCTCCGTATTTCCACACTTCATTTGGAATTTTATCCTCCCCCACTGCCTTTTTATCCTTCAGACCCTGCACCACTTCCCTTACTTCCTGTAGCGTGACGTCTTCTTCATCATCATTCATCTCTCTTCCTATCAACTCCCCTCCCCTCAATCTTTCCTCCAACCCTCCTAACACGCCTCTGAAGTACCTATCCCATTCGTCCATCCTGATGCCCTCATTTACTTCCTTCCTTCTTTTTCTTCCCCTATTTACTACCTTCCAAATCTGCCCCTCTGTCCTTATCGCCTTTATCTCCTCTTCCCATTTCTCCCTTTCCACCTTCCTCTTGCTTTCACATATCTTCTTATATCTTCTTTTTTCTTCTCTATACTCTACTTCGTCCCCCTTCCCTTCCTTGAACTCCACCAGTTTCTCCTTCAGTTTCTTCTTTCCTTCTCTACATTCCTCGTCCCACCACCCATTCCTTCCCCCTTTCTTCTTCAACTTCTCCGCCTCCTTTAGCCCCTCCACAATTCTCTCTCTCAGGTTTTCCCACCCTTCCTCTACCCCTCGCTCCCCCCACTCCCACGTATTTACCTTTTCCTGGAACAGCTCTTTTCCTTTCTCTGTCCAAACCCCTCTGCCCACTATACCCTCCCCTTTCCTCTGTCCCTTATATTGCCTCTTCCCTCCTTCTCCCCTTACCCAGACCACTACCGGCATGTGATCAGAGTCTACCTTCTCCTCTACTTCCATTCTCAGCACTTTATCCCTCACCATTTCACTCATCACTATGTAGTCTATCACCGAACAACCTCTCTCTCCCACAAAAGTCCAATTCCCCTCCTCGTCCCCTTCCACACAACCATTCAAAATTCCCCATCCTCTCTCACTTATTAGCTTACTTAGTTTTTTCCCTTCCCTATTGCTGCATCCGTCCTTCGACGCCCTTTCCGTCTCCGTACTTTTCCCGTTCCTATTGCACATCATACCACCTTCCCCCCCTGTTCTGGCATTGAAATCCCCCCCTATAATCACTCTGCACTCATCCCCTCTTCTTTCCAGCCACTTTTCCATCATCTCCAGTTTCCTGTCTATATCCTTATTTACATAAATCCCAACTATCCACCACCACTCCTTCCCCAGTTTTACCTCTCTTTCCCACCACCCCTGCTCTCCGCACTCCCCTGCTCTTCCCAGCTCTATCCCTTCCTTCACCCCCATCGCTATGCCTCCCCTTGCTCTGCCTTTTCCTTTACTCCTTTCTGCCTCTTGCACTTTCCACTTAAAACCTTTCTTGAACTTTTCTTTTATTCCTTCCCAGCCTTTCTTGTTTACCCAAGTTTCTATCAGAATTACTACGTCCCACGATCTTAACCCTGCCCAGAACTCCTCATCTTTTCTTTTTACACCCGCCACATTCCAGAACCCCACCTTATACACTTCGTTCTCCTCTCCCCTTTCCCTGCCCCTCCTTATTATCCTCTTTCCTCCTTTCTCCTTTTCCCTCGCTACTCGTTTCCCCCCCTCTCCACCCAGTCCTCCCCCACCTCGTCCCACATCTTCACCATCCCGTTTACCCACATCTTCATGTACCCCACTCGCACCCTGCTTCCCTGTGCCCTTTCTTTCTGCGCTTCTCTCTCTATCTTCCACCTTACTCTCCGTTCCTCCACCGTCAGGTCATCCTCTATCCTTTCTCTTTCTCCCTTCAGCTTACTCTTTGCCCTCATTACCTCCCTTTTCAATTCCGGCCCTTCCAGCTCCACCCATACCACTCCTCTTCCTTCCCTATCCTGTCCCCCAACTCTTCTTACCTTCTTTCTACCTCCTACTATTCCTATTACCCCCCAGATCCTGTCTACCTCCTTTATGTATTCTTCCCCTTCTCCCAATTTCACACCTTTTATCACTATGTTGTTCTTTCTTATTTCCCGTTCTCTCCTATCCAATCTAACCTCCAACTCTCTCATCCTTCTTTCCCCCACCCCTTTCTTTCTTCCTCCTGTCTCTACCCTCTCTTCTCCACTTTCCCCACTTCTCTCCCTTTTCCCCTTTTCTAGTCTATTCTTTTCCAGGCTTTCCACTTTCTTCTCTAGCTCCTGGATCCTTCGCCTCAACTCAACTCTTTCTTCCTCCCACTGCTTCCTCATCTCCTCTCTCTCCTTCCTCCCTTCGTTCGCGAGCTCATCTACCCTCTCTCTCACCCTTTCACACTCCGATCTCATTACCTCCTCCATCCTCCTCATCATTTCTTCCATTCCTTTTGGTCCCTCCCCCTTTGCCGGTGACCTTTCCACTTTCCTACTCCTTTTAAAGGCCTCCGCTTCTTCCAACTCCTCCGTCTGCCTCCTCTCCCCTTCCGCCTCCCTTTCTTTCCTTTTTCCCCTCACATTTGCACCCACTAGGTCTCCCTCACTCGCTGTCCTCCCTATCCGCACCTTCTCGAGCACTAAATTCCTCTTCAGATTCCTTCCCTCTTCTTCCATCTCCGCTTCCTTCCTTCCAGCTACCGTTACTCCCTTCCTTACCGGCCCACTCTACCTTACTGCCTGCCCCCTACCTATCTATCTGCCTTATCGACCTCCCTGATTCCTTCCTTACCTTCTGTCTCCACTTGTCTGTCCTCCTTCCTTGCTACCAACCTCCCGCCTTTCCCAGTCTCTCTGCACTCCTAACCTCACTCTCTGCCTCCTTTTCTGTCCCCCTTTTAGCTCACCCTCCTTACCCTACTTACTTGTTCTGTTTTAATTCTCTATTCCCTTATTTCTTCCTTTTTCCTACTCTCTATTTCACTATCCCTTTACCCGTCTCTTGCCTCACACACCGAATGCCAAACTACACACTGCCACTTAACACCTTCTCCCCACGTCACCGGAAACGGAAGTCATGTTAGATAATATCATGTAAACTATTATAGACAGATGGCTACCCCCGTTGTCGAGGAATGGTTTTCTTTTGTTTTCAACGAAACCGCTTACCAACAAACTTTTTAATTAGGTAATTCATGACCAACAAAAAATTTGGCATCGATTAAGTCCTTGTCGACTTCTGCAGATGATGTTAATTGAAAAATACGAATTAGACGTATGGAGCCCAGTTCACAGCCACGCAACACGGCTGCCCCCGTTGTCGAGGAATGGTTTTCTTGTTTTCAACGAAACCGCTTACCAACAAATTTTTTAATTAGGTAATTCGTGACCAACAAAAAATTTGGCATCGATTAAGCCCTTGTCGACTTCTGTAGATGATTTTAATTGAAAAATACGAATTAGACGTATGGAGCCCAGTTCACAGCCACGCAACACGGCTGCCCCCGTTGTCGAGGAATGGTTTTCTTGTTTTCAACGAAACCGCTTACCAACAAATTTTTTAATTAGGTAATTCGTGACCAACAAAAAATTTGGCATCGATTAAGCCCTTGTCGGCTTCTGCAGATGATTTTAATTGAAAAATACGAATTAGACGTATGGAGCCCAGTTCACAGCCACGCAACATGGCTGCCCCCGTTGTCGAGGAATGGTTTTCTTTTGTTTTCAACGAAACCGCTTACCAACGAATTTTTTAATTAGGTAATTCGTGACCAACAAAAAATTTGGCATCGATTGCACACAATAGAAAGTTATTTTTATGAAAAATAAGACTTTTGGGGCTAACTTCACATTCCAAATTTTATTTTCCATTTTCCAAACAAATGAGTACCCAACAAATTTTGTAATTGTTCCAACAAAAACCAACAAAAAACCAACAATTTTTTAGCAAAAGAAAAAATTCAAATAGTAAAAGTTACAGTGCTAACTTCACGCACGTGAAGGTCGCGGGGGGCCGGGAGGACAGAGATGAGTGGGGAGATGCACAACGCTCCGGTTTTAGGCGATACCAAAAGCATGGCGCTAAATCGTAGCGGCGAGTCCCGGAGTAGGATTTCGTGTTCATCGCCTCTGTCGATGTTACAGATTTCGCGTAGCCGCGCGGGCCATGATCATCGTTCCAGCCGATATTGCAGTCAGCGAAAATGAATGGATTGCTCGGTGGTGGGGAGAAAGTTGCCGCCCCTCACAAACCGTTGTTTAGAAACACGCGGGGAGTTCTGTCAGGACCTTCAGTGCGCGCGGATGTTTTATGCTTAGCTGTGATACTTACTGACGCAAAAAGCCACCGTCTTCATCGCTTTGGGGATAGGCTTCCTGCACTTGGGCTTGTGGTTTCGGGCAAGGTACTATCCTTCCTTTATTTTCCTTATTCCTTTATTTCAAATAGCAAAATAACACATAGGTCCAGAACTCTAGCCTAACGCAACTGCCGCCATTTTTTGGCGGCA
Source organism: Cephus spinipes (assembly GCA_963971525.1). Classification (NCBI taxonomy): domain Eukaryota; kingdom Metazoa; phylum Arthropoda; class Insecta; order Hymenoptera; family Cephidae; genus Cephus; species Cephus spinipes. Next base: position 17,486,346 of record OZ020572.1, on the reverse strand, counting down.
ACCACGTGTTAACCTCACGCTTGCTGCTTAACAATAACATATCGCCACGCTTTCTTATCGCTATTTAGGTGTTATCTTATCTATTTCTAACTTCTCTTTAATTTCTATTTCTTGTCCTCGCTTTTTCCAATCGACGTGTACGGCATAGGCCGGTCCGGCCGCCCACGGCCGGACATGTCGCTTGTCGGCATGGAGCTGGAGGACCCAGGACCATTGCCTCCTCCGGGAACAGCAGGCTCTGAATATGTCATCTCTCAGGCTCTTTCTTCTCTGCGGAATGAAGCTTTCCCACCTGACTCTACGAATCCTCTCATCTCACTATCTAGTGGCGAGTTCCAGACAGTAGCCCGCAAGGGTAAGTCCAAGCATAATCCTCTCAAACGCAATAGCGATGCTGTCACTGAAAACGAGGACTCTCTAAAGAACCCTAAAACCAAAGTAGTTCCAGTTATCGTAGCTGAACTCCCAGCTCAAAATAAGGACATTCTCAATAACGCTGGTAACCTTCACACAGCACCTAATGTCACAAAAGCTCAATCCGATCAACTGCCTTCTGAGCATCCTCTCAGCCAGGCTCTCAAAAATAGGTACAGTAAGAATCATCACGGTCCTTATGTCTTGACTGTCCAGCCTCTTAACCCCAGTTCGACAACCAACTTGCATCCTCTGACTGTGGGTCGCAATGTCCACAACTTGGTAGGGGACAAGTTGCAGGAAACCACTAGAACGGGAAAAAACCGTTTTAAAGTCAGGGTCAGCACTGCTGAGGCAGCAAATAAACTGGTTTCGAATTCGAACCTTCAAAAATTCAATTTAATTGCTTTCATTCCATCTAATCAGATCATGAAGCAGGGCATCATCCGCAATATCCCAACTGATCTCTCCACTGATGACATTATTGCAGGTTCCTCAGCATCTGAAAAAATAGTTGCAGCAAAACGCTTCGATAGGAAAACCATGGTTGAAGGCACGCCCAAATACATTCCTACTCGCACTCTGCTCATCACATTTGAGGGCCAATCTCTGCCCACTCACCTTTACTTGTTTAGTGTACGGTATGAAGTGAGCCCCTTTGTACCTTCCATTAGAATGTGTCTCAACTGTCACCGATTCGGCCACACCTCACAGGTCTGCCGCAGTCCTGCACGCTGCATTCGCTGCGGCCAAGCATCACACCAGGATGAGGCCCAATGCCCAAAAGCTGAGGGCTCTCCTTCCTGTTTGAATTGCGGAGGTAACCACCTACCCTCAGATCCAGCATGTCCTGAAAGGTTAATTCAGAAAAAGATTCTTTCACTATCAGCCGATAGGAACATTCCAATTAAGGAAGCCGCCACCCTGATAAAACATGGTACCTCATCCCCTTCGTCACCCAACTCTGCTCGGCCTCCCCGTTTCGACTTCTCGGAATATCCCAGCCTTGGTGATATCCCATTAACAGATGCGGCAACAGCGACTTCTCACTCTTATTCTGCTACAAGGGCCCCAACCCCTTCCTACGCTTCGGTGTCCGCACCTCCGTTCAAGCCTTCTATGCATCGTTCCTCGCTACCAAATCCATCTACTAGGGCTTCTACTCCCAAACCAACTCGTTCATCAACCTCGGCCGAGTTTCCGCACACACAAGAATCTCGCATCCCATCTCGCAATGGTGTTGCCTTACGTTCTTGCACTCCTAGTCCTCTTCCGGCTACCTCCAACGTTGACCCTGAATACATTGAAAATGCCATCTCCACTCTTGAATCCCTTCTCAGCTCAGCTACTCTCATCCTAGAGCAATTTGCTCCTCAACTTCAGCGCCTAGAAAAATTAGATAACTTACTAGATAAACTCTCTAACATTGATTTCAGCAGACTCACCTGCGTTCAGCCGTGAAGCCCCAACATTCTACATCCAGCAATCCTCTACCCCCAGCAATCCAGCTACTCCCTTCCAAACCAATCCTATCATGTCCTCCATGGCTACCAAAGACTCCCTGAATATCTTACATTGGAATTGTCGCAGTCTTCGCAATAAAGTAGGGGATCTTTCCAACATCTCCTCAAACTATGATGTAATCATTCTTCTTGAAACTTGGCTTTCGCCAAGCAAATCAGTTTCCCTGAAAAATTTCAACATCATTAGGAAGGACAGACCCTCCAACAAGGGTGGTGGCATAGCCATTTGCATCGGGAAGCACTTATCCTTTACAAAGATCAATGATACGTTTTACAAACCGCACCTCCTAGAGTCACTAGCTGTTTCCATTTCCCTCTCGCCTAACCCCTTGACCATAGTCGCAGCCTATAGAATCCCCGGATCCTCATTTGGCTCCCACCCAAACAATTGGGTGAGCTTCTTCGATTCTCTCCCCAACCAAAATGTCTTCATAGGTGGTGACTTCAATTGTCATCACGAAGCTTAGGGTTCTTCTCACGCTTGCTCAACGGGTAACCTCCTTCACTCGCACTTGCTGAATGGCAATCTGGTTCTCTTAAATGATGGGTCACCAACATTCCTAAACAGACCAGATCAACAACCCTCCTGTCTTGACCTAACTCTGATTTCTGAAAGCATTGCTCCACTGGCCACATGGGAAGTCCTAAAGGATTCCCTGGGTAGCGATCACCTCCCCATCTCAACTTCATTGAATGTCCAAATCCCAAAAAACAACTATTTTAACCACAAATTCAGACTCAAGAACATGGACTGGTCAACATTTACGGCCAACCTTTGCGACTCCCCAATTTTTTCACGTTCCGGTTCCACATTTCTGGCCCCACCTATAGCTGCACCTTCTCCTTTTTCTGCCCTTTGTTCTTCACAAGACGCCTTGAGTAGATACAACACCATCGTCGACACCATCACCAACTCGGTTATTGAGGCTTGTCCCAATGCTATCCCTGACTCCAACTCTTCATCAAATCCATCTAGGGAGAAAGGCCATTCTCCTTGGTGGAATGCCAGCTGTGATGCGGCAGTCCGTACTAGGAAGCAAACCCTCCGCCAACTTCGCCGTTCATATAACCACACGAACTTCGTAGCTTATAAAAAAGCAGACGCATTGGCAAAACGCACTTTCGCAGTAGCCAAGAAACAATCTTGGAGATCCTTCTGCGAATCGGTATCACCCAACTCCTCCATCTCTTCGGTCTGGAACCAAGTCAAAAGATATCGTCATAGGCAGCTCAACCCAGATCCACCTTGCTCATCGGATATCGAGGTCGTGAACAAGCTTCAAGAGTTAGCAGAATCTATCTGCCCAAACTCAGTGCTTCACAACTGCTTCCCACCTGCTCACCTCTTCAAAAAATCCCCCTTTCTTGAGGATCCCTTCACGATGGCAGAACTTGAGCTTGCCATTGAAAGACTTAAGCGCAAGTCTTCTCCAGGCCTTGACAGGATTAGCAATGACATCATTTACAGGTTACCCCACAATGTTCGCCTCGCTCTTCTAGCCGTCTTCAACGACTTCCTTAGGGAATCCATATTCCCTAAAAGTTGGAACCAATTTCTCCTGTTTTTCATTCCCAAATCAACCCCAGGCAAATTTCGTCCCATAGCCTTAGCTTCATGCTTACTCAAATTGTTTGAACGTCTCCTCCTCGCCAGGCTGTCGTGGTGGGTAGAACACCGCTCTCTTCTTCCATCTTCACAATTTGGCTTTCGCAAAGCCAGATCCACCACCGACAATTTAGTCTTGCTGTCATCTGAAATCTACAATGGTTTCGCTGAGGATGAATTCACAGTCGCAGTCTTCGTCGACATCATGGGGGCGTTCGACGAGGTCGTCCCCTCTATTCTAATTCAAGATTTGTGCTCTTTAGGTATCCCAGAATCTATCTGCAGATTTATCTACCACATTATAGCTGAAAGAAACGTGTTTTTCAAAATTAATGGAAGTCTATGTGGTCCAAGGACATCCCACAAGGGCTTACCTCAGGGCCTCACCCTCAGCCCCATTCTCTTCTCTCTATACATAAGGGAGCTTAACAACCACCTTCATCCACAGTGTACTGCTACGCAGTTTGCGGATGATGTCTTAATCCTGTCGAGATCCAAAAACTTAGTCGATTGCATCAATAACGTCCAATCCAGCGTCAACTCCATCTGTGCTTATCTGAGAAACAAAGGTTTATCTATCTCCCCTGCTAAAACTAAGCTAGTTATCTTCTCTAAAAGGAGGAAGGACTTCTTTGACTATTCTATTAGGATTGATACTCACCGGGTTCATGCTTCCAATGAGGCTAGGTACCTGGGCATGACCTTCGACAGAAAGCTGAACTGGAACTCCCACCTCAAATCCGTCATCAATAAATGCAATAGGTTGCTTAACATCTTTAAAGCCCTCAGAACCACATGGTGGGGCGCGCATCCTGCAACTCTGCTCATCCTATACAAATCCTTAATTAGGAGCGCAATAGAATATGGCTGTCAGGCTTTACTACCTTCTGATAATAACGTCTTCACGAAGTTAAACAGAATCCAATATAGTGCCCTCCGGCTCGCACTAGGCCTTAGGATGTCCACTCCCATCCGCGTTCTGCTCGCTGAAACTAAAGAACCGCCCTTACTCATCCGCTTCAAACAACTTACAAAAAAGTACATACTAAAATGTCTATCCCACTCCAACCACCCAGTCATTCCGCTTCTTTCAAACTTACGCCACCTACCGTACAACAGTAAAACCTTCAAAATCAAGCAAAACTACATTCTCTATAAAGCCTTCTCTGCTGCTCGGAATTACATCAACATTATCTATAACTCTCCTTGCCCTCTCCCCTACCACTTTGACTATGCGGTTCAACGTTTCTCTCCAAAAATCAGCCTACTGGAAGGTATTGCGCTGGGAGTCTCCTGTTTCCCTAGCAATATGCCAGGCCGGTAGTCCGCGCGTGCAGCAATGTGCTAAGTCAGAACTAAAGGCGGCCTGGCAACCGAAATGAAGAAATAATAAAATCGCACAATAATCACTTTTCGGAAGTCCAGCTTATGGCTGCACATCCGAAAATCGGCAGTCTACAGTTAGAATCCGAACGGATAAGGTGGTCTCGTGGAGTAGACTCGGTACAGGAAATAGGAAGACCGAACGGTGCCTATATTTTTCCAGGTCGACGTACGTCGACATACTGTACAACACACACTTGATTGTTTCAATAAACCTATTCTGTTTTGTTATATTCACGCGAGTTCCAACTCCTTAATCGGCAACGATCCCAAAAATATCCTAGCCCTAACCTCTCTTATCGAACACCTTCGTTATCGAGACGTTACGGCACAACAAATTTGGTGGCAGCGGTGGGATACTGCCAAAGTGAATTAGCGAAACGGAAGTGTCTGAAGTGATCAAGCAGCCCGAACGGGAAACAACCGGAAACGGTAAACGAAACCCAGAGCTGAACCCGACATACATTCGTTGGGACAAATAGCCTGGTAGGATTCAACGCGCAGTAGTTGAATCAGGAATAAAATCGGACTCGACAAGAGACGTCGAGGAACGTACTGCAAAACGCTACGCAGTAGGCTTTATTGCAAAGAAGAGTCGAGCAAACGTGGCCGACACACGAGACCACACCAAGGGTCAACAACGCCCGGAAGGACGTCTACGACTGACAACGGGATCCAGACATCGCCGCTACCGGGATCCGGACGAGTACGAGCCAACCCAACGACTACCAACGTCATCCCGGAGGATCAACGCCATGGAGTGGAGCTTCATCCTGTAAGTGGCGGTTACCAATCTATAAAGCCTATAAAATTTCCAAAGCCAGTAGGTAGGATTAGTCTCTAATTGTTAGTCACGGTATACTCCTGACACCCCCTACGCGAATCGGTCCATGCCTCGCGATACTGAGCCGCGACCCTTACGTAGGGGAGGCTCGTTTGAATCACCTTTGGATAGGGAAAACGTCAACGTCCTAGCCGGACTAGAAGCCGCGGTCGGAGATATAACTTTTAGAGCTAGGAGAGCGCTACGAACTCTCTCCCCGTCAGGACGTTTACCTGAGGGTCGACAGGCGGCTATCACGAGTAGCTTAAACGCTCAATTCGGAGTACTATCGCGAAGAGGATCTGCCTTTGACGATTACGACGATACTCTTTTAGACCAAATAGGTGACATGGCTAACAGAGGACAGGCTCCTCCCGCGGGAATATCAGACTCTATGGTGAATGAGGAAATCGCGCGTCTACGCGGGCGGACTGCCGTATCAGACCCCGTAAATGCGGTAACTATGGCTCGAGGCCTTTCACCTCACGCAGCCCAAATGAGGCACGAAAGACGACCCTTAAGGACGTCCAACCACGACCCAGCTGACCTGGGAACGTACCTCGATGGGGAAGGACGAGAAGACGAGGTCTTTGAGCCGCGGGAACGCCGGTCGGAGCATACTCCAAACGCTAGAAGAGATCTGGCAGAAACCCTCAACGAGGTAGGAGCGGACGAGTATGAACTGATTACAGCCCTCCAAGATCAGATTAGAGCCCTCACAAGACAATTAGAACGATTACAGCCCGGACGGGACCGAAGAAATAGGCCAAGTTTGAGGTCGCGGCCGGAACCAGTAAGAGAAAGAAGAAGCGTCCCCGCCACCCTCGGATCACCACGACTAGACATAGGGCTAGCGTTAAAAAACATAAAGACATTCGACGGAAGCGACGCGAATGAGCTAGACGGATTCATAAGGTCATGCGAAACCGTTTTTAGAAGGGTTGCCGAAGCAGACCAGGAACTTTTACTAGAACTGGTGCTCTGCGGCAAACTAAACGGAACGGCATCAAGGGAGCTAAAGAACAAAACGATCGAGACCCTAGACGATTTAAAATACGAACTAGAGGCCTTGTACGGGCAGCGTAAATCACTGTCTGCCCTACAAATGGAGTTCAATAGCCTAAAGCAAAATCCCGGAGAAGATGTCACTGCGTATGCGACCAGAGCCGAAAGAATCACCGTAGATATAGTAGAGAAGCTATGTGATATGGTACCCGACCAGAGTCACGCGCAATCGGTGGAAGCCGTCACACGCAAGTGTGCGCAGGCTAATTTCGAAAATGGATTGCACGGGCAAGTCCAAGTTCTGGTCCGTTCGCGAAACTACGAAACCTTACACGAATCGATCGCCGGTGCTATCGAAATCAGCAGAATGGTCCAACCGAAAGGAACCATAACGGGACAGCCCCAGAACACGAGAAGGTCCATGCAGGGCCAAGTCGCAGGGGGAAAAACCTGTTACAATTGCGGTAACGCCGGGCACATGGCACGAGATTGCAGGCGCAAGTCGGGTCGCGTCAGCTTACCGGCACCGCAACCGAACAAGGCAATCAACCAGGTCGATGTCGTCTGTACGTACTGCAAGCTCAAAGGTCACTCTTGGAAGGAGTGTCGGAAGAGGCTAAGAAAGAAACAGGAGAACGAATCAGGAACGAAGCAAGATCCGCCCAGGCAAGACGTTGCTGAAAGACGGAATGCGCCCAGTTCCGACCAAACCTCCTCTAGCCACGACAATACCGGCAAGCGAACCTTAGGTACCTTGAGGCTCAACACCCTCGGTACAAAGAGACCGCAGAAAAGGATGATGCAGCTACTACAGGTAACATTGCCTGCAAATTCCGCATCCGCAAGCGATTTCGACATCGTGTCTCCACACGCAGTCGGAGGAGTGTTGACGCTGAAGGCCGACACCGGAGCGCAGTGCAGCATCATCAAAAAGAGCTGCCTGAAGCCGAATACGGTCATCGAAGACAGCGAGGTAGAACTGCAGGGTGTGGGAGGCGAGAAATTCACGCCCTTGTGCAAGGCAGAAGTCGTCCTTGAAACCCCGGCAGTAGATGTGAAACATTGGTTTTACGTGGTACCAGATGATGTACCACTGACCGTAAATGGCCTGTTGGGAATGGAATTTATTAGAGGACACAAGGCGGACATAATCGGCGGAGAAACCTTTAAACTTTACGGCCATAGCATGCCTCTGATGGATGGGAAGTCAACCATGAAACTTCCTCCTAGAAGCGAGACAATCGCTTACATAGCCACTACGAGCCGGAGCGTCGGACTACTTGCAAAGTCCGAAGTCAGCACGGGCGTTATCATGGGCTCGTGCCTGACGCAGCCGAAGGGCAACAGCTGTGCAGTGAGCTTGGTCAACATGACCGAGTTAGAAGCAGAGGTGCAACGCCCGACCGTGAAACTCGAGCCGATGGATGCCCCCACTGAAGACGGAGGCTATAAGGCCGAGACGTTGCGCGTAGGCGCTATAAGCACGGAAAGAGGTGCCAGACGCATAGAGCGATTACAGGGTGAACTCGATCTGGCACACCTCAACAGCGAGGAGAAAAGGGCTCTTGCAGGACTGATCAGCGAATACGAGGAGATATTCCACCTGCAAGGAGACAAACTCCCGTGCACACACATGGTGGAACACCGGATTCCACTAAAGGAAGGGGTAAGACCTACTAAGGTACCCCCATACCGCCTGCCCGAAGTCCACAAGAAAGAGGTAGAAAAACAAACGGCGGAAATGTTGGCTGACGGCATAATACAGCCCAGTAGGAGCCAGTGGAATGCCCCTTTGCTAGTAGTAGCAAAGAAGCCCGATGCCTCGGGCGAGCGACGCATGCGAGTGGTGGTGGATTTTCGAAAGCTAAATGAAGCCACCATAGGAGATTCATACCCACTGCCCAACATCAACGAGATATTGGACCAGTTGGGAAAGGCACGATATTTCTCAACCTTGGATCTCGCCTCGGGATTCCATCAGATCCCTATGGCAAACGAAGACAAGGAGAAAACGGCGTTCTCTACACCGCAAGGGCACTTCGAGTACAACCGAATGCCTTTCGGGTTGAAAAATGCTCCCCCAACCTTCCAGAGATTAATGAACTCCGTACTAGCAGGTCTCCAAGGGATAAAATGCTACGTCTACCTAGACGACATAGTGGTGTACGGAAAGAATCTAGACGAGCACAACGCTCGCCTGAGAGAGGTATTCCAACGCCTAAAGGAAGCCAAACTGGCCATACAACCAGGTAAGTGCCAGTTCCTACGAAGGGAAACGCACTACCTAGGCCACATCATCTCGGAACAAGGTGTGCGAGCGGATCCAGAGAAACTCGCTGCGGTAAAGGAATTCCCCGTACCAAAGGATGTCAAGGGAGTTCAGTCCTTCTTGGGCTTGGCCGGATACTACCGGAAGTTCATTAAGGACTTCTCGAAAATCGCCAAGCCTCTAACCGAACTTATCCGAAAGGACACAAAGTTCGAATGGACTGCGATTCGAGATGCCGCGTTTGAAGAATTGAAACGGGCACTGACTTCCGCACCGATACTACAATATCCGGATTTTGAGAAGCCTTTTATCGTGACAACAGATGCGTCCGACAGGGCAATCGGCGCAATCTTGTCTCAAGGCAAGGTCGGAGAAGACCTGCCAATCTGCTATGCAAGCCGAACGCTATCTAAAGCGGAGCTGAATTACACCACGACCGAAAAGGAGCTACTCGCCATCGTATGGGCGATAGCACAGTTCCGACCGTATATCTACGGCACCCGGTTCAAGGTCGTGACGGATCACCAGCCGCTGACTTGGCTGTTTGGAGTCAAAGACCCGGGCTCCCGACTCATGAGATGGAGAATTAAACTGTCCGAACATGAGTTTGACGTGGAATACAAGGCAGGGAAAAGAAACACTAACGCGGACGCGTTAAGTCGTATATACGCTACGACAAGGGCCCAGAAGAAGGCGAGGGAGACCTCCGAGCCGAACGGCAGCCTAGGGCCAGAAGAAAGCGCGAAGGACTCTGAGCGTCCCAGCACGAAGCCGTGCGGTTGGGGCAGAGATAGCGCAGAAATCCGCAAGAAAAAAAGCTCGGAAGAGCAGAGCGAAGGCTCATCGTCCTGTCAAGAAGAGGACAGCAGTTCGAACGACGAACTCGACTACGGCAACGGCGTAACCTGCCCCACGGTAGAAGACCGTGAGAAAATCATTAAGGAGTACCACGATGCCCCTTTAGGAGGGCACCAGGGCGCCAAGAGAACGCTACAGCGTATTCGAATGAAGTACGACTGGCCAGGAATCCGGAAGGAACTAGAAGATTACATCGCCAAGTGTCGTAAGTGCCAGGTGAATAAACTGCGTAAGAAAGGAAGGTTCCAAATGATAATAACGGACACACCCGCACGGGCCTTCGAAAAAGCAGCGGTCGACATAGTAGGACCATTGCCAGAGACAGCATCCGGAAACAAGTACATACTTACCTTCCAGGATGCCCTCACTAAATACAGTGAGGCAGTAGCCATTCCCAACCAAGAAGCCAGAACCGTGGCGAAAGCCCTCGTTGAAGAGATCATCTGCAGATACGGAACGCCAGAATCGATACTCTCCGACAAAGGAACGAATTTCCTGAGTTCAACCTTCAAGGAGGTATGCAAGTTGCTGAGAATTAAGAAGATCCAGACTACTGCATACCATCCGGAAAGCAACGGCGCATTGGAGCGATCGCATCGCACGCTCGCAGAATATCTTAAGAACTACATAGACGAGGATCAAGGAAACTGGGACGAATGGCTACGATACGCGATGTTTACGTATAATACGACGCCTCATACGGCGACCGGATTGTCACCGTATACGTTAGTGTTCGGTCGGGAAGCCGAGCTCCCGACAGCGGTGAAACAGGAGCCGCGAAACTCCTACTCCCTAGATGACTACGCGCAGGAACTAAGGGAAAGGCTACGCGCCGCATGGTCGGTAGCCGGGGCTAACGTACGTTATGCCAAAGAAAGGTCTAAACTGACCTACGACGCGAACGCGAAAATTGAAGAATACCGCATTGGAGATAGGGTCCTACTCCACAACGAAGCCGTACGGCGCGGGCGTTCAGCTAAATTGACCACGAAGTGGATAGGCCCGTACGAAGTAATCGCGAGAAATTCAGCGGTTAACTACACTATAAAGATGGGTCGGAAGACCATGTTAGTTCACGCGAACCGCCTAAAGAACTTCACTGAGCACTAAGAAGAAAGCGGGATGGCCACAGCCGGAGGACGAACAGGAAAATTCCAGAACACGGCATTTGAGGATAAGCATACACTCAATTTATTACGGTGCACGCCTTATAATCCTCGCCCGCAGGTAGGGCACTCGTCATTAAACAGGCGGGCAAGCCCCAAGAAATCCGGTGGATCCGTTTCCCCGGCAAAGTCGCCGAGGCTCCACAGGGCCTCGACCGTGCGACGGCACAGAAACCTCCTGCGCCGTACCTCTCGGAAACCAAGGCCACATGGAGACTAGCCGTCACCATGGATCTCGCTGCAGTCATGAAACGGGAAGCCGACGTCAGCGCTAACCTGCAACTGCTATTAGACATCTGCGAAAAACAAGGAAGAGATGACCCCCTCTGTCCGGCCATCGCAGATTCCGTGACCAGGATGGTGAAGAAAATAGAAGACGGAATGGGAACGGTTCACGACCTCGTGAAACCGGACTCAGCGCTCAAACGCAGGGGATTGATCGACGGGCTCGGTTCGATCATAAAGTCCATCACAGGAAACATGGACGCCGCGGACGCGGAAAGGATCAACCAGGAAATTGCCGCCATACGCTCCAACCAGCGAACGCTGAAGGAGAGTATGAAAGGCCAATTACAGGTGGTCGAGTCCACATTGCACCTCTTCAACGCCTCCTTCACTAACGTGCAGAGCAACGAACTGGCTCTCCAAGAACTCATCGCCCGTGTCAACCTTACACTGACGGCAGACATGAGCATAATAATGAAGGAACAAAGGCTGGATGAGGGCCTCACCGCCCTAAGCGTGATAGTCGAAGCACTACGACACGACGTAAAAGACTTAGTTGGACTAATAGTCGAGATTTCGAGCGGCAAAGTGAGTGCAGCGGTGCTACCACCGAGAAAACTGATAGGATACCTCACGGATGCACTGCCACACTTACCAGCGGGAACTGGGTTCCCTGTGCCAATCGAACGAAACCAAGCGGCCACCCTAATGAAACTGGCCGATACGAAGGCCTTCAGTCAAGGGAATGCCATCATCGTCGTACTCGACTTTCCGTTGATAAGCCCGAAGAGGTACAGCGTAAGCAAGGTACACCCGATACCAGTGAGGTCGGAGAACGGAACGTATTACTACTTAGACACCTCCGAAGACCTCGTGATCGTGGACCAGGAAAATCGAAACTTCCTGCGAATGACCAGCCTGGAGCTGAGGAATTGTAAACAATTCTCTAACAAGTACATTTGCAATCCCCTGCATCCGTCTATTCCCCTGACGAGCTCAGCACCGTGCGAGGTGCTGACGTTTGCAAAATTAGACACTGACAACGGACTTAACTGCCCGAAGCGAGTCACCCGGTTCGACCATGTACTGATGATCACGATGCATCAGCCGGGTAAATGGTTATTTGTAGCGCCCACCGACGTACCAGTCAGTATTACTTGCGACGGAAACCCCGCGTCTCACGAAGTATTAAAGAACATAGGTATATTGGCTTTGGTAGGCGTATGTACGGTAACCGCCCGTAGTTTCAGCTTGCAAACCATCCGACGCATCACCCAGGTCGCCAACGAGGATTACTTGCCCCCCTTCAATCTCACACTATCTGAGATGGACCAAGTTATTCCCCCGCGAGTGACCAGTGATACCGGAAAAGTGGAACTAGTTAAAGTGTTACGGGACCCCGAGGAGTTAGCGCGCCTCGGGACGGAAGTGTCTAAAATTAAGGAAAGCCTAGACTATGATGACCAACACCTGGAGCAACATTATCATAATCTAGGGCTTTATTCATTAAGTACGATAGCGCCCATAGCATTGGTTTGTCTTGCCGTGTATATGTGTTACACGCGTAAGCATAATTCGACGCCAACGGCACCGGCTCTCACGCCGAACTCTGTCTCACCCGCGGTGAACATCCAGCTGGAACCGCTGGAGTCAAGGCCAGATAGCCTCATAGCGGCGTTAAATAGAGCACGCGACAGGCGTTTTCGCTGGGCCGACCAGGACGTGCAAGACAGAACCAATGTTACGGGCGGACGCCCCCGATAATCTTAAGGGAATTGTATCCGATTGTACCCAAAATAATCATGGAAGCTGCGCTCCACTAAGGTAGTAACCACCCGAGGCGAACGCCGTGTAGAAATTGTGCGATTTCTTTAAGGGGGGAGGGATGTTGCGCTGGGAGTCTCCTGTTTCCCTAGAAATATGCCAGGCCGGTAGTCCGCGCGTGCAGCAATGTGCTAAGTCAGAACTAAAGGCGGCCTGGCAACCGAAATGAAGAAATAATAAAATCGCACAATAATCACTTTTCGGAAGTCCAGCTTATGGCTGCACATCCGAAAATCGGCAGTCTACAGTTAGAATCCGAACGGATAAGGTGGTCTCGTGGAGTAGACTCGGTACAGGAAATAGGAAGACCGAACGGTGCCTATATTTTTCCAGGTCGACGTACGTCGACATACTGTACAACACACACTTGATTGTTTCAATAAACCTATTCTGTTTTGTTATATTCACGCGAGTTCCAACTCCTTAATCGGCAACGATCCCAAAAATATCCTAGCCCTAACCTCTCTTATCGAACACCTTCGTTATCGAGACGTTACGGCACAACAAAGGATTGTCCATCCAGAACTCCAAAGACCCATCAAGTGAATTCAACAGCTGCTTCAACCAACTCCTCCATTCATCCCATTGCTTCTACACTGATGGTTCAAAAACCCCAGACAGCCCTCATACCGGCCTCAGCATTTTCTGCCCTTCTTTACGCATACACTTCCAGGGCAAAATAGATTGCTATGCCTCAATCTTCTCCGCAGAAGCCTTAGCAATTCTCTACGCGGTATACTTCATTCTAGATAGAAAGCTACCTTCGTCAACCATCTTCTCGGATTCACAGAGTGTCTTGAATGCTCTTCAATCATTTAGACTTGATCAGTCCCACTCGTACGTCATCTACCTCATCAGGGAAAAGCTTAGACAAGCCTCCCTAAACAACCAATCTGTTCGCCTTTTTTGGATACCGGGCCACTCAAACCTTCAAGGGAATGAGACGGCAGACCTGCTTGCCAAGCAAGCCATAACTATTGGCACTTTCCTCAATCATAGTCTTCCGTACACTGATCTTCTCTCCACGGTCTCCACTTGGACATCAAAAACCTGTTTGACATTCTACTCCAATCACCAAGACGGAAAGGGCCTCTTCTATTTCCAGCACTGTTACTCTGAATCTAAATCACCCTGGTTCCATAACACAAAACTCGACCGCTCTATTATATCAACCTTCAATAGAATCAGATCAAACCATCACTCTTTAGCCGAGAGTCTTTTCCGGAAAAATATTGTAGGCTCCGATCTGTGCCCGTGCGGTAACGACTCCGAAACAGTCGACCATATCCTATGGCGCTGTTGCCGTTTTTCACACCTCAGGCCTGGTCTTCTCCTCTCCATTCGCAAAGCTAAACTCCCAATTACCTATTCGATTGCTTCTTACCTTAAACTAATGCATCCCAGGATACTAAAAATTCTGCACCGCTTCTTCTCTGACGCTAGCTTATCTATTTAAACTAACCTATACCTCCTCAAAGTCACTGAAAAACTGTCATAGCTATACACCCTCCGTTCTTTCTAAAGCTTGCTTTAATCCATCGCCTCTACTTGCTTGCTGGTTGCTTACTTGCTTACTTGCTTACTTGCTTACTTGTTTACTTGCTTGCTTGCTTACTTGCTCACTTGCTCACTTGCTTACTTACTTACTTGCTTACTTGCTTGCCGCTTGCCTGCTTACTTTCTTGCTTGCTTGCTTGCCTGCTTGCCTGCTTGCTTGCTCGCTCCAATGGAACTGCTCCAATCCTACTCCAACCGCTCCCTCCTCCATTGGCTCCCTTGCCTGAAGCTTCCTCCCAAGAGGGGTCTGTGAGCCTCCGACACTGGTCGCTTGGAGCGCCTCGGTGATCCGTCGCCGTGGCATTCCTTACTGTGTTTCAGATCGTCGCGGGATATTCACGCCAGACGCCCTATTGCAACATATATAAAACTTAAAAACCGTCGGGAAGTTAGCGCGGGAAAATAAAAATTTGTATGTTTATTATGCTTAAAAAATTGCTCCTTAAATGCTCCATATGTTTCCGTAATTGCTCCACCGCTACTATGCAGTGATTAATAAATATTCATTAAAACAGAAAATTTTTATTTTTATTGAAATTCCAAATAACCGAGCAGATTTTCATATGAGTTTCTTGATGAATTAATTGCTCCCGATTTGCTCCCAATTGCTCCACAATTAGTTTTTTATTTAATTAATGTATCTTTAAATAATAGGTAAAATTTGATTTTCACTTAGCTCGATGGCAAACGTGAACATTATGATTGGTTTGCGAACACACCTATGACAACTCCGTTCTCAGATCAGCCGAGAGTGCGCGAACATCGTTGCCTCGGTTCATTTTCGAACACACTTGGTCAATTCAGGATTGGTCAATTCCTTTAGATCAGTATTAACTAAAGCGGTTTAAGACCACCTCCGTGAACTTGTTACCCGCTAGAAAACCTAAAGAGCCTTGCCTGCCTAATATTCACGCGTAACTCCTTAAAAGGTTCCATGGCACGCTGGCGTAAGGCATGTGCAAATTCAAGTGTCCGCTGGCCAGTTAGTTTAATAACGAATGTGTTATCACCAAGGGAATGATCGCGTAGCAACCCCAATTTTAAAGGGTATAAAAAGCCGCGAAATCGGGGTGACGACAGTCAGTCTTACCCCGACTGACCGACCAGTAACTGGTGAGTTGCTGAAGTGGTCCTGGTACCGCGCTTCAGCCTCCTAGTCGTCCGCAGTAACCCAAGCGTTACGCTGCGCGACCCTGGTAAGGATCTTCGGCCGGTACCTGAATTCGTTCGCTTCCTTAGTTATTGCATGTCAAGAAGACACCGGAGTAGCCGTAGAAGAAGGCGGGTCAACGCCGCGCGGCGAGGTCGCTACCTCCTGAAACCACTGGAACTCACGCCGGTCTCGTCGGTCTGGCGAACCAAGCGTCCCACCCTGTACACCAGTAGTGTAAACCCTGGGGAGAACTCTACTGCGACGTTCGCTCCGCTCTGCGAAACGCCAACCATCGTGTAAACAGATCAGTGACTACTAGAAGGAATCTTTTCCCATGACTGCTACGAGGATACGGTCCCATTAAATCCACAGCAAGGGTTTGCCATGCTATGCGAGGATTGTGAGGGCGTAAATTCGTCTCGCCAGTCGGTCTGGTACTCTTGCAACAGGCGCACAAATGACATTGTTGTACGTATCGACGTACATCTTGATTTTGGCCTGACCACGTGAAGTGCCTCTGTACTTCACGTAGAGTTTCGTCGCCTCCTGGATGTCCGACAAGGTTAGAATCGTGGCATTCGTAGATCACCCGCGTCCGTAATTGTTGCGGAACAATCAGTCTCCAAGGTGAGTTACTAGCTTTGCGAACCCATAGGCCTCGTTTATCCAGGCGATGATTTTCGAGGAAACGTTCTTCTTCGGGACTTCGTTGGTTCTGCTGTTGCAGATGTAGCCATCGTTCGGCTAATTGTTCTATCGAAAACCCGTCTAATTATTGAATTCGTAGCGAAAACAAATTTGGCGCCCAACGTGGGGCCACTCGAAAATCACTTCGAGTAGGATATCAGAAGACATCCACGAATTCTCAGACCAGGAGAACCATGCCTACCACCCGAGCTCAGCGGCGATCACATTCGCAACCGCCTTCGCGAGAGCGAAGAGTACAAACGGCGCCCAACAACCCCGAACCTGAACAGGAAATAAACCCCATGGAGCCACCTATCGCGATACCTCCGCGAAGGGTGGTCCCCGATATAGAAATCGAAACTCCGAGGAAGTCCCAAACTTCAGTAGTAGTTTCGGTACCACTGCCCTCTATCGGAGGAACAGAGAACACTCCGATAAAAAGCCTCACGGATTCACGTCCGATGACGCTTCCTGTACCACCTGTAAAAAGTTCCGACACCAGTTTCTCGCTGGATGACTGGAGAAATTTAATCGATGCTATATCCTCTACCTCCTCGCCCATGCCGGAGTTTTCAGGGCTTGATCACGAGGACCCTGCACAATTCTTACAGGAGTGCGAGGAACGATTCCGTAAGAAACGGTTAGACCCTCAAGAATGGACACGCGCCGCAGGAAAGGCCCTTAAGGGCGAAGCGGGCCGTTGGGGAAATTTATTCAAATTCCCTAATATACCCTGGGAGCAATTCAAACAACGCATGCACAGTCGTTTCGCGGGATCCGACAGAATCAGTCACCTAAGTGCGAAACTATACTCGTGTAAACAAGATGAGCGAGAAACAGTAGGTATCTTTCTACAAGAAAAATACTTACTAGCACGCCGATTGTTCCCTGACCGGACAGAACCACAACTAGTCAACCTTCTAATTTCGCTAGTAAGACCCGAACTTAAGAGGTTACTTCGAGCTGCGCGCCCAGCGACATTTGACGAGCTAATCAGTTGGGCCGAGGAGATGGAAGACGATGATCTCGCAGAGAACTCGGCCAAAGCTCGCAAAACGGACACCAAGAAATCGACCGACCCGGGGAAGACCGAAAAAGCAAAGAATACTACAATGAAACCGCTGAGTAGATCGCCGCCAAAGTGCTGGTACTGCCCCGAGTACCATTTCCATCGGGACTGCCCAACTTATATGAGTAGAATGAACACTTCCGACCAGGGAAACCGACTGGCGGCGGTGGCCAAGGAGGAACCGACCGGCTCAGGTCAAACTCCGAGATCATCGCCACGGTAAATTCCACAAGTACGAAAAATGAATGCTTGCCACGGTTGGAAATCACACTTGGTTCGCAGAGAGTAGCCGCTCTCGTCGATTCTGGTTCTTCCCATAATTTAATCAAAGGACAACTGCTGAGCGAGGAGGACCAACATTCGTTAACAGCAACCACCGCGATCGCCTATCAAGCTTCCGGAGGAGCTACGATCGATCTTAAGGGTCCGATCACACTTCACATCCGGGTTCAAGATAAGGAAGTCCCTAGTAACTTCTTCGTCACCGACGAATTACATGAGGATGTCGTCCTAGGAGAATCATGGTTAAGTGAGAATCAGGTCATACACGACCACTTCCATAAATGTATTTACTACGGCATCAACGAACGCAGACGGGCGTTTCTACAACCGCCCCGATACGCGACGAAGATGGGAGAGGATCAGATACACTGGGACGCTCTCCAACACGATTTTCCCGGTGAATACGCCGAACGGTTTCGTAAATTACTACAACAACATGCTGTCACCTTCCAGGAAGGAGGAAAATTACGGCAGACACGAGGAATTTCACACCGAATACACTTAACTTCGGAACAACCATTCCTAGTATCTCCCTATCGATACTCTGATGAAAAAAAACAAATCATTCAACAACAAATTCAGGAAATGATCGCGGATGACATAATTGAACCCACAGCTTCAAATTACTGTTCCCCAATCGTCATCGTTAAGAAGAAGGATGGACGAAATCGCTTCTGCGTAGATTATCGAAGATTGAATGCCATCACTCAAGATGCCGCACAACCACTTCCTATAATACATGAAGCCTTAAAAGATCTCGGACGAGCTAAAATATTTTCCACTCTGGACTTAAGAAGTGGTTATTGGCAAGTTCCTATGGATCCAACATCCAAACCCTACACAGCTTTCGCGACTCCTGACGGAGGCCAATATCAATTTCGGGTCATGCCTTTTGGATTAAAGAACGCACCTTGCACGTTCCAAAAACTTATGAGCCAGGAAGTTCTCACCGGCTATTGGCGAAAATTCTGCCTAGCTTACCTCGATGACATAATCATCTACTCGGACACATGGGAAGATCACCTTAGACATTTGGGTCTAGTCCTTGAACGACTCCAAATTTACAATCTCACCTGTGCTCTGAAGAAATGCCATTTTGGGAAAACGGAATTGGACTACCTCGGGTATGTGGTGACAGCCGATAACAATCAAGCCAGACCAGAGAGTGTTCAAGCAATACAACACATCGCTACACCTCGGAATCGGAAAGAACTTCGACAGTTTCTCGGGGTATGTGGATGGCTCCGGGAATACGTTCCAAATTACGCGACAATTACCATTCCGTTGACCGATCTTTTGTCTTCACAACAATCTTGGAAATGGACTCCGAAGAGCCAACAAGCTTTTCAAGACATCAAGAAGGCATTAAATCGACCATTGAAATTGAGTCGACCCGACCCAGATATGACCTTCGTCTTACAAACAGACGCCAGTGGGTTAGGGATGGGAGCCGTACTCTATCAAGAGGAACCCTCAAAACAAAAACGGATAGTGTCGTATAGCAGTGCAAAATTCAATGCCACGGAGAAAAGATACCACATCAACGAACAAGAATGTTTGGCGATCATTTGGGCCATAAAAAAATACCGATCTTATCTGGAGGATCGTCCTTTCATCTTAAGGACTGACAACAAAGCCCTCGTATGGTTACAAACCATGAAAGACTGTCGAGCTAAACTCACTCGATGGGCCCTAATCCTTCAAGAATTCTCGTTCCGTATAGAACATTGCTCGGGCAAAAACAATGAACTTGCGGACATACTTTCACGGGATCCAACACAAGACGGATCCGAAACTGTCAGTCCCGATGAAGAACGAATGTTACCGCCCGAGAACCGGCGACCGGAGGAAAATCAGTATCCGACAATCAATCAACTTCAAGCCGTACCTCTCGCCGAAGTACTCACCGTCGCACAACAAGAAGATCCGAAGATACAACAATTAGCCGAACGATGGCTACATCTGCAACAGCAGAACCAACGAAGTCCCGAAGAAGAACGTTTCCTCGAAAATCATCGCCTGGATAAACGAGGCCTATGGGTTCGCAAAGCTAGTAACTCACCTTGGAGACTGATTGTTCCGCAACAATTACGGACGCGGGTGATCTACGAATGCCACGATTCTAACCTTGTCGGACATCCAGGAGGCGACGAAACTCTACGTGAAGTACAGAGGCACTTCACGTGGTCAGGCCAAAATCAAGATGTACGTCGATACGTACAACAATGTCATTTGTGCGCCTGTTGCAAGAGTACCAGACCGACTGGCGAGACGAATTTACGCCCTCACAATCCTCGCATAGCATGGCAAACCCTTGCTGTGGATTTAATGGGACCGTATCCTCGTAGCAGTCATGGGAAAAGATTCCTTCTAGTAGTCACTGATCTGTTTACGCGTTGGGTGGAAGCCTTCCCCCTTGGAAACTCCGAAGCCCCGACCTTGATCAGTACACTGGAAAAAGAAGTATTCTCCAGATGGGGATATCCTCAACACTTGCTATCAGACAACGGACCTCAATTCACTAGTCAAAAGTGGAAAGAGGCCGCACAAAGGTGGGAAACACAATTGTGGACAACCCCAATTTATCACCCGCAGGCCAATCCAACCGAAAGACGCAACCAAGAAATCAAAAAAGGGTTACGTCTCCGACTCGAACAGGGTCGTCACCGCACCTGGGATAGGTATATTCCAGAAATACTATTCAATCTTCGAAGACGTCAAAACGCCGCAACGGGACGCACTCCTGCCGAAGTGCTCCTAGGGAAAAATCTCCAACGACCCGGAGATTGGCAGTTAAGAGACAAACATGGGTACGATGAAGACGCTCGACAACGACACCAGTAAGAGGCTTGGGTTCACCAACAAGGTTATCAAGAACGATATAAAGGACCAATCAAACCACCCACGTACCGACCAGGTGACTGGGTTTACCTACGAGAGCATCCATTGTCCAATGCCGCCGAGGGATTCAACGCCGGGTTCGCACCACGACAGAGTGGACCATACCAAATTCTGACACACCTCAGTGGAGGAACCTTTACCATTGCAAAAGGGGGTCAGGCCGTTAAAGTTCACGAGAAGCTGTTGCGACCCGATCATCGTGCACCCGTTGGGCTGGATCACGTGGCCGAGACACCAGTAGAAGGACCGTCAACGTTAGAAGAGACCCTTATGAACGAGAAGCAGGACGCTAACGGCAAGCATAGCGAAGGATCATCAGCGGATGAAGAAGCTAACGCCATGCATCGGTACAAACTACGACGAAGACAACCTGTGAACTACCGCGAATCACGAACTTATGCCTCTCGGAAAGTGATAGACCACGGTGTTCAGTGAAAGTGTTATTTTAACTTTAGCGTAAGAATTGTTGTAACTTTAGTTGTAAACATTTCTAGATTGTTTTGTAAAAAGCAGGCAAGGATCTTTTTCAAGTGGGGGAGAATTGTTACCCGCTAGAAAACCTAAAGAGCCTTGCCTGCCTAATATTCACGCGTAACTCCTTAAAAGGTTCCATGGCACGCTGGTGTAAGGCATGTGCAAATTCAAGTGTCCGCTGGCCAGTTAGTTTAATAACGAATGTGTTATCACCAAGGGAATGATCGCGTAGCAACCCCAATTTTAAAGGGTATAAAAAGCCGCGAAATCGGGGTGACGACAGTCAGTCTTACCCCGACTGACCGACCAGTAACTGGTGAGTTGCTGAAGTGGTCCTGGTACCGCGCTTCAGCCTCCTAGTCGTCCGCAGTAACCCAAGCGTTACGCTGCGCGACCCTGGTAAGGATCTTCGGCCGGTACCTGAATTTGTTCGCTTCCTTAGTTATTGCATGTCAAGAAGACACCGGAGTAGCCGTAGAAGAAGGCGGGTCAACGCCGCGCGGCGAGGTCGCTACCTCCTGAAACCACTGGAACTCACGCCGGTCTCGTCGGTCTGGCGAACCAAGCGTCCCACCCTGTACACCAGTAGTGTAAACCCTGGGGAGAACTCTACTGCGACGTTCGCTCCGCTCTGCGAAACGCCAACCATCGTACCCTTCTGGCGATACGGTCGTCCGGCCGTTCAGAGGTCTCCAGTTCCGGCCCTACTCAGCCCGCTGCCCTCCTCTCCGGTCACCTTAAGAAACGAGCCGCCGCTCACCGTGACTCCCGGATCCACCCAGGTTGCCCGTCGACGGACAGTAAAACGATCCGCCCACCTCAAGCGCCGATTGATCGAATTATTTGGCGACCCCTAGCGGGTCTTAACATAAATAAAAGGGCCAGACAACCCAATAATTGTTCTATCGAAAACCCGTCTAATTATTGAATTCGTAGCGAAAACAAACTTGGCCGGCACAGTTTGACTTTTTTAACTTTTTCTTTTGCAGATCGTTTGTAGGTCGTTTGTAGGTATTTGTTGGATTAATTAAAACATTTGTTGGTTAACGGTTTATTAAAAAAATCAAAAATAAAAAAGTACGTGAAGTTGGCCGTAATTTTTTTATTTTTTCATCTATCTTTGTTTTTCACGTGGCCAGTCGATGCGGAATCGTTTGTAGGTACCGAATAAACTTATTAAAACATTTATTAGATGACGATTTTGCTTAAAATAGCGAAAAACTATCTACCGTCTCGCTGGCCGGGAGTGGGGGTAACGCATGGAATATGCGATGTGAAGATAGCCGGAAATATAATTAAGAGGTCAAAACTGCAAGCTAATGTTTTTAAAAAAAAAAAACTAATAACTTGGGGTGTGACAGCATTGGAACTCTTAGCTAATCTAACCTAACTTAACCTAACAAATGTTTTTATTAGTTTATTCGGGACTAACAAACGATTCCACATCGATTGGCCACGATAAAAACAAAGATAGATGAAAAAATAAAAAAATTACGGCCAACTTCCCGTGGTTATATGATCGCTGCGTACAATGCACCGAATACGTTTTTTGCTTATTTTATTGAAATAACGATCCAACAAATATACTAATTGGATTATTTGTGACCTACAAACGATTCCGCATCGATTGGCCACGTGAAAAACAAAGATAGATGAAAAAATAAAAAAATTACGGCCAACTTCACGTACTTTTTTATTTTTGATTTTTTTAATAAACCGTTAACCAACAAATGTTTTAATTAATCCAACAAATACCTACAAACGACCTACAAACGATCTGCAAAATAAAAAGTTAAAAAAGTCAAATTGTGCCGGCCAAGTTCACGGAGGTGGTCTTAAACCGCTTTAGTTAATACTGATCTAAAGGAATTGACCAATCCTGAATTGACCAAGTGTGTTCGAAAATGAACCGAGGCAACGATGTTCGCGCACTCTCGGCTGATCTGAGAACGGAGTTGTCATAGGTGTGTTCGCAAACCAATCATAATGTTCACGTTTGCCATCGAGCTAAGTGAAAATCAAATTTTACCTATTATTTAAAGATACATTAATTAAATAAAAAACTAATTGTGGAGCAATTGGGAGCAAATCGGGAGCAATTAATTCATCAAGAAACTCATATGAAAATCTGCTCGGTTATTTGGAATTTCAATAAAAATAAAAATTTTCTGTTTTAATGAATATTTATTAATCACTGCATAGTAGCGGTGGAGCAATTACGGAAACATATGGAGCATTTAAGGAGCAATTTTTTAAGCATTATAAACATACAAATTTTTATTTTCCCGCGCTAACTTCCCGACGGTAACTTAAAAACCTGTGGCCGCTTGTGTGACGTCCTGATCGTCGCCACTGTCGTTTTCACGGCAGATTCGACTGCGTGAATCTGCCGAGGTGGGTTCGTTAGCCACCAAAGCTCTGATGAGCGCTCCAACGGTGTTCAATCCTCTGTAGATATGTTGATTTCTGGTACAATGATGTTATGGGATTTCAACTGAATAAAGGCTTTAGAAATAAAAATGCAGGTGCTTTTGGAGAGCACTATAACTAACTTTATTTACTTTAATTATAACGTGATTTAGTCTAAATCAATCTATCTTAACTGAATCTAGCTAATTGACTCTACGATATAGAACTCGAAGTATACCCTTCAAGACCAGAAATCGAACTGCCCTTCTGGATCCCAAGGGATACAGTCCTTCATACTTCTTATGCATGCATCCGCACTCATACACATTCATGTGTATGTACACCCTTTGTGGAGGCCCAGCGTGTGGCGCCTTGCTGTCCGGGCCCAAGATCGAGGGCCTTGTCTTACGCACAAAGGACTCATGCACACCCTATCCTTAGTTTATTTGGGGAAGCACATGGACAGCGTCATCCCTTAACCGAACATTCCGCTAGCCCGTCGATCCTCTCAAGGGACCTGATTTACTGTCACGAGTGAAAGTTCTTGAGAAACTCACTCGGTTAGGATAGCAATAAACAAATGGCCCATGCCTGCATTCTTTGTAGCCCATATGTTTATGCACGTGTAGCGGCTAGAAAGCTTTCTCCGAATTGTTTAGAATATACCTTATTTATGCGTTAACGACAGACTGAGTATTTGAAAACATTGAATTCTGATTTGGAGACAGAAATCGTGATTCCTTTTTAATCCCTCATTTGAATTCGCCGCTCAATTCTAGTGAGATTATTTATCACTAGGCCGCGACATAACACTTGTAAAGGCTAAACGCCCGTCTGGTGCCATCTATGTAAAGAAGAAGAAGAAGAAGAAGACAACCAACAATAACCGCTAACTTCACTGATGAGAATTCGTGATATTTAACGAACGACGAGGTGTAAGTTTTTATTTATTCATAATTGTAAATTTATTTTGGTTTTGAAAAGTTTAATAATCTCATATTTTGTTTATTATTGCCGTAATAGTATACGCACCTTCGTGAACTTCATTGTATTTCGCCAAAATGTCTTAAACTTTTCTAATATACTCAAACCGAATATTTTATAGAATAGTTGTATTTGAAGTATATACGATTTTTAATCTTTGTGATATCAATTTTAGTTTTCTAGCCTGATCCTAAAGAGTCAGTTGCAACGAAATTAGTTAAAATTTAAATAAGGACTAAAAGGCCATATTGAGTAATCACATATTGGGGTTTGGCTCAGTTAACGTTTAATTGATGTCAATACAATTAACCATAAGGACAAACTTTTTATGTATTTTTATCCACTATTTTAAATATTTCAATTCAGTAGTTTAAACATCGTATGGGTAAAAAATTACTTTGTTTTGCATAGAGGTTGGATTCTGTAATAGAAACTATTGTCTTAAATAGTATATTGCTTATTTCTGCATGTATAACTATTATTTATTGATTGACTTTATTTGCTTAATTACTATACTTACAAATTATCAATATTAAAGTGATAGTGTACTTTTTTTTTCAGTGTTATAATGTCAAACGCTCACAGTCCAACACGATTCCATAGAGAGGCAGATAGTTTTTATGACCCAAATTTTACATTGGACATAAATAAATGTATGCATATTCCAAAAAGTATACGTGTCAATGGTGACTTTACTGATGAAGATATTCCTGGTAGAAATGGTTCTAGTTGGAATCAAGTGCAATCCAGTGAAAAGTTTGATATGCACGTTCCAGACAGAATTCTCGTTGTAGGTAAGTTTCATCATTTGCATTGCCTATTATATTTTATGATAGTTTATACATATTTTCTTCAGTTGAAAATATTAAAAATAGAATAGACTCACAGATATTCATGTTAATTTAATATTAAAGATCTGTTATAATTAAAATAATTATACAGGATATTTCACTGAAAGCATACCTTGACTATGTACACCTTGATTATTTCTGTATATGCGAGAGAAAAGTTGTACGGAGTTGAGGTTTGTTATTGCTGTTTTTTTTACATCTTCCCCATTTTAAGATTGACATGTAACTTTGCTTTTTTAAATAGGATATTGTTTTTTAGTATAAGAAATTGTAGTCTATATTTTCTGAAATGTTCTGAGTGCTCGCAAACCAAATACATCCAGCTAATACCAACATACTCAGGGTTAAAGTTTTTAAGTGGAATTTGGTTATTGACACTTAAGCCTACAAGAGATGGAGGTTCTCGTGACAGTCAAATATTTTCACTCATCTCCATTAATAACAAGAAAAATTAAGGTGTGCACTTTTAGTGAAATACTCTGTATATGTTTACTTTTTCTCATATTTATAAATATTTGCAGACTGTCACCAATGATTATTCTGATGTTTTAAGATTATTAAATTAAATGTAATTAAATTTGAATTTGAAAATATAATTAACTGTTGTGTGCTTAAATTTCATTTTCATGGTATTTCTATAATAGGGTCAAATACAATATTACTAAAAAATATTTTTAATAATTTTATATATCTTTTACAATGTACAATTATCTAAGCTTTTATATTGTTTTCTACAATTTTTGTATTAACACAAGTTAAAAATTGTTGATGTATTATATTAGAGTCCTTTGAATGCACATGCTGACTATATAGAACATATAGAGAGTTATTCAGCAATGAAGTTAGCCTATTAACCAGCTACCTGTGTTGCCCTCTTTTAAAAGTGTGTATCTAAATTGTGTTGCAAAAAGGAAGGGATGACGAGTATATTCATAGAACACAAAGTATGTGCAGCTGCTAAATTAACACTTTCAGTGCTATTGTCGCATGTATGTGTTCAGTAAGTATTTAAATTTTAAGAGCTCCACACTCAAAGGGTTAATGAATTAAGGGGATACTCTACTTTGGACGCATGAAAAAAACGCTATTTCTATTAATTTTTTTTTTTTGAGAATACTTCATATTTAATGATATATAACTTGTTTAGTTTAATAAAAATACTCATAAATTACAACAAAAAATTTTATTTTCTTTATTTTAAACACTTTTTAATTACAAAAACGGCAGTTAAACAGGAGTCCTCAAAAAGTAGATAGGTCCGCGCTGTTGAAAAAATCTGAACAACGGTCCATCTGAAACGAAAAAGTAAAATGGTTTTAGGTTTATTATGGCAATGGCTATATCCCGTAGCAGAAGTATTAATTTTTATGCAAAAATAACAAAATGGCGGTCAAAAAAAGAAAAATGCGAAAAATACATGTTTTTTGCGTGATTTTTCGCACAGAAATATTTTAAAAATATAAATTTTGCGATAATTCTGCTACAGGATATAGCGATAAGTATACAGAATACGCAGTTAAAATTTCATAAGGATCGGTTCATAAGTTTCTGAGATTTTTTCAACAAGCGTTTCAGAAACGTTGTTTCGAGAAAAACGCATTTAAAGTTTTTATTTATAAAAAATCGTGAAAATATTTGACTCACACTTAATCAGCGATGCCTGCACGATATAGTATTCCTTCTTCCTCTTCTAATAACTCCATTTCTTGAGTTTTTGCCTTTTTCCGCTTTATTCTCATCTCCTTTGAAGTCTGCAACGAATGCTTATTTGCCAAGTTGATGCGTTGGATATTCCGTGCATTGGCAAAGCTATCTGCGTATTTGCCAATTTTGATGCCCATCACACTCATTATTTTTAATACAGGTTGGTAGCCTTCGTTGAAAATGCACGCTGCAATATAACTAGCAATTTCTACAATACATTTTCCGTTGAATGTGTATTTTGGTGTAATACTCCATACGCAGTTGTAACTCATTGTTGTTTTGCGTATTGCCGCCGAGACATCTTTGGAACAATTCGTCTCTCGTCAAGTCCTCGTAGATGGGTTTCAAAACCTCTTGAACATCTTCAGAAAAAGCAGGAGGATGTTTAAAGTTGTGCAAAGTTTTGGTAGCTTCAGCTTTGCGATATTTACAATAACAAAAGTATATAACCGCATGCCGCGCCGTATACCTGCTCTGGTACACGCACCGACTGGAATGAACGAGCGCGCTCAGGTAGTAGCATTCAACGTACGGAAAAGTATAGTTAGAATGCTCCGATTATCATAATATTTTGTCATAGTATTTTTGAATATATTTACTTTCGAAAAATGCAAAAAAAAAAAAATTCAAAATTTTGTAAGTGCCAAAGTAGAGTAACCCCTTAAGTTGTAATGGAATGACTGTTTTATTTTTTTTTTAAATCAGTAATTTTATTACTCACATTTATTTGTTTATTAATTTTAAACATTTTGTAACCTATTTATTTTACACATGATGTGGTTCTCCAGCTCGTGTGAGATAGGCGGGTCTGAGCCAATGTCGGTTGTTAATAATTTTAATCAGGATGATGGGCAGAGCAAAAGAAATAAAGATGAGGTTTTGTTTAAAAAAATAATGAAACAAAAGAGTATATTGCCCTAAATGGTATACAGATACATAGTGTTAATAAAGGTGCAGCCTAACAGGTGCTGAATGTTAGTATTAAAGCTGTCTTAATGCTGCACAAATGAAAATATAAATACGCTAACGGAATGATAGCGAGATACAGAAATCTATTAGATACTACTAGTTGCGTGATGAGATAAACATTATTCATTTAGTAATTCACGATAGCGTTAAGACCGTTTCAATAAACTAGGGATACTGACAAGGAAGACTATCGAAGTGTCACCCCCCGATTTCAATGAATCGTTGATATGTTGTAGAGGACAAAAAAATAAGAGACACGTGTTTTTTTTATGTGCCGATATTCACTTTAAAGGGGTGAAATCAACCCCCAAAGTTGGGCATGTCGAGGGGTGGTAATGCAGTTTCACCTAGAAGGAATCGTCCGATTTCAATGAAACAAAAACTAAAATGTTTCTCATCGCGAGTAATGTAAAGTGCAACTAGACATTAAAAAAAAATTATCTCTTGAGGGGGTGAACCACCCCTTGATTATTACTTTTTTCACCCTATTTAAAAAACTTACAAATGGAATTCAATGAAATACGTACCATTTGAAAGAGGAAGGAAAATTAAAGTTTACATGTTTTTGCTTTTTTGCGGGATGTCACGTTTAAGGGGGTAAACCACCCCCTGCGTACCGATGCGTGCATTCCCATATAGGACCCCTTCTTGCGCAATTTATAAGTGTAAATGCATTTAAAATATTCTCGTTAGTGACAATCGATAAACAATAAGTGAATATTAACGTATTACCCCTAATTAAGGGGGTAAACTACCCCCTCCGTACCTACCCCCTGCATACCGATGCACGGACTTCCATATGAGACCGCTTCTCGCGCAGTTTAAAAGTGTAAATTAATTCAAAATATTCTTGTTACTGACAATGAATAAACAATAAGTAAAAATTAACGCTTCATTCGTAATTAAGCGGGTAAGTTCATTTAGAGTTTGAATATCAATTAATGTAATAGTCCTCCCACTCTGCACGCTTCCGCCTAGAGGTAAGTACGGTAGCTAGTTCACCATAGTACCAGTTTCTATTATTTTATATTTAAAATATATTTACACTCACTAATGATGGGCGGAATGGTAAATAGTCTTTTATTTACCAATGTAAAGCGATATTTTTATCTGTATCCCGCGTCCATAATACGAGAGCCGTTCTGCGAGCGGGAAACGATAGCAACGCCGAGCTACGCGGTGCGGAGAGGAAACGCGTGACGAGGCAGCAGAAGGGCCAGAGGCAGGAGAACTTCGTTAATTTTCACTTATTGTTTATCCACTGTCAGTAACAAGAATATTTTGAATTAATTTACACTTTTAAACTGCGCGAGAAGCGATCTCATATGGAAGTCCGTGCATCGGTATGCAGGGGGTAGGTACGGAGGGGGTAGTTTACCCCCTTAATTAGGGGTAATACGTTAATATTCACTTATTGTTTATCGATTGTCACTAACGAGAATATTTTAAATGCATTTACACTTTTAAATTGCGCAAGAAGGGGTCCTATTTGAGAATGCACGCATCGGTACGCAGGGGGTGGTTTACCCCCTTAAACGTGACATCCCGCAAAAAAGCAAAAACATGTAAACTTTAATTTTCCTTCCTCTTTCAAATGGTACGTATTTCATTGAATTCCATTTGTAAGTTTTTTAAATAGGGTGAAAAAAGTAATAATCAAGGGGTGGTTCACCCCCTCAAGAGATAATTTTTTTTTAATGTCTAGTTGCACTTTACATTACTCGCGATGAGAAACATTTTAGTTTTTGTTTCATTGAAATCGGACGATTCCTTCTAGGTGAAACTGCATTACCACCCCTCGACATGCCCAACTTTGGGGGTTGATTTCACCCCTTTAAAGTGAATATCGGCACATAAAAAAAACACGTGTCTCTTATTTTTTTGTCCTCTACAACATATCAACGATTCATTGAAATCGGGGGGTGACACTTCGATAGTCTTCCTTGTGAGTCGTGCCAATAAACATCTGCTATAGTATAGAACGTGGTCAAAAGGGTTGATTCAGATTGCATAAAAGTTGCACCGGTGAACAATATCGGGTATTCCTGAATTTGGTTACTGGGTTAACTTGTTGGCTAGGTTAATGGTCGTGCCAACCAGCAACTTCCAATAGCTTTGGATGTGGTCAAAGGATTGACGAGAAGAATAGAAAAATTGTACGATAGATTGTATAATCGATGGTTAATGATAATACTAATAAAATGAACGGCATATGTCGACGGAAGCGATACAAATGACGATAATAAAACACTGTAGCGTCCCAGTCTAAATGCACTGAAAAGAAGTTGAGAGGTGTCGGTTTGCCATCTTGCTCCACGCGGTTTGCGCGTTTTGCGAAAAGTAGTATCTTTACAGAGTAATAGCAAAGGGGTTTGTTTACCTCCTTTGCCCGAGACGGTTCGCTCGTTTATACTTGCTGTAGACTAGCCAAACGCTAATGTCAGAATGATTTGAGTCTAATTTTGGTGCTCTTTATATACCTTGAGATTGTGGGCGAGGTGGCCTGAGGAGTGCGGTGTTCACTCGCGTCACGATGCCTATTTAATATTATTGCTTCTATGTATAAGGTTATTCAGGTAAGCCAAGTTCTATATTGGCGATCTGTATTATTAACGATGAATACGTTACAATATATAGTTTGCATATGAAAGAAAAGAACAAGAAAATTCAAAGTCTTAGAAAAATGATAAGTTAGGAATTTTATATAATTATAAATTGGATTGATATTGAGCAAAGCAAGGTATGTATCCGAGGTAGTTGTGGTGATGATTACTACAAAAAAAAAAAAAACCATTTGGAAAGGAAAAAGCAACTACTTCGATCACACTGTATACAGTTTTTTATCGTAACTTTTTATATATTTTTATTTGTTCATTTTGTTTCGTCTTTATCTCTAAATATTTTAAAATTCTTAACATTTACGAATATATTTTAGTTTTAACTGAAATTTTAATTAAAATAGCAAATGGTAACTACTTTTTACACATGACGAGTATACTCGCTATAATGCAAAAAATTGCCATTTCTTCATGACGAGTTTATTCGTCATACACAACTAACTGGTTAATTTGATTCTATTTAGAACCATCAATTCAATTGATGTGTTTGTGCTGAATAATCCTGTATATAATTATGGTAGAACGTCGATTATTCGATATTCGGATAATTGAAAACGTGTAGTAAAGCAATGGAAAATTATTCATTACCTTTGGCAAAACCATTAGTAATTTTTTTACAGGATAAGCCTGTGCGATGTTACCACAAAAGAAAGCGCGAAAGGAACAAGCTAGCTGTTCGGATAACCGACGTTTGAATAATCGGAGTACTACTGTATGTACATACATTAGGGTGGTTGAAATTGGCTATTTTTATTTCGAAAGCAACGATCCCCCCAAATCGTTTCCAAATCCAAAAAAAGTAGACACGTATTTTTTTTTTTTTCGAAATTTTTATTTTTATTGGTGCCTGTCGAGACCTGAAATTTACGTAGGAAAATGCATGGGAAAAGGACATTTTTTGTATTTTTCGAATAATTGTTCGGGGTTTGGGAAAACGTAAGATTAAAGTTATAGGACTTGTAGAGGACTTTTCAAGGAAGAATTTGACCTATTGTACATATAGATTTGACGCCCCCAACCCACCCCCACAGTGCCCTGAAACTACCCTTAAATGTATATTTTCTTTTGTACTTCAAAGAGTTGGAAACTGGTGGGGGGGGGGGGGGGGTAAAAACTGTTAGTACCTTACTTTGAGTAAATTACATTCTCTTTTCAGGGGTGGGATTTGGAATCGTTTGTAACACTCTTTATTTCGTTTGTATGTACACTGACAAACAGCGGTATAAATGACGCCCCGAGGCTCCCAGGAAGAAGTTAGGGGAAGAGTGACGAAGCAAGAGTGGGGTGGTCAGCACCCAAGAGGCAAGCCAGGCCGGAGCGTAGAGAGGGTAGCCTTTTCCACAGGCTCGTGACACCATTTCTGTCACAAGTCGGAGGAGTCTCGTACATAGATATAGGAATATTGGGATCGAGTAAACCGCTGGGGGGTGGAAGCCGTTTAGAGGGGGTATCGAGGTAAATCGTATCTATTTTTGATTAGTTACTATTTAGAGTAAAAATTGATACGTAAGGTCCGTCGTTTCTTTATGCGCATAAGCAAAACCAATCATATTAAGGCGCAGTCAGCCTGAATTTGTTTAGTCATGCGGCGAACTCACCCCCCACTCCCCCTCTAATTTTGGCTTCACTCCTCTCACCCAAAATCCCAATTTATGCTTCGTCCCTATATTCCTGCCTATGGTCTCGTATACGAACGTCTCTCTCACATCTGGCGACGGTTCCCTATAAGACCCTCTTATTCGTTGTTAGTGGTGGCTCAGCACGTATCTGTAGGTCGTTCTTTCGCACATTATTTTTTATAACAACACCATAAGAAATGCACTCAAGTGCATTTATGAACGAAAGTATTCACGCAATCCACACCCATACGAATGGGGTCCAGAGGCGAAGTACCTGTGGGGGGCTAGGGGGGCGGAGTCCCCGATAGAAAGAAAAAAATCGTTGAAAGTTTTATTTACCTAAAACTTTCAAAACTTAAAAAATGGATAGATAATTAAGTAGAAAAAAAAACAGTGTAATAAAGAAATAGCAGATGGGGGATGCGCGCGAGAGCCATGTGCGAGTAGAAAGCACTAGTGCGAAAAGTAAGATCGGGCTAATTTGTGCATGCGTAGCATTTTTATTGTGTTCCTGGCTATAGATTGAGTCCCTTAAATCAGAGTCAAGACAATCCCAGGATATGGGACGCTATGTATAGGTCGGAGTTGGAGCCGCCATGACATTGCGTGCGGACTTTAAAACTATTATGTGTTTTTAAATGCTTGTAAATGCTATATCAAGAGACTCGGTCGAGTCTCGTGCCAAGTACAGGCAACCTGCCCTACAGGGAACGGCCCACCGAGACTCTTTACTCGAAGCATCTCTTGTACCTGTGTTTAGACTCAAATATCTTATGAACGGCTATATGTGAGAAAAAGTTATTGATACATTCACTATAGGAATCAAGGGTACTGAGTCGATTGCCACCAAGTTCAATACGATTAGTGTACGAGATTAGGGCGTATTCACAGGGCGAGCGAGATAATTTTATTTCAGGTCCGTCGTCGTCTTCGCACGTCCAAGTACTTTTTTACACGACAGATGGTGCTGACTGCTTTGCCTTCTTCGCCTATTTGTACTCTGGATGGTGTTGGTAATTTACGAGTCACAACACAATCAAATACACTTTGTACGTGAAGCTACCGTTCATACCGAATTTCCAGTTAGTATAAGGCTGTTCTCACAATAATATAGAATTATTAAGCTTTAATAGCATTCATGTGGAATGCGTGTGTATGGGTGTACATTAGGGTGGTTCAAAAATGCATTGCAAAAATGTTTGTGATGATAGAAAACAACGATCCCCCCAAATCGTTTCCAAATCCAAAAAAAGTGAACACGTATTTTTTTTTTTCGAAATTTTGATTTTTAATGGTGCCTGTCGAGACCTCAAATTTACATAGGAAAATGCATGGGAAAAAGACATTTTTTGGTATTTTTCGAATAATTGTTCGGGGTTTGGGAAAACGTAAGATTAAAGTTATAGGACTTGTAGAGGACTTTTCAAGGAAGAATTTGACCTATTGTACATATAGATTCGACGCCCCCAACCCACCCCAACAGTGCCCTGAAAACTACCCTTAAATGAAAAAATATACATTCTTCAGAAAATTGACCCTTCTAATCATTTCATGCTCTTTTTTCTCATAGAAATCATTACTATAAGTCTAGTGGAATGTTTATAAACATTTGTCAGCTAATTTCCATTTGTTTAAACAAATTATATTTGCTTAAATAATTCGTTTTTCTCGAAAATCCGTCTGAATTCTGTTTTCTGAGTTCGAAATGGCAGTTTATTATCTTAGAGTGACATTATTCATTAAAAAATGTCTTCCTATTGTTTAAACAATCAATTAATATTCATTGTCATTTTTTTCTAATTAAGGTAGGAAAGTCAACTTTTTTGTGAAATTAACTTATAAATTTCATGTTCGAGATATCTTACCTATATATCTAATAAACCCACATTTGTTTAACCCTTAAGAGTCACACTTTCCCAGAATTACGTAATAGTCACTCTGGGTCCAGCGGACCCAGGCTATTGAAACTGTTATAAATAATTAAATAAAGCCGTTGAAGTTTTTTAAAAAATTTTGGGGTATAATTTGAACTTATTTTTATATGAAAACATTATTTAGAAATGGCTATTACATTTCTAATAATGCAAAAAAAATTGTGCAAAAAAAAACGTCCGTAAAATGCCGTTTTTCACGAAAAGTTTGATAACTTCTGTAATTTTCAATTTAAAAAAAAAATAAAAATCGTTTTACAATCTTGAAACTGTACTCTTTCAAGGATATCCAATGAGTTTTGTGGATATTCCGAAAAGTATATTTATTTCGTAGGATGAAGGAGCGATTTCGAGGGAAAAAACGAAACGCTGACGCATATCAAAAAATATCTATTTGATTACAGAAATAGCAAAAAATATTTTAAAAACGCTTCAGAAGAATTGAAGATACTCAATACATGTTACAAAAATAAAAAAGAAACATCTATTCGATGCCGGAGGCACATTCTGTGCATAGATATGCCCTATGTTCGTCGCACATCGGTCGCTCGCAACTTGGCCATTGCATCCACGTTCTTCTGTCGGCTTTACGCCATCTAACTTCATTTCAAAAGTCAATTAACTTGGTTTCAAATTGAAAAAAAAATTCTGCTTTCACATTTGGCAATATTTCACTTACCTCTACACGTCGAAACTGAAAAAAGAAAAAAAAACTACTCCGAAAATTTTTTTCTGGACACTGGAGTCACACTGGGTCCGCTGGACCCAACACTTTCGGCACGTCCTACTCACGCCGTTGCCAGGCTTCTACAAACGAACCAATTCTAAATCTAACGGCCTGTCCTGAAAGTAGAAGACCCAAACTACTGTGAGATAGCGACACAAGTCCCCTTTTTTCGATTTTACTGGGAGGTATTCTAGATCAAAAAAAGGCCTGGGTCCCCTGGACCCACAGTGACTATTAAGGGTTAAACAAATTCTATTTGTTTAAATAATTTTTGTTGCAATTCACCTAAAATTCATTTTTTTTAGATCGGTCTCGCCAATTCTTTCAGAAATGGTTAATGAACAAATTACATTATGACTCTGTTACCAAAAAACAGAATTACTTCTCAGTATAATTTGATGAAATATGAAAACAAATAATATTTTATTAATTAAATAATGGAAATCATCCTAAAATATAAATGATGTTACTTGAGAATAACAGTTGGTCAGACCGATCCAAAAAAATGAATTTTAGGTGAATTGAAAAAAAATTGTTTAAACAAATGTGGGTTTATTAGATATATTGGTAAGATATCTCGAACATGAAATTTATAAGTTAATTTCACAAAAAAGTTGACTTTCCTACCTTAATTAGAAAAAAATGACAATGAATATTAATTGATTGTTTAAACAATAGGAAGACATTTTTTAATGAATAATGTCACTCTAAGATAATAAACTGCCATTTCGAACTCAGAAAACAGAATTCAGACGGATTTTCGAGAAAAACGAATTATTTAAGCAAATATAACTTGTTTAAATAAATGGAAATTAGCTGACAAATGTTTATAAAAATTCCACTAGACTTATAGTAATGATTTCTATGAGAAAAAAGAGCATGAAATGATTAGAAGGGTCAATTTTCTGAAGAATGTATATTTTTTCATTTAAGGGTAGTTTTCAGGGCACTGTTGGGGTGGGTTGGGGGCGTCAAATCTATATGTACAATAGGTCAAATTCTTCCTAGAAAAGTCCTCTACAAGTCCTATAACTTTAATCTTACGTTTTCCCAAACCCCGAACAATTATTCGAAAAATACCAAAAAATGTCTTTTTCCCATGCATTTTCCTATGTAAATTTGAGATCTCGACAGGCACCATTAAAAATCAAAATTTCGAAAAAAAAAATACGTGTCCACTTTTTTTGGATTTGGAAACGATTTGGGGGGATCGTTGCTTTCTAAATAAAAATGGCCAATTTGAACCACCCTAGTGTACACTGCATGACAGTAATGCCGTCCTTGGGTGGAGCTAGTAGGAAGCGGGAGTAGGGCGATCGGCAGTGGCGACTGGTGGCAAGCAAGCCAGGCCGCCGCGTGGAGAGGTTAGCCTATTCCCCGCGCTTGGGACGGCATGTCTCTCCAGAGTCCAGGCGTCCCGTATAAGAGTGTCTCAGACAATTTCAACAGAGTCCGCATAAGTCCCTCTCACTCGCAGTTAGTGGAGTCCCAGAGATAGCCTGCACTGTGTATAAGAGCGTCTCACATGCGTCTAGCGCTAGTCGCCCATAAGACCCTCTCACTCGCTGGCAGTGCTGGCCTAGCGCGTATAAGAGCGTCTCACTTGCGTCTAGCGCGAGTCGCCCATAAGAGCCTCTCACTCGAAACATTAGGTTCTCTTATTATAATCCGCAGGCCACTGTAACAGGCCACCATCCGTAACCAATGCTACGTAGGGCAAACTAGTAGAAACCTCCACATTAGATTATCTGAACATAAACGTAATATTAATAGGTCTACTGACCAACATACAGCACTAACATTACATAGAGTAGAGACTGGTCATAATTTTGATTACGACAATGCTACGATCTTAGGTACTGAATCTAGTTATAGTAAACGCAAAATCCTAGAAATGATAAATATAATCAGAGAACCTAATACTGTCAATTTTCATACAGACATTCAGCACTTAAGCCATATTTATCATAATTTGATTTTTAGACATATTTAACTTATTACTTAACTTATATTATACTCTAGGAGTTTAATCTAGATAATGATTGTCAAATTTCTAAGATAAACTATCGCTTCCTTTAAGTAATATAAACATTTCGGCTTTGTGACCTCTTGACGACTTCTCTCTTTGTTAAGGGGTTAGGCCACTCTAGGATTTTCAAAAAATCGATTTTTTTTTGTTTTGTTAAAACTAAGGTAAGTTTCTATAGAATTATATTACAAAAGATTATGTGCGTGAAAAATCCCTAAGTACTCGATTTTCGTATTCTAGGTATTGAAACACTATTCATGTTCTGACTTTCTACAAACTTTAAGGGGTTAGGCCACTCTAGGATTTTCAAAAAATCGATTTTTTTTTTTTTTAAAAAGGTACCTTAGTATCTATAGAATTATATTACAAAAGATTATGTGCGTGAAAAATCCCTAAGTACTCCATTTTTGTATTCTAGGTACTGAAACACTATTCATGTTCTGACTTTCTACAAACTTTAAACACGTTTATCTCAAAACTACATTTTTTAAGTTGGCCGGAAACATAACTCCGACAATTTTCAACCGATTCACTTGAAATTTTGAATATATCTTGAAAAATACATTGTCTATGGAAGTACGTAGGATTTTTTTTATACAGTGCATAGTTTATTTGTTATTAACAATTATCTGATAATTTTTTAGGCCAATTTTTCACTTTCCACTTTGGAAGTTCGCCATTTTGGCAAAAATCAATGTATCGAAAAAATCCTACGTACTTCTATAGCTATTCTATTAAATAATCGAAAAAACTTTGGTTTTTCATCATAACTTAAAAATTGCAGGACCTGTTTGTCCGGCCGTTTACCCTCCAGAAATAAAGGCGTCATCGGAGAAATGTTGCACAGTCGCCATTTTAACATATATCGCTTTGAAAAAATTATTTTTTATAGTTTATTACTTGTATAATAAAGGTCTTATTTTGTAATTCCAATTTATTTCGTGGTTCCGCTGTAAAAAATTCACAAAATAAGCCTATTTTATTCGCCTCTAGAGTGGCCTAACCCCTTAAGATTTCAGTACAGACAGGTTCGTGTGGATGATCGGATTAATCCGTCACCATGACTATAAATCTTAATCCTGTATATAAATCAAATTTAAATAGCATTATATCACAATTACAAAAAGGTATGCACACATAATATTAGTTTTTCTTCAAAATTACAGATCAATTTATACTCATCTTTTATTTGTGATTAATTAATTTATCTCTGCAACTGCTTCCCTTTTTAAACTTACTGATTGACCTCCAGGTCAATCAAACCGTTATTAATAGCAGCTTCTCTGAAATAATGAAATAATTAAAATTACATATTTATTAAACATTACTTGGCTTCCATCATATTAGTTTAACACAAATCTATTGAATCAGATTACTTAACTTTCTTAATAATTCCCTGAATGACTTGACTTACAGCATACCGTCAACTCTTGAAATGGTCTTTCCGGGCTTTCCACCTGAAACTTAAAATATAAAATTGATACCTGGCATTCTCACCCATATTTTTAACTACATGACAAACACTAATTATATTTTAACAATGATGATGAGGTCGTCAATTGGATTTTTGAAAATTTATAATTATTACATTAAATAAGGTAAGAAATCTGGATTCCCTTCAGAACTGGATTCTTCTTCTCTATTATTTTTTATTAAAACTCTGTACCTTATTTTACTCAATACAGTTACTGAACCTGAGGACGGTCACTAAAGTGACCGAAACGTCGTTCTCTTAAGATCAAAGTTTTATTTTATTTACCTGGCTGATTGGTCGAAAACCATATATTGGATTACTATTAAAAAAGAAAAAAAAAAAAAAAAAAATAGGCTACCCTCTCCACGCGGCGGCCTGGCTTGCTTGCCACCAGTCGCCACTGCCGATCGCCCTACTCCCGCTTCCTACTAGCTCCACCCAAGGACGGCATTACTGTCCTGCAGTGTACATATGTCTGTGCTTCGACATAGCTCCTCGTGTTTTAGGTAACAGTTTTTAGGGATATAGGATGTCCAGGTATTCCTCTCCGTAGTTTCCTGTATCTAGGTGCCGGACGTGGAAGTCCAGCGTATCCAGATGTTCCTCTCCGTAGTTTCCTGTATCTATGTATAGGACGTGGAAGTTCAGGCTGTCTAGAAAAGTGTGCAACGAGCGACGCTTTGGCGTTCGCACAAACCATACTATCCTCTTTATTGTTTGCACGGTTTGAGGTACGTAAATAATCTAGCACACTCAGCTGGACACCATTAACGACGCTTATATGCATTCAAGATTACATTTTGTTTAAAATATTGTATATATCTTTATGCATTTCTAAAAAAAATGAACATAAATAATTATATGCCATTTAACATTTTCGACAATGCAATATATTTTTCTGATTAGCGACATCACAACGCATTTACAATTTATATCTGTTGCGACGTTATTCCCCAAAACAAAATCTCCTCAAATTCTAGGGAACCGTACACAAAACGCCGTATGATCCTCTCTCTATAAATTCCGATATTCAAAAGACCCGATACGCGATAGACTAGATAGTGTTGGGCGCCTGGTGATCTCCGGGGAGAAACACCGCGAGTGCAGGGCACTCGAAATCGTAGAAATCTTTAGGAAGACGCGGGAAAACTCGGAATAACGAAAGGGAAAAGGAAACCGGGAAGGCGACACCGCCAAGGGAAGAGGAGTGAAGCGATAGGAACGGCGACTCCGCCAAGATAGAAAAGGGGACTAAGAATAAACGGCGACTCTGCTAAGAAGGAAAGAGAAAGAGAGATAAACGGCGACACCGCCAAAATAGAAAAGAGAAAAAGCGATAAACGGCGACTCCGCCAAGGTAGAAACGAGGAAGATCGAGAAACGGCGACTCCGCCAAGATAGAAGAGGGAAGCGCGAAGAAAAGTAGAAACAGAAGTGTGAGAGAGAGAGAATCAAGCGGTCGACGAGAACTCCAAAAGTATACTCGGTTCAGAGGCTAGCTCACCTGGGAGAGCGTCGTGGCGTTCAAGAGGCTAGAGGGGAGAAGGAATAGGCATGCGATAAAAGAATAGGTAAAAGAAAGATATCAGAAAAATAAGGAGGTTTAACGCACCGAAGCTATATTAAAGAAAAGCAAGAAAGCGGCAGGCAAGCCATACAACAAATTACAGCGTGTGAAAAGCGGAAAAGATAAAGTAAATCGTTTTTGTAAGAATCACTAAGGTGCGAAAGCAAAATCAGATAACAACATCCTTAAAATACTAGTATGTACAAAGCGATAGGTTCTTGAAGGCTTCTATATAAACTAAAATTCTTAAAATAAAACGCGGAACTAGTGAGGGACTACGACCCTGTGGCGATACGACACGGCAGCGGGACGGATCCGCGCCGACGCACAAGATACGTTAGACAATATTTCAGTAAATCGGCGACTACAAAATATACGCGAGAACAAAGGCTTAAATTCGGATCGGTCCGAAAACGCGGAACAAGTTCACTCGCGAAATTTCCCGACAATTGGAAAGAGTCAGAACACGTACGATATAAATATGGCGATTAACACAGGTATAAAATGCACGCAAATAAATTAACAGAGAGAGTACAAGTAATATACAATAGTCACAAGAAATGGCAAGCTCTGAGAAAATTAGCACAAGAATATTAGAATCGGCAAAAATAACTTAAAATTAGGTACCCTGTCACGTGCCGTGCCTTTGGATGTTTGAATCTCGCATACACATAGATACGATACGATGCAACAGAGAAGTCACGCCGACTGCAGCAAATTGGGAGGAAGCTAGCTTCCGGTCTTATCGCACCAAGAACGTGCCTAAACGTGTGAACCGAAAATTCCAGGATTTACGCGAGCGGGTAAAAACCGCTGAATTAGTAAGATTTGCCCCTACCTGTCCACCTACTTTCAGCAGAAAGTAGGATGGATCAGGGAAGGCAAATCAGTCTCCAGATACACACCAGAGCGCATAGTTCGGGCTGGAATAGCTCCTCACAAATTGCATCGCGCGGCGGCTATCATTCTCACGGGAGTTCCGCGTACTATTTATCTATCGCCGTTGTAAGTCGATAAGTCGTATCGAGCCCTACGAGTTGCACGCGTAGCGTTTCAGTCAATGTGAGTTTAGATATTAGTATTCTGATTTTTGCCACGAACAATACTGTCGTGTAGTTTAAGTGATTACCAAAGTGCAAGATCTCGAGTGTCGATAAGAAGAATAGCGAACATCCAGGGAGCGTGGGCGTC
This sequence comes from Cephus spinipes, assembly GCA_963971525.1. Taxonomy (NCBI): domain Eukaryota; kingdom Metazoa; phylum Arthropoda; class Insecta; order Hymenoptera; family Cephidae; genus Cephus; species Cephus spinipes. Next base: position 17,445,054 of record OZ020572.1, on the reverse strand, counting down.
TAACGTTGCACACCGCATGAACGTATGAGAGTGAGTACGTAAGAGTGAGTGTGGGCACGGCATTACGAGGCCATTGTAAAACTAGCTGTAAGACCATCTGGCATTTTCTTCGTATCTCTATCTAATAACTAGCACCTAAGCAAATTTGGGGTTGTAACAATACATTTGAATCATCTCATTGGGATTATTGCATCTTTGATTTAAATTGACCATACACCAATTCCTCGACCTAACGGCAATCCAAACGACCGGGCCTGTATAGGACAGCAGTCAAGAACTTACCCAAAACAAAAATAAATATAAACTTCCACGCGTAGCATGGGAGATTAACTTTGCTAGACGTGTAATAACGCCCTGCACGTCACAAGTTAATTGGTGTCAGAAGTGGGATTTTTCTTGACTACCTCTGAGGATTGAAAACGGAATTGGTGGATGTTCGAGATTGTAGCTATCTTTTAAAATTAACGGGGATTTAGAATCTAAATAGGTAACCTCCTTTCTTCTTTTAAACCTCGCCGCAAGGAATTTTGATCATTATGGCGACCGACCCAGACATATCTACGCGATTGCTTAATAATGTGACTGAGATGATGAGCAGCATGACGCTACAGAAACGGTTGGGGCTAGTTCCCAAATATGACGGGAAAAATATGGCTCTCAGGCATTATTTACAAGACATACAGAATGGTGCATCGTTGCTACCACCAGGCACGGAGAGCGAATACGTTAAAGCTGCTATAGGGAACCTACAGGGTGATATCAGGAATATCGTTTACGGCGAACAGATAAACACCGTCGCAGATTATATCAAATATCTAAAGAGCCGTCTTGCCACGGGCAAAACGTATGACTATTACACGGATGCTCTCTCGCGGATAAGGATGAAACAGGGCCAGCTGGTCGGTGAATTTTACGATAAGATACGGATCCTCCTTAGCGGAGGACGGTCTGCATATCGGGCGCAATATAACGTTGACCCACTGGAAGGAGAAAAGGATCCGTTAAGACAGTTAGCTCTGACCGCGTTTATAGACGGATTACCGACAAAAATGAGTGATGCCGTAGACGCGAAGGAACCGGCGACGTTGGAGGAGGCCTTTCACATAGCCCAAAGATTTGCCGATAGGGACGAACATCGAAAACGCCGCGAAATCAGTCCAAGTCGTGTCCTGTACACGAGGAAAGGCGATAACCTTACTCGCCCCACGTATTACGATCGTCCCTCACACGCGGAAAAGAGTTCGCGTTCTCCTTATCATACCAGCGATTCTCGGCCGACATACCGAGACGATGGTGAATATCGCTACGCGCGTGAATCACGGTCACACTATCGCGACGATGACCGACCATACGATCGGCGAAGGTACGATGCGAATCGTTATTACGGCTCGCGCACCCGATCGCCTGTGTATCGGAGTTCTCGGCGGGAATACACGGTTCGGCAGGAATCGCCTGATCCCGATTTTCCACCAAGACCGACTGGAATTTTGAAGCACCGTCCGAGAAGTGGGGACTATACCCGAGAGAGTGGACGTCACGGTCGACCCAGCAGTGAATGTTGCCATTGTTCTAAAGTACGAGTTGATCGTTCGTCTAGTCCGGGTGATCGCCAGTCTTTAAACTACCAGGAGGTTCGTCGCCCAAGTCCGACGGCGAGCCAGTCACAAGAATCGCGTCAGGCGAGTCGCCTGGACGAGAAACAAAACACGGTGAAATTCCTGGAAAAGTCTGCACCGTCCTCTGAACGAGCGCCTCAGTAGAAACACCGGTAGTGGAAATGTCAGCCCCGGAACTCCGTAACCGAGTAGGACGATTTTTCTTGGACACGGGCTCGGACGCCAGCCTTATTAAGCTAAGGGCATTAGATGAAGATCAGATAATAAATACAGATGAGATAATCAAAGTCTCAGGAATCGCGGAAAAGGAAATACTAACACTTGGTACCGTATTAATTCACTTCACAGACAAGCCGACAAAGTTCAATGTCATGTACGATTTACCATTGGCAGCCGATGCTATAATTGGGAAACCATACTTTCGCGAGGAAAAGGCGGAGATTTCGTTCAACCACAATACCATGGTTACTCAAAGTGACCCCATCCGACCAAAACCGTTCGTTGATACCAACCCTCATATAATCAATCGCATATTAACGGCAAAATCCAACCGAGTCTTTCGAATACGAGCGCGCACCCGACAGCAAGTAACGTTAGAAGTGGTAAATAGGGATTTAAAAGAAGGCTACCTGGCTCGTGTGGCGGCACCGGAAGGGCTGTTCCTGGGCGAAGCCCTAGTCACTCAGACCAATGGCCACTGCCACGTGATAGCAATTAATACCTCGAACGAGGATATAGAAATCCAGCCAGGAGCACAGGAATTAGTGCCATTTACCTACTATAGTCCCGACGAGAAATCTGAGCTCGAGGATACCGAGTCAACGGACGTGGACGCTGTTTCCCCGGCAGATCGCGTAGACGCCATTTTAGCTGCATTGCGATTAGATCATCTCAACGAAGAGGAACAGAGACACGTTCGCGAACTTATCGAGGAATACCCGGGTCGATTCAAGCTCCAAGGCGATAAGTTACAGTGCACGGATCGCGTATATCATAAAATTCCAACTGTCGACGACTTGCCGATAAACACCAGACAGTACAGATTCCCAGTAATTCATAGGGATGAGGTCGAACAACAAGTACTGACGAAACTACGCGATGGGATAATTATTCCTTCGCAATCGCCGTATAATTCGCCAGTGTGGATAGTGCCTAAGAAACCTGATTCGCAGGGCCGTCCGCGCATGCGAATGGTGATAGACTTTCGCAAACTTAATGAAAAAACGGTATCTGACGCTTATCCACTGCCCAATATACTAGAGATATTGGACCAATTGAGCCAGGCGCAGTATTTTTCAACTTTCGATCTAGCTAGTGGATTTCAACAAATCCCCATGGACCACGGGGATCGAGCAAAAACCGCTTTCTCTACTTTAAATGGGCATTACGAATATGCTAGGATGCCCGAGGGGTTGAAAAATGCACCTGCTACGTTTCAGCGATTAATGGATAACGTGCTGAGAGGACTGCAAGGCACGGAATTATTTGTTTACCTAGATGACATCGTGGTTTTCGCAAAATCCTTGTCAGAACATAAGATCAAGGTACGACGCCTCATGAGACGCCTTGAAGAAGCTAATCTCACCTTGCAACCTGACAAATGTGAATTTCTTCGTCGAGAGGTTGCTTATCTCGGACACATAGTAGGCCGTGACGGGCTGAGAATGGATCCCAAGAAATTAAGAGCAGTAGAGAAATTTCCTACCCCGAAGACTCCGAAGAATGTGCGCCAGTTTCTGGGGTTAGCCGGTTACTACCGACGGTTCATACCGAATTTCTCAGCGCGTGCAAAGCCATTATTCGACCTACTAAAGAAGGGGTTAGCATTTTCTTGGGGACCTCCACAGAGGATCAGCTTCAGGGACCTTCGCAAAGCTTTATGCAAGGAACCGATATTGCAGTACCCGGACTTGGATAAGCAATTCATTTTAACAACGGACGCCTCGGACATCGCTATAGGTTCAGTACTATCACAAGAACATGACGGGCAAGATCTACCGATAGACTATCATTCGAGGGTACTAACAAAGGCTGAGAAGAACTATTCCGCTACGGATAAGGAATGCCTGGCGGTCATAGAGTCAATAGAGCATTTTAATACCTATCTGTATGGTAGAAGGTTTAAGCTTGTTAGCGATCATGAACCCTTGAAATGGATAGGAGCCATGGATGATCCTGGAAAACGGCTTACGCGGTGGAAATGGAAAATGAGAAGGTACGACTATGAGTTTGTCTATAAGGCCGGGAAATTGAACGTCAACGCGGACGCGCTTTCCCGAAACCCGGTAATTTCAGGAGAATCAAGCTCGGAGTGTTCCGGAAGCGACAGCACGAAAAGGGTACTCCCGATAAACTCGAGTAATGTGCCAACATCAGCACGCGGGGGAAGTACTATAACGAGAGCAAGGGGTCGGGGAAGACCACCAGGGCCCTCTAAACGGGCAGGAGTTACTAGATTTTCGGCGACTCAAAACCTTGGTGGAATTGCTGCTAGGACTCGTTCTCGCACGCAATCTACCCCCGCGGTACCCACAATATCTGAAACCGATGAGTCAAGTACTGAGGCATCTGATCCGCCGATACAGAGAATGCATCGTAGTACGCTACCCGCACCACTCCTACCGCCGAGGCGCCCGCTAACTCCAGCGGAGTTGCTGCCTAAGATCGCTGAACCCGAGGCGTCAGCAGGGCTGAGCGGCCCACTGACCGCCAAGACACCCGACACCGTTGTTATTAATCTGAGTTCTGTTGACGAGGGCTCGGATGATAGTGTATTCGAGGAGCAGGTACAGTCCGGGGAATCCCCTATCAAACCGAAGGAACATACAGGGGAAAATCCACAGCCAACTGTCCCAGAGTTGGAGGCCACTAATTCACCTTCTATGAATGACACGGGCGAATTAGCTGCGCAACTTCAAGAGTCGTTCAGCAAATTTGATGAATCCCTACGTGTTCTGGAGGGGAAATTCCAAGATAAAGGGACGAGTCAGGTTCAAGATGACGAGGACGTTGAAATCGTATTAGGTACTGTTTCGGATGGAGACTCGATACCGGAGGAAATGCAGGAGAAGTTCGAGGAGTTGGGTCCTTTTGATGATGAACTAGAGGATATGGTGCTTGCTAGACGTATTGAGAAGTTAACGAATACTGTTCCGCAGTTATCGGAAACCGAACTCCTGCGACGAGTAAGCCTTTCCAAAAAAGACCTCGTTCCCCCTGTCATTGAGGAACCTACGCAAACCACAGACCAAGGCAGTAAAGTGATACCGGAAAAACAGAACGGAAAAGGGGATAATACACCGTTACGCTCATATCCAGCGGAGAGCGGTGGTGAAAAAGTGCGTTCGCGAGAAGTAAGGTTCTCTTTACCAGCTGCAGGAGTAGTTCCTACCGCACGATCAACTCCGTTTCCTTTTAACTCCACACCAAGGCAGATATTTACTCCACGACCAAGGCCGGAAGAAACAACCTCGTGTAACGAACCAACGGAAACTATAAGATTCAGCGATAATGACCTGTGTGCCGTAGCATCAACTTCGGAAAGCGAGAATGACCAGAAAGGCAATCACAAAGGGGAAGAGGTGAAAGTCAATAACCCCGTCGTTGGAACCCGGGAATGTCTAACATACAAACCCGATAACTACGTTCATTTTGTATCCGCAGATGGGGAACTCGTTACGCCAATTGGGAAAATACTCTCGGATCTGGGAAGAATTGATGCGGACAGAATTAAACAGGCAAGTCCAAGGGTGGGACAAATTGTTGTCACGCCTTGTGGGAAGAATAAGATCTACAGTATAATCATAAAAACCCGGTACTTCGAAAAAACTGAAGATGAAAACATTTTTAAGGGATTAAGCAACTTGAAGAGGATTTTAGAACGTAATCACGTTGAATCTCTTCGAATATCCCGCGCCGGAGATTATACAGATTCCCTGCCCGCAGGCGAACTTGTTGACAAGATTCACGAGATGTTTGAGAATTCGGGGGTTGCAGTGACCATTTGTTACGGGAAAATACAAATGCCGAGGCCGGAAGATCGGAATACCATCTTAAGCGAGTTCCATGAGAGCTTGATGGGCGGTCATCGGGGGGTAACAAAGACCTACCGGAAAATACGGGAACGCTTTTATTGGCCATCACTTCGTAATGATGTGCAAAACTTTATCAGGCGCTGCAAGAGCTGTCAGGAGCAGAAGCTCGTGCGAGTTAAAACTCGCGAACCGATGCTGATTACAGATACACCTGTGGACGTCTTTGATAAAGTTGCACTGGACACCGTAGGGCCTTTACTCACTACTCCGCATGGAAATAAGCATATACTAACCATGCAAGATCAATTATTGAAGTATTGTTTGACAGAGCCTATCCCGGATTTAAAAGCAGCCACCATTGCAGAGGCAATCACGCGACGGCTCATAAGTCAATTTGGGGCTCCGCGCGCTATATTGACTGACCGGGGAGCCGCATTTACGAGTAGTCTTCTAAGAGAAATTGCGAAGATATTCAAAATCAAACAGCTTACAACGTCTGGATATAGACCTCAAACGAACGGTGCCCTAGAGCGAAGTCACATCATGCTGACGGAGTATATCAAGCATTATATCGGGAAATATGATGATTGGGACAGACTATTGCCCTACGCCGAACTATCTTACAACACCTGTGTGCACGAGGCGACGAATTTCACCCCGTACGAGGTAGTATACGGGAGACTACCGAGACTGCCAAGCCAGTTTCCTACGGAGCCCAAACTCTCCACCTATAATTCTTTTACATCGGAATTGATAAGGCGACTATCGGAAATTCGTGAAATCACGGGGGAAAACATCAACAAGGCGAAAGAAAACTACAAACGGTACTATGATGAAAAGGCCCGGCCATTTACAGGCCGCGTAGGCGACGAGGTTTGGGTGAAAAAGGAGGCCCGGAAGGGTAAGTTTGATGGTCAATACCATGGACCATATACTATAGTAGATGTAACAGATAGAAATGATGTAATATTGAAAATGCCAAATGGTCACCTAATTCGTAAACATGTAGATGCCGTGAAATTGTCATACGAGTGAATGTATTGGAATGTTAGAATGAACATTAGGAATCGATAAGCAATTTCCCAAAATCCTCACATGCAACACACGCTGGCTGGCGAATGAGGGGATCTAGTGACACCGGAAACACCCGAAACCATGGGGACTGCAGTTGCAAGATTTTCTCACGTTCTGCCAAGATGGGAATCCGCAACCAGGTAATGCTGACCGAAATACGAGGTCCAGTACGTGATGATAACGAGGGAAGTCCACCATAGCGACTACCGAATGTGGGAAAGCAAGGTTTGCAAAAAGGAGTGAACAGAGAGCTCGACTCCCTGCCCTCAAGGATTCAGTCGTCAGTACGCAGACAACTTACACGGAACTCATAGTCGCTCCGGTCTCCTCATACTTAGATACTTCAATGGTCCGCTACATTCATTTAAGCGTTGAAGACAGTAATAATTTAGAATCAGTACCGACTGGTGAAGTACAACACGAATTAGAATCACCTCAGTTGTTGCACGCATCTGCAATATTTGAAGTAAACTTAGATTACGATTTGAACTTCGTTAGAATCAGTGCTGTTGATCCGAGAGTAGTGCTTTTTGACGTGGGTGCCGTACGAATAGAGACAGCAGCAGGGGCGGTACGGTCACTTGCGAGAATACTAATATATTCTCCTGACGAGCAGCATATTCCGTATTTGTTTCACATTGTAGCAGATTTCCCCGGGAACTCCGCGGGTGTCATCGGACTATTATCAACATTTACTCCCGCATAACTGGAAAGCACTCGCACGTCGCCTTCGGCACATTTCCTTAGCGATTCTAGCGTGAATCCAGCACCTTGACAGCTTTAGTGCGATAACCCGCACAAGCTATATCCTGACGGGAAAATTTCTGAGCGATTACCCGCTCGAATATTCCTACTCTCCCAATATAAGTCCTTTCGAGTGATGTTCTGAGCGATTACCCGCTCGAGCATTACGTATTCCCAAAATACTGAGATTCTGAGCGATTACCCGCTCGAATGTGTATGATCTAACCCTAGATACTCCCAGTCATCCCTGCATATTCCCCGAACCGACTACGAGTGCACCGGAAAAAAGGGAGCGGTGTCGATGTCCGACGATAGGGTTAGTTCTGATTAATATTATTGTTACCACCATTGAGGGCTAGTAAATCAAGCCAGACTTCCGCTGCTCGTCTCGGGAATTATTACAAAAACTCATGGTACGCCGCGCGGGAGTGAAAAATCGAGAAAAACGGGCGGAAGCTGTAGCCAGTGGTGAAGTGAAACAGTGTGATCATCAGATCAGAGGACCCGAGGGACCAAAGGACCCCTTAATTCAGCAAACGGGGATCGGACAGGCGAACGCGATCAGTGGCTCAACAGAAAGCTCCTATATAGCGGCACGCTATAAGGGAAGACCTGTGGCGATAGTGAATCCCGTAGTGATTGACCAATTATATGTGCATCCGGGCCCTCCAACATCCATTGAACCAGCAATCATTGATCAAGAAGTCCCAGTTGTAACGCTGGAATAAGAGCTGAAAATATCCAGCAACAATAGGGGAAACATGATGGAAATCTGGATACTAGTGTTTTTGAGCCTTGTGTCTCCGGGGGAGGGGAGTCTGAACGGCCAGAATTCGCATCAGAACATTGCGATAAAAGATCTTCCTGGATTATACTACGAAAGAGTGACTCCACTACGACTACAACACGAGGATTGGAGAGTAAGTGTATTTATTGAAGTGGAAAAATTCAAGAATGATTTTCCAGAAATAGGCAAGCAATTAGACAATGCACTGGACGCTTGTCAACAGGTAAACTCGCTAGACACTTGCCGCGAACTCTTGCAACATGACCTTCTCCGGGATCAATTAAAGATGGCCAAAACAACAGTGAGGGAGTTAGGGCATGCGGCGGTCGCGCATGAACTTCCACCTCCCGTAGACCGTGAGCCCTTGCGTACAATGAAAAAGCGTTCTGTGCCGCTCGGAATAATTGGATCGATCAGTAAATCACTATTCGGGACCATGAATCAAGAAGACGCGGAATATATCCACTCCCAGATAGACCGACTGTTTGAGGATCAAACAAACTTGACACAACTGATAGGGAAACAGATGCATATCACGGCATCACGTTTGCAACAACTCCATGAGGATCATGTAAGCGAATCCCGAAGAGTGGATAAACTGTACGACGGATTAGATGGTCTTTGGAAGCAATTACAAACCTTGGACAAGGAAAATGCAAAGATCAGGCTTAATGCGGAACTGACGAGATTCGCGTACCGCGCTCAATTAAAATTAGTGCAGTACGTAAAAATTGGTGAGGAATTTATCCGAGTGATTTTCGCAGCACGGGATGGGCGATATGATCCCGCCATTCTACATACAGACCAATTAACAGCAATCTCCCGGGCAATTCAACTTCAAGCTCCTGAGTTTGAGTTTCCATTGCCCGTGGAGTCTTTAAGGGGAGAAATCTTGGCACGTATAGTACGCACTGACTTAGTGTTCCACCAAGGCCGCCTCATTATCGTACTGCACATTCCATTACTTGAAAGAACGCGTTATCAGTTATACCGCATGCATCCATGGCCGGTGCCTCAGGAAGGAGGTCAGACGGGATCGGCTTACATAACTCCAGCTGCTCCATACATTGCCGTTTCAGAGGACCGTAGAACATATTTTTTGGCTGACGCGTTATATATCGCGGCATGTGCACAAGTAATTTCCAACTACATTTGCACCATAGAAGCTCCCGTTTATGAAGCATCTATAACTGGAAGATGCGAAATAGAAATGCTGACTCGTCCATCGATAACAGTTTATCAGCAGTGCAACGTCCGTGTCACTCCATGGCTTGGTCCGTTCTGGAAACACCTGCCAGCTCAAGGGGGCTGGTTGTATTCCCTGGCTCAACCAGAAATGGTACACATACTTTGCCCTGGACTAGTCGATACCACAGAGAAATTTAGTGGCGCAGGGGTATTTCACCTAAGTGCGAATTGCGTAGGACGGACGCGTAGTGCAACGCTGACCGGCATTAGGGCTTATGAAAGCCAGCAGCAATATTTCTATGCACCAGAGACCACCCTAAATGTGACCCTGATAGCACCGATACTAAGAGATCTTCCGGACGAGGGGGTATTGCCGCCAGCACCAGACGAATCCGATGGGAAATCCCCACAATGGAAGTATCAACAAGATGGCGAATCATTATTCGATATCGAACGGAAGATCATGGAGATTGGGACGCACAGAAGAAACAAGCAGCAGCAACAACACTGGACCATCGTTGGATTCTCTCTCCAGGGGCTCTTCGTGCTGGTCCTCTGCGGCTATCTTTGTCGGAAAATCATCCGGAAACGAACCTGTCGTGGATGGTCGACTCCTCGGAAGAACGACGTTGAAGTAGGAGAAACGGTGCCATTACCACGTAAACGCTTAGGTCACCTTTATCGCATTCGCAACAGTGGTACAAGAACCACCACGGTGGGGGCAGGGGAACCCGAGATCGGGTCCCCACCAACAGCTACTGGCACCGGAATTCTCCCGCGCCAGGAGGCTCAGGTCGATTAATCCTAAACTATTTCTCTAGACATACCACTATTCATAAGGTAAAGGTTAACACTATGACAGGAGACGACGAACACCAAGAAAACAAACCCGAATATTTTAGTCAAAAGTTTTTTTTTATTTGTTTTTTTTTCCTCCTCAAATCGGAGAGGAAACCTGAATCCGCGGCCGGGTCAATCAGCGGCCGATGTTGAAAAGCCGTCGTAATCCAAGAGGATCGTCATCTGAGGTATCACCCCATATAACAACCGGCATGATCCTCAGCATGTCCCGGTGCTGCCGGATTGCCGTCCGCTGGTTAATTGTCCTCCACGGGCGAGGAGTCCACCGCCTAGGGATGAAAATTTTCCCCACATCCTAAGAAAAAAAAAAAAGGAAACAATAGTAACCTATCCTTTTTGAGGTAGTAACACTGAATATTAAATAATAATAATCAAGAGACTCGGTCGAGTCTCGCGCCAAGTACAGGCAACCCGCCGTACGGGGCACGGCTCGCCGAGACTCTTTACTCGAAGCATCTCTTGTACCTGTGTTTGGACTCAAATATCTTATGAACGGCTGTATGTGAGAAAAATTTATTGATACATTCACTCTAGGAATCAAGGGTTCTGAATTGATTGCCACTAAATTCAATACGATTAGTGTACAGGATTAGGACGTATTCACATGGCGAGCGAGATGATTTTATTTCAGGTCCGTCGTCGTCGTCGTCGTCGTCGTCGTCATCGTCGTCGTCGTCTTCGCACGTCCATCGCATTTTTTACCCAACAGATGGCGCTGACTGCTGTGTCTTCTTTACCTATTTGTACTCTGAATGGTGTCAGTAATTTACGAATACACAACACAGTCTAATACACTTTATACATGAAGCTACTGTTCATACCGAATTTCCAGTTAGTATAAGGGTGCTTTCACACCATATAGAATTATTAAGTTTTTAATAGCATTCATGTGGAGCGCGCGTGTATGGGTGTATGTATATGTGTGCTTCAACATAATTCGTCGTATTTTAGGTGACAGTTTTTAGAGATACAGAATGTCCAGGTGTTTCCTTCCGTAATTTCCTCTATCTAGGTGGCGGACGTGGAAGTCCAGGGTGTCTAGATGTTCCGCTCCATAGTTTCTTGTATCTAGGTACTGGATGTGGAAGTCCAGGGTGTCCAGATGTTCCGCTCCATAGTTTCTTGTATCTAGGTACTGGATGTGGAAGTCTAGGGTGTCTAGATGTTCCGCTTCGTAGTTTTCTGTATCTAGGTGTCGGATGTGGAAGTCCAGGGTGTCCAGATGTTCTTCGTAGTTTCTTGTATCTAGGTATTGGATGTGGAAGTCCAGGGTGTCCAGGTATTCCGCTTCGTAGTTTTCTGTATCTAGGTGTCGGATGTGGAAGTCCAGGGTGTCCAGATGTTCCGCTTCGTAGTTTCTTGTATCTAGGTACTGGATGTGGAAGTCCAGGGTGTCCAGGTATTCCGCTCCGTAGTTTCTTGTATCTAGGTGTCGGATGTGGAAGTCCAGGGTGTCCAGATGTTCCGTTTCGTAGTTTCTTGTATCTAGGTACTGGATGTGGAAGTCCAGGGTTTCCAGGTGTTCCGTTCCGTAGTTTTCTGTATCTAGGTGTAGGATGTGGAAGTTCAGGGTGTCCAGGTGTTCCGCTCCGTAGTTTCTTGTATCTAGGTGTCGGACGTAGAAGTCCAGAAAAGTGTGCAACAAGCGTTAGCGCTTTGCTCAAACTATAGTATCCTCTCTGATGTTCGCACGGCCTGAGGTACGTAAATAATCTAGCACACTCTCCTCTCTTATGTTTACCACACCGCTTCAACAAGCTGGACACCATTAACGACACTTATATGCATTGAAGATTACATTTTCTTTAAAAATTTGTATATGTCTTTATGCATTTCTAGAAAAAGGGACTTACAAATTAAACTTATATGCCATTAAACGTTTACGACAACGCAATATATTTTGCTGATTAGCAACATCATAATGCATTTACATTTCATATCTGTGACAACACAGATTTCAGTGCTTAGAGCTTCTATGTCCCGTTGAGCAACAAAAACTTGTGATATCCCCCAAAAAACACTTACGTGTAAAAAAACTTCGCCAAGTACAGGAGTGCTGTGTATTCCTCTAATAAAAAGTATTGATATCAGATTATTGAAGCCAAGTACATAAGTCACTACATGTTTGCGTATTATATGATCTAGCACTGGCCCATCATTTTAATTGTATTTTCGAAATTTCCTATAACGTTTTCACTACTCTTTTACTTTACCACTGTTTCTCATAGTTGATTATGATTTAATGGTTATTTAATAATTAATAAAACTTTAGCTGATTCCCTATCGAGTACTACTTGGCGGGTCCGTGCCAGGAATTCCAAAGTACTTACTTTGAAGGTACTAATAGTATCCTAAAGCTATATGTTTGTTATTAAGCTTTTATATTTGTTAATAAGCTCTATATAGAAAGTTGACATTGGTTTTGAGTTTAATGACTGACATAATGAACGTAAATTTATATCAAGAAATGCACGGACCCGCCAAGTAGTACTCGATAGGGAATCAGCTAAAGTTTTATTAATTATTAAATAACCATTAAATCCTAATCAACTATGAGAAACAGTGGTAAAGTAAAAGAGTAGTGAAAAACGTTATAGGAAATTTCGAAAATACAATTAAAATGATGGGCCAATGCTAGATCATATAATACGCAAACATGTAGTGACTGAAGTACTTGGCCTCAATAATCTGATATCAATACTTTTTATTAGAGGAATACACAGCACTCCTGTACTTGGCGAAGTTTTTTACACGTAAGTATTTTTTGGGAGATAGGAACTTACCAGCCACACCTGTAACTCCAGGGGAGGAGGCCCCTCGCAAATGAATGCGGTGTAAACACCGTCCTCGTCCGGGTTGATAGTCACGCTGTCCATACTTGGAGAAGTCTAACAGGACTGGAGATCTAGAAGCCCGAGGTAGCTAAGCAAACAACGAGTGGGTAAGGAAGGGGTACGGATTTTCTCAGAGTGCATCTACGGAAATTTGCAAGGTAGCAGTCCGGGGCATCCTGCTATCAATGAAATAACCCTACTAGAGTGATAGTCCGGGTCCTGTTAGCGTATTCATAAGCTTAAGCAATAGCGTAAGATCTTCACTTACCATATAAAAATCATGTTTATCACGTAGTTATACACTTGCCAAAATCTTTATGATCCGTGGCCCTTGGGTATCGGAGCGTTGTTGGACTGCTCGCCAAAGGCGATCGAATCGACGAGGGCGTCGATACTTAAGGGGGGGATGCTGTCACGTGCCGTGCCTTTGGATGTTTGAATCTCGCATACACATAGATACGATACGATGCAACAGAGAAGTCACGCCGACTGCAGCAAATTGGGAGGAAGCTAGCTTCCGGTCTTATCGCACCATGAACGTGCCTAAACGTGTGAACCGAAAATTCCAGGATTTACGCGAGCGGGTAAAAACCGCTGAATTAGTAAGATTTGCCCCTACCTGTCCACCTACTTTCAGCAGAAAGTAGGATGGATCAGGGAAGGCAAATCATTCTCCAGATACACACCAGAGCGCATAGTTCGGGCTGGAATAGCTCCTCACAAATTGCATCGCGCGGCGGCTATCATTCTCACGGGAGTTCCGCGTACTATTTATCTATCGCCGTTGTAAGTCGATAAGTCGTATCGAGCCCTACGAGTTGCACGCGTAGCGTATCAGTCAATGTGAGTTTAGATATTAGTATTCTGATTTTTGCCACGAACAATACTGCCGTGTAGTTTAAGTGATTACCAAAGTGCAAGATCTCGAGTGTCGATAAGAAGAATAGCGAACATCCAGGGAGCGTGGGCGTCTAACGTTGCACACCGCATGAACGTATGAGAGTGAGTACGTAAGAGTGAGTGTGGGCACGGCATTACGAGGCCATTGTAAAACTAGCTGTAAGACCATCTGGCATTTTCTTCGTATCTCTATCTAATAACTAGCACCTAAGCAAATTTGGGGTTGTAACAATACATTTGAATCATCTCATTGGGATTATTGCATCTTTGATTTAAATTGACCATACACCAATTCCTCGACCTAACGGCAATCCAAACGACCGGGCCTGTATAGGACGGCAGTCAAGAACTTACCCAAAACAAAAATAAATATAAACTTCCACGCGTAGCATGGGAGATTAACTTTGCTAGACGTGTAATAACGCCCTGCACGTCACAACGCCACTGATAGTCAGTACGTCCTTTATTCTCCCATCAGGCGAGTACGTACAAAAAAAAAGGGGACTCTACGCTCAACCAGCAGCGTAAGGAGTCAAAAGATATTACAATAGATGATAATTACGAATGTCCAAAAAGATTTAAATATTAATTAAAGACAGAGGAGGAGGCCATTCCTTATAACGACAGCGAAAAATACATGAAGAATATACGGCAGATAAAAGAATTATTTAAAGTCCAAAATTCCAGCTAATAAAGCGACATATAACGCCGGAAAAGATAGAAAAGCCAAAAGATATTTAATTAAAACAACTAGGCAGACTCATCAGGAAACGGCCAATCCGGAGACGCCGGGGCCCTAGGTGTTTCCACGTGGTCGAGAGGATAATCGGTAACTTATAAAATATTCGACAATTCCAAAGCACTAAATTACAGCAAAACGAACTTAATTACAATATATTCGATAGGAAATATACTCGACGATAATAAAAGAAAAAGCTAAATAAGATAACGGCATCCGGCACTATCGTCCTTTTACTTAGAGGGACTGGAACGACATTCAGTCCCGGTAAGCGAGAAAATTTTCCGTCGAGACAACGAGCTTAGACGGTATTCCTTCAATTCAATTCGCAAAATCTCGAAAATAACTGTAACGAAAGGTGCTCACCAAATATCTAAGAGACGAAATCGGGAAAAAGAAAGCGAGTCCTCAATATTAGATTCGTCCTTCTACACTTCCTTCCTTCCAAATAAGAGACCAGATAAATTGGATATCAGCGAGTTCCGTAATCGGCTTCCTATATTCACTAACGACTTTTGCAGTAAACCACAGGCTAAGATGCTCCAAACGTAAGTGAACGAGCCGGAATTCGTCGCTAGAGGAAGAGCCCTAGGGGCCCCCCTCCATAAATTAATAATTCCTAATTCGCACGGTAGAGTGGTAGCAAAATATAATAATACAAAATAGGTAAATCTAACGCTTGACGGTAGCCCGAGACGAAGCATTAGGCAGCTCGAGTCCGAAGATAGGCGGAGAGGGCCGAGCTGAGCGCGGGAATCCTTGGTGCGGCCGATCGTGAGTCCTCGGTGCGAGCAGCAGGATCCAGCGAAGAGTATGCCCTGGTTTCTTCTCCGGGGGCCACTGATAACAGGAGCGCTGGGGAAAGTTCGGCGACTGGGCGGCACGATAGAGGATTATCGTTTCCTCCTATCGGCGGCACGAGTGGCGAAGGCCCTTTTTAGCGGTCCGTATGGGCGGCCGGCAGAAGTAGTAGAGGGATCCCATCCCGGGTCTCCCTGGCTTCACGGAAGTTCTCCGGAACGAACAGCAGTTTGGTCCAGCCTCTGTCGATCGCTCGTCCGGTAGCTCAGGAATTCTCGTTGGCGGTCAGCTTCGTGCTCGTGGTTTAGACGTAGATTTGCCCAGGACGGTAAAGAAGGTAGGCGAGTGCGAATAGGAAAGCTCGAAAATAAAAATTAAAACAAAAAAAAAAGCAGAAAGACGGAATAGAAATAAGCGGAAAGGACGATAGGCGGAAACAGAGTGCATAAACGATAAGCGAGACAAGCAAAGCCGTCTTTGGAATGTCGGGTGACTGACGTTTGGAGGATCGGTGCAGGTGAATTGTCTCTTTTCCCTACTTCTAGCCATCTTTGTGACTGAATTTCCGAAATTCATGTCACACTGTAAAAATATAGATTTCAGTGCTTAGAGCTTCTATATCCCGTTGAGCAATAAAAACTTGTGATATCCCCTAAAAAACACTTACGTGTAAAAAACTATGCCAAGTTCAGGAGTATTGTGAATTCCTCTAATGAAAAGTATTGAAATCATATTATTGAGGCCAAGTACTTAAGGGGAGCATACCATTTACGATTTTCAAAAAATAGATTTTTTCCCCCCATACTTCGAAAGTATAATATATTAAGAATATACTGGAAAAAGGAAAAATCCAAATAGTAAATATTTATGGAATTATTGCTCAGTCGAGAGCGCCGGGGTCCGCATGCCGTAAACTAGCGAGTCAGGTAGCTGGACCGCTTGGGGTGGAGCAACCTTTCTTTCACAATATCTTTGTATAATTGTTTGAAAATCTTACTCCATTACTTGGCGATGAGATTAAACAGCATCTCCTACCAATTTATAAAGATTTGTCCATGGATGATTTACTTGAAAAATGCTTGGGTGGCCATTCCCAGAATGCTAATGAAAGTTTTAATGCGATAGTTTTGCGATTATCTCCAAAGCACCTGCATTTTGGACTAAAAATTACTGAAATCTGAGCCTATATTGCTGTTGGGATATTCAATTAAGGCTACACCTCCATTCTCAGAGTTATGAACAACTTAAGTATAATTGTTTATAGTATTTTAAGTATAAATGTTAATAATAATTGATCGTGCCTTCCCATGTAGGAATGAACAACCAGGCCAATGTTGGCCCTTCAATGGCACCCAGACTTCCAAGACTGGCTCAGTACTCGTACCCATGACTGGCTCACCATTGGGTTAATGTTGGGATGATAACTTTGGACCAACAGTGGTTGTCGAGCTTGGGCCATTAACGAATTCAATACTAGGCCAACTACAGTTACCAATAGTGGGCCGAGTATTGCGAATATTATTAGACCATTAAAGGTATACCACAAATGGCTGTTGTTGTTGCCTGTGCATTTTCAATGATTTGCCAAGACTGTAATATATTTACAAAAGAAATTATTTATTGATTTATAAAAATAATACACCATAGACTCTATCACTTTTAATAACATTTGTTTACTTTTCTAGTTTTCTAATTGTTTGAAGGAACATTGTTTCAGGTAACGTGTAATAAAAATAGAAAATAGAAAAAATAGAAAAAATGAATAATAGCGCCACTTTTCAATTGCGATTATCAGCGTTTGGCTCCTGGGCTCTAGTTTTTCGGCCCCCTTCTCGGTCGCAGGCTCCTGATAGCCATCGTCCCACTTTTGCTGCTAAATTCTCACATTCAGTATTACCATCGAATTTTTCCAGGATTGCATCTGTAATAAAATATGAAATTTCACTTGAATGTGACTGCATTCCTATACCGTATGTGTAATCGTATGCCTATAATGCAAAATATAAATATATAAAAGAATATGTTACTGTACCTTGGAGGCAGTGAAACACTTGAGTTCTGCTGAAGTCTAACTTCCCCTTTCCATGAACTTTTCGGCCAGTTCCAGAGAACTCCATTTCTACTGTCTTTGTCATTGTTGCGCTCATGATTTTTGAGATGCAAGTTTTGGAAGTTTGCTCTCCAGCTACAAGAATGCGGTATAAAATCATCTGGAAAAATATAGAATAATAGAGAGTTAAAGAATAGTAAAACAATAAATTAATAAACAGCCAAATGTGCAAAATCATTGTTACTTTACCAAGGTAGATTTTTTTTCCTGTTCTTGCAAGGAGTCGTCAAAAGCAGTGAATTCTGCTAGATTTCCTATCGGCAAAGCTATGCCTAATTGATTTTTAGCTTCAGTTAAATTCATTTTCTGGGCTTCACCATTATTTCTATTCGAAATAATCGTATGCTTCACCTCCGAAATCTTCCGCTCTAAATCGTAAAGAATACTCCTCTTTGCACTATTAATTTCTGAGTGAATTAGCATCGTTAATTCTTTGAATTTACAATCCATGTATTCGGTATTGATTGCTACAAGAAAAAATCCTTTAATATACAATTTTTGAGCATATTGTCTTGAAGTAAAATGAGATATATCCAGTGTTAAGCTTACGAATATTAGCAATCACTACGTCACTTGAGTTTTTTCCTGCAACATCATCCTCATCTACATCAGAGAGAATATTCTCGAGATGCTTTTTTGGTTCTGTCTTCGATGAGTCTGCACAAAAATTATAGGCTATTTATCGACATTTCAACTTATACATTAATCACATAGGAGCGATTTCACGCCATAACGACGGGATTCGGGGTTTTATGACCTCGCATTTTTTATAAAACGATTGAAACTTTTTTTACGTAGAGTATATATGAAAAAAAAGAAACACGTACTTTAAGTCTACTGTACCCTCATTTCTCAAAAAAATTTAATTTACCATATTTTTGGTAGACAATTTTTTTGATTGAATAAAACAATACGTGTTTCTGTTGCGTATATTTTACGTAAAAAAAAGTTTCAACCAATTAAAAAATATGTCAATTCATGGCCTATTTGTGGAATTGCTCATAGAAAGAAACTGAAGGATATTGCTATGACTTACTTGCTGCTTCTTTTCGTAGTACTGAAAATCCTCTTGATCGAGCTGGTATAGAAGGTATCTCTTGGAGGATTTTTTTCAATGACGATGACGGTGTTAAGCCTTAGCTAGTGAAACTGCTAGGGCGTAGATATATCTAATTGTGGGCTACCATTTAACGCTAGGCGTATCTGTTTCCTGCGGAATTGGGGAATGTAATGCCAACGAATGAGAGCGACGTGTAGGTATAGAGATTGGTTATTTATTATAAGTAGAATAAATTGGCTTACAGTGGTTGATAAGTTGAAACAGTTGATATGGCACTTCACTGAGTTCTTTCGGGGCAATCCGACGTCTGCCGTTACACTCGCGGTAGATTGAATAGAACGCTCACCGCGATGACTTCCCTGACCCTCGGGTGGGAAGGCTTGGTCACAAGGATCCGAAGACACGTAAAATACTACCAGCGGAGGAACAAGCAAGACTCGATGATTTAGACGGTGACTCTTAGAGGAGTTCCGTCTGTTGCCACGATTCACGAAAGACTGCCTATTGGCCCCGAATACTGTAGGTGCGTTAGCTCTAATTTTGGGGATAATGCACCGCAATATTGATGATCTTGCAAAAAGAGTCTTGCTTCATTCCTCGCGCTGGCATGTAGTGTGAGCGCGTGGCCTGCTACTCAGCGTTCTAGGAATTACATGAGGCAATCGAAAAGTTCGATGTGCCGAAAAGAATTTACCAATTGCATTTATTTGAGTAGATCCGCTTTGGGATGTAACAACGGAAGTACAAGAGGCTGCGTCGGTTGAGCCTGGTTTTCACTGTCAGTACTGTCCACCTCCATTGTCGTGTAGGATCGGCGTAAACGTTTTTTCCCTTTTGCTAAAGTTTCTACAATAATTATAAGGAAATCTTCAATTACTATGGATAGAGTAACAGGAATATTTTTGTGGTAAAAAATGTATCTTCCCATTATATTATCGTTAATAAAGGACATGTAAAGAAATTGATTCATTGTAATAAAAATGGAAAATGCTTACTTGAACGTGATACGATTTTAGCAACGTATGATTCCCATTCTTCTTGAGGTTCTGCGCATTCCACTAACCACCGTTCAATTTTAGAATAATTTTTTGATGGTGGGTACCAGCAGAAAGTTTGTCCTTCTTTTTCATACACCCACGTGGAGGGTACGAGATCCACTTTTTTTCGGTTGGAAATGACACGATTGTGTATAAATACTGATCGTTTTCTTCCTTATCGTTATCATTCATTTTGAACTCAACACTTTTCTTTCACGTATTTCTGCTAATCATAAATGCTGCTACACTCACAAACCCTGACTGAGGCACTGAGGGCACGGCACTCACCACGCCACGTGCTGCCGCCATGCGCTGCCACCTCGTGCAACACGTTAGAACCTGCCTTGCTTGCAAACACACACACACTTATTTAGAATAATATCTAGTCCCATTGTCTCTAATCAGTAGTGTTCTCATTAATTCAGGATCTCACTTCACTTTATAATAGTCGTATCCACACTCCTTGTACGATTGAGCAATGTTAAGCATTATATCCATTTCCTAGAAAGACTCGTTCGAATTTTCTTTCTACGACGTTTCTTTACTGCTGAAAAACGTCGACTGCGCCACGCTCTCTCAATATTGAATGTTGTTTCACGTCTGAATAGATTATTGTCACTGATAGTCTTGAGTTCATTTTACACGTGTTGGAGAGGAATTACATAACGACACTGATTCACGTGCAGTAAAATACATTTTTTTGTTATCTGACTTGCTGGCACAATTTTGTCAGATTTTGTAAAACTAGCAACAATAAAGATATCCAAGTCTGCGGATTCCGTTGGAAAGTCAAATGCATTCGCTTTTCCTTTGTTCTTATAACCCATTATATACAAATCATCAATTCTGTAACGATTCTTTTTGTCGTTTTTACGATTCGTAAGTATCTTTTCTATTTTGAAGATCGTTCCATCATTTAACAGCACAATGTTATTAGGATAAGTAGCTTGAATAGTTGAACCTTTTATCTTTATACTAGTTATATAACTGAAGTTTTCTTCTTGATACTGATAATTTGTAGCTTTTTGGTCAATCATACTGCCATGACATCATAATTTTTTCTTATTGTGAATTTATTGCTGGATTCTAGTTCTGATAGTCGATTTACCACTTGAGTCAGAGGTTTTTTCGGCGATTTCACAAGTTTTTTGAATTTTCCGATGAAGTTCTCACCCCAGAAAGCAGATATCTCACTGAGAGGAAGTTTAAAGTGTTCTACGTCATCGGCGAGATGAATTAGATTATGCATACTCAACACTTGAGAGTCTATGGCATATAATGATGGTAACAAATTAAAGAAGCATCTTAGAAGATCTTTAGCATAAGCTATGGTATCTGCAGTTTCAAATAATTTTTCACTATTTAGTATACGACAAGCCACGAATAAAAGCATGAAATGTCGGTATACTTCCCGAGATAGAATACCTTCTAATACGAATGGGCCACAGTAGTGCAGCATAAATCTCCATTGAGTCGCCTTCCATTGGGTAATAAGATTGATATCGAACTTTTTACGTTGAAATTCACATGGAATGTCAGGTGTTAACAATCTCATCCGATCGTTGAGACGATTAGAATCCGCTCTTTTCAAGCGCACATCACTTGTTCTTAAAATCCACTTTTCCATTAGTGACTTCATGACACCAACGTATAAAAGGTGCATAGAGTCGAGAACAACCGATTTAATTGGGTCGAAATTTAACAATCTTAACAACGGCGAGTCAACATCCTGTTGGTGGTGCATTGGTTGTCGTTTTTCTGCGAATGACTCTTTTGTTCGATTTTCGCAATCCATCTCGGGATACACTCTCTTTGTGCTGCGACTCTCTTTTCCACGTTTAATTACTTTGACAGATACTCCTCGTGTGACACACCTTTCGCACGCATAGAATGCTCCAGCGTTTTTGCAACATTTCAAGAATGATCTAGCTGGCGAATCCGCGATCACTCCAAGGATTTCAAATTTATACCTTTTTCCATGTAAAATTAACCCATTTTCGTAAAGGTCATTTGCTTCAAATATTAAATCATCCAAAAATTCTGAAGCGTTCTGAGGCTTGGAATCGCCACAAAATATTGCAGCAACGAAAGGTTGCGTTGTATAATTATTATGCACAATTTTAATAGCAATCGGCCACACTTGCACTTGCGAGTTGTTAAAGATTTGCATACCGTCAACGTGAATGAACACAGCAATTTTATCTTCATTATATATATTTGATATAGCCCTTTGAAGACCTCGTTTAATTCCTAAATATAAGTATTCACCGATCGTATCTTTAGCACTTCGCATTTGCTGCAACAATCGATGGTGCTTTGTACCAAAGAGGCCTTGAGCTGTTCTCGGTAAATTTGTATACTCTTCTTCCCGTAGCAAATTTAATAATTCTGAAATTACATTCAGACGTAGCGTGCCTAAATTTTTCAGACCCCACTCTCGTAACTTATTTTTTAATCCAAAGCAATTGTTTTCACTCGATTGAGAGCAGACGCTGCTGTTGGCACTATTATTTAGATTGTTATTTGAACTGTTATTTACACTGCAACTTACACTCTCATTTAAAGTAATATTTACACTCGATGTAAATGAATTGTCTTCATGAATATCCGTACTGCTGGCTTCGGAAAAATTTAACGACAACTCGCTGACTACAGATGGAACTTCTTTTGATTCAAAAAGTTTTAACCTTCACTATTTGTTATCGCTTCATCGCTTCTATTATTCTTAACACTCGCAATGCTATCACTCTCTTCTTTACTGATATTTTTCTTTAATTTTCGCAATTTTTTCAGTCTGTAATAGTTTTTAGACATGATTAATAACTTTAGTCTATTTTTCTATATTCACTTTGTCACTGGTTCGAAAGGACCTGAGCTATCAGGGAGAATACATTGTCTGCTATAGGCGTACCGTCACAATGCTACAGGGCCTTTTTTATATTCTACCGGAACGGTAAAGGGATAAAACATGGCCTCGCGTTCCGAGCGAGGGGAAAAGACTACCCCCACTATGCTCCGGCCTGGCTTGCTTCTAGCCTGCTGGCCGCCTCCCACTCTCGCTTCGCCACTGTTCCCCTAACTTCCTCTGGGACACCATTAATGCCGCTCAGTGTACATACAATACTATGGCTTAGCACGTGTAAAACACATAGAAATATCCTATACTCATAGCATTAATAATTATTACTTTATCATTGGTATCAATATTAAATGAAAATTATTATTAATCATTTTATTGTCATATTTTAACTACTATTACTAGTACTATTAATTTTATTAAAATACAGTAATAAAATGTAATATTATTGTAAGTCGTATACAAGCGCGGCTCAGCATTGAGATATCATCGGCAATAGCAGATCAATAAATATTACGGATAGACGAAAGTCAAACAAAGATGGTCCAACAATGACGAATTAGCCAATTATTGGCAGTAATATACTGGCCAAGTATTGCTATCAGCATTATTATCGGTAGCCAAGAAATACTCAGAGATGACCCAAAACTGGCGATCCACACTTGGCCGATAATTGGCAGCCATATATTGACCAAATATTGCTATCAGTGGCCACGACTCACCCAGTGGTGGCCCAAAACTGGTCATTTATATTTGGCCAATCTTTGACAACCATATGTTGGCCAAGCTTCGGCTCGGTTGTAAAGGTTGGCAATTCCTACATGGGTTCCTCGGTTCTGCTCGTAGATGGTTAAAACATCTTGAAACTGCGTAGATGCTTCACACGAAGCGAAACTGCAATGGAGGAATCTTGAGAAATCAAGTGGTGCTGAAGTTAACTCCCTCCCTCCTTCCTTTCCTTACGTCAGCAAATCACGGATCGTTGTTGGTTTTCCGATAGATAATAGAACGGAATTGTGGGTTTGCGATTGGCTGCATAAGTTACGCGGTACACAAAGTACGCTCCATGAGGAACAGTCTGACCATCGAGGGACTAATTGAAAAAGATTCCCTAGCCAAATTTGTTTTTATAAATATATTATTTATTAGGTCATTAAGTATGAAATGTCCGATTACCTAAAGCCTCAAGTTTGATACCAGATGTCTCCGATATTTCACTTCGATCGTCCTTAATTTTTTTTGCATTGAAAAGGTACGCCATCTGGCTTTCAGATGCACTCTTTTGTTTTTAATAGTCTATCGTATTGTCGTCTGGAGGTTAAATATTGTAAACCATGGATAAGATAAAAATGCGAATTGTTTTGGAATATGAGTTCCGTCGTAAAACTAACGCAGCACAGACAAGCCGAAATGTTAACGAAGTGTTTGGCAAGGATGTAGCTAACGAACGTTCAGTACGTCGATGCTTCGAAAAATTCCGATCTGGAGATTTTGATCTTCAAAATGAACCACGCGGGCGGCCTGAGAGCAAGGTGGATGACAACCAACTGAAAGCTGTAGTGGAAGCAAATCCATCTGAAACGACGCGTGAACTAGCAGCAAGGTTTGAAGTTACCATCCCAACAATATTAAGTCATCTGAAAGCAATCGGAAAAGTAAAGAAGCTGGATAGGTGGGTTCCGCGTGAGTTGAGCGAGCGTCAGCAACGGAACCGCTTCGAGGCTTGCTGTTCTTTGGTATCAAGACTAAAAGGCGATCCATTTTTGCACCGGATAGTCACGTGCGATGAAAAGTGGATACTTTTTAATAATCGCAAGCGTTCAGCACAATGGTTGGACAAAGATGAAGCGCCAAAACACACCCCAAAGCCGAGTATACACCAAAAAAAACTAATGGTGTCTGTTTGATGGTCCAGCGCGGGTGTTATACACTATTGTTTTATGAGATCTGGGCAATCGATAACGGCGGACCTTTACTGTGAACAGTTAGAAGAAATGATGAGGCAGCTGCAAATTAAGCAGCCGAGATTGGTCAACAGGGACAGACCAATCCTCCTTCAGGACAACGCACGTCCACACGTTGCAAGATCGACGTTACTTAAACTACAGGAACTCTACCTGGAAACCCTTTGTCACCCACCGTACTCGCCAGATCTCGCGCTAACCGATTACCATTTTTTTCAAGCTTTGGACAATTTTTTGCAAGGAAAAATATTTAATTCCCAACATGCGGTGGAAAATGCCTTTCGGGATTTCATCACCAGCTGCTCTCCAGATTTTTTCGCTAGGGGTATTAATAAGCTATCGTTAAAATGGCAACGTTGTATTGAAAGTTTAGGTTCATATTTTGATTAATTATATTATTTCTTGCCCGAGATATAATAAACCAAACTTTCGGTCTCAAATCGGACGTTTCATACTTAATGACCTAATACATAAACAAATAACCGTCAAACTTCCCTATCCTCACCACGTTGTAGCTCGGAACCCTAATGCGGCCTATTTTGCCCGGAATCGTTAGTGTCGAAGAAGCCTGCTGACACAGTGCATGCGCTTCCGTAAATTCACTGCAACCTCTTATCTCCGATTCAAAAGGAAAGTTATTGACTACAAAAAACCAATGCGATGCCAATTAAATAAAATTTTGATAAGTTAGACAAATAAAGAATTGATAATTAAAAAAAGTAAAGTGAAATGGATCAATTCACCTAAAAGTCATGAAAATTAAAACAATCACTTTTTGCTTGTGTCGTAACTTTTTTACTAAATTCATTTGTAATTCCTGTGAGATTTTCAAATGCAAATTCTTATCATTATGATTCAAGCAGGCACGATGCACTTTCTGGTCATTGTTGCTTTTTTCAATTGCAATGACGGTACATTATACATTACAACGAGCAAAGCTGCAGGAAACGTATTCAAAAAAGAGATAACTGCGCACGCGTAGTGGTAGCACGTGATAGGCTCTTTCAACATTAACGCCTCTTGCGGCAGTGACCACCTTATCGTCACGCGTTTTTCGCCTAAGTGTTCTGTATACAAGATCGTGGGCTAACTATATGGAGCTGAGTTTTTTTAGCATGAAAAAGTTCAGAAGTGCACAGTAAAAAAATCAATTGTCACTACGGGGCTTCTGTACGAATGCTTGCATCTTCTTCTTCTCAGAGAAACTGTTTTTAAACATGTTATAAATATACATGTTGTTTATTTTTACAATTGGGCCAAGAAGAAATCAAATTGTACTTGTTATTTAGAGATGCTTTAATAACATAAAAAACAAATTGCGGAGCAAAATGGAGAAATTAATTAATTTAGAAAATTATATGAAAATCTGCTTCGTTATTTGGAATAGCAATAAAAAAATATTTTTCTGTTTTAATAAATATTTTTTAATCATTTTATCATGAAAATGGAGCAATTAGGAAAACATAAGGAGTATTTAAATCACTACATGTTTGCCTATTATATGATCTAGCACTGGCCCATCATTTTAATTGTATTTTCAAAATTTTCTATAACGTTTTTGCTCCTCTTCTACATTACTACTGCTTCCCGCAGTTGATTATGATTTAATGGTCATTTAATGATTAATAAAACTTTAGGTGATTTCTTATCGAGTACTACTTGGCGGGTCCGTGTCAGGCATTTCAAAGTACTGACTTTGAACGTACTGATAGTACTCTGTAATAATACTGTATGTTTGTTATTAAACTAACGAATAGCTTTTATCCTGATCATTTTTGACGAGTTATTGTTAATATGCTCTATACAGGGGGTTCCGAAATTACCTGACTAACGGAATATGGTGGCGATCGGGAGACACGACTCGGTGGCTTGTTTCTTGTTTCTTGTTTCCAATAGGCATGTCTTCGGCTGACGTCGTCCTGCCCGAAGCTACCGAAAAACAAAAGCGAGGGAAGAAAACTCAGAGCTCGTAGGTGCCTACGTTTCTCTTGACGCCTCCCTCTGATTGGTCAACTATGACCTACTTCCATTTAAAATCTATGACCTTACGGAGAAAAAGAAGGTCATTTTCGTGATCAGTGGTGCCTCCCGAACACCGCCATACCCCGTTGGTCAGGTAATTTCGGAACATCCTGTATATGAAGTTAACATTGGTTTTGAGTTTCATGATTGGTATAATAAACGAAAATTTATATCAAGAAATGCACGGACCCGCCAAGTAGTACTTGATAAGGAATCATCTAAAGTTTTATTAATTATTAAATTACCGTTAAATCGTAATCAACTACGGGAAGTAGTAGTAATGTAAAAGAGTAGCGGAAACATTATACGAAATTTTGAAAATACAATTAAAATAATTGGCCAGTGCTAGATCATATAATAAGCAAACATCTAGTGACTTATGTACTTGGCCTCTATAATATGATTTCAATACTTTTTATTAGAGGAATTGAAAGCATTCCTGTACTTAGCGTAGTTTTTTACACGTAAGCGTTGTTTAGGGAATAAGAGTGGTTTTACATACCTTATAGAAATGTTAACATTTGGAACTGGTGCGTTAGAACAATATATACAGTTTCATGTAAACCTAACAATTTATAGTTTGTGCTGAAAGTCGTTAATGTCCTATGTGTAGTTATAACCTGTTATTACTCTTGTTTAATAGAACAGTAAAGAAAAAAGAAGGTTTGCAAGGTAATTAAACATCAATTCTTCTTATGATGATCGATTTTCATTGTCTAAAACAACCTTTCAAAACATATCTAAGAAATCGTTATTATTTCAGTGATAAAACGTTTGCGTAATGGGAAATCTAATGTGTTACGTGTTTTAAATGTGTAAATATAATCAGACGGTTCGCAATTTTGATGGAGTTGAAATTGCAAGATGTTTGGAAGGGTTTTTGCACTGGGCAAGCGTCTTTATAGGAAGCAACACTTGATTTTAAAGATAAAATAATCGTGTTATTGTATATTGTCCTATAATTTACATGCTGGAAAGTCAATTACTATTTCACTCTCTCACACATTCTTATAATTGTGGACCGTGATTATTATTATACCGCAGACGATGACCGTAAACCGCTACTAATCACAATAACGTTGGGAGGTCACTTTTCAAGGATTGGTTTTTGGCGCTTGGTCAATTTCTGATAGAGCCGACACAATAGCTTTGCTGCAGAAGATATAAAAGAATGGCAGGTTTCCTCATACAGAGATGAGAAATAATTCTTCCTGAGACCAGAAGTTGTCAAGGATAAGTTCCCACAGTTTGCGGTAGAATACCGTTCATTAATTTGCTCGGGAGTACAGGATAGTTTTCCCTAATTAGTTTTCGGAGATTATGATTCTCAAGATTTTACTGCTCCTTGTAGGCTTTTGGTGTACACTGAAGCACAGGAATGGTGGCAACGGTAGACGCCGTGCGGTGAGGTAAGAAAGGAGATTGGGCGGCGCCTGCTCGCGTATATTGGCCTGTGCGTGCGACGCAGAAAGCGCTACGGTGCGAGCGAGACGCCAGAGCATCGCTCGGTGCGTCCTTGTTGCACAGCACTAGTGTAAGCGAGACGCCAACAAGGCCCCTCATGCGCAATAGGGAGCTTGGTGGGGGACCGTTTGTGTTCGGTGGCACGCTTTCCCCCTCTCTCTCAGACTAACGCTCTATGACGAGGACAGCTAGTACCCTGCCAAGAAACGAGAAGGAGCTATGGGACTTTCGGTAGTGGGAATGAGATAGATTTTTCGATTATCCGTCCTCGTCAAACAGCGTTAGTAAGACAAAGAGAGATATGTGCGGCGTGGTGGCTAGGAACAAGTGTCCCAGCGTCTAACGCATTGAAGCGTCCTACCGTGCGTCCTTTTCGCACAGCACGAGTATAAGCGAGACGGCAATAGGTCCTTGAGTCGCACCTATTCACAATGCGTTAGAGGCTGTGACACTTTTTCCTAACCACCACGTCGCATATATCTGTCTTTGTCTTACTAACGCTGTTTGACGAGGACGGATAATCGAAAAGTCTATCTCATTCCCACTACCGAAAGTCCCATAGCTCCTTCTCGTTTCTTATCGGGGTAGTAGCTGTCCTCGTCATAGAGCGTTAGTCTGAGAGAGAGGGGGAAAGCGTGCCACCGAACACAAACGGTCCCCCACCAAGCTCCCTATTGCGCATGAGGGGCCTTGTTGGCGTCTCGCTTACACTAGTACTGTGCAATAAGGACGCACCGAGCGACGCTCTGTCGTCTCACTCGCACCGTAGCGCTTTCTGCGTCGCACGCACAGGCCAACATACGCGAGCAGGCGCCGCCCAATCTCCTTTCTTACCTCACCTCACGGCGTCTACCGTTGTCACCATTTCTGTGCTTCAATGTACACTTGTCGTTCTGACTGAATCTAACAGCGAATAAATTCCTGTCGAGGAAGTCGCTGCTTATATCCTCGGAAGGAATGCGTTATTTTTAACAGGGATAATGATTTTTGTTATCGCCAGATGTTAACGCAGAATTTTGATTCAATATTTCATTTCACATTTTAATTTGTCTAATAGGATTAGCAGTTTATTAAAGTACCAGCTTACTGGTGTTTCTATTGTGTTTAACGCGTACCGGTTAATAGCGCACGGGTACTTGTTTGTTTTGATACCAGTCGCACGACTGGTATTTGGTTGGGTCACGATAGATAAAGAAACTCCCTGGAAAATAGGAGAGGAGGTCCGACTAGCAGGAACAGGATGGAAAGATATGGTAGAGGGGCTGGGTCGACGCAGATGCCAAATAAGGAAAAGACTAAGGAAAAGTGATTCATAAAAATGGATTGAGAACCCATGAAATTCAGTAACAGAAAACATAATAAGTAGTACATTATCACTTAAGGAGGCATCAGTACCATTGTAATAATATTATTCTTATTTTGATCAATATCCTATGTATCGTTAATTACAAGCATATTTCTTGCATATGGTATTCTCTTTGAGACAAATGGAATGACAGAGATTCATCAATTTTTAATTTTTACATCACATATTGTTTGAATATCGTAGTAAAACATGAACTTAAAAAAGTCCCAAGATTTTTTGGTTAAAAAATTATCGTAATCATATTCGATGTAAAAAAAAGTGTTTCTTAAAAATACCGTTCACTTTTATCACCTAGAAGCTAAGATATATCAAAAAAGAGTATAGCTGTTTTAATTGGCTAGCTGATTTCATTGATTAGCTATGGAGTGCCAATCCGACATGAGGCTGCTCTGGGGCGGGGGTGGGCGGTAGCTGCCTGCCAGACCGATAAGGTCGGACGATTTTTCGAAGATCCACTAGTCAGCTAAACGCGATCCAAATCGGATTGGCTACTATGACAGTCTGAATCATTTGTATATCTTTCTTACGTTCAAATGAATACATCGCCAACCGTACATCCGTCTGTATCAATATCATGGACGCCGATCAGTGAGAGGGGTCCTTCAGAAGTCCCAACAACCCTCAAGGGGATCTGACATATTTATATCCTTTTTAGTGCCGACCGAAAGAATTGTACCTAAGCGAAGAATATCGAACCGATTTGTTGTAATTTAGTACGGTTTGAAAAAAATAATCATAAAAAGAAAGTAAGAATGATATTTACAAAATTCAAAAGGATTGAACATCTCACATAGGCCTTCTAAAAAGGAATTCAACCATTTATAATGTTTTATTAATCTATTTTGAGACACAGTTTTTCCGCGATGCGAATAGTAAGGCGTCATCGCATACGCAACGATATATCGTCTTTGGCATGTTTCGCAAGTGTTGCTAACAACCATATACTGTTGTTCGGCATTAAAAGGTATATAGTGCAATTTTGACTATTTAAATTCCGTATAACTCTGTAAGTAGATATTGAAATTTCGCTTAAAGATGTGCTACACCATAATGAAGGACATATTTTCATAACAAATGTTAATCTTTATTTTTAACTAGCGCAGTAGTTAGTTACCTTAACTGATTAAAATATTTTTATGATTCAATACTATTTCGTTAATGTAACTAGCATAGTTATTATTATCATGACTAAAGTAAATAATCTTTAATGTAATAATGATTGAATATAATACCAATAGAACAAATGATATATTGCTCGATTCAATAAAATATTCGTGTATCATTCGAGTGGATTAACCAATTCAGTTTTTTTTTGTATAGGGCAGGAGCAACATATCGGCACGAGAGCACCGCCAAGAGAAATAATATTAGAGAATTCATCAATGCCTCCTGAGCCAGGCATGGTGAGAGTTCAGGTTAGTTCTTTTGTTTCTTTTTTTTTCCTTTTTTACACTTACTACTTACACGTATTGAGAAATATGTAAGGTGTAATGCATTTCATTAAGCATCAATAAATCATGTATTTCCATATTGAAAAATGTAAGTAATAGATGGTAAAAAAAGGTTTTATAGTGTTGGTACTCGCCGTATTAATCATGTAACAGCCTCATTCAGTTTTAGGGATATATATTCCTCTTTTCAACAGATTCTGTTCTTTATAATGGAACTAGAGCGTCGAATAATTTTTTTTTTAATACTTTCGCTGCTGATCTCGCGCCAGCGTGGCGTCAACGCTAAAGAGCCAATCACGCGCCAGCGTGTGGTGTGGAGTGATGTCTGAGTACCCAATCATGCGTTCGCGCGAAAAGAGCTGCGCCTCAACATTTATTCTCTTCTTCAATGGGCATTATATGTAGCCTTCTGGGAAAAAACCCATTTCTACGTCGGGGCGCTAATTATCAGTACATCCTCATCTGACCGGCAGCGAAAGTGTTAATTCATTTTTCGATACCGTTGTCATTTCTCTTTAAAATGCCGTTTCATTTACTCAATTTTGGGAATTACGAATTTGACTGTCAAAAACGACAAGCGTTGCATGTTCTTAATTCTTTTCCGGGCTTAGGCGCCGAACAGGCAGGTACTCGGACCGTTGCAAACCCTCGAAATTAGATCGTTTCTATAGGTTGAGTTGTAAATAAGTTCCGTTGACGATAAATCAATTTTATTTAAAAAACGGAACTTATATCTGGTTCAGCCCAATATAATGTACGGGACGGTTGCTTTGTCCCGTCTATCTACCATAAAGGTGGTACGTTTGCGATTGCTGTAAATAAATTGAATAGAAACAGTAATGCATATAAAAGAAACAGTTAAACTCTTTGGCTTCTTTCAGTTTCAAGTGAGAATGAGATTAGTTGTAAAATAAGTGAAGGAAGAGTGAAAATTGTTGCGGAAAATATAGGGGGGTGGGGGGATCATCCAAACGATCATTTATTGGTAATCAATATGTGACATCCGATAAAGAAGATAGAGTGACGGTGAAGGGCCCAGCTGTGCGTTACGTCGAAAGTTGTCCAGTGTTTTGCATTATTCTTACGAAATAAAGCATGTAATAGGATATAAAATACTAAAATTCGTAACGGTTTTAAGTGCAATCGCTTCAATTGTTAAATATATAAAGTGTGGTGAAAATATTAATTTTCAAAAGCGCATTCCACGTGGAATCGGATACGCAATTAAAATTTTATGTGACAAATGCGAATACATAATTGTCTAGTCAGGTCCTATAAAAATCAAAGACAAAACTTATTATATTTATGAAATCAGCACCAGATTTTTCGCCGCAATGTGGATGGTTAAAGTTGGTTGATTGGTAAGAGAAGTCGCGATGATTCATGGATTTATGGATCTTCCGGTATCTTTCCCTCGGTCCGCGTACAGTCGACTTGTAATAGTGCTAAAACTATGGCTAAAATTTCAATGAATTTTGCAGTTAAAGCAGAAGTAAGTCAGTCTGAGGATGCAGAAAGTGTAAAAGTATCTGGAGACGGTAATCGGAGAAAACGTGGCTTTAAATCCCTACACAGATTCGTATTACATGAATACGAATGCCGATAAAATTATGAAGGAAGTGTCAGTAAGCTCGAAGTCGACGCGATCCTCGAAATGTCCTGAAGGTCTTGGCCGAATTACGGAATAACATATACAGTAACGTCCAATTAAAGTGCAACACTTGAATTTTTTTACATATCTGTGAAAGTATGACAGATTTCGAAAAGCCAAAGACATATTTTTTAGGAAATTTCCTTCCCGTTCGAATGGTAAAAGTTTTATCCCGATCGGATACAAAATGGCCGAATGGCAGGGGTTGGAGTGAAAAAGTGCATTTTGGGACTCTTTGAAAAGTGCGAGAACTAGTAGTTTCGGAAGGAAATTCATATTTCTAATTATGGCACGAGAGAGAAAGCATCCTTCGGCATTAAAAAAAACACCCCTATTGAACCCCTGTAGGATCACTCTAGGGGGAGTTACACCCCCTTGAAGTGAAAACACTTAAATGGCCATAACTTCTGAACGCAGCGGCGAATCTGGTCCAGTTTCTGCATGATATCATCTCTAATGATACTGCAGATTCTCACAAAATTATTCTTCTCGGAGATGATCGCGTGACGGAGATCTCGAGATTTCCCAAGCGCACCCGAAGCTTCCCCGCCATTTTTCATTAGGAATGCGATGAAATAGAAGTTTCATTTTTATCCACGTTGTAGCTGAGATTTCAACGATTAAAACGTGCTTTTAAACATCCAAATATGAGTACGCTAAGGGGTTAAATTATCCGTTTGAAAAAACGCCTAAATTTTGCGAGTTCCGCTCGAGGCGCTTGAGGGACAATTGCTTGGCGCGCGTGGTAGGCTTGTAGTCCCCCGAGCGCCTGGAGCGGAACTCACAAAATTTAGGCGTTTTTTCAAACGGATAATTTAACCCCTTAGCATACTCATATTTGGATGTTTAAAAGTGCGTTTTAATCGTTGAAATCTCAGCTACAACTTGGATAAGTATGAAAGTTCTATTTCATCGCTTTCCTAATGAAAAATGGCGGGGAAGCTTCGGGAGCGCTTGCGAAATCTCGAGATCTCCGTCACGGGATCATCTCCGAGCACAATAATTTTGTGAGAATCTGCAGTATCATTAAATATGATATCACACAGAAACTGGACCAGATTGGCCGGCGCGTTCGGAAGTTATGGCCATTTAAGAGTTTTCGCTTCAAGGGGGTGTAACTCCCCCTAGAGTGATCGTACAGGGGTTCAATAGGGGTGTTTTTTTAATGCCGAAGGATACTCTCTCTCGTGCCCCGATTAGAAATATAAATTTCCTTCCGAAACTACTAGATCTCGAATTTTTCAAAAAGTTCCAAAATGCACTTTTTCACTCCTACCCCTGCCATTCGGCCATTTTGTATCCGATCGGGATAAAACCTTTACCATTCGAACGGGAAGGAAATTTCCTAAAAAATATGTCTTTGGTTTTTCGAAATCTGTCATACTTTCACAGATATGTAAAAAAATTCAAGTGTTGCACTTCAATTGGACGTTACTGTATATAAATATTACATTGGTGATGGCGATTCGAAAACCTTAAAGTCCATTACAGATGCCCAACTTTACGGAGAAGACTTTCAAATTAAAAAAAAAATCGGTTTTTTCCTGCGTTCAATGAGTGAAGTGAAGAAACTTGGGGAAGCAGGCAAACTGACAGAAAAATTGATCAAAGAATTAACAAACTATTACTGTACGGCGATAAGAAACAATAGTGAAAGAGTTGATGGAATGAACAAAAGCAATTATGGTAACGTTGTACCAGAATATTTCTGCAGATGAAACACCGCGATATGATTCTTGCCCATCCGGAGTTTATAGTTGGTGTACGTAGTGTTACGTCCGAACCAGAATGAAGGCCAATCACCTAGTCTGGTGCCTTTACCGAACCGTAGTATGTTGCCCTATTTTAGGTCAATGCTTCCGCACTTTACCTGGGATTGGGCTAAACTAGTTACCGCGGTAGGAGGAATGAATAATGAAAAGGGGGGTTAGAGAATTTAGGATGAACTGGATATAAATTGATTGAAAACCCCACCAGGTTGAGAGAAATACTAATAAAATGATAACCACCACCGTAACAAAATAGATTTTCCTTACCTTGAAGATCGTTGAGCTTGATTCTGCTGCTTACGATTGTCGAAAATGTCTGCGGTGTGGAAGATGTTGGGTTTTAGGCAAAATATATATATAAGAACAAAGTTAAGTGAACAAATGAGTAAGATTTATTATAGAATTGACGCACTGACAACAAACTCTACGAAGCTACTAATTTATAAACAAGCGAAAGCAACTATAACTGGTAATAAGTAAAGTAACGGATTAGAACAAGTTTGAGCGAAGCTGATAAATTGCAATAAGTAAGCAGAGGAAGGTAAAACTGTTTTCTAGACTGTCTGACGGACCAGCGGAGAATGAGAGCGAGTTCTGATTCTGGGTCGCGTACGTGGACTAGCGGGGGTGGATTTTTGGGGTTGGTTAGGATTTTTGCTATTGGTTCAGGGTTTAGGAAAATTTTGGAGAAAAACTACAACGGGTTACTATTGGTGTGGTCCAGTATTGGCGGGCAATTATGCAAGGAGAGAAGGATTTGGACTTCCAGGATTGGCTAGGGAAGACGTCTCTGGAAACGGGTAGGAAGGTTGGTGGGGTTTACTGGGAAAAGCTATAAAATTTGGAATTTCCGCTTCTAGCGCACATGTGCGTACTCGAACTTTATCTCTAACGGTCAGCCTATTGCCTAACCATTTTTATACATGGATCCTCGAGAGGTTCATCTCGCTTTCCGAAATCTGGTGACCATGTGCGAGATAGCCGCTCCTAAGGGTTGCTATGTGATATAAACCAGCTTTCCGTTATTGCACCTTTTAGGAATCAGTAATGGAGCCGCGAGTTGAAACCTAATTTCTCACGCGGACGTAACAGTAGCAAAAAAGAAAAGGCTGAAAGAAGTTTGGACAATATAAGCATGAACCAGCTCTCTACGAAGATCTTAAGCGGGCAATATAGCTTATATACGAGGCTTTGGACGAAGAATCTTTATTTACGAGGTGTATCGGCGGACTTATGCAGAACGCTAACGAAATTTTGAATAACATGATCTGACAAATAACTCCTAAAAATAAGTACAGCGGCACATTTTTCAGAGGATTAGACATCGATAACGGTCAATGAGTAGTGGAAGAAAGCGTGGCCCAAGACAACCGCCGCGTGCACGACGGCAAAAAAAAGTTTAGAAAATCGAACAAAAAAAAAAGGTGAATATCCAGGAAAATGAAAGAACACCAAAGAGCCGAGAAAAATGCTGCGCCAGACATTTCATACTAAACCACAGGTGATCTTTAAACGTTGCGATTATTAGTAATCGAGTTCTAATAACTTTGTAAATTTAAAAACATACGCATACGCCGAAAAGTACCAAATCCTGGGTAGATCCTCCAAGAAACAGTTCTAGATCGGTTCAGTGGATTCAGTGGACGTAGCAATATCGATGCAAAATCGAAAGAAAGTCTGAAGAAACAGTGATGTTTTCAATTTATATTAAGTTCATATGTTACGTTTTCAATTTTCAATAACATAAATAAATTATCATGTAAGACACGTCTATACAGGGTGTCCCAAAATTACCTGACCAACGGGGTATGGCGGTGTTCGGGAGGCACCACTGATCACGAAAATGACCTTCCTTTTGTCCGGAAGGTGATAGTTTTTAAATGGGAGCAGGTCAAACTAGACCAATCAGAAAGACGCGTCAAGAGAAACGTAGGCACCTACGAACTCTGAGTTTTCTTCCCTCGCTTTTGTTTCTCGGTAGCTT
The DNA here is from genome assembly GCA_963971525.1 of Cephus spinipes. Classification (NCBI taxonomy): domain Eukaryota; kingdom Metazoa; phylum Arthropoda; class Insecta; order Hymenoptera; family Cephidae; genus Cephus; species Cephus spinipes. The sequence goes on along the minus strand of OZ020572.1, from coordinate 17,408,741 downwards.
GTTTCTTGTTTCCAATAGGCATGTCCTCGGCTGACGTCATTCTGCCCGAAGCCACCGAGAAACAAAAGCGAGGGAAGAAAACTCAGAGTTCGCAGGTGCCTACGTTTCTGTTGACGCCTTCCTCTGATTGGTCAACTTTGACCTGCTCCCATTTAAAAACTATGACCTTCCGGACAAAAGGAAGATCATTTTCGTGATCAGTGGTGCCTCCCGAACACCGCCATACCCCGTTGGTCAGGTAATTTTGGGACACCCTGTATGTATTTGCCTTAATTTATTTGTAATATGCTTGGATAGTAGCAGCATGTTTCAATGTTCCAGTCCCCTTAAGACATTAATGATATATTTGTATTTTTCATTTCATTATTTTTGATTTGCATAAAATTATTGAAGATGAATCCTTGGACATTATCATATAAACTAGAAACTTTATTTATCGCATATATAAATAAATATCGGGGCAAAGAGGGTTACCGTGGGGCATGACCGCTTGATCCATACGGTTGCATGTTATGTATTCATAGTTGAAACAAAATAATTCCGTGTATGCGAAAGTTCTATATTGGGACTAATCGACATTTGTAAATGTTACTGATCTATTCACAATCGTTTCATTTTTCCTGTTAATTTCAACCCGATTGATTAAGTAATTCATCGCAAATATTGCATGCAGATATACGAGATTAAATTTTCGGATTTTTTCACGTGCGTGATCTTAAAATTAAATGTACTAGATATTTACCAATGCTCCAGTATTGTCTACATTGGGAACACACGTGCACGCGCGGGCATACTTTTTTTTCTCGATGGTAAAATCAAACGATGTTCCCATGGGTATCTAAAACTGGAATTGATGTAATTAATTGAAACATGCATTTAAATACTACAAAAACAAAATTTTAGCCAGAAGCAGAGAACCTTCCTATAGTTCACACAATAATACTTATTTGTTGTATAGTCGGGTTGAACATGAGTAAAACCACTTTGAGCCTTTTTTAATACTCTTTATTGAACAAAATAATGAGATCGTGCACGTGTACATTCACTCCACTGTCAGTTGTCGCCATGTTAGTTTTTTCGAACATCAGCGCCTCCTGCCGCCGCTTACTACAACTAACTGCCCTTTCCACCGACCAACACCACCGGGCCCGAACAACTATAGGAAAAACTTCGAGACTGGCGCGTACACCGGCGGGCTTGAAAGGCTTGACTTTCAACAAGAAATAAACGATATCAATTTCCTTAATTAATTTCTATGATCATTCAATCGGAAGAACGCATATCTTCGGCAGTGTTCTCTATGTCGTTCCATTTTAAGTTTTTACCGTTACAGTACGAATTAGTCCATCCTTTCCTGGATGAACTTCAACTATTCTCCCCAACCGCCATTGAAGGAGGGGGGGGGGGGGGGTGTTATCGCGCAATAGTACCATACTCCCTACTTTGACATTTTCGTTTGACTTTTCTAATTTCCACTTAGTTCTCTGCTGTAGTTGTGTAATATACTCTTGTGACCAATGTCGCCAAAAGTCCAATATACTCTTGTGACCAATGTCGCCAAAAGTCCTGATGCATCTTAGTCAGTAGCTCATAACGATTTAAACGATTTGATTTTATATCCAAGACATCTCTTTCCGGAAGGGAAGTTAGAGCAGATCCAACTAAAAAATGTCCAGGTGTGAGAGCTTCGAGTTCGCTTGGATCCGACGAAAGTGGAAATAGAGGGCGGGAATTAAGACATGCTTCTATTTGACAAAACACTGTCGACAATTCTTCGAAACTAAGACTAGTATCTCCTATCACAGCCCTCGCATGTGTTTTTGCCGACTTTACAGCGGCTTCCCACAGACCTCCTACATGAGGTGAATGTGGCGGTATAAACTTCCACTCTATAAATTGATCTGAAGCAAATTTTATCACTGTTTCTTGATGAGCTTTACTCGTAAGTAATTCCGCGAATTGCTTCATTACATTATTTGCACCTACAAAGTTGGTACCGTTATCTGAATGAATAGATTTACATCGACCGCGGCGCGATATAAATCTTTTTAGCGAGTTGAGGAAAGCTGACGTCGTTATATCTGAGACGATCTCTAGATGAACGGCTTTTGTGGCTAGGCAAACAAACAAACAAAGATAAGCTTTGGCTGTTTTGTTTCGCGATATTCTGATCGTGTAAGGACCTGCATAATCGACTCCTGCGCACGAGAATGCTCTACTAGGTATAATCCTCTCAGAGGGCAGACTTCCCATTAATTGAATAGGACTAACTGGACACAGTCTAAAGCACGTTACGCATTTTCGTAAGACGCTGCGAATTGTACCTCTTGCAGAAATTATCCAATATTCTTCGCGTAGTAAAGCCAACAATGCTGACGGTCCGGCGTGCAAATCACGATGATGAAAGTGCATTTTAATTAACCTAGTTAATGGATGTTTCGCCGATAGTATAATAGGATACCGTGTCGCTAAAGATAATTGAGCGTTTTGCAAACGTCCACCGACTCTTATCTCGTCGTTATCGTCGATGAATGGATGAAGATCAAGGAGACAACTCTTCGAATTGACGGTTCCATTGTTCTTCAAATCTTTAAGTTCTTCAGTGAAGGATTGTCGTTGTGCAAGCTTGACGAGAACTTCCGTAGCATGTTGTAATTTCTTGATGGTCAAAGTTCCTGTTTGACGCTGTTCCTGCGATGTTTTTGAGTTATTCTTGTAACGTATGACGTAAGCAATTACTCGTTGTAGTTTTCGTAGAGATGAGAATCTTTCGAATAACTCCTCGTTACCTTCAACAGTTGGAAATGCAAGAGAAAGAATCTTCGATTCTGGTATTTTGTTAATCGGCGGGCATGTCGAAATTGGCCAGGTATCTTCAGTTTCTTTAAGCCAATCAGGGCCATGCCACCACAGTTTTGCGTTTGTCAATTGGTCAGGATCGATGCCGCGTGAAATAATATCAGCAGGATTGTGCTCTGATCTTATGTGTCTCCAATCATCCTTCTTTGTTGTGTCTTGAACTTCTGTTACGCGATTGCGGACGAACTCCTTCCACTGATGAAGTTGCCCACGAATCCATGTCAATGTGATACTAGACTCGCACCAGAAGATTGTTCGATTAATTTTGATTGTAAGTGCAGCTATCGTTTTTTTGTAAAGCTGAGAAAGCAACAGTGCACCACATAATTCGAGTCGTGGCAAGCTGATTGGGTTGATTGGAGCAACTCGCGATTTGGCGCATAATAGATGCACACTTGCAACACCGGATGAATCAGTCGATTTCAGATAGAGACAAGCTCCATAGGCCAATGTTGATGCATCACAGAATCCATGTAATTCAATCCGCATCGGTTTTGTGCACAATGCGTGTCGAGGAATTGCGATGTTGTTGATTTCTAAAAGTTTTTCCTTATACTTCTTCCACTTGGTGTGAAGATCCATAGGAAGTGCTTCATCCCATCCCAACTGTAATTGCCATAGTTTTTGGAGAAGAATCTTAGCCTTAATTGTTGCAGGCCCTATAAGTCCGAGAGGATTAAAAAGTTGTGCCACTAATGATAAAACCACTCGCTTCGTTGATCTTTCTTCGTTTTCCGTCACTGACACCTTGTAGTGAAGTTGATCTACACTTGCTGTCCATCGTAAACCGAGTATTTTCGTCTCGCCACCCATACTACGACCGAGTGACGAGTCCGTTTCTTCACTTTCTTCGAGAATTGCTTGTGGATTAGATTTCCATTTTTGTAAAGGAAACGAAGCTGATTCTAGAATTTCTTTGATTTCTTCCCTGTGTCGACAAAGTTCTGTGACTGAAGATCCTCCCGTTATAAGATCATCCATGTAAAAATCTTCTTTAATAATTTTACTGGCTTCAGGAAATTTTGCTGCGTTTTCGATAGCTAATTGTGCAAGACATCTCGTCACGAGGAATGACGCTGGTCCTGTACCGTACGTGAGTGTGTTAAATCGATACTTACTGGGTGGAGCGTTAACGCCGTTCCTCCACAATATTCTCTGAAGATCTCTATCTTCGAGATTAACTGAAACTTGTCGGTACATCTTACAAGGAGACCCTCAGGTAGCCGGGTCAGGGATTTTTTTTCATATTTGTGGTACATAAAGTTCAGACCCCCAATAACACATGAGCAAAGCCATTCTGCTAGATGGCCAGGCATTTTCGAGAAAATCGATTTTGAAAATATTCGAGTACCGTATATCTCTTAGATGTAGACAATGGAAGCAGTGAGGCCGTGGCTCAGTGGGCAGCGCGTCAGCTTAGTAAGTGCGAGGTTGCTGGTTCGAGTCTCCCTGCATGCGTATTATTTTAATTTTTTTTTATTTTTATTTATTTTTTTTTTCGTTCTACGTTTATTGTTGGTGTAAGCATTTGTAACGAATAACAATTTGGTTGCAAAATAAAAGAGATTGGGTTAGAAATAAAATTTTTTTTATTTTTCCAAGTTAAAGACAAAATGAATTGTTAGATTACTGTCTAACAATAAAATAAAATTATTATACATTCACATCGGCTACTGCACCTTTCGATTTTTGTATTGGAGTTTCACAAGAGCCTGGATGGTACTCGTCGTAAAAACATGGAAAGCAAAAGGTTTTGCGGCATCTAGCACACTGCACGAACGCTGAACTTTTGCAGGTACAAGGCATTTTTGAAATGTCTATCGGAAAACAAACCTCATTTACGTTTCTAAAAATGTTCCTATTATCGCACAGTTTCGAAGCGTACCACGCGTTCACGTTCCTTGTACTATCCCTCCCGTCGTTACGATTCCCCAACCATTCTTTAATCCTCACCCTCCATAAAAACTATCCACCATTTACCGTTAATTCCAACCACTAACAAAATATCCCGTTACAATTCCTTGGATCGTAACAACCCCACAGGTAGTTACTAACAATAAAGCATTATTGTTAGACAGTACTCTAACATTTCATTTTGTCTTTAACTTGGAAAAATAAAAAAAATTTTATTTCTAACCCAATCTCTTTTATTTTGCAACCAAATTGTTATTCGTTACAAATGCTTCCACCAACAATAAACGTAGAACGAAAAAAAATAAATAAAAATAAAAATTAAAAAAAAATTAAAATAATACGCATGCAGGAGACTCAAACCAGCAACCTCGCACTTACTAAGCTGACGCGCTGCCCACTGAGCCACGGCCTCACTGCTTTCATTGTCTACATCTAAGAGATATACGGTACTCGAATATTTTCAAAATCGATTTTCTCGAAAATGCCTGGCCATCTAGCGGAATAGCTTTGCTCATGTGTTATTGGGGGTCTGAACTTTATGTACCATAAATATGAAAAAAAAATCCCTGACCCGGCTACCTGAGGGTCTCCTTGTTAGTAATGTCTGCAATCAGTACGTATTCGTGTTGGCGGAAACGTGTGACTATGTCCACCAATTCTCTTTGAATGACAGGTCCAACCATTAAAATGTCGTTTAATGATTTTCCTGATGTGGTACTACTTGATGCGTCGAAAACTACTCGAAGTTTCGTTGTTTTCTTCTCTTCGTCCATCACTGCGTGATGAGGTAAATAGTTTTTTCCAACACGCGCATAAAAATGGTGACTTTCCACGCCTGTTTAGCGGGAGGAAAACAGTTGATTTCCGACCAATCACAAGGTTATCGTGTTTTCTTCCCGCAGGTAAGAAAAGTAGCCATTTATAGGGAGAGAATAACTCAACAACCAATCAGAAAGCGCGAGAGTGTTGTTACCCAAGGACAATGAGACATAACTGATCAACTCTGTTGATAAATAAATGTGTCTAGTGAAAACGTACTACCAGTCTTCGAGTAAATTTTGTGTTGTTCAGTCTGATTATTATTTCACTGTCTTTTATTTTTTTTAAATTCACATTCTCTCCAAATAAAACCGAACTCTTTAAATCTTTTAAATGAAAATTCTAAAAAAATTGGAACGAAATTGTTCATTGCTTTTATTGATACATTTCGTTAATAAATTAAAAAATTCCTTTAAAAATTTTGGTCTATAATGATCTTTAAAATTCGTTTTTTGACAGTCGGGGGGCTCCGCCCCCCGAACCCCCCCGGCGGGGCTTCGCCCCTGCACCCCACCAGGGCTTCGCCCTGGACCCTAATAGACCACGAAAAGTTAATACATACATTTCAAACAACTAGCATCACGCTAACTTCATTTTATCCCAATTTCATATCAATGCCATGATAATCTTACGTCAGTTATTTATATCTTATTGTAAACTATCCTACCATTTTTCTGCGCTTATTGAAAAAAATATCGTGTGCAACACAGGAGGAAGACGATTTCGACTTGTGTGATTGCCGCCCTCGCTTCGCTCGGGCGGCAAGCTTCCCACTCGTCGAAATCGTCTGTTTTCCTCCCTAGTTGTACAATCTACTATTTTATCTTGAAGTCATTATCCTCCTTGACAATGCTCATGTGCTCCAAGTTCTCGTATTCGCACATGAACGCTGTGTATCGAGTTTTGATTAGCGGATATTTTGTAAATTTCCTTTCGATCGATTTCAGTCGTTTTAACGCATTACCGTACGATTCGCCGAGTTTACTAGGATCATTTCGACAGGGAAGTCGAACCTCAAATCTTCCTGACGGAAGTCTTGTATGTGTTTGTACAAAGTGTGTTTCACAAGACAATTCTTCTTGTGACAAAGCTTGAGTTGTTTGCAGTTCTTCGATCTTCCAAAAGCGTTGCAGCTGGTCTTGAAGGTTTCTCGTTTCTGAAAATTCACAGAACTCTCGTGTGGTATCTTGTTGATTTTCAGTTGTGTATGGACCGCCGATTATCCAGCCTAATTTCGTTTTCTGTAGCATTGGTTGATTTTTCCCAGTTCTTATCTGTTCAGCGCAAATTAAGTCCCAAAACACGCCAGCTCCTAGTAATAGATCGGTACTTTGAGGAACATGATAACCTGGGTCGGCGAGAACAACATGATTCGAAATTTTTAACGACTGCGGGTCAAATATAACGAGAGGAACTTTTTCCATAATCTCATCTAGTATTGAAAACGAGAGTTTTACCGAAAACGCGTTTACTTTCGATCTAATAATTGCGCTAGTTGCTGCTGATATCTGAGTTACTACTTGAGCTATTGCTCCTATTGATTGGTTAATCTTTCTCTTGTGTAGATTCAGCTTTTCGCACAATGCCCGACACATGAAGTTCGACTGTGAACTGCTGTCCAACAGTGCCTTAGCTTCGATTTTGTTACCCGAATCGTCTTCGATGTAAACAATTGCAGTCGAAAGCAATATTTGAGCGGGTCCCTTCATGGAGTACGTTACGACCGATTGTACCGCTTGTTGTTCTTTTGATGTAGACGAATTTTCTTTGTCGTTACTAGCGTTTGTTAGCAAACTGCTCGATTTTTGCTGCGCATTATCCGATCGCTCATCGAGGTGCAATAGCGAGTTATGTTTCTTTTTACAATGTTTACAATTTCCTGCTTTGCAATATTTTACTGTGTGCCCTTTTCCCAGGCAGTTCAAACACAAACTAAGACGTTTTATTTCGTTTATTCTCGACGTAACTGGAAGGTCACGCAATTTTTGACATTGATATATTTTATGGTCTTCTTGACACATTAAGCAACTATTTTTCGTTGTTGTGCTTTGAGTGCTAACGTGCGATGTCAAATGAACAGCTTTATGCTTTGAATTTGATCTGCCTTGATACTTACTATTATTCTCTTGAATTGTTTTCTTTTGTTGAACTGCCTCAAGAACTTGGCATCGGTTCGATAGGAAAGTTTTGAGTTGATCGACTGTAGTACGATCTTCGGCGATGATTTTCTCTTCCCATTCGCGTTTCGTTATTGGATCGATCTTGTTTAATACCAATTCGACAACTAATGTGTTCCATTCTTCTACCAGTTCCCCGAGATTTTTTAAAGCTCTTAAATGTTTGCTTAACTCATCGGATAGTGTACGCAACCCTATCGCGGATTCTTTCGGAACTTGCGGTAAATCTAAAAGAGCGCGCACGTGATGACGCGTCGTCAGACGTTTGTTTTGGAACCGTTCTTTCAGGATATCTAGAGCAACTTCATAATTTTGTCCCGTAATTTCGAGCGAACTTATTACTTGGGCAGCTTGACCTTTAAGCGCTGAGTTCAAATAATAAAACTTTTGTACGTTTGATAATGTCGCATCCGCGTCGATAAGAGCTTTGAATAAATCATAAAAATGGGTCCAATTTTCGTAACTGCCATCAAAATGTGGTAAAGCAATTGTTGTTATTTTTACGTTAGGACGACCGATCTCATCGATTTTAAATCTTTGAACTGAGTTTTGTTGATTCTCATTATCATTTTCTGGATTTAATTCAGCGACTTTTTCTCGACCCTTTGCTATTACTTCATAGTAAAGTGGTTTGAAAACTTCGTATTCTGATTCTAAATCGTTAATATCCGCTTCAGCTATGTCGAGAACGCAGATTTTTTCTTGAATCCTCTCGAATTCTGACATCAATCTTTCTGCTTTTCTCAAACGTTCGTTTAATTCTACTGGATTTCCTGTATCCGGCTCAAAGGCAGTAGGATATGTTTTAAATCGCGTCAATTTTGCTTTTACGCTTGCTCTACTGCGTTTCAACGCCGCAATGTCCGCCATTTTTGCTATTCTATATTACTTACGTATCTAAGAAATGAAACTTGTCTGAATTCCCAACTTCGAAGAAAAATATGTAAGGAGAGGATGGACTTACAATAGAATGTACGCCGATATATTCGTATTGAATATCTCCGAAGAAACGTAGCTTTTTTATATAGACGTCGAAACTACACAGAGAAAAATGTTTTAGTAACTACAGCAAAATTGCATTTGTTAAGTCTGGATCTCTTATCACAGCAAATCGGAATGATATTACAGCAAAAATATTGTCGTTCCAGTAAAAATAATTTGCAGTAGGAAAAAAAATTTTATGTTACGGAATATTTGCTAATGCAGAAAACGATTTGCTGACAAAGCAAAGCATTTGGTCATGTCACCGATTTAGTTTGTAACTGGTATTACTTGGCAAGATTTCTTGTAATACGTCTAACAAATAATTATTTTGTTACAAGATATTATTTTTTTTGTTAGTAAACGTAACAATTGCTGCCAGAGCTTAAGGGATCATCACAGTGTAAAATTTTCAAAAAACAATTCTTTTTTTTCATTATCCGATAGTGTACAACTGTACACGGTTATAAACATTCTGTCCAATGTTTATGTCGAAATTCGAATTATTTCGGTCGCTACAGCCTTTCTTAGTAAAAGGGGTTGCAGGGTCAGACCTGACGCACTCCGAACTTTAAACGCGTTTTTCTCGGAATGGTGTTTTTCAAAACGGTGGCCACTCTCAATGGAAGAATTTTCAAGCTATCCATTTGAAATTTTAACAGAACATTCTTCACGTCATTTTTTATGTTGCTATGGAAGCTTTTTTATTTTTTTTGAAATCTTCCTATTTTTTTTTTACGAAAAACTGTCCAAAAAAATGCTAAATTTTATACGTTTTGTTCAAACGGACACCATTTTTTCAAGTTTTACTAAAAACAAAAAAGCCTCCATAGGAGCATAGCGGCTTTCCTACAGATTTATAAACCATTTGAAATTTTTGTTTGAGGAAAAATTTGCGCTCGCAATCCTGGCCACCATGGGACACCATTTTTTTTCCATTCAATTTTCCACAAATGAAAACAACGTTAACCCTTTGCGGTCCGATGTCGAGTATGGCTCGACATCGCTTTTCGTTCTAGGACGTCCGATGTCGAGTGTGACTCGACTCGCTCGATCGATCGCGAGATCGCTCTCGCATTATCCGTAGCCGGAAGTGTTGGCTTTCACATCCTCAAGTCAATTCCTCCGACATTTTGAATTACATCGATTGTAATAGAACCAATAGATGATATCGTATAGAGACGCAAATTATAATAAACGAAGAAAAGTTTACCTGAAAAGAACGTTTTATTATTGCTGTAACACAACTATCCCTTTACTGTTCCGAACCCTGGTTCACTCTAAGAGCTAAGTGGCCAAAATCGTTATTCGAGGGAAGTGGTACTTCACCAGTCTTGACAGTTGGAAATAATATACGTTACAACGTGTCTTACGTATATAATTCGGAAGCATTATAGGGTGCAGTACACATTATAGGGTGTTGTTACAGCAAATGATATTTGTTACCTTAGCAAATATTGCAATAACAAATATTTTTTGTGAAGACAACAACTGTATTTGCTGTCAGTATGTTAACATCTGATATTTGCTGTGATAAATTGTGACCAAGATGGATGCCGAGAGCGGCGGCTCGAAGCGTAGACCACCAGATAAAGCATATAAATCTCATTCAAATCAAAAAGTTAAGACAGTGGTGTGCATAATTTGTGAGAATGTTTATCATTCTAGTGATTTTGAGAAACAAGACAAAGCCATACAATTAAGTGCAGTTCTATAGTAATTTGTTCTAAACATCAGGAGCTAGACCTAACCGCAAAAGTAAACAGCAAATCGCTGAGTAATGAAGCGAGTGTCACATTATTTGATTAAAGATAAAGCAATACAAACGAAAAAGGTAGTCAAGAAGAAAGACGAAATAATCATAAAATGTTTGAATGAGGAAAGTGTTGGCAAAGCACATAAAATATTAAAAAGTAAACTGGCAGATGTATGTGAGGTTAATAAAGAACAAGTAGTGAACCCTAAAGTGAAAGTCGTAGGAATAAACAACTTTGAAAACATGGATGATAAAAATATTGAAAATGACATCAATGAGAGAAACTTTAGTGATTTTAAAAGGAAATGTTTAGTGTTGAACTCCTATAAGAACAGTAAAACTGAACTGCAGACTGTGATACTAGAAATGCCTACAGAGATATACCAACAGGTCAGAGAGAACAATAATAGACTCTTTGTAGGATATCAAAACTGCAGAATATTTGACTATTGTAACATTAAACCTTGCTTTAATTGTGGCAGGTATGGACACAATGGCACTAAATGTAGAAATAGTTCAATTTGTCTAAGGTGTGCTGGTGATCACAAAACAAAAGACTGCCAAGTAAATAAAATTAAATGTGCAAATTGTGTTTTTAGTAATGAAAAATACAATTCAAATTTCAGCATAGAGCATGTGGCAACAGATAGCCACGAATGTGAAATTCTACAATCTAAGATAAGGAAGTATATCGACTTTACCGATTATACAATAAAACCTACATTACCGAGATATATTGGCACATTACCGAAAATATCAGATAGAGGTACAGCCTCTACATCAGCGTCAACTACTTCAAAATCAAACAACATAAATATGGCAGGGAGATTAAGAAGTAGAAAATATTATTGGATCAAGATTTGAATTTTGAAGATATAAGCAAGATTGAATGTGAAGTAGACGATATTAAAAAACTCAATGAGTCCGCTTTCAATAAAAAGAACTTAATTTTGTGTGCTAATATAAGAAGCTTAAATGCAAATTTCGAAAAACTTGAAGTGTTTATTAAGCGTTTATCAAATAAGCCGTGTATAATTGTATGTACGGAAACATGGAACTTACAGCATCAACAATTCTATCAGCTAAAAGGTTATAAAAGTCATTACAATGAAAGTAGAATCAATAAGGCAGATGGTGTCATAATGTACATCAAGAATAATATTTACGATAACACTAGAATAGAAGTTGTTGATAGATTGAGTGTTGTAAGTACTGATGTTAAACTCTTAACAGGAGAGTCAATTAAAATATCTGCGATGTACAGGTGCCATGATATACCTAAGTCTGAATTTGTGAATAGTGTAAACAGGTTTTTGTCAAAGTATAAACATTATTTATAATAACATAGATAGAGGCATTCCGATTATAACCACATTTTTAGATCTAGCAAAAGCCTTTGACACGGTTGATTATAAGAAACTTTTAGATAAATTAGATAGATACGGGATAAGAGGTACTGCCCTTAATCTAATTGAAAGCTATCTCTCAGATAGAAAGCAATGTGTTAGAATTCAAGACTGCAAAAGCGAATATAAAGAAATATCTATTGGTGTCCCGCAAGGGACCATACTGGGACCATTATTTTTCATCTTATATGTAAATGATCTACTGACAGATATGCAAAGCGATACCATTGTGTCTTACGCTGATGACACTGTTATCATTGCCAGTGACAACACATGGAGGTCTGCGCAAGACAGAATGAATAAATATCTTAGTAAAGTCGCAAATTGGCTTACACTGAATAAACTGTCATTAAATATCAGCAAAACAGTGTATATAACATATGGTAGCTACCGTGGTAGTGTTCCAGAAACTTTAGATATTAAAATAGGTAATAATACGATAAAAAGAGAAGAAAGCTGCAAGTATCTAGGAATAATGTTTGATTGTAATATGAAATGGGATAAACACGTGAATTATATAGTTAAGAAAACCAGATTTTTAATTTTTATTTTTGCAAAAATGAAATATAGAATGGATAACAAAACTTTGATGATGATATACTATTCTTTTTTTCAAAGTGTAGTTAACTATGGAATAATAGCCTGGGGAGGGGCGTATAATAATTATTTGAACTTAGTACAAGGAATACAAAAGAAATTACTCAAAATTATAAACAAAAATCAGTCTCAAATACAATATATTCCTCTTACCATAAGGCAACTGTTTCAGTTAGAAGCTGTTTCGTATCATTATCCAAGCTTAAAAAATATTTACAATACAAGCACTAGCAATACTAGGAACAAGAGTATACAGTTGCCAAAAATTGGTAAGACTGTGAGTAAAAAGAACAGCTTTTTCGTAGCTATCAAAGTATTCAACTTGTTAACGAGTGACCTCAAAACTCTAACAACTACCAAAGTCACCATAAAGAAAAGAATTCAAAAAAATTTTTTTTTTAAAGAAAATTGTATATAGTATAGCATAAATAAAAAAATTTTATTCGCACTGTAATTTGATTTTTGCGTGAATCATTATCAAGTTGTCAGAAAGATGCTGTAACATCGTTGGATTTTTTTTTTTTTTTTCATAAACCTAGTTTTAAGTTTAGTCTTTAAGTCTTTGCACCATTTCTATGTACAGGCAACTATGTTTGTCTCTATAGGATGCCGTCATATGGTATATGTTGTAACGACGAATCGCACAAATAAAGGCACCGCTAGAAATAATTAGAAGATTACTGGGCGCCAGGTATATCAAGAGATACACCGCTGTCTCCAGAGGATACCCCGGCCAGCTCTTGTGCGGTGGGGTCCTGGGTCTGGGAGACAATAACGAAACCTGAAAGTTAATTACAACCAGACAACACAAACGGGGCTCTAAGAAATCAACAGAGCTGAGGTTGTCGTTTAACAATACGGGACCACAAACGGGCCCGATTTATTTAACACAAGAAAATATATGATAACAAAAGAGATAACATTTGAAAGATGCCAATTCGATAAGGAACAGACGTAATAACGGAACGCTGTATGGAACAGTAGCTACCAAATAATAATAAACTCGAATAGGAACAACGGTCCCTTCTAAAATGCAATAGCCGCAGCAACACAAATAATAATTCCCTTACGGATTAACTGAGTCTGAATTCCTTGCGGTGAATTCCTTCCTAGAAAACTGGACACTTCCGGCAACAATACTTGCGCTCGATAATACGCGCGCAACGAAGCTAAACAGTAATATTTACCCAATCAGCTGACGCGTGGCCTAGTGCCTGGCTCGTCGGCCTCACAATATTTACAATTTTTCGCTCGGTAATCCTAACGGTCCCTGACCTACCGAATCCGTAGATTCCTCGTTAGGAATATCACTATTTCACGAACCATCACGCGCGTGTATCCTATCCCGTTACGAATATTTCCGTGATCCAGATCGGCTCTGGAGCCCTACGTGTCGACTGAAAATATCAGCCCGACCCTACGCACTCCCCGACCTGTCTTTACGAATATCCCCGGGAGAATTACGTACCACGGCGCGGTACGTACGGTACACGACGCAAGCCCGAAGCGATTACGCGTAGCGTGGACTAGAGAATGTTACTTGACATGCAGGTATTTCAAACATGCTCTACGGATATCCTAAAACACAACTAGGAACTCAATTTTGAGGCGAGACCTCGGACTCTCCAGATCGTCACCGAATGGCCACGAGTTGATATCAGCGATCAAGTCAGCGGAAGGCGACACGTGCTATCTGGATCCAAGATCCAGTAGCTAACTCTATAGTCCAGTAAATCTCGCTCAACTACAAATTTAGGAAGCTCGGTAGCGTCACTCACCGACAAGGGCCCGAGTCACATCGTCCCACTGGTCCGGGTCCATGGTACAATCCTCTCGAAACTCTCTTTTTCCTTTTCTCTAGCACTTTCCTTTCTCCTTATCACTCTCTCACTCACTCGCTTACTCGCACGCTAAATCTCTCTCGCACTCCGTACTCTTGGTAGGCTACACCGCAAGTGACGCTACCCGATCGCTCGCCCGCTAACGTGCCCTAGTGGCGCGGAGGAACATTACCCTTGGGCCCAAACAAATTTGCGCTAGCCCCTACGCGGCCGAATTCGCCCGCGATCTTCAATTGTCTACGTGCTCCTAGAAAAATAGATCCGCGCATCTTCTCCTCTTCTGAGCGATTGCAGTGTCTTTTCTCGGTGCGGGAATCTCATCCGCACCCTATCCCTCGATGTACGGCCCCTAGCCGCCACTGCAACCCTCGGATGCTGCTGGAATCTTTCTTCTTCTCGCGGCGTCCTTTCGCGTAGGTGGCCTCGCTCAGTGGTGCTCTGCGGTCGCGCTGGCCCTCCTCCTGCTGGCTACGTCACGTCAGTGCTGTTGATCGTACTGGTCGGGCCCCTTTTCTGTAGTCAGGGCCGTGGCTGCTTCTTATTTTTCTCAGATCGGTTCCCTTACGGGACCGATCACTGCTAGTAACATTCGAAATACAGACCCCGAAGGGAATTAATAAACATTCTACACGCTAAATACAGTCCACGCTCGACGCAAACGTTAGGTTGCCTTGCGGGCCTCACGGTGTAAGCTCCTATTTCGCCTTTTTCCTCTCCCTTTTGTGACGTGCACAAAGTGCCACGTCACAACTCCTCCCCCCTTAGCTGTTGCCACCGGGGTTGAGCGAAGCACCGAGTCAAAATATTTATAGGACTTGCATGACAACGACGCGAGGTGTTCGATTTGGAGGGTTTTGGAATTCGGATTTCATCCCTGTGGATATCCCGCCAGATCGGAAACGCTAACGTACTACACCGCTCCGGAATCGCTTCGACTTAGGCTAAATACTAATTCTTCAAATACTAAATCTATGGTTAGACTCCAAACTTATTCTAATGAGCTAACCATACACAGACCGTGGACGGTCGTACCAACTGCGGACTAATACAGGCGGTACCAAAAGATATCACTAACAACTATTGAATAATAACGCTTCTTATATCTAACTCTTAATAGTTCGCATTCTTATTTTACACGCACACGCTAACCCCTTCCCTTAAATTTTTTTAAATTTACATTTACCCCCCCCCCCCCCCCCAGCCAAAAGAAAACCCCAGACTCTACAAATGACTCGATACCCTTAATAAACTAATTCCCCGATGCCCACAAAAAAAACCACAAGCAACCCCCCTTCCCGGCAACCCTACCCACAAAAAAAAATGAAAAAACCCATCCCCCCTTTTATGCCACCCCTTCTTCTACTCCGCCGGGACCTTTGGCCCGCGGAAGGTGCCCTTTTTGCGGTCGTGCGCACACACGGGACACTCCTCTGCGAGCACCCCGCGCGTGCCACAGTGACGGCAAAACTTGCCCCACTTCTTCGGGCATTCGCTGTGGCAGTGTCCCAGTCGCCCACAGTTCCAGCAGGGTCTACGCGCCCTGCTGGCCTCCTCCTTCCGGCGCCTGATCTCCTCCCACATACTCTCTTTTTTCTGGACCAGCCGGATCCTGTCGGTCCCGTTGCTTGGGCCCGCTCTTCCTGGAGCCGGTTCTGGCCCCTCCGCTCCGTGGCTCGGGTCCCTTGGAGCCGTCAGCCCTGAAATCTCCCTTACGGAGACCAGGAGATCTCCCCGAGAGGGCTTGATGTAAAATACCTCTCTTAACTCCTGTACCCCCGCGAGTTGGAGATTTTTCTCCATACCCGCTAGCGGGCTACTCGGAGAGGGAGGTCGCTGCTCTCGAGGTCCTTCGTCGGTACCGCTACCTTCCGGCTCCTCCTCGCCTCCCGCTGCCGTGGCCCAGCTGATTTCGGATTCCGCCTCGGAGTCCGGTTCCGCTATCTGTTCTTCTGGCCCCTCGTCGAGCCCGTAGCGCCTGGTCCCTGGCACCTTCAAAGCTGTTAAGAGCATACAACAGTTCCTGTCCTCAGTGGACTTCCCTCGGTGGATGTCACATGGCAAAGGGTTCCCCAAGATTCAGAGTACTTCTCCCACATGCAGCTAGGTCCTCGTATTATAGGCCCATCCAGGGTATTCGAAGGATACAGGAGTCGGAAGGAATATCGGAACTTATTTACAGGTAACTAAAACTGCTTAGCGGCTAGACTTAACAAAACACACTACTTCACAGGTCTCTTTGGGGATTTAGGTTCTACGGGAATCACGCTGTCGCGCCATCGTTAAAAGTAGACGGACCCTCCTCTATGCTCTCGTCGTCGGATCCGGGATCCTCGCCTCCTTCGACGAGATACGGTTTTAAATCGGTAACATGGTGTCGACCTACATGTTTACCGCTCGCATCTGCTAGTTCTACTACGATAGGAGAAACTATCCGTTCTACTTTAAAGGGACCTGCGTATTTCGGAGCTAACTTGGCTGCAATATTATGTTGTCCCGATGATAGAACACGATTACGCTTCCAGACCTGATCCCCTACCTCGTACTCTATATTCCGATGACGCTTGTCGTAATACTTGGCTTGACGATCGAAAGCCTGATCCATATTTCTCTTTACTAAGTCTCGGATTTCGTTCAATTGTCTCATCCGGGCCTTCTATTTCTCTGTATTCGGCGTGGCTATATCGGCGGGCCCTTCTGTGTCTCGCCGTAACGAATGTCTAGCTTTCGGTTCTCGCCCTAGGTTAAGGAACGCTGGAGACACTTGAGTAGAACTGTGGCAGGCTGAATTAAATGCAAATCTAAAATCATTTAAATGTACGTCCCATTCCCGATGATCTTTCTCAATGTAGGCTACCATCATTGTTTTCAATACTCGGTTGACCCTCTCCACCGGATTGGATTGCGCATGATAAGGTGGGATGTGCGAATGTACTATACCGTACGCGTTTGTGAATTCTTTAACGGCCCTATTTGCAAATTCGGTGCCATTATCTGTCAGGAGAACCTCCGGAGTACCCCATCTAGAAAGAATTACGTCCTCAAACGCCGCTAAGATATTTTTAGCATTAGCTTTTCTTAATGCTACGCACTCTATCCACCTAGTGAAAAGGTCCTGAAACACTAATACATATTCGAAGCCTGCCTTACTTCGGGGAAACGGACCCATTACATCAGCCGCTACCACCGCCCATGGCTGGTCTACTACCCTCCTTCCCATTAAACCTGTTGGTAAGGCTTGCTCTACCTTGCTAGATTGACATACTTGACATTCGCGTACCATCTTTGCCAAATCCCTATACATTCCCGGCCAGTAATATAATACTGCCGCTCTGGAATAGGTCTTCTCGATTCCTAAATGTCCAGCCTGTGGTTCCGCATGAACCTCCTCGAAGACTTTCCTATGTTGTTCCTTAGGAATCACAAGCTTCCAGCCGTCTAAGTCAGGCAAGACGTCATCTGTCTTTTTATTTGGGCGGTAATAGTACAATCTATTATCGACCCCCTTCCACCCCAAGAATTTGCGTGGATATTTTTCTACATCGCGGAGGCGTTTTCGATACCATGTATCTTCTACCTCGTCTATTCCGGCTAATTCCTCTGAAGACTCCTCCTCAAACATTCGCGATAGTGCGTCCGGCACATGATGCATTGCACCTTTGCGATGTATAATTTCGAAGTCGTATTCAAGGAGGTCTAATGCCCATCGTGCTAATCGGCCCGTTGGATTGTGCAAATTGTGCAGCCAACGCAGGCTACTATGATCGGTTATCACGGTAATGTGGAATCCTTCCAAGTACTCGCGATATTTCCTAACCGACCAGATTACCGCTAAACACTCCTTCTCTGTAACGGAATATTTTCTTTCGGCGTCTGTCATGGTGCGGCTAGCATATGCGATCACGCGTTCTATCCCGTCGATTGTCTGCGTTAATACTGCCCCAATCCCGTAACTGCTCGCGTCCGTTTGTAGCACGAATGACACTGTAAAATCCGGACACGATAAAATAGGTGCAGACCCCAAGGCTTTCTTCAGCCCCTGAAAGGCCTCCTCCTGCTCTTGGTCCCACCCCCATATCTTCTCTTTTCGTAACAGTCTAGTTAGTGGTTCGCTTACGGTAGCGAAATTATCTATGAATCTACGGTACCAAGAGGCCATACCTAGAAACCGGCGCAATTGCCGAATATTTTTCGGAGCCGTATACTCTATAATCGGTTTGATCTTCCCTGCATCTACCTTAAGGCCCTCTTGATTGACCAAAAACCCCAAGTATTTCACCTCGGTGCAACAAAAGTCACATTTGTCGGGATTAATGGTCAGTCCCGCGTCACTAATGCGCTGCAGCACCCTGCGCAACCACTCCAAATGCTCTTCGAAAGTTTCGGTCACAATTATTACGTCATCTAAGTATGCAAAGGCGTGTGGCTCCATCTCAGGCCCAATTAACTTGTCTAGCAGTCTTTGAAACGTCGCCGGCGCGTTCGTCAGGCCATACGGCATTCGAGTAAATTGATACAAGCCGCGACCTGGAGCAGTAAACGCCGTGATTTCTTTACTCTCGCTATCCATTGGCACCTGATGGTACGCTTGACTTAGGTCAATGGTGGAGATATACCTTGCAGAACGTAACTTATCTAATATACCGTTGATATAGGGAATCGGATAAGCATCCTTTTTCGTCACCGTATTCACTTTTCTATAATCAAGACAAAATCTATATTTCCCATTAGGCTTACGGACCATCACTATCGGACTCGACCATGCGCTTCGAGATGGCTCGATTATTCCCTCGCTCAACATCCTATCTACTTCCTCATTGATGGCTTCCTTTACCTTGGGGGACACCATGTAATACCGTTGCTTAATCGGCTCGTGCCCCTGCACGTCGATCTTATGCTCGGTTAACTGGGTCCACCCTAAAGGTGAATCCCCTGGAGGCAGTTCCTTCTCTAAGAACTCCTTCAAGCGAACTTCTTGGGATCTACCGAGTTCGGCGATCCCGCATACGGAGCCACCAATTTTGAACCCCTGTGGAGGACTTTTGACGAACGTATAACGAGTATTTGGCGCCGCCGCGAAACTCCAAGTGTCGCGACTCCCATCTAATACCATCTCAAATTGCCGCACGAAATCTATGCCTAGAACACATTCACCCGAAAGTGAGGGGACGATGCGAACCGCGAGTTCGTGGGACACTCCCTTGAGCTCCATCTCCAACCCGATCTCCCCGATAACACTGGCGGTGTGTCCGTCGGCTAAGCGAATAGTTGTAAATTGTGGCCGGTCTATAGGTTTTCCTAATTCCTGCGCAATACTATTTCCTATGGATCCCAAGAAAGTCCGCGACGATCCCGGATCTACTAATGCGTGCACCCCTCGTCCGCCTACTTTCACGTTCAAATACCATCGCGATCCCGATTCTATAGCATGAATGGGACCGCACGAGATAAAAGAATCGGTAGACGCCACGACTGAGGTCACTTGTGACACCCTTGGAACGAAAGAGACCTCTACTTCTCGTCCCTTTTGGAGTTTCCCGAGCACTGGCTACAGCGCTGGCTAGTTACTCCCTTCTGTCCACATTTATAACAGAATAGGGCACGTTCCTTTTCGCATTTACTAAAACGATGCCCTTTTTCGCCACAGTTCCAACAGTTGGAACTAAATTCAGATTTCGACTCCTTCTCCTTCTCCTTCTCTTCCCCCTTCGTCACGGCTTCCTTTTTCTTCGCGGATCCAGAGGGCTTATTGTTGCTGTTGGAACTCGACGCATTTAATCGCTTGCTCATTTCCCCTTGTCTCGTTTCCAGCCGATCCTGTTGCTTCGCCATCTTGTCCAACTTCTCCGTAAGGGCGATCAGCTGTTTGGCTATCTCGGAATCGGCCTTGGTGCCGTCAACCTTTTTCGGAGCCTCTTTGCAGATCTCCGCTCCCGCTACGGATATTCCCTCCTCCACTTCTTCAATTTGCACCATCGAGGCCACTTGTACGGATTTCCTCTCGCGATACGCTAACTCCGGTATTAAACTCCTTTCCGGTGCTCGTGGTGGTTTGTGCCATTCGGCAGAAGCTAGTTCCTGCTCCCGTTCTCTTGCCAGATCCCGTAGCAGATTGAAGGTCCTGAACTCCTGTCGGCGGAACCCTCGGCGGATCTTCGGGAGGAGATTCCTGTAGGCGCGATTCAATTGATCTCCTTCCGGGACCCTTCTGTCCATTTGGGCATATAGCCTTCGGAGACACACCAGATAATCTCTCACAGGTTCCTTGTCCCCTTGGGTTCGACTCAGGATTTCCTCTTCCAATTGCCATTGGAAATTATCTTGGCTATATTGTTGACGAAAATCTTCAACGAAATCCTCAAAGACAACCCAATTTCCACACTCGATGCGATACCACTGACGTGCCATCCCCGATAAAATTAAGGGTAGGACGCTTAACATCTCCGCGTCCGTCGAAGGTGTATATTGCCGACATTCTGCTAGTTGTGTAAGGAATTCTTCGACATTATTCTCCGTTTGTCCATCGAACGTGATTTTCCAGTTCCTAATAGTCTTCGCGTAGTCCTGGATTCGTTGCATATTCGCAACCGAATGTGTCGCCAGCGGAGCCGGATTTTGTTCCCTCATGGCCCTCGGATTTGATCCTCTTATGGCCCTCGGATCCCTCGAACTCTCCAAGGAGTTTCTTGGCATTCCCTTCGGAGGGTCCAATCTAGACCAGGTAAGCTCCTCTGAATCTTCTTGGCTCGCAGTCTCCTGCCGGGGCAATTCCCACGATCGCGTCGTCATAATCGACGTATGTTTTGTTGTCGTCGGAGTCCCAGTCGAGTAGGTGACGGTTGTCGTAGTAGGGGTCCTAAAGGTGAGCTGACTCGGTGGTGCATCGGGCCATCTATCCCCAAACAGTCGTACGCCGCTCGGTATTCGAGTACGTGCGCCTGTGGCAGTTGTTTTGAGGGGGTATCCTTCCCCCTCCGCTGAGTCGTCCCATGCCCCTTTCGGCGTGTCGCTGGTTCCCCTACCCGAGTCTCCTGTTGCCATGTCGACCGTCGTTTGTTTAGTTCTAGAATATTCTAAACAACTAACCCGTGCGCGCCTATCACACGTATGGGCCTCACGGACACACACACGATCCGACAAAGGACGCCAAACTTCTCCGCGCTACAATGTTGCTAAGAGTCTCGAATATTCTATCCCTAGTCAGAATTTTTCGAACAGCGTTTCTAACTCCCGTAGGAAGCTACGCCAGAAAATTATTTACAATATACTATTTAACGCAACGAAACCTCAGTCTTTTCCACGAAAAAGCAAAATTAAATCTTTTCAACGTGGCCCCACGTTGGGCGCCAATTTTGTAACGACGAATCGCACAAATAAAGGCACCGCTAGAAATAATTAGAAGATTACTGGGCGCCAGGTATATCAAGAGATACACCGCTGTCTCCAGAGGATACCCCGGCCAGCTCTTGTGCGGTGGGGTCCTGGGTCTGGGAGACAATAACGAAACCTGAAAGTTAATTACAACCAGACAACACAAACGGGGCTCTAAGAAATCAACAGAGCTGAGGTTGTCGTTTAACAATACGGGACCACAAACGGGCCCGATTTATTTAACACAAGAAAATATATGATAACAAAAGAGATAACATTTGAAAGATGCCAATTCGATAAGGAACAGACGTAATAACGGAACGCTGTATGGAACAGTAGCTACCAAATAATAATAAACTCGAATAGGAACAACGGTCCCTTCTAAAATGCAATAGCCGCAGCAACACAAATAATAATTCCCTTACGGATTAACTGAGTCTGAATTCCTTGCGGTGAATTCCTTCCTAGAAAACTGGACACTTCCGGCAACAATACTTGCGCTCGATAATACGCGCGCAACGAAGCTAAACAGTAATATTTACCCAATCAGCTGACGCGTGGCCTAGTGCCTGGCTCGTCGGCCTCACAATATTTACAATTTTTCGCTCGGTAATCCTAACGGTCCCTGACCTACCGAATCCGTAGATTCCTCGTTAGGAATATCACTATTTCACGAACCATCACGCGCGTGTATCCTATCCCGTTACGAATATTTCCGTGATCCAGATCGGCTCTGGAGCCCTACGTGTCGACTGAAAATATCAGCCCGACCCTACGCACTCCCCGACCTGTCTTTACGAATATCCCCGGGAGAATTACGTACCACGGCGCGGTACGTACGGTACACGACGCAAGCCCGAAGCGATTACGCGTAGCGTGGACTAGAGAATGTTACTTGACATGCAGGTATTTCAAACATGCTCTACGGATATCCTAAAACACAACTAGGAACTCAATTTTTAGGCGAGACCTCGGACTCTCCAGATCGTCACCGAATGGCCACGAGTTGATATCAGCGATCAAGTCAGCGGAAGGCGATACGTGCTATCTGGATCCAAGATCCAGTAGCTAACTCTATAGTCCAGTAAATCTCGCTCAACTACAAATTTAGGAAGCTCGGTAGCGTCACTCACCGACAAGGGCCCGAGTCACATCGTCCCACTGGTCCGGGTCCATGGTACAATCCTCTCGAAACTCTCTTTTTCCTTTTCTCTAGCACTTTCCTTTCTCCTTATCACTCTCTCACTCACTCGCTTACTCGCACGCTAAATCTCTCTCGCACTCCTTACTCTTGGTAGGCTACACCGCAAGTGACGCTACCCGATCGCTCGCCCGCTAACGTGCCCTAGTGGCGCGGAGGAACATTACCCTTGGGCCCAAACAAATTTGCGCTAGCCCCTACGCGGCCGAATTCGCCCGCGATCTTCAATTGTCTACGTGCTCCTAGAAAAATAGATCCGCGCATCTTCTCCTCTTCTGAGCGATTGCAGTGTCTTTTCTCGGTGCGGGAATCTCATCCGCACCCTATCCCTCGATGTACGGCCCCTAGCCGCCACTGCAACCCTCGGATGCTGCTGGAATCTTTCTTCTTCTCGCGGCGTCCTTTCGCGTAGGTGGCCTCGCTCAGTGGTGCTCTGCGGTCGCGCTGGCCCTCCTCCTGCTGGCTACGTCACGTCAGTGCTGTTGATCGTACTGGTCGGGCCCCTTTTCTGTAGTCAGGGCCGTGGCTGCTTCTTATTTTTCTCAGATCGGTTCCCTTACGGGACCGATCACTGCTAGTAACATTCGAAATACAGACCCCGAATCGATTTGATGCTTCGAGAATGTTCCGCTGCCGCTGGACGTTGAGGATCCAAGTTGCTGAGACTGTCGATTTTTCAATTTGACACGATGAATTATTCGTGTTTAGATTTTGCGATGAGTCTTGCAATTTTCTTGTAATGTACTGAGTCTGCTGACACTGATCACTGGTAAATACCGTTTCCAGGTCTTTGAAAAAACTTTTCTTGAATCTCGAACTTGATTGACCGCACGCCACGGGAATATATTCCGATGTGGTGCGTATTTATCGTTCGTTTACACAACTTTTTTTTACTTTTTCACTCGAAGGACCATTTGTATAGTCGGGTTGAACATGAGTAAAACCACTTTGAGCCTTTTTTAATACTCTTTATTGAACAAAATAATGAGATCGTGCATGTGTACATTCACTCTACTGTCAGTTGTCGCCATGTTAGTTTTTTGAACATCAAAAAACCTCCTGCCGCCGCTTACTACAACTAACTGCCCTTTCCACCGACCAACATCACCGGGCCCGAACAACTATAGGAAAAACTTCAGGACTGGCGCGTACATTTGTCTATCCTTTTTTTATAGTCTTGATAATTCCTTCCTATATTACTTAAAAAAATTGGTCTCATTTTCTTTAAACTAATTTTCCTTTAGAAAATACCCTAGTAGAAATTTCCTAGTCGCTTCCCCAATAACGAAAAGACCCCGCCCGGGCTAACAAGGGGAGGGCGCGATGTTGGTCACACGGATTTCGGAGTCCTTTTGGGGTAGGAAAGTACTTTGTAGTAACAATCTACAGGCCAATCGGCAGGACCCAACGCGGAGCTGTTTTCGCAAAAAAAAACCGGTTTGAAAATCGCAGCACTATTTATTCATAAAGCTGCATCGTTGCTAATGTTTTCGAGAAGGCGGTGTAGCTCGGTAACAGCGCCCCTGACTACCACCCGAGCGGCCAGGGTTCGACTCCCGAACACAAATAAATTTTTTTTGCCGCCAAATTGATAGAAGAAAGAGTTATATTTTTAAATGTAAACGAAGTATACTTTCACCTGTCGCTTTCGAAAAAACATTGCCATTGCGACGACGTTGCATTCATAAAATGTGCGTGGTGTGAAAACAATTTATGTTTTTCATGCTTTTATAATAACTACCATCCGAATAGATGCAACGGCTGTACAGAAAACAACAGTGATAGCGACTAATAAACAATAATTGTAAACCAAAATACACTGTGAATCTTTATAACATTTTGTAATAAATCAGTGTTTGATAATGAAAAATCACTCATTTCGTACGTAAATTGACAAAGTTGTTGATAGATAAACATGGGCTGTCGGGTAGCAAAAAAAAAATGAATTAATATAAAAAAAAAGTCTATTTGTGGTCGGGAATCGAACCTTTTTTTTAAATTTTTTTATTTACTCAGGACGTTACAATAACAGTAATACAGGTGCAAACACAAAAAATACAAACTAAAAACCTTATAATATCAAATTAAATAAGTATACTGCAAAGAATGCTTCTCATACTTACACAATATGTAATCAATAATATATAACTTATGAGTAACCAAAAGCAAAGACATAAGTTCGTATTAACAACTCGCTCTTAAAGTCACTAACAGAGTCGCTTGTAGTTAAAAGTCACTAAGAAAAAATTCTAAAGCGCGCTATTAGCACTAAAAGCGAGTTCTGAATACGGGCTATATAGTCTAAGTTGCTGTAGATTATACTACACATAAATAACAGGAGAAAAAGAAAATAAAAATTTCTAACGTGAGAACACACGTTATCAGACACATTAATGTGTTATTACTTCGCGTATCAAATACTCACTCTTGGATGTTCTTCCTTACGAAGCCTTTTCCTAACTTCATCGATCATTTTGGTGTCTAATGCCAGCCACCAGTATTTCTCTCTAAGCCTATGCGCATCATAGATATCAACATTAGGGATTGAGATATTGTATAGTGGTGTTTTGGCCCATAATATGTCCGGGTACAATACATTTATTAGCCTGATGGCGAGGCCTATGATATATAATAGGAACACTATTAAATCTTGTATTGATCCATTACTATCAAAGTACATAAATGATTGAGGATGCAAATACCCAGTCATTGCTCTCTCCTTACAATCATAAAAGGACGGCTCACTATAAGCTTTCATATATTTGTTATTGGATTCTTTGATCCCTGCAAAATAGTCTCTATTAATTCTAGTTATAAAATTATCAATACGTGGTATTCCGGCCTTATTATATAGGTGTTTGTTATTATAAAAACGTTTGCTGTCAGTTTTCCTGAATGTGTGTAGGGCTGTACGCAAGCAGAGCCGCTCAAATTTTCGAATCCTTTCCATTATGGACGCACTAATGTTCCACCAAATCGGTGATGCATAGGTAATGCATGATAGGTCTGACTAGTAACGTGTAACAAATTATTTTGGCCTTATGTGACAATGACTTACTAAAGAATAACCTACTGTGTGCCCTGAACACAGCTTTGGCGTTACTTAATTGCATACTTACATGACTATTCATACGAACAAGATAATCAATATATACACCCAGGTATTTTACTACTTTTTTACGTTCAATCAAATATTCTGTATCCTGCTTTTTTATACATAGTTGAAAGCTATTTATGTCTTCACGTTTATTACTATTTAGAAACCTTAGAGGTTTATGAAATAAAATTGATTCACATTTAAGCGGATTTATCCTAAGGTTCCATTGTGTGTAATAATCATTTATTTGAGTTATTAATCTATTGAGTTTATTTTATACTATCAGTGGTTGATTATCTGCTACCAATATAATAAAATCATCAGCATAGGCCGCAGAGTACGCATTGTTATCACTATTAAGACTTCCCAGATTGGGAATACCATGTGTATATATATTAAATAGAATCGGTGAATTCACAGTGCCCTGCATTAGCCCCTCAACTATATTAAATGCAAGGGTAGATACTAGCTTACCATTCCAAGTACAAAAAGACCTCTTTTCTGTTATACTCCATATAAGGTGGGTGCATTCCCTAGGGTACCCCAATGTATGAAACAAATAAAGCAACCCATTGATCCATACCGAGTCAAATGCTTTTTCAATGTCAATTAGACAAGCACCAACCACATCCCACTCATGTAAATGCTGATTGATATCGTTCAATACTTTATTAACAGCATGCGTGGTCGATATTCTTGGGGTGAATCCATATTGGTTATCTGTTATTATGTGATTTAATGCAGCATATTTGACTGTTGAAAAATTAACTATCTTTTCAAATACCTTACTTATGGCCAGAGTGAGGCTTATAGCCGTATTCATAGTCGTTCCTTGAGGAATAAGGATCCCTTGTTCCTCGTTTCGCGTTTCATAGACCTTCCTTTGCAGAACAAGGAGCCTTATTGGCCTCCTTATTTCAAGGGAGGTCTCGAGCTTCCTTGAGGAAACCTTCTGCTCTGTGATTGGCTGTTTCGTTTGATATGCCTAGCGCCACAAGCGGCCCGAGTTAGCAACTAGCCCAGCTCAGGCAGCAAAGATGTATCTTATCAGTTATTGAAATTACCGGCTGGTTTTAATCATCAATTTTCTTCCCAGGTGTTGACCTTAAGCAGTCCACATAAAATTAAGAAAAAACAACAATTCGTATTTCTTTTACGTTTCGACCCTCATTGGGATCATCTTCAGAAAGGTTTTATTACTAGGTAAACATGTATGAACTGTTGAACAATCATTGGTTAGATTGTGTAAAAAATAGTAGGCCAAACCAACAAGAGTTGTGTGTTACATGTAAAGGCAGGATTAGCCAAAAGTTAAAAAGAGCCATAGCTGATCTATTAACTATGGCTTTAGGTTTGGCCTACTATTTTTTACACAATCTAACCAATGATTGTTCAACAGTTCATACATGTTTACCTAGTAATAAAATGAGGGTCGAAACGTAAAAGAAATACGCATTGTTGTTTTTTCTTAATTTTACCTGGGCTGCGTAAAGTCAACACCTGGAAAGAAAATTGAAGGTGTATCTTGGCTTGGCTTATAGTATAGACTACGCGATCCTTATTTCAAACTCTTTGAAAAAATGCCGCTCGAATAGGCGGCCAGTCCTGCCACCATAGGCAATTGTATGTCCCTAAATATACAGTCCTTCTGGAAGGAAGAGCCGAGGTGTGACTGTGAAACATAGACGCCTTGGAGATTGAAGGAAGCCTTCATCAAGGCGTCCTTCATCCTTGAGATAAGGACGGACTATGAATACGGCTGTTATAGGCCTGTAGCTAGCAACGTCGTGTGCCGGTTTATTCTTTTTACGAATAGGAAGGATCTTAGCCATTTTCCATCTATTTGGGAAATGTTTGTTATTGATACAATTATTAAATAAAATTGTGTAATCATTCATAACTATCCAAGGTAGGTGCTTTAGTACTATTGGGGGAATATTGTCAAGGTCCGAAGAGGTCTTGTTAGGCAGCGAATTAAAATGTCGTACAGTTTTTGCAGTATTAGTAAATTCTACACTATTGTCAGGCTGGAGAGGGCAAGACGCTAAATTGCTATCTGAAAAATTAGTAACGGTTATACCGTTTCCATTATCTGCTTTAAACGACGCGATCAGACTATTTGCTACATTGTCAACGTTTTCTTTAAGAGGGGTATCTAGATTTGTGTACCTAGGTGCGTTAATTTTTTCGTAGTATGCTCCTATTATATTCAAGATATCTATCGGTGAATGTACTAAATATTTATCCTCTTTTTTAGGTATCTCTTTTATATCACAGCCAGCACGTAGCATTAGATCCGTGTTTTTATTATCTGCTGTAAGTGAATCTATATGAATCTGTCGTCTGGGCCTGAACCACTTATTTATTTTAGGGAAGAAGGAATGCGATTTCCTATAGTCAATAGTCTTAATTTGCGATTCCCAATATTTTGTGTAAGAGCACCTGTATTCCGATTTTAACATGTCATTCAATCGAGCAATAATGATCTTTAAAGGGTCCTCCTTTGCTATGTTTGAATATTTATTAGATCTGTATTGTTTGTTGATGCAACTAACTATATATGACTTGTATTTGTGTAATTTCCTGATTTTCTGATTAACATAGTTGAGTACGTTATCATTTGGTTTATATTTAGGTACTATGCTGCTTATAGTTTCACGGATAGTGCTATCTATTGCTTCGAGGTATTCATGGATTTCATCACTAGATAGGTTTTTATTTTCAGGTACCTCGTAGACATATTTTTCTTTTAATATTTTAGTAAATTTGTTCCATTTAGTCTTTTTATACATATAACTATATTCGCAATCAGCATTTGTCAATCTCACTGGGTGGGGCATTTTAGCGGTCAGGATCAGTGCTTTATGGTCACTATTGTAGTCTATTGTTTTAATTTTATTGTCCACCATGTCTGTGATTTCTATTCTGTCATCCACTATACAAAGGTCTAAATATGAGTTTGCACTAGGAAATGTAGGGGAGCAGGGAGGAACTACTTTAGCCCTATAGAGAAGCCCGTTATTATCTAACCATTTTTTGAGCATAGTTCCTTTTTTCTTTATTATCCTATCCCCCCACGCGGTATGTCTCGCGTTCGTATCGCCTGCAATAACATAAGAGATATCTGGTGACTCCATGGAGAGTTTAGAACACAAATAGTCAAGTTCCCGTACAAAGGAGGGGTTGTCCTTGTTATTTGCGTATACTGCAATAATATATACTTTTTCCGGCTTAACTTTACACAAATTATTGTATATACACGAATTGAATTCATTTTTGAAGATGGACTAAAGATCTGTTCGTAGGGGATACTTTTTTTTTATCATTATCGCTGTACCTCCTCCTTTGATAACACCTCTTTGATTGCACCTTATAACGTGGGCTAAGCTTAGTTTCACACAGAAGTAAAATGTCTAATTTATTTATTTCCGCAAAATTGAGTAAGTCATATCTTTTATGGAGAGATATGAGCGAGTTCACATTAATTGAGGCTATTTTAAATGAATTAAGAAAAACATCATTGTTACTTTCAACTAAGGTCGAGTCTATTACCGTAGGCATGTTAGTCATCAATTCCTAGTGCAAAATATATCCTATTTATTCTTTCTGAGTTATTACTGATAATTTCATAGAAGCTATTTAACTGTGTGCTGATTGATTCTGTAATTTGTTGCTTAATTTCCTTTAGTAAAGAGTTTGTCTCTATGTTGTGTTGGCTATTACTCCCCTTTTGTGGAAATAGCTTTCTACTACTAGGTACAGTACTGTTCCATGCATTACCTCTATCTGTCTCTTTTCTTTCCACATGGTGTGGAACAGAAGTCCCTGAATTGCTTGTCATCTGGGTTGGTAGTCGTTGCAAGGATGTTTATGGCTTGAGCTACTCGTCCCCTTTCTCTCCAACGTATTTACGTAGTTTTCTATTTCATTTACCTGCGCCGCCTGCCGTTTTGATTGTTGCGCCGTGGTTATGTTTTTAGTTTCTTTAGCAAATTTCAAGAACGGGCAGCCCTTGTAAGATGCAGGGTGACCGTAGTTTTCACAGCTAACACAGTATAGAATGTTTCTATCTATATTGTTTTTGGGTAACTTACATTTGCCTGGATCATGTGTCTCTATACATTTGACACAGCAGTATCCTAGGTAGCAGTTACTGCTGGCATGATCTACTCTTTGGCAATTTGTACATTGAAAGATGTTCTTCTTTTTCAGTGGATTCCATATGGCTTTTTGATAGTCCAATGTTTTAACCTGCGTAAGCTGTTGACTTATGCTATTACTCTCTAATTGGACTAGAAAGTGAAATATATCAGTATTTTTCTTATTAAAAAATATTTTAGAGACTTTATGTACTATCACATTTGGCACGTTAAGGCAGTATCCTGCTTTATAGGGTCCAAAAAATCGATTTTTTTTTATTGCCTAAATCTATTCCTAATGTATCCAAGAATATGCATTCAAAGTTATAGAGGCTAATTCACAATATTTTCGAATATACAGCAGTAAACGCAATGGGGTATGGAGAGCAGGTATACGAGCGCTCGGGCAGCTGGAGCGCGCGTTCCTTTACTTTAAAGCGCGTTTTCTCGAGTTTTCATTTTTACGTATTCTTTAAACTGGCGGGCGTGATTGCAAGAAAACTAGACCACCAATCAAAATGAACCAAGGCTTGTTAGCTTCAGTTTTGTATTCTCTTCTAGTTGAACAAAAAAGATTCATGAAAAAACAATTCTAAACAACTGTTTTAGCAAGTTAAAATGATTTTTTTTTTGTACAGAAAACATATTTTTTTGAAACTTGAGAAAAATTTTAGATTTCACAATTCTTTGGGATTTTCTTAGTTCATATAGAAGAAAAAATATGAAAATTAAGATTTTCTTTGGTTTCTTTGTTTCATACGAAAATTGCGAGCTGCATCTTGCCCGCAGATTGAAGACTGCAATTGCACGGTGTTCCACAATTGAGCATAAAAATCGGCTGTTTGAATATTTTTCGTTCAAAAAAATTTTTTTTTTACGTTCAAATATGCAATAAAATAATCTTCTAAGTTCGCTACGTTTGCTTATTTCTTTTTGTCCTAAAAAGATTCCGCAAAAAACGCGTTTTTTAGGCTTCCTAAAGCAGGATACCCCCTTAAGATCTTTGATCTCATCCTCTATTTCCTTTTCAGAGAAATCTCCTCTTTAAGACTAGGTTTTTATATTTGTGGCCTTTTGGCGTAAACGTATATAGTCTAACTTTATTTATTCTTAAGGTTTCTAGAATATTTTATATGCTGCAAGATTTTAGGCATATACTGTATGATTCGTTGCATCTACTTGCTTAATTATAAAGTCTTTCCTGATGATATTATTGCTCTTGAGTACTTCTATTATTCTATTGAGCTTAATACTACATACGTGTATGGGGGGTGGCTTTATCTCCTGCCTTGTCAACCTTATTATCACTATCTCTAGTTGCTGTTGTCTTTGAGGTGTCTGCCATCATGTGGTACTTGGCCTTCTCCTTGGGATCCTTAACATAGCTTGTATCCATCGTTGCTGTCATCTGTGTTCAACCTTTAAGCGGGGTAAACCTATTTGCGTGAGTGCTGCTGTCTTCCATGCTGTCCCAGCGTCGTTCCAGTTCCTTGACATTTTTAACAGTCTTTTTTGGCTGTTTCCATTCTTCATCCGTTGATGTTTCATACATTGATGTTGCATTCTCTTTGATTACTTTAACTAGCGGTCTTTTTCTGTCTAGATTTGGTGCAATCGGCGATGGAAGTTTGTTGAATTCCTTCAACGCATCTTTGTATAGCTTTTCCAACATTGTAGAGTTTGGGTTATATTTTAGACTCGGCCTTTGTTGTCGTTGTGGAAACGGTTTATCACGTGATGTGTTCTGTTTACTCGTGTCCACGTGCGCCGCATGCGCAGTATGTACGACGCTCGCTTTTCCTTTGTTCTCAGTAGTAGCAGTTACAATGTATTCCTTTATTCCCGATATATGGGGATTTATATTTATATTTTCATCTTGAGAGATGCTGTTCTCCTCACTTTCCATCTCATTCTCAACTTCTGCCATGATGTGCGATACGAGGGAGAGGTTACGTCCCCAATGGGCGCCTCCTCCCCTTTTTTACAACACTGACAGTTTTGCACTTTTTTAGATAGTTAAATAAATAATACGGTATTCTTGTTCACAAACACTATAAATATCTTACTAGATACAGCAAAAAGGAATTTCCTTTTGTTTCTTTGTCGTATAGAACGCGCAATCACGGAGCGATCCGACAGACGTGCGTCTCCTACGGCGTCTCTACGCGAACCCCTGTCGAGAATCGAACCCTGACCGCTCGGGTGATAAATAGGCGCGCTGCCACCGAGCTACGCCGCCTTCTCGAAAACATTAGCAACGGTGCAGGTATATGAATAGTGCTGCGATTTGCAAACCGGTTTTTTTTTCGAAAACGGCTCTGCGTTGGGTCCTGCCGATTGGCCTGTAGATTGTTACTACAAGTACTTTCCTACCCCAAAAGGACTCCGAAGTCCGAATGACCATCGTCGTGCCCTCCCCTTGTAAGACTAGCCATCCCTGATAATGGAAACCTAGATAGGACCCTAACGTAACACGCATCAGTCCGCCGGAACCCTAAACTACATCGCAATTGGTTCTTTCCCTACCATGGAAATATGTCGGGACCCGAACTAGGCGCTCGGCCAGTTAGTTAAAAGTGAATAACCTAAGTATAGTTCAGATAGTTCGTTGTTACATTGCAAATCTTTTGATTGGGCTTCATTAATGTGAGGACGGAATTTGTGTGTTCATTTGCTGTGAATATAATTGACCGTAGAAAATTCGAAACTGTCCAACGTGTGTGCAAAACCGGTACATCCGGCAATGCTCAGGCATATAATGATTAACCCTTTCGTTACGGCGGTCCGCTTCGCTAGAGTGACGCCATTGAGCGGGGAACCGCGCCGCAAAGTGTGCACGTTAGACGTCGATAGTCTTCGGTGTTTGCACTTACGTCTTTCAACGTCACCTTGGAATTCTCTTGTATGTACACTTTTTAAGAGCATTGTACATATCAAATTATAATTCTTAGTGACGAGAGTCGTCACAGATCTTTCTCACTGAACTTTATGGGAAAAAACATGGTCTTACCATTTTTTGTCGAGAATTCATTATGTTCCTCATGAGAAAGCATAAAAACTATATATAATAAATGCATGAAAGTTCAACGAATCCAAGCCTTGCAAAAAAATATTAAAAGATGCGACTTATTCGAAAAGATAATAATATTTGCAATTAACTTTACAGTTTTCGTTTTATAACGATACATATTTTAATGCTGTTTTCACCGATTATTTTCTCCTAATTTTAACGTCTTAGCACAATTATCCATCTATTCTGTTTGCTTTCTCGATATAAATGTTCCATTTGGGTTTCTATAAAACTCTTCTCCGAGAATCCATACCGATCTCGTATAACTTGACTCAATCTCGCTGACAATCGCAGAATAAAACAGCCGATAGACCATGCAAAAATGGTAGTTACATATTGAAACTATTATGGCTGCGTCACATTGGGAGTCACCACCTCCATTTTAGATAACAAAATTTCTGAAATCGCAACCCACGTCCGGTCTAATGCAACGACCTTATTGTCATCATTTAACTGATTTAAGAACTCTTGAAATTCTAGCCCAACCGTTGAGCCTTTCTTCCGAGGAAGACACTCTTTACTTTAATATATTTCGAAAATCTGAATCCCAAGACTAAGCTTCATACTACATACAGCTTTGGCTAAAAACAAAACTATAACAGAAACCAAGTCAAAAAATACTTACAAATATGATTTATTAAAATAATTGTTGACATTTAGTTAACCTTATTTCCTAGTACCATTAATTCTGATTTCATGTTTAGTGTAATTTAATTCTTGTGCAAATGTAATGTGAAAAAATAAGTTGTAAAGTTGCCCATTTGACCTAGCAAATATCATTTAAGTCTCAGACCATTTGTCTTTAAGAAAATCTTAAAATTGGACGATGTATACTTGTGTTTAAAATTAAGCTAATAGATGAATCACTCGGAATGAAATTGATAGAAAAATTCAATTACCGGATGGCGATAAGAAAGTAACATTTGTACATATCCATTACTTCTGGATTCAAATCAACATAAACAGTTTGTTACGATCGCTCTCCAAATACACGGAATATGGTTATGTTCCTACGTTCAATATTCGAGAGGACCGATTGAGTGTTATTGAGATTTCGTGAATGCTGATTTAGAAAAGGTAGTTAGGATGGTTCGTTGGTCAGACTTGCCGGTGCTAAACGGTACGTCCACGCGTTATGTCGATTGTTCCGGCGGATAAGATTCGAGAGGAATAGGAAATAGGTTCCAGAGGATACCCTGATCGATATAAGGGAGATTGTTCTTTGAGTCTGATATGATATCCTGATTTATGAAATTAGAACGAAGTTTAACTTAAACGAATTGATTGATTCTTTGCTCGGGTATTCTTTATCCTTTTTATGTAAGTTATATATTCTGGGTATGAATGAATTATTGCGTGTACCTGATTGTATGTGAGTGTACTCATAAGCTTACCCAATGGTTTCTAAGGAATTCAACCGTTTCCTTTTATTGCTTTCCTTGGAAGTATGAAGATTCAGTGAGGTGGTTTGAATGGACCCTCAGTCCAGATGAGTTTGTAGTCAAGGATTTTGTAAATGATAGTGATGAGTATGGTTCACAACTCGCAGATTAGAGTCATCAGGTATGCTTCCCTTCTGTATGGATTTCGAAGAACTTGACTTTTACTTTGCACTTCTTTTACAGAACTTCTTGATGTACTTCACAACGCCACACTTCTAACACAGAACAAGAACTAGAACTAGAACTGAACAAGACTGGACTGAACAGAACGACTTTTTAGCCTCTCCAACCCTTTTTAAGGACTTTGTTTCTTATCCCTTCCATTACTTCTCATGAATTTGATTGGTCTTTAATTCCCTTTCTCAATGATCATTTGACAAATCAATGTCAAATAAATGATAACTTAATTAAAGATTCCAATAATATAATGGAATATAAAACAAGACAAAAATATAAACTTATAAGTATAAATCAATAGAATTAGTTAAATCAAACGATTGATCGACATATGTGATGTGTATAATGTCTGTATAGGTTGGGGTAAAACAATAGTAAAATAATAATATGGGTTGGCCATGGGTATAAGTGGCTGTGTATATGTATGGGTTAACGAGTGTCGTATATAGGAGGGCTGAGACGTAACAAGTTACTCCCAAAATTAAGCGTGAGTCGTATGAAATCTAGATTTGCGTAGAACAAAAGAATAAAATAACCTTTTCTTACGAAAATTATTTATTTATTAAATTAGTTGGCTGTACATCATTTTATATCCTGCACTCTATTTGACAAATATATAATTGTCGTAACGAAAAATTATTTTACACTTTTTTCTGCAAGGAAATCTAAGTTTTATATGAATGTACGTTTATTTCTGACTGTAATTAACAATGACCGACATTAATACGTATATCATTAGTTCGCCCGATTTTTTTTCGTGCGACACGGCCCTGGGATGAAAAAATGAAAATCGGGCATGCTGTCTTTTGTCTCGAAGTGTCAGCTTGCAATTGTTCACACGTTCTCCATGGAATGCAAGCCAGGTGATAGAGCAGACCATGGAGCCTAGAGTAGAGGAGGACGAACGTAATGCTATGTAAATGGTCTACGAATCATGCTCCACTTGTTTCGACTGAAGCCGATAGAGGCGCGGCGACGTTAGCGACTACGAGAGAGACGGACTGAGAATAAAAAGAGACAGCGATCACTTGAAACTGCAGCGTAAGCAGGGATTTTCTACGATCGAATGTACGTCACTTCACTCTATCACCAAACGGTTACTTCACGCCAGTCTTTAAAGTTTACAGCGACGCTTGTGGTGAAATTTAGAACCCGATCTAAGTCAAGTTTCGTCGACCACAATTTTGTCCCGTTAGCATTAAGCGTTCGTCCTCCTCTACTCTAGGCTCCATGGAGCAGACCAACAGATGTGACTATTTCTGGTGTTCTAAATTCCTCGTTATAGTCATTGGAGCCTAAGTGTAGACTAGAGTATAGTATAGACTACGGCCAGGAACTCGTGCAGTCTGTGGCAATAATTCGTCCCCAATACTCTGCCGCATAGCCGCGGCACTTCGGCCAGACTTCTGCCGGGATGGGATATACTGGACTTTGGTGCACGTCCGCGGCACTCCTGTCGAAAACTAAATCTGTTAAGGTGCCTGTCCACGTGAGAGTAAAACTCTCGAAAGTCGCTCTCGAGAGCAATACTCGCCAATGGACACGCTCCTGAGAGTAACTCGCAGGCAGTAGCGTCAAACTCGCCGAGAGCAGACTCGCGAGAGCTTCCTCTCAAGTGAACAAGTTCAAATAAGCTATCTGATAGTTACTCGCAAAGGTTCGAACCAAGTTTGAATTGTGACAGTACTCTCAAAGGTATGACCATCGCAAAACGCACTTGGTTGCAAGAAGAACTTGGACGCATGCATTAATCGCAGTATACAAACGAAATCCCGTGCTTTGGAATATCAAATGTGATGAATATCACAACAGAGATTTAAAAAATGAGATGGTTTCTAATCGAGCTGTGGTCATTCCGATGAAATTCCGAAACTGGGACGTGTCCTGTAGTACCAATTCACGTACAAGATTATTAGTAACGCCGAGTTGTGGTCTCCGTGTTACCCAGGGTAACCGTTAGAACGATCGGACTGAAATTTGGCACGCAAGTAAAGTAGATATCCCTCTTTAACTGTTGCGACTTTTATTGAAATATATGCAGACATTCAGATTTTATGTCATTTAAAATTTTTTCAAAAAAGGGCGTGGTCGCTCTAACTTTCGTAAAGGTTCGACGATTTAGCTAAATAGTTCTTCATAACTGAAGATACGTTCAATGTTGTTTGGTATTGAATTTCGACAAGATCGCTAAAGCGGTTCAGATTTTACGTGGTTTTGAAATTTTCAAAAAATTATCGTTATTTTTTTTTTTTACCACATTTTTAACTGTATTATCAATAAAAAAAAGTTACAACATTCGGACAAAAGCTGAACTAAAAGACGATAATATACGAGGGTGGATTGATAAGTTTCCGGCCTGACTAAGAAAAACAAGGTTATTTAAAATTTTTTTTTTTTATTTCTCAACATAATCTCCTCCAAGGCTGATACATTTCTCATAGCGGTGTTCCAGTCTATTAATGCCATCTCTATAGACTGATTCGTCAAGCTCCTCAAAATAACCATTTACAGCTTCGATTACTTCTTCATTGTCCGCAAATCTCTTACCGCCAAGCCATTTTTTGAGGTTAGGGAACAGAAAATAGTCACTCGGGGCTAGGTCTGGAGAGTAAGGAGGGTGCGGCATCAATTCAAACTTTAGATCGTTGATTTTAGCCGTCGCAACGATTGACGTGTGTGCTGGTGCGTTATCGTGATGAAACAAGATTTTTTTCTTCGCCAGATGAGGTCGTTTAATTTTCACCTCGTGGCTCAAACGTTGCAATAAGTCTGCGTAGTATTGACCAGTGATAGTTTTACCCTTTTCAAGGTAATCAATGTATATAATACCTCTTGCATCCCAAAAAACAGTAGCCATAACCTTGTTCGCCGAAAAAATTGTTTTTGCCTTCTTTGGAGTTGGTTCCCCTGGTCCAATCCACTGTTTAGACTGTTCTTTGGTTTCAGGAGTGTAGTGGTGGACCCAAGTTTCGTCAACGGTTACGAATCGACGCAAAAATTCGCTTGGATTACGCTTATACAATGACAAATTTGCGGTAGAAATGTTTTTTCGAATCAATTTTTGGTCGACTGTTAGCAAACGCGGCACCCATCTTGCACAGAGCTTTTCCATATGCAAATGTTGGTGCAAAATATGTTGCACACGTTCATATGACATCTTACAGGTCTCAGCTATCTCACGCACTTTCAATCTGCGGTCTCCCAGCACTATTTGATGAATTTTTTCGATCATATCTGGAGTTGTGACCTCAACGGGGC
The DNA here is from genome assembly GCA_963971525.1 of Cephus spinipes. Lineage (NCBI taxonomy): Eukaryota > Metazoa > Arthropoda > Insecta > Hymenoptera > Cephidae > Cephus > Cephus spinipes. The sequence continues at coordinate 17,370,639 of OZ020572.1, read as the reverse complement.
GTCCTGAGCGAGGCTCATCAGAGGTGCTCACACGACCCTTTTTAAACTCGGAAACCCACTGCTTAACGGTTGAATATGACGGGGAGGATGTCCCCAGTGTTGAGTCCATCTCTTCTTTAATTTCCTTCGGCGTTAACCCCTTCAAATAAAAGTATTTGATGACAGCACGATTTTCCTGCTTTTCCATTTTTACGAAAAACAAAGAGGCGTCTTGTTCAGCGTGCTCTCAAACCTACACTAGCAAGGCGATCGGGCTGAAACTATAGCTACAAGCTATCCAAGGATGGTACTATAAAATGTCACCTTCAGGTAGGCCTAGTGGCGCCATTTCTTGGTCAGGCCGGAAACTTATCAATCCACCCTCGTATGTACTGTGACGTGGTGGATTGCACCCGTCTTGTCCTCGGCGGCAATCACGCCGAAACGCGAGAATGGCGAAAGGCCAAAATAAGTCCAGGCAGGATCCACCGACCGCAAGGGCCTCGTTAGATCTACGACACGAGAGTTTATGATTTCTTTTGTTTCTTTTGCCGTGTACTCTGCCGGAGTTCGTATAGGTTTCTCGTTCGCCGTGCCCGAGAAGACGCGACGTCGGAGAAGACAGAGAGGGGAGAGCCAGCTGGAGTCCCAGGAGGGATGGAGCTGCGACACGCGAGGGTCGACACTCGCGCTATCTGCGGAGAGCAGCTCTACTGGCCCCGGAGGCGCGCGCAACGCGGGACCGCTTGACGTCACGCGGCAGCAACGCGCTCTACTCAGCTGAGTCTCAACTACATCGACTGGAAGTGGCGCGCGAAGCGCCCACCGATTGAGCACCACTACCGACCCCTATGGCGTACCACCCACCGTCAGGTTTTTGTACTGGAAAATATGTCCGCGAGTTGGGAATCCAGGGACGCCTGGTGCACCCTCGCGCGAGAACGAAGCGTATATTCGTCGTAAGACAAAAATTTATGAATGGTATATTGTTGGATGCGATCTTGAATAAGTGTCGCGATGACATGTTCGAAACTGGCGCGTGGCGAAGTTCTGGGTTGAAGGATTCGTCCGCAGGGCGAATCGCCGCCCATTGGCCTAAGGGTGGGGGTGCTGTCTTTCTCGCGAGAAGATCGAGAATCAATAAATCCTGCTTGGACGCGTGAAGTCGTCGGACGTTTGATTTTGTTTTGGTTGGCCCGACTAAGGAATACGCGAGTGCACGAGGTGCTGTGGGCAAGGCCAACTTGATCTCTTGGATACGCGAACTAGGGAAACCCACGGTAAGCGAGTGCTGTTTGACTTTTGTGAGCGACGTGTTTTCGTGCAAATCTTGGTACGGAGTTTTGGTTTCGCGATTTGACTGCGCGTGCAGAGAACAGGCATTTTCGGAATTGACCAAGGCACGAAGATCCGTCGACCGGCAGGGTTCACTGGGTTTTTTTTTTGGAATTGCATTGTGTTTCGTTGATTTTGGAAATTGAGCGTTATTAACGTATTCGAAGTGTTTCCTGTCTGTCCGTCCGCGAGGACTTTGAAATCTTGTTTTGCGACGCGTAGAGCGTGTACAGGTCCTTGACGGTCGGTTATCGTGGAAAGGTGACCGCGGATTAGCCGCGTCACGATTTTGAACGTGTAAGGTACGCGAAGTACCGGGTAAAATCTTTCTTAAATTTTGATTATATCGTAAATGAAGATCCTTTTTTTTTTGTTGTTAACGCTTATATTGTCTTTTCTGTATTTCGGTATTGTGAGAGATCGTCGTGCTTCGCGCCGCCGGTCTATTAAATAAACCGAACCTTTTTGAATTTTAATTCGACGCGTCCGAATTTATTTTGTGTGTCGTGTGAACGTCTAAACCTATCCGTCCTATTGTTCCGAATCCCGACGCCTCCGCGGTACTGAGTTAGCCAAGGAAGGCCGGAAGGATAGAATCGACTTGAAGCGGATACATGGTTCCCGTTTGGAACCTGGCGCCCAACACTATCGTAAAAATTTTACAGGAACAGTTGTTAGCCCTTGGGTTGCCTGGACACGCGAAGGAATCGCGTAAGTTGTGCACCGGTCATCCTCATATTTTCCGGTGAGGTTCGATCGCGTGAAAAATACGTCACAGTACATAAATAGCCAAAATAAATCAAAGAACTTCCTCAGTGGAAGGCTCCATAGTGGAGGCTTTCTGAACTAAGAAAAAGAATCAAGAAGCAAAAAAAATTTTCACACATATTTCATAACGTATAAGCACGTTTGTTATAGCCATGTGATTACTATTCAATAAGGGATTTAATCGCTTCGACAGATTGGTATGTTCTGCTACACCCTGTACAGTCTAGTGAAGAGAATCGAAATTCACGTGTTCTTTTATTTTTGTTTTCGTGGTTTGATACTACTACTACTGAAAAAATCGATTTGAGAGAGACGAAGGGACTCACATTTAAAAAAGCATGCTGCTTTATCAGAAGCAAAGTGTAAGATTCTACTTTGCATCATTGTGATAGAAAAAACCAAGTAAAATAATGAGGAAGCAATTTGCAAAGTTCTTTGCAGCCTTGTTTTAATATGCAACGCAACTATTATTGCTGCAGCGGCTTGTTGTTTACGAGCAGCCATCTCGGACACTACTGATGGGGCGCGACGTTCGCGAGTGCTCTCGAGTGGACGTGGTCCTGAGAGTAATTTCTGACAGTAACTCTCCGGCTACTGTCTGATCTGCTCGCGAGAGTGAACTCACGAAAAGATACTCTCACGTGGAAACAGTCCTGAGAGTACTCTCGAGAGCAACTATCAGAATTTACTCTCACGTGGACAGGCACCTTTAGTTTATGACTAGAATTCCAATTTTACTATATACAGGGTGTCCCAAAATTACCTGACCAACGGGGTATGGCGGTGTTCGGGAGGCACCACTGATCACGAAAATGACCTTCCTTTTGTCCGGAAGGTCATAGTTTTTAAATGGGAGCAGGTCAAAGTTGATCAATCGGAGGAAGGCGTCAAGAGAAACGTAGGCACTTACGAACTCTGAGTTTTCTTCCCTCGCTTTTGTTTGTCGGTAGCTTGTTTCTTGTTTCCAATAGGCATGTCTTCGGCTGACGTCATTCTGCTCGAAACCACCGAGAAACAAAAGCGAGGGAAGAAAACTCAGAGTTCGCAGGTGCCTACATTTCTCTTGACGCCTTCCTCTGATTGGTCAACTTTGACCTGCTCCCATTTAAAAACTATGACCTTCCGGACAAAAGGAAGGTCATTTTCGTGATCAGTGGTGCCTCCTGAACACCGCCATACCCCGTTGGTCAGGTAATTTTGGGACACCCTGTATAATGGTGCATATCTGAGCAACGTCGACGAATAAATAGACTTCAAAATCTACGGCGAGGAAAATGTAGACTCCAATAACGAATCACGCGATCCGCGTGAAGCTGCGGTACGAAGTTAGAGACCTGCCGTCAGTATCGGAAATTTACCAAAAAATGTTTAAATTTCGAATATCCATATCTTCCTTACAATATGAGGTAAAGTCATTTTGACATTAATAATATTTCTTCCGCGCTAAAATTTCGGCGGAAATCTGGTTGAAGTGCCGCGAAGATGCGGCAGAGTATTGGGCATGGAGACTACATAAGGAGCACGAACTCCATGTATACAAATAGCTTCCCAAAATAAGAGGGTTCTGTATGCACCGACAAAGTAGAGGGGTATAAGGCGGGATTGTAAACTCAAGATTATATTTCAATGTACTTCGAAAATTATAAAATAAATAATTTAGCCTACTTTAACTTAAATAAACAAATAATAAAAATTTGCAAAGCCAAATTAAAACAACAAATGATATTAAATAAGTAATAAAACAAATTATTATAATTAAATATAAAATTCAATTCTTTAAATGAAATTATTATTAATTTATTAATAAGTAATTGATTAATCAAAATAGAAAATTAACATTAAAAAATATTTTCAATAAAAATTATTATCATTATGAATCATCGAGGTTTTTAAATAAAGTTTATCAATTGTTTATCAATTTTTTAATATAGATTTTATTTAAATGAACCATTTATATATATTAAATATATTTATTAAGTTGTTTAGGTTAGAAGCGTGTTTATTTGCAAACGAAAATTACTTGTAAATATATGCCTGCTTACTTCACATGTATTTATTATGATATATTCACGTTAGTACAAAAAGGAAACTAACGACGCTAGTGGTACAGAAAGAAAATGTAATGTGGTAAATATTAGTGGCAGGTTTTGTCAGTTTTCCCATTTGAGTTCGTGCTCCTTGTGTAGTCTCCATGGTATTGGGGATGAATTCTTGCCATAGACCACATGATTTCCTCGCTCAGGCTTCAATAGCTATAGCGAGAAGTACGGAAGACCAGGAATAGTCAGATAAAAAGTAGAAAAATATTAACAGCTCCATCTCTTGATCTGCTCTATCACCATGATCGAATTCCATGTAAAATGTGTGAGTAATTGTAAGCTGACACTTCGAGACAAAAGAAAGCAACGTGTCTAAATTTCAATTTTTTCATCTAAGGGCAAATTGGACGAAAAAATCAGGTGAAACCAATGACACGTAATAATACCGGTCATTGTACATATGAATAATTTTCGTTACATCGATGAATATGTAACATACGACTGCCATGCTCAATGCGGTCGTGCTTCGAGACAAATTTGATTGCTGCGACATTTTGTTGCATATTAATCTTGAATTATATTTCAAATAGCAGATTATCAGATATTTGTATTATTTCATGTGGTATATTAATATATTTTTTCTTGTAGATTGGAAAGAAATATATGATGCTTCAAGTAGCGTTGGCTTTGCCGGCTGTGCATTGTTTATTCGGCTTAAAATATGTGTAAAATAATGTCATACATTATACCATAAGCTTTGAATAAATCGTGTTTTTTTTTTTCTTTATACCGTTCATCTAATTTTTCGTTGTGTTATTCTTTTAATAAAACTTATGGTAAATATATTTGTTTCACAAACTTTGTACTTAATGGAGTTTATTCAAATAACGTAATAATGCTTTTTACATATTTATTTTCAAGAATCATTGGGAGGATTATTTGGATTAAAAATAGTTATGATTGCATGTAGAGCTCATTTAACTCATGCCAAAAAGAAGCTCTATTGTTTTGGTAGCTGAAGATTTCATTTAACTTTTCATAACTCCTTTTTAGGATGATGACCAGGTAGCCAAATTGTACACAAAATTGAGGGTGCGTGACGTTTCGATCTCTTTGGGGATCGTCATCAAGTACATTCTATTAAAATATAGTTAAAAACATTAAATCAAATGCACAGCTTCAAATCTTACATCGGTAATACTAAAAATAATATCCGTACTTTAACCTTTTCGTTACTGTTTACCTTACCCTTGCGGGAAGCTATGTGTAGGGGTGCTGACTATAGTCGACATTTATGCGGCGACCTGTAACGACTCTCGTCACTAAGAATTATAATTTGATATACATATATGCTCTTAAAAAGTGTACATACAAGAGAATCCCAAGGTGGCGTTGAAAGACGTAAGTGCGAACACTGAAGACTACCGACGTGCAATGTACACAATTTACGGCGCGGTGCGCCGTTCAGTGGCGTAACTTTAGCGGAGCGGACCGCCGTAACGAAAGGGTTAAAGAAATCTAATGTCTTGGTAATGGTATTTTTCGTGTCTTCACGCCGTAAATCTGGGATATTTTTGTGAAGCGCATTTTTCACTAAATTAACGTGATAACAAAAATTTGTAAAAATTCATATACTATTTTTGAACCTTCTAGTATATTATGCCCCAAGTGTCCTCACCCCATAAATGCGCGAGTAGTATGAGTTGGGGAGTTCTGGACCAGGAGACCTGTAACCGACATATACCGACACTCCAGAGCCTTGGAAGGTGGGTGTCCGTGCTAAGTTGCCGTCGTGACCTCTAGGATTTCTGGAAGTGACGTCATCAGGACCCCTCGATTCCAAGAATTTTGGCTCGATTCCGTTAATTTTACGTCACATTCCAAGAATTTTGCGCTCGATTCTAGGAATTACGCACGATCGAGAACCATCTAGAACATTCTAGAACCTTCTAGAACATTGTGGAAGCTACGACGGTTCGTGTCCGTGCTAAATCGGGAAGGTTCGCTCCCAGAGCCGGCGGTCCTCTCGCGCGACGTTTTAAGACAGCCCCTTGCCCCCCACCCCGGAAAGCCTTCCAGAAGCTTCGACGGGCCCCGTGCACGTTCGTGCAGGTTTCGGACGTCGCCCTCAGCCCGTTTGACCTCGAACGTTATCTCGCGAAATTGCGCAGCATCGCTGATGCAGTCCTGCAGGAATTTTCCAGAGCTTTTGTCCCTAACCTTGAACCTTAGTGCGTAGCATTGGTGAATCAGAGAGACGAGCGGCATCCCCTTTGAGCGCAGTGCCGAAAAGCGGTTTCGGCGACTTTTGCGTCGAGGTTAATTCCAGGAAAAACGATACCATACAGGTTTCGGACGGCAGGTGACTCGACCTCGAACGTTATCTCGCAGTGGTCGCGCGTCAGCCTCCTCATCCCACTGAGAGGCTTCCCCATCCCCCGATTCGTCAACCTCCTCATCCCACTGAGAGGCTTCGAGAATCTCCCATCCCCCGATTCTTCAGCCTCCTCATCCCACTGAGAAGCTTCGCGAATTCCCCAGCCTCGTGCGAGAGCACCGGCGAGTTCAAAGTCATTCTAGAATTATCTATGTATCGGTTGTTCTAATACGCAATACCGAACGTTATCTCGCAGAGTCGTGCGTCGAGAATGCAGTTCCCCATCCCCCCGAGGTGTCAAATTACTCGTAAGCGTGCGACGCAACTTCTCGTCATCGTCGGAGGAGGGCTGAGGTTCATCCGAATATTCCAGAACATTGTAAATCTGAGATGTAGGATTTCAACGATAAGAATAATTTTCCATACAGGTTCATGTAGTCGAATTCAAAATTTTATTGATTACAATATGTATTTGAGTGAATCGAATAAGGATGACATGTTATCTGGTTGCTCGATTCCCTCTTTCAGATCCTTCTGTTTGACCTTGATTCGAGGTTGTATTGCCAGAAGAATTTCCTGCAGCGTTAGCACGATCTGACCTTGCAGAATTTTCATTCAACGATGCGATTCCGAATAATGTGTTGTTATCGAAAGTGATACGATCGCGTCTTTCAGGTAGATCCGCGCTCCGTACCCATTCGTGGTACCTATCTCTTCGAAACTGTTCTCTCGCCCGCATAGCTCGTTCTCGTTCTCCTTCTCTCCCATACGATTGCCCCATTTTTAGGTTATGTTTCACAGATGCTGCCTCAAAGGATTTTCGTTGCAAACTAATTTTATGATGTAGTTGCATCGTTACTTGTAACTGAATATTCTAGAAATGCGTTCTCGATTTCGCAATTCGGGTAGGTGTCTTATCGCTCGAACCGATGCAAAACAATTCCAGGAAATCCTTGGAAGCCTCGTATAAAAGGTCTTTCGATGATGCGCAGCGATCATTGTTTGTTAAACCTTCAAGTGTATTATTCCTATTAACGATATGGATTCTACAAAGTGTAAAAAGTTGATCGAGATTATGGAAGAGACGTATAAACTTCTGAAGAAGGGTTCATCGACGGCAGAAATTGAAAAATGGACAAAATTTGGCACTCAAAATATCAGACTTTTGAACAAAATTCTGAGAAATGTTACTCTTACGATTGGAGAGAAAACCAAAATCTTGACAACCATTGGAATACTTAAATCTCTGAACGAAAAATTTAAACAACAACTTCGAAAAAGAGGTGGTGGAACGGTGAGGGAGAGAAGAAGTGACAGAGTGCGTTGGGATGACATGGAATCTACCTTTAACCTTTTAAGGACGGGACTGGTCGATATATCGACCACTTCGGTATCATATTATTTTGGAATTGTTTCGGGGGTAATATTATATGTTAAATACAGGAAACATAGTGTTATTATTCTAAAAAGCATATTTGATCTTGAAATAGTGATTTCAAGGTCAAATTTTTTATTCGGTATTTCGACCTGAAAATTGGTATACTAACGTATTTTGATGCTTTGAATACGAAACAAATAGTGTTGCGTTTGATAAAACGCATTTTCATAGTGATTATTATTATATTATTATTATTATTACTCACGGAAATAAAGCACCCCAACGTGAGAGGCAAGGGGACTCACGAAAATCAAGCACCCCGAAGGGATCAAATTTTCGCCACATCCACGCTGTTGATTCTGGGTCATGCTAAGAGCGAAAACTAATACATTTCGTGTGATAAAAATGCATGTAATGCATACAAAAACGTAGAGATATCATTTTTGGACTAAAAAAGTACAAGTAATGAAGTTGACCTTGAAATGCAATTTTCAAGGTCACGGATGTCTCCTGAACATTTTTTGATATTTTTTTCGTATTCAGCGCATCCAAATACGTCTAAAAGCACTCCTAACTCGCCAAATTAAATTTTTAACATTGGACTTTACGTTCCAGACGGGACTGGTCGATATATCGACCACCAATTTTGTCAGGCACTCCACGTGACATATTCTTTCATTTTATGCACAAATATTGTGTTAAAAAAAAGTCGAATTTCAACGTCAAAATCCCCGTCCTTAAAAGGTTAAGGGTAGAATAAGGACTGGAGTCATTGCAAACTTGCGACACAAGGACTTGGGCCGTTTCCTGGAAGATTCCAGAAAACTGTTTACTGCGAGAGTGAAAAACGCACTTCGAAGGGATGGAAATTTGAAGGTGAACGTCGTATTGTCTTGTAAATTCGAGACCATGAAAGGTGGCGAGATTGTCGAAGAGCTAAAGTTCTTCAACACTAAGAACGAAGTTGTTTTACCGTCCACCGATATCAGCGACTGGTTCAACAGAAATGTGAAGGAAAAGTTACTAGCCAAGGTTGAAGACTTTCAAGAAAGGGAATCTGGTTGCTCACTGGTAGAAATTATAAACTTGGCGGTGAACATCAACAGATACATTCCGATACACGGTGGCCTATCTACTTTCATCGAATTACCGAAGGACGTGCAAAGTAAGAAAGCAGTCGTGAACATTAGAAACAACGATCCGTACTGTTTTCTCTGGTCGGTTACGGCAACTCTTCATCCAGCAAAAATTCATGTAGACAGGATCAGTTCGTACCCTCACTTCAGCTCACTGCTAAGGTATGAAGGTTTAAACTTTTCCATTGGCTTAAAAGACATTTCGAAATTCGAGAAGATGAATGATTTGGTAATTAACGTTTACGGTATAGAGTATGATAGTGGTCATGAGATAGTACCAATTTATCTAAGTCAGCAAAAATCAAACAAGGAAGCGATTCATTTACTCATGCTGGAAACAAAAATTTATTCGAATGGAGATGACGTGGACATGGAAAACGGTAGTGTTTATCACTTTGCTTGGATTCGAAATCTATCCCGTTTACTGAGTTCACAAATTCCAAAGCATCATGGTTATATCAGACTGTGTGACAGATGTCTATGTCACTTTAGATTAGAAAGCTCTTTTGAAAAACATAGACTCGATTGTACAAATATAAATAAATGCAGAGTCGTATTTCCAGATGAAAAAGATAAAATTATGGAATTTAAAAATTATAAGTATAAAGAACCTGTTCCGTTTGTCGTTTATGCGGACATCGATTGTATGTTAGAGCCAATTGCGGATAAGTCTAATTCGTTAAACACAACTCTCTATCAAAGACACGTTCCGCACAGTATAGCGTACTATTTGCAATGTAACTTTGACGATTCTATCTCTAAATTTAGAGCTTATCGTGGAAAAGATTGCGTGGAATGGTTTATGAATCAATTACAGGAATTAGCTCAAGTTGTAGAGTTTTACCTAAAACGTATCGTACCAATGGAATCTCTAAATTTCAAATAAAGAAATGAATTCTACTCGGCCAAGATTTGTCATATTTGTGAAAAACCGTTTACACCTCAGGATACCAAGCATCGTGATCATTATCATTTTACAGGCAAATATCGCGGTGCTGCACATCAGGACTGTAATTTGAACTATAAGAACTCGCATACTGTTCCTGTAGTATTTCATAACCTATCTGGCTATGATTCACATTTCTTCATTAGAGCTCTAGCTACATCTTTCGAGGGTTCAATGAATCTCTTACCAGTAAATAAAGAAAGATGTATATCTTTCACGAAGAGCGTCAAAGATACGATTGTAAATTTCAGATTTATCGATTCGTTTAGATTTATGCCGAGTAGTATTGAAAAATTAGCATCTTATTTAAAAGATGATGAGAAATTAATTACGCGTAAACATTGTAATAATGTAGAGGAATTCCATTTATTGACTAGAAAAGGTGTTTTCCCCTACGAATATATTGATAATTGGGAAAAACTCAAAGAGGATCGATTACTCATAAAAGAAGAATTTTATTCAAAATTAAATAACGAAGGAATCTCAGAAGCAGATTACGATCACGCTTGTAATGTTTGGAAAACTTTTTGCATTGAAACATTAGGCGAATATTCTGATTTGTATCTGAAAACCGATGTTCTCCTTTTAGCCGATATCTTTGAAAACTTTAGACGCAACAGTTACGCTATATACAATTTAGATCCTCTACACCATTACACTGCACTGGGCCTTGCTTTCGACGCTATGCTCAAGTGTACGGGTGTTCAACTTGAGCTGCTGACTGATGTAGAGATGTTGTTTATCGAGAAAGGTATGAGGTGGCGTAGCTCAATGCTCCAACAGATACGCCAAGGCTAACAATAGGTACATGGGAGCTGATTTCGATTCAAGCAAAGAGAAATCGTATATTATGTACTATGACGTATACAGGGTGTCCCAGAACTACCTGACCAACGGGGTATAGCGGTGTTCGGGAGGCACCACTGATCACGAAAATGACCTTCCTTTTGTCCGGAAGGTCATAGTTTTTAAATGGGAGCAGGTCAAAGTTGACCAATCAGAGGGAGGCGTCAAGAGAAATGTAGGCACCTGCGAACTCTGAGTTTTCTTCGCTCGCTTTTGTTTCTCGGTAGCTTTTTTCTTGTTTCCAATATGTATGTCTTCGGCTGACGTCATCCTGCCCGAAGTACCGAGAAACAAAAGCGAGGGAAGAAAACTCAGAGTTCGCAGGTGCCTACGATTCTCTTGACATCTTCCTCTGATTGGTCAACTTTGACCTGCTCCCATTTAAAAACTATGACCTTCCGGACAAAAGGAAGGTCATTTTCGCGATCAGTGGTGCCTCCCGAACACCGCTATACCCCGTTGGTCAGGTAGTTCTGGGACACCCTGTATAATTTATACGGTGCAGCTATGAGTCAATCTTTACCAGTAGGCTCATTCGAATGGGAAGAAAATTTTGAACAATTGGATATTTGCAATATTCCCGATGACTCTCTCACGGGTTACATATTCGAAATTGATTTGGAGTATCCTATCGAGCTTCAAGAACTTCATAAAGATTTGCCACTCTGTCCGCAACAATACACTCCTCCAGACTCTAAAAATTCGAAATTGATAACTTCGCTCCTCCCCAAGAATAGATACATCATTCATTATAAGAATTTGAAACAGTGTTTCAGATTAGGTCTAAAGTTAACAAAAATTCATCGTGTTCTAAAATTTAAACAGGCACCGTGGCTTCAAAAGTATATAGAATTGAACACCGAAATGAGAAAAAAATCGAATAATGATTTTGAAAAAAATCAAGAGACTCGGTCGAGTCTCGCGCCAAGTACAGGCAACCCGCCGTACGGGGCACGGCTCGCCGAGACTCTTTACTCGAAGCATCTCTTGTACCTGTGTTTGGACTCAAATATCTTATGAACGGCTGTATGTGAGAAAAATTTATTGATACATTCACTCTAGGAATCAAGGGTTCTGAATTGATTGCCACTAAATTCAATACGATTAGTGTACAGGATTAGGACGTATTCACATGGCGAGCGAGATGATTTTATTTCAGGTCCGTCGTCGTCGTCGTCGTCGTCGTCGTCGTCGTCGTCGTCGTCATCGTCGTCGTCGTCTTCGCACGTCCATCGCATTTTTTACCCAACAGATGGCGCTGACTGCTGTGTCTTCTTTACCTATTTGTACTCTGAATGGTGTCAGTAATCGATGGAGATCGGTAGATTTTCCCGGTGTTTAGAGAACGGGGAAAACGAAGAGACCATATTTACGTGGCCGCACTAGCGGGAAGCAAAAATTCAAATTTCATTTCCCTCTCATTTAAAATTAACAACGAAAAAGTACTCCATGAAGCCATTTTTCCTTCCCTAGAAGCCCTAAGATTGTGTTACGTACATAACATTATTATAGTTGTTCGTTTTTATATTTTTTTCCGTAATTTCCGGGTGAAATAAGCTGTTTCACATTTTTCTCATTTTTCAGACGCTTTTAGGGTGTCTGAAAGTTTTGTAGTTCCCTTTCCGGCCACCCATTAAGTCTAATGCTATGCTAGTGGCGCTACTATCGCCATCACTTCGAAATTACAAAAATAAGTTTTAACTATTTATAAGGCATATTTGTGTGCAAACTCTAACGGAAAAATTCTAAAAAAAAGAATGAACACAAATGTAACGAAATACACCATAATTTAAGTCAAATATTTTAATCTATCAAACACGTCAAATGCTGGCGCACGCCGGAGTCATGGCCAGAATCATCGCGCGCCACTCGTTAAAAATGCCCAAAAAAAACGTGTTTGTGGTGTGTACGGCACTTTATAGTGTTTGTTGATGTTTGCGGAAATATGACAGCTGCCAGGAGCAGCCAGGAGCGTGCTAGGCAGTTTTTAGGATATTATTCCTTGAAAAAATTTAGACAATTTCGACGGATATATATCAGATAAAATTTGTCCAAATATCGAAATGAGTGAATGTATAAAAATATTAAATCTTCAACACGCGTGCAGTATAATTAAATGCACAATTATTGTAATGATATATAAAACTGTTTAATTGCACAGTAAGTTAGAAATTATTATCAAGATTGGAACATTCAACAAAAAGAAGTGATATCCCCCCAAAAAACATTTTCAATGTAAAGCTGCGTGTTTAGAGATCGAGTGACTCTCATATAAGCCTGCAAGTTGTCAACAAAAAGAAGTGATATCGCAAACACTGCAATAAGGAGTTGAGACACAATTTTGATGGCATTCCGAAAATATCTGCATACACGGACAGAAAATCATGGGACACAGTGATTCTATATATTCGAAGCTGTTCAATTTCGAGGTCGTCTGTGCATTTTTCCGGCGTGTTTAGATCGTCGTTCTACGCCATAGTATAGAATCAATATCACACTGTGTCCCATGATTTTCTGTCCGTGTATGCAGATATTTTCGGAATGCCATCAAAATTGTGTCTCAACTTCTTATTGCAGTGTTTGCGATATCACTTCTTTTTGTTGACAACTTGCAGGCTTATATGAGAGTCACTCGATCTCTAAACACGCAGCTTTACATTGAAAATGTTTTTTGGGGGGATTTACGAATACACAGCACAGTCAAATACATTTTATACATGTAACTACTGTTCATACCGAATTTCCAGTTAGTATAAGGGTGCTTTCACACCGTATAGAATTATTAAGTTTTTAATAGCATTCATGTGGAGCGCGTGTGTATGGGTGTATGTATATGTGTGCTTCAACATAGTTCCTCGTATTTTAGGTGACAGTTTTTAGAGATACAGAATGTCCAGGTGTTTCTTTCCGTAATTTCCTGTATCTAGGTGACGGACGTGGAAGTCCAGGGTGTCCAGATGTTCCGCTCCATAGTTTCTTGTATCTAGGTACTGGATGTGGAAGTCCAGGGTGTCCAGGTATTCCGCTTCGTAGTTTTCTGTATCTAGGTGTCGGATGTGGAAGTCCAGGGTGTCCAGATGTTCCGCTCCGTAGTTTCTTGTATCTAGGTACTGGATGTGGAAGTCTAGGGTGTCTAGATGTTCCGCTCCGTAGTTTCTTGTATCTAGGTACTGGATGTGGAAGTCCAGGGTGTCCAGGTATTCCGCTTCGTAGTTTTCTGTATCTAGGTGTCGGATGTGGAAGTCCAGGGTGTCCAGATGTTCCGCTCCGTAGTTTCTTGTATCTAGGTACTGGATGTGGAAGTCCAGGGTATCCAGGTATTCCGCTTCGTAGTTTTCTGTATCTAGGTGTCGGATGTGGAAGTCCAGGGTGTCCAGGTATTCCGCTCCGTAGCTTCTTATATTTAGGTACTGGATGTGGAAGTTCAGGGTGTCCAGGTATTCCGCTTCGTAGTTTCTTGTATCTAGGTACTGGATGTGGAAGTTCAGGGTGTCCAGATGTTCCGCTCCGTAGTTTCTTGTATCTAGGTACTGGATGTGGAAGTCCAGGGTGTCTAGATGTTCCGCTCCGTAGTTTCTTGTATTTAGGTACTGGATGTAGAAGTCCAAGGTGTCCAGGTATTCCGCTTCGTAGTTTTCTGTATCTAGGTGTCGGATGTGGAAGTCCAGGGTGTCCAGGTATTCCGCTCCGTAGCTTCTTATATCTAGGTACTGGATGTGGAAGTTCAGGGTGTCCAGGTATTCCGCTTCGTAGTTTCTTGTATCTAGGTACTGGATGTGGAAGTTCAGGGTGTCCAGATGTTCCGCTCCGTAGTTTCTTGTATCTAGGTGTCGGACGTAGAAGTCCAGAAAAGTGTGCAACAAGCGTTAGCGCTTTGCTCAAACTATAGTATCCTCTCTGATGTTCGCACGGCCTGAGGTACGTAAATAATCTAGCACACTCTCCTCTCTTATGTTTACCACACAGCTTCAACAAGCTGGACACCATTAACGACACTTATATGCATTGAAGATTACATTTTCTTTAAAAATTTGTATGTCTTTATGCATTTCTAGAAAAAGGGACTTACAAATTAAACTTATATGCCATTAAACGTTTACGACAACGCAATATATTTTGCTGATTAGCAACATCATAATGCATTTACATTTCATATCTGTGACAACACAGATTTCAGTGCTTAGAGCTTCTATGTCCCGTTGAGCAACAAAAACTTGTGATATCCCCCAAAAAACACTTACGTGTAAAAAACTTCGCCAAGTACAGGAGTGCTGTGTATTCCTCTAATAAAAAGTATTGATATCAGATTATTGAGGCCAAGTACATAAGTCACTACATGTTTGCGTATTATATGATCTAGCACTGGCCCATCATTTTAATTGTATTTTCGAAATTTCCTATAACGTTTTCACTACTCTTTTACTTTACCACTGTTTCTCATAGTTGATTATGATTTAATGGTTATTTAATAATTAATAAAACTTTAGCTGATTCCCTATCGAGTACTACTTGGCGGGTCCGTGCCAGGAATTCCAAAGTACTTACTTTGAAGGTACTAATAGTATCCTAAAGCTATATGTTTGTTATTAAGCTTTTATATTTGTTAATAAGCTCTATATAGAAAGTTGACATTGGTTTTGAGTTTAATGACTGACATAATGAACGTAAATTTATATCAAGAAATGCACGGACCCGCCAAGTAGTACTCGATAGGGAATCAGCTAAAGTTTTATTAATTATTAAATAACCATTAAATCATAATCAACTATGAGAAACAGTGGTAAAGTAAAAGAGTAGTGAAAACGTTATAGGAAATTTTGAAAATACAATTAAAATGATGGGCCAGTTCTAGATCATATAATACGCAAACATGTAGTGACTTATGTACTTGGCCTCAATAATCTGATATCAATACTTTTTATTAGAGGAATACACAGCAGTCCTGTACTTGGCGTAGTTTTTTACACGTAAGTGTTTTTTGGGAGATTTGTATAAACTTATGAACAATTCGGTTTTCGGAAAAACAATGGAAAATGTCAGAAAACAAAAGGACGTTAGACTGGTTACTAGGCGGGACGGAGCGTATGGAGCAAAGGCTCTGATTGCAAAACCAAATTTTCATAGCTGCACCGTATTTGATGAAGATATGATCATAGTAGAATTAAATCGAACAAAAATTAAATTCAATAAACCGATATACGCAGGATTTTCCATTCTAGACATTTCTAAAACGTACATATACGATTTTCACTACAACTATATAAAAAATACTTTTGGTGATAGAGCTAAATTGATGTATACCGACACCGATAGTCTCATATATTACTTTACCGTTCCGAATATATATGAGTATATTAAACGTGACTTAGATAAATTTGATACCTCAGACTACCCTCCGGATAATGTTTATGATATACCATTGGTAAATAAAAAAGTATTAGGATTAATGAAAAACGAAAATAATGGAAAATTATGATTGAATTTGTAGGATTGCGAGCAAAATTATACTCTTTCAAAATTTTAGGAGAAAGCAAAGATAATAAACGCGCGAAAGGAGTCAAGGCCTCTACATTGAAAACAATTACCTTTGATGATTATATTCAATGTCTTTTGCATCATCAAAATTTAATGAAATGTCAAAATTTAATTCAAAGTAAAAAACATAAAGTTCATACCGTGCAACAGAGAAAAATAGCACTGAGCTGGAATGACGACAAGAGGGTCATTCTTCCTGGTACGACCGACACCCTACCGTGGGATTATAGAATGTAAGATGTATACAATAAGAATGTACAAATGTAAAAATTGAAAATAAAAACAACGTATGCTTTAAGTTATTGCATATGACTTGATCCTTCAATGCAACGCCAGCTTCTAACCATCCAGATTGTTCCTTCCGTTCGTGATCTAAATAAATAATTCTAAGAAGTCGCTCGCACTCTTTGTCATATAGAGAGGTAGAGGTAGGGAGCACGCTTTAAAAATGACGCTTGCACCCGCTACTACTCAGTTCAAAAATGGCTCACCATTACGTCCAATTACTGCCACGCATCTTTGTACCCATCGAATGGGTACAAAATGGATTGGAACGAAGTACTCGTATCGCGGTAGAAAACGCCTTACGAATGAGCAGTGCTCTGAACCAGGTGTTATGTGTCATTGATATTAACACGTTAAGCGCCACGCCGGTCCCTAGGGACCGGCGCAAAACTTTCCGTTCAGGCCTCGCCAGACTTTTCGTTCGTGTTATCATCGTGCGTGTCGGTCCCTCCGTACTTGTGAGACAGAACGTTCATTTTAGGCGGCATCGTTTTTGTTTGGTCAAAGCTTTAAGGAAAACAATATAATACTTAAAAACATTAATGTAGTTTATTGAAACAAGATAAGCAAAGGTTACCCGACATTTCTTTATACTCTGGCTCGCCTATCGGCGAGCGGCCAGACAGGGCCCGCCTGACGGCTAACTGTGGCCTGAACGGAACGGCACAAGAATTCGGCGTGGCGCTTAACGTGTTAATGGTGTTACAGCCATAAAAGAAGTGTACAACAATGAAATTTGGTTCAGAAAAATATAAGGTAAGCATTGAAGAATTATTATAAGTATTTTTCATTCTTTTATTTTTTCACTAATTTTAATTTGATTATAACAAAAAATTGTTTGGTTTTACAGTAATGTGAACAACAGTAGAAGTAGTAGCAGTAGCAGTAGTAGCAGCAGCTGTAGCAGCTGTAGCAGCAGCAGCAGCAGCATTAGTATCAGTAGATGTATAAAATGAACAAAATATATATATATATAATAGTTTCTTTACACATTGTCTTCTTCTTCTTCTGAAAAAAAATTGTCCATTTCCGTACCTTGTCCCACCTCGGTGAAGCCTACAAATCCGATTTATCGATCCAACTATTGTGCGAACCATCGAACCCTAACCATTTGACAAATAGCTTGTTTCCACGTTTCCTCAGTATCTTCTCCACAATATATATATCGGGATACTTGACGCTGGTGAGTTCATGCTCGTAGAAGCCGCCTTCGATGGGATGATCCTGGTAGTCCTTGAGTTTGTACGTCACCGGAACGGTATTCTTCACTCGACTTACGGTGAAAATTTCGATTGTCCAATTGGGTGTGTAGCCCTTCTCGAAGACGTGTTTAAATTTGCTGATTCGTACTCTGTCGCCGACTTTAAACTTTGATCGTTTAAGTGTGGTCTTGACTTTGAATTTCTTGTACACCCGTTGCAGTAGATCCTTCTCGTTACGAGTAGTCACATCCGTCGGTTTCATACCAATGGTACGATGCTTACTGTTATTGTAAGAGGATACCAAGTCCGATAAGATATCCAGCCACCGGTGTTTGCCCTGCAGGCTAAACTGCATCCACATCGTACTTTTCAGAGTACGATTAAAGCGCTCGCAGATCGATGCCTTCAAGTTACTGAATGTCGAGTACAGGGTAATATCGTGTTTTTGCATAAGATCCTTGAATTCGGAATTGTAAAACTCTCGGCCTTGGTCAACGTGCAATTTCTTCGGGATTCGACCCTTCGCCAGTACAGATCTCATAGCTGCTGTCACGTCCTTGGCGTTCTTGCTCTTCGTCGGCACGGCCCAAGCAAACTTTGAAAATATGTCGATGACGATGAGCAGATACTTGTATCCATCGTTCTCTCGGGCGTACGCTGACATGTCAACGAGAACCGCTTGCCAAGTCTCGTCCAGCCCGCGAACGTCAACGTGCCGGCGCTGGTAATTCCTCCTGGCAGGTCTATGCAGTTCCTTCACCACCGATAATTTTTTTCCGTCCATTCTCCAGCGCACTCAGTCTGGCGTCCAGCTGAGAAATGATCAGAGAGTTGCGAATAGCCAATTCTTGTCCTGGCTCGATATCAGCTTGCAGACGTTTCAACGCATCCTTCGTGGTAGAATCGAGAGATTGAATTATCAAGTTGTTGTTATCGATATCATTGCGCATTCCGGCAGTCACTTGAAACACGGTATTCAGTTCCTGCTTCACTACAGTTTTCATCAGATTCAAGGTCACAGCATTGTTTTCCTCCTCGGGATTGGTGACGTTGCAGAGCTTCTTGTTATCAATGTCGTAGTGTCCAGCAGCAGTGAATTTGAATCCAGCGCCAGGGAGACCACGGCTACTCGTAACCGCGGTCCTGCTACGCTACGCGAATTAATAAATGATACCCGCCTCGCGCAATTCTTCGATAATCGACACAATTTCGTTGGAGTGACTGGGGTTACCAGCTTCCCGAGACGCAAGGAGCAGGCGAAGGCGGTCTACCAGTTCGTTGGGATCGTCCCAGTACACGTAATCCGTTCGTTCGTCCTTGGCAGCGATCATGTACCGCGGTACTATACCTTCACCCGTTACAGAGGGCTGTTCGATCAGTTTTGCAATAACGTTATTAAATTTGAAACTCTTGCTCTTGCGAATTGCACCATCAGGTTTATAGTACTTTCTATGTGCATTCGTCGTTAAAATAATGTTTTTGTAATTGTCCAAGTCATCTTGGGTTATACTAGTCTCGTCAGGTACCTTCCTGAACAAGAGTTCGATCAAACCCGCAGTTTTCAAGTAAGTCGTGTCGCCTACATGGATTCGATCACCCTCAAAGCTGATGAGCGAATCGCCTATCATCAATTTGTTGGCGAGTTTACGCACACCATAGGCGGTATCCAATTGTTTATTCTCCCTCGATAGCAGCATATCGAGATACCGTTGCGTAGGGTCATTCCGATCAACGGGCACGTCTGCGTCATCGTTATCTCCTTCATCTTCGTCATCATGTTTACCTTCTTCCTTTTCTTCCTCATCTTCGAAAGAATCATTCTTTAGCGACTTGAAGGATTCATCTGCCGTTCTAAACGTATTGTCCGCTTCTACGTCTTGCTTTACTTCATCTTTAACCTCGTCCTTGATAAGATTACGCTCAGGCTGAGATGCAGTCACTAGTTTCTGCAGTGGAGTCACTACCGGTTTCAGAACCATCGTCTGTTCGACGTTCTCTCTACCCAATTTTAGCATTCTATGCTTTTTGCGAATCGCATCTCTGGCTTTAGCGATTTGGAGTAAGACGTCTTTTTGCTCCTGAAGTTTTCTTTGCATGTTGACACTGCCGAATCCAAAACGTTACTGCATTCACTTTTTTCAATGATCACTCATTTATGCTCACGAAGCAATCGAATCCTTTTCTGTATATACCTCCGTCGAGGTCGCTGTCCTTGTCGATCACGAGAAACCCATACTTATCACCGTTCCAGCATGCCGAACACAGGTCTTTAAACTGTGCGTAAGTCATATCAGTGTTTACATGGTCATCGTAAACATGCTTGAGATTCATTTCATCCTGCTTAAAGAGCACCAGCAGATTAGCATTGTCCCGCACCAGATGTTTGGGAATGCGAGCGTACGTCTGACAGAGATAGAAACAGTCAACGTCCCTGTGCCGCCCCATGCTGAAGAAGGCTCTGATGTTATCTTGCTTCTCGCAAGCTATGTCGTCATAAATAATTATCGAGTTTCGACGTGCCTCGTTCGGTGGCAGCACTTGTTCGTGTTCCGTAAAAGGAAAGTACTCGACGCCGTCCACGGATGCGAGTAAACGTTTTAAAAACTTGTACTTTGGCCGATCAAGCGATTTCGAGTATACGTAGACGTTTTCGAATCTTAATCCGTTGGGATGGGTTATGAGAGCGAGCAGTGCGTTCGTCTTGCTACAATTGGATGGCCCGCAAAACACTGCTCGTATACTGTTTGGCAGTAATTCGCCGTGTCGCTTGACCTCCTTCTTCTCCTTTACTCGCACGATTTTGTCAAAGTTCGTTACAGGTAACCTGACGGACTGCTTCTCGAACCTCATCTCGATCTTGACTAACATGGAAACTATAAATGACTAGTTTATAAGGATCAGTGTTCAGTCGGAACTGTTTCACCGCAGGGACATGATCGTGCATTCTAAGCGTAAACGCATTGGGAGGAAAAAGTCTCATCGTGGCAGAGGATTAGTCAACACGGTCATCAACAGTCTACCCGTTGAGTTACATATACTCGGTTATCAGTACTGCGGGCCCGGTACGAAACTAGCAAAGAGACTCGCGCGTGGCGATCCGGGCATCAACCCCCTAGACGCAGCCTGCAAAGAGCACGACATCGCCTACTCGAAGAATCGAGAGAGTCTCGAACACAGAGGGGCGGCGGACAGGGTACTGGCCTACAAAGCTTGGAAGCACGTTTTCGCTAAAGACGCGAGTCTCGCCGAGAAGGCGGCGGCCTGGTCCGTAGCGAATGTAATGGGTGCCAAGTCAAAACTGGGTATGGGACTCAAGTAGAAGAAGAAGCCAAAGACTGTAACGCTAAGAAAAGTCATCGAGGAAGCCAAACGATCGATGATTCCTAGCAACGACGCAGGAGTAGCTATCAGATCTGCTCTCAAGCTGCCGTCAAACGAGCGGGTGGAAAGCGCAACGTCCGCACGCCGCGGATTCTACCCGTACCGTCCAAAGTCGGAGGCTTCCTGCCGTTTCTCGTCCCCGTGTTTGCGGATCTCAGCGCCGCTGGAGCGTTGGCCGGCGGTGCTGCGGGTATAGCCAAAGCCGTGAACGATGCGAATGCAAGCAAGGAACAACTGAAGGAAAGTCAGAGGCACAACGAGACGATGGAAGCCATCACGTTAGGTAAAGGACTGTACTTGAAACCCTACAAGAAAGGACTGGGCCTTCATCTGAAGCCAAGAAACTTGAAGTGAAACTACCACGCCGAGCGCTGACCGATGTATGATAGATCTGCTAAAGTACGCCAAGATCATGAAGATTCCACATTTTCGCGGAGTCTTCATGCGGAACGCTATGCCGAAGGGTGGACCGTACAAGTACGAATCGGCAATCGTCAATCTCGACGACGATGGTCCAGGAACACACTGGGTCGCGTACATGAAGCTGAACGATCGAGTCGTTTATTTCGACAGTTTCGGCAATCTTCGACCGCCGCTAGATCTTATCGGATATCTCGGTGTTGGTAGTGTAAAGTACAATTACGAGCGATATCAGGAGTACGATACTTTTGCGTGTGGACACTTGTGTCTAAAGTTCCTATGCGGACAATTAAATTGTAAAAACAAGTATCGTCTATATAAGCTTGCTATGTAATTTCGCAAGGTCAGTCGAACGTTCGCAATCATGGAAGATTCATTCACGTTGACTTTATCAGGCACCTCCTCCATACTGGAAGCCGAATACTTTCCTCCTATCGAGCTTTCCCCGTACAAAAATTACGCTCTGGGGCTCATCGAGTCGCTGACCTTCAATTTCATTCCCAACGTGGACACTGATCACAACCAGCTCTACGTGGGGGATGAAGTTATTACTATACCCACTGGTAGCTACGAGATCGAAAACTACGTGCATAGCGCGTTGACGGACAAGAGTATTGTCATTCAGATTAAACCTAACAATAATACGCTGTGCAGCGAAATTAAGTGCAACCGTGATGTCGACTTTCGACCCAACGATTCCATAAGCCGCTTGTTGGGCTTCACTCAAGGCGTTCTGGAAGCTAATAAATTACACACGTCCGACGTACCGGTAGTCATTCTCAAGGTGAACGCCCTACGAGTCGAATGCAACGTCACGACTGGTGCTTACATCAACGAACGTAAAGTGCACACCATACACGAATTCTTTCCGGTCGTGCCACCCGGATACAAGATCATAGAGGTGCCGTCGTACGTCATTTATCTACCGATCGCCACCAAGACGATAGATCATCTGCAGCTTTGGATAGTCGATCAAGATGGGGATCTGGTGAATTTTCAAGGAGAAGTCATAACGATTAGGCTGCACGTCAGATCCATGCGATAATGGGTATCGTCTACAATAGAAAAATCGTCAGTGGTTATAACAGTAGGCCGATATGCCAAAGAGGAATCAGTCGTCGACCGCTTCTCAAGACGCTAACACGTCGAAACGTCTTGTTTCTGGAAAATCTAGGATTCAAGGTCGCGACAGGAAAGTAAAGCGTTCGTTCTGTTGCATTCTTTTCGTCTGCCGTGTATCATGGAGGAAGAAACGCTGAACATTCAGACAACGATCGTCTTCGACGAATCTATAGCACACTATGAAACGCATGCGCATCAACCTTACGCCTCGTCAACGTTCAACAACAGCGACGAGTTTCGAATCTCCGTTCAACATCAAGATCTATGCTTACTACCGAGCAAAAGTTCGCTGCACGTGTATGGAAAGCTGGTCAAGGAAGATGGGTCCACAGCGACTGCGAGCACGACTCTGGTCAACAATGCCATTTGCCATCTCTTCGACGAGATTCGCTACGAAATGAGTGCTATAGAGATCGATCGGAGCAAGAACGTCGGTCTCACGAGTCTCATGAAGGGATATGTTTCCCTGAGTCCCGGTCAACGATCCTTGATGGAGAACGCCGGTTGGCTCGACGTCAGAGATCAAGAGAAGTTGACCAATGCGGACGGCTACTTCGACGTATCCATACCGCTGAGTCTGATACTGGGTTTCGCCGAAGATTATTGCAAGATCATCGTTAACGCTAAACACGAGTTGATTCTGACGGGAGCAAAGAGCGATGTCAATGCAATAATGCAAACTGCTGCGGAAGAATGCAAAGTCGTAATTCACAAATTGGAATGGCTGATACTGTACGTAAAGGTGTCGGATCGACGAAAGATACAACTGCTGAAATTCATCGAGAGGGATGCACCCATCTCCCTGAGCTTTCGTACCTGGGAGCTGTACGAGTACCCTCTACTCCCCACCACCTCGAAACACGTGTGGACCGTCAAGACGTCGACTCAGTTGGAAAAACCACGATACGTGATACTGGGTTTTCAGACGAGCAGAAAGAACAAGAAAAATAAAAACGCAAGTCACTTTGACCACTGCAACGTCAGAGACGTTAAGCTCTTTTTGAATTCGCAATGTTATCCCTACGGAAATCTGAATCTTGACATTGATCGTAATCAGTTTGCCTTGCTGTACGAGATGTATGTAAACTTTCAAGCTACGTACTATGGCAAGGATCCCAAGCCGTTGCTGAAGAAGAATGAATTTCTCGAGTACGCTCCATTGATCGTTATCGATTGCTCCAAACAAAACGAGTCCCTCAAACTCGGGCCCGTCGATATTCGTCTGGAATTCGAGGCGCAAGACAATTTCCCTGCCGATACATTGGCATTCTGCCTGATCCTGCACGACCGCATAGTGGAATACAACCCGATCAGTGGTGGAGTGAAAAAATTGGTATAAAGACGCTGTAATCGTAGCCCTCTATGCAGTTCGCCAAAAAATGGAATACGTCGTGGACGTACAAGGTTTCAAGAAACCCTCGAACGAGTTTGTCCTGAAGGAGCTATCCGTGATTGGAGTCGACAGCAATTTCTCCGAGCCTGCAACGTTCCTGTTTCAACCACCTTGTCCATGGAAGCATCTACCGGTTAAATACAAAAGTATAAATTTGTGGTTGGAGCGCAATTTTCATGGTATATCCTGGAGCGCTGGAGACATTGCTTACAATCAAGCTAGCAACATTCTTCGAGTCATCTTACAAAATGCATCTAAGATCTACGTACAAGGATTGGAGAAGAAAGTTTGGTTGGGAGCTTTCATCGGACGAACCGAGCACATCGTGGATCTCGGAGATCTGGGATGCCCTTCGTTGCAAAAATTGCGCAAAAACTTACTCACCCGCTGCTCGCATCATCATGCCCCCCATTTCCAATGTTCGATGGAAAACGTTAAATTGTTAAGGAATTGGTTGTCGGAATGTATTTTTGATTATGAATAAAGACATAAGATATAATAACAAGTTGTATATTTATTTAACACGTGTACATAGTAGTATTAAGAGCAGGTTTACAAACATTGAAACTCAATCTGATTGTACTGTCCGCCTAAGTAACGCATGAGAAGTCGATCTTCGTCGGCAGCACGCACCAGGTTTTAGAACAAACTGTTATCGTCTTTCAAGGCTTTGGACACCCTCGATGGTAGAAACGTCGAGAAGCTGTTTTCAATGTCGACGATTACTCTCGTTCCGTATTTTGTTTCAATTTTCCGAATACAACTGATCTTGTATTGTTTTTGAATCTCTAATTCTGCCAACTTTTTCGTTGGAAGAAATGCGTCCAAAGGGGCCACTTTGTTGATATTCGAAAGATCCATGGCGCTCAATTAATATCGAGTTTCTTCAAATGTATTATGAGATTTTTATGATCTCTTCTAGCTTAGATCAACTGTTTCACTTCCACGATATTCCTTAATAGTAACTGTAATCGAACTCTGAGCTCACGTTGTTTCCTCTTATTCGGTATCGATCGAATTTTCGCAGCAGACTAACGAAGGTACGTTCAGCTCCTCCTTTTATAGGAAACTCTTAAGGGCTAAAACGGGGGATGAGGGAGTTACGCAAATTTCTAGGAATCGAATCGGCTACAGAAATTCCTGGAATCGATGTCAAGGTCCATGCATCTTCCGGAATATTCTTTAACCCTCCTCCTCCTCCGACGACGACGACGAAGTTGCGTCGCGCACTTACGAGTAATTTGACACCTCAGGGGGATGGGGAACTGCATTCTCGACGCACGACTCTGCGAGATAACGTTCGGTATTGCGCATTAGAACAACCGATACATAGACAATTCTAGAATGACTTTGAACTCGCCGGTGCTCTCGCACGAGGCTGGGGAATTCGCGAAGCTTCTCAGTGGGATGAGGAGGCTGACGAATCGGGGGATGGGGGATTCTCGAAGCCTCTCAGTGGGATGAGGAGGCTGACGCGCGACCACTGCGAGATAACGTTCGAAGTCGAGTCGCCTGCCGTCCGAAACCTGCATGGTATCGTTTTTCCTGGAATCAACCTCGACGCAAAAGTCGCCGAAACCGCTTTTCGGCACTGCGCTCAAAGGGGACGCCGCTCGTCTCTCTGATTCACCGATGCTATGCACTAAGGTTCAAGGTTAGGGACAAAAGCTCTAGAAAATTCCTGCAGGACTGCATCAGCGATGCTGCGCAATTTCGCGAGATAACGTTCGAGGTCAAACGGGCTGAGGGCTGACGTCCGAAACCTGCACGAACGTGCACGGGGCCCGTCGAAGCTTCTGGAAGGTTTTCCGGGGTGGGGGGCAAGGGGCTGTCTCAAAACGTCGCACGAGAGGACCGCCGGCTCTGGGAGCGATCCTTCCCGACTTAGCACGGACACGAACCGTCGAAGCTTCCAGAATGTTCTAGAAGGTTCTAGAATGTTCTAGATGGTTCTCGATCGTGCGTAATTCCTAGAATCGAGCGCAAAATTCTTGGAATGTGACGTAAAATTAACGGAATCGAGCCAAAATTCTTGGAATCGAGGGGTCCTGATGACGTCACTTCCAGAAATCCTAGAGCTCACGACGGCAACTTAGCACGGACACTCACCTTCGAAGGCTCTGGAGTGTCGGTATATGTCGGTTACAGGTCTCCTGGTCCAGAACTCCCCAACTTATACTACTTGCGCGA
Source organism: Cephus spinipes (assembly GCA_963971525.1). Taxonomy (NCBI): domain Eukaryota; kingdom Metazoa; phylum Arthropoda; class Insecta; order Hymenoptera; family Cephidae; genus Cephus; species Cephus spinipes. The sequence continues at coordinate 17,344,307 of OZ020572.1, read as the reverse complement.
TTGACAGGCAGTCCAGTCTACAGAGTGTATCAGCTCAAATGCACTTTTGAGATTTGCGGTGAAACGGCGCACAGTTTCGAAATCTGATTGAAAGACGATGTTACGACCATTGAATATATTTTGATTGCGTATTGAATGGACATATTATTATTGTTCGCTTAACTTCCGGTCGCAAATAAAAAAAATTATCTTCGCCATTTCAAGTGATATTGAAAAAAGTTAAATGCAATAGTTGTAGAGCAAGAAAAAATAATAGAGATGAAAAAAAACAATTCGGACGGATTGCACACGTAAGAATTGAGATATTTGCGTTCGAAATTTTATCATTTTTTACGAATTCCTGATACTGGCGGAACGTCTTACCTTCGTGCAACAGCTTCATGCCGAACTCGCGATTCGCAATTGTTTTGAGTTAACAGTTCAGTCAGACGCAAACCCGTACAAGGTGGCTAAAACATATTACAATGCTATTTTTTATTAAAAGTTAGAAGCCGATATATTTCTGCTGTAGATTTCCGTGATCCTGGATGTAGATTTTGGAGTCTTCGTCTTCCTGGATGTGGATTTTCGAGTCTTCGTATTCCTAGCCGTAGATTTTCAAGTCTTCGTGTTCCTGGACGTAGATTTTAGGGTTTTCGTGTTCCTCGCCGTAGATTTTGAAACCTTCGTCTTCCAAAATCTACGTCCAGGAACACAAAGACTCCGAAATCTACGTCCAGGAACATATCTTCGTGAAATATCTTTTTATCGCATGTACAATATACTGCACAGGATGCATGATCCGCATGGCTATCGACGAATAATAACTTTTGACCGGAACGTAAAAAAAGAAAAGGAACTTTAGTATTCATGGTTTCCGGATGGAAGCCACGTCTACGTTCAGCTTCGTGCCGACGTTTCGCAAGCGTTTCAGTCTGCATCTTCAGGGCTAGGAGGCTCCGATACTGAAGCTCCCTGTTGTCAGGAAGTCTTAATATACCTATGATTGCTCATGCGGGAGGACGGTGTGCCAAATGGGATTTACTTGATATCCTCGATCCCTATTTAGGTTATCTGGGTGTTTTAATATCTCTAAACCTTCGCGATGTTTTCGGGCGAAGTAACCTGTAGAACTAGCTAACATTTCTGTCTTTTCATAATCCACTGAATGTCCAGTGTCCATCCAATGTTCTGCCAAGGCAGATTGAGAAAAATTACCGTATTTGGTACACCGTTGATGTTCTTTGACCCGTGTACTGATCTTCCTCCCGGTTTCACCTATGTACACTTTTCCACAGGAGCAGGGGATTTTGTATACTCCTGGAGCACTCAGTGGTGGTCTACGGTCTTTCGTACTGGGAATTATTTGTCCAATCTTCTTTGGGGGTTTGAAGATTGTACGGATGTTATGTTTCCGTAGCACCTTGCTGATCCGGTCTGTTGTACCTTGGAGATACGGTAGAGATACGATTTCCTGTCCCTCGGTTGGTTCATTAGAAGATGGGGATGGATTTTTATTTTGTAGCTTACGTAATACATGGTTAATTTGTTTACTGTGGTATCCATTCCTACCAAGGGCTTCGTTAACATGATTGATTTCTATATCCAAGTGTTGTGGTTGAGAAATGGTTAGAGCCCGGTACATAAGGGAGCTGATGACAGAGTTTTTCTGAGAGGGATGGTGATGTGAGGAGGCATGGAGGTATCTATCAGTATGGGTAGGTTTGCGGTACACCTGATGGCCTAGGCTTCAATCTTCATTTCGATGGACTAAAACGTCTAAGAAGGGGAGGTCTCCCCGTTTCTCAATTTCCATGGTAAATCTTATGTTTGGGTGTATTGAGTTTATGTATTCTAGGAACTGAGGCAAGGTGTTTTTCCCGTGTTTCCAGATGACAAAGGTGTCGTCCACATACCGGTACCATACCGATGGTTTTAGGGGCGATGAAAGCAGAACTTTGTTTTCGAAATGTTCCATAAAGATATTGGCTATAATGGGGGAGATAGGGGATCCCATTGCTGCCCCAGATGTTTGTTCATAGAACTCACCCTGGTATTGGAAATAGGTAGATGTTAGGCAGTGTTCAATTAGGGGGAATAGTTTGGAAGAAATTTTCTTGGATTTCTTGATGATTTCAAGGGTGTCGGGGATGGGAACCTTTGTGAACAGTGATTCCACGTCAAAACTGACTAGAATTTCATCTGGGCTAGTTCTAATGGAGTTGATTTTATTCACAAAGTCTAGGGAGTTCTTAATGTGTGAGTTATTTTGTCCTACTAGTGACTGGAGGGGTTTGGTGAGTAGACGGTGATAGACGTAGTATGACAATTTTGTCATTTTTCTTGAGATTGAAGAGTGCTTCTCGTTCTTCTCTGCTGATATTTTGTTTAGGGGGCTTTGCTTTGTGTAAGATGTTGGAGAGTTTTCTTCTCACATTATTACTAGTTTCTGTGGGTAAGTGAAAAATGGCTGTCTCTGTCTGGCTAATTATTTCCTCTATGGGGATCTTGGTGGGTGATATGGCAAAATTATGACCCTTTGAAAGAATGCAGACCTCAGCATCACATAAATTATAGTTACTAAGGTTCTTAACCGTATGTGTTAGGGTTGGGGGGTTTACCTGTGGAATTAATTTTTCAAACTTCCCTTTCTGTTTTCTCGTTCTTAGTTCGGCGGAGTGCACTGCTTGTTCGTGTGTTACCCGATCAAGTGTGTCCCATAGCCCAACTTCCAGTGAACTTGAAAGAGAAAGGTGCAATGAAAACAGTTTTCGGGAAGTCTCTGCAAGGTTTTTCTTAGCAGTGGAGATGCTTTCCCTGATTAGTTTTAATGAGGCATGCTTAAGGATTGATTTGACTCTTTGAGAGGGGTGGGAAGGGTTTTTCAATTGGAAGCATTTTGGTACCACCTGATGGTCGCGGCACCTTTTCAAAAATGTTAAAGAGCATAGTTGGATGTCTAGGGACTTCCTAAGTTTAGTAAAACAAGTTTACTGACCCAAGTATAGCCTCTCCGTGGAGGCGTTTAATTTGAGATTTTAGGCTTTTGCGGCCAATATTGTCATTAGTACTCATGGTTTCCGGATGGAAGCCGCGTCTATGATCAGCTTCGTGCCAACGTTTCGCAAACGTTTCAGTCTGCATCTTCAGGGCTAGGAGGCTCCGATACTGAAGCTCCCTGTTGTCAGGAAGTCTTAATATACCTATGATTGCTCATGCGGATCAGTGCTTCAGCCGATCATAAGTTTTTTTTTTAATTGATCAGCTGATCAATCAAAAAAACGCCTCCACGGAGAGGCTATACTTGGGTCAGTAAACTTTTTTTACTAAACTCAGGAAGTCCCTACACATCCAACTATGCTCTTTAACATTTTTGAAAAGGTGCCGCGACCATCAGGTGGTACCAAAATGCTTCCAATTGAAAAACCCTTCCCACCCCTCTCAAAGAGTCAAATCAATCCTTAAGCATGCCTCATTAAAACTAATCAGGGAAAGCATCTCCACTGCTAAGAAAAACCTTGCAGAGACTTCCCAAAAACTGTTTTCATTGCACCTTTCTCTTTCAAGTTCACTGGAAGTTGGGCTATGGGACACACTTGATCGGGTAACACACGAACAAGCAGTGCACTCCGCCGAACTAAGAACGAGAAAACAGAAAGGGAAGTTTGAAAAATTAATTCCACAGGTAAACCCCCCAACCCTAACACATACGGTTAAGAACCTAAGTAACTATACTTTATGTGATGCTGAGGTCTGCATTCTTTCAAAGGGTCATAATTTTGCCATATCACCCACCAAGATCCCCATAGAGGAAATAATTAGCCAGACAGAGACAGCCATTTTTCACTTACCCACAGAAACTAGTAATAATGTGAGAAGAAAACTCTCCAACATCTTACACAAAGCAAAGCCCCCTAAACAAAATATCAGCAGAGAAGAACGAGAAGCACTCTTCAATCTCAAGAAAAATGACAAAATTGTCATACTACGTCTATCACCGTCTACTCACCAAACCCCTCCAGTCACTAGTAGGACAAAATAACTCACACATTAAGAACTCCCTAGACTTTGTGAATAAAATCAACTCCATTAGAACTAGCCCAGATGAAATTCTAGTCAGTTTTGACGTGGAATCACTGTTCACAAAGGTTCCCATCCCCGACACCCTTGAAATCATCAAGAAATCCAAGAAAATTTCTTCCAAACTATTCCTCCTAATTGAACACTGCCTAACATCTACCTATTTCCAATACCAGGGTGAGTTCTATGAACAAACATCTGGGGCAGCAATGGGATCCCCTATCTCCCCCATTATAGCCAATATCTTTATGGAACATTTCGAAAACAAAGTTCTGCTTTCATCGCCCCTAAAACCATCGGTATGGTACCGGTATGTGGACGACACCTTTGTCATCTGGAAACACGGGAAAAACACCTTGCCTCAGTTCCTAGAATACATAAACTTAATACACCCAAACATAAGATTTACCATGGAAATTGAGAAACGGGGAGACCTCCCCTTCTTAGACGTTTTAGTCCATCGAAATGAAGATTGAAGCCTAGGCCATCAGGTGTACCGCAAACCTACCCATACTGATAGATACCTCCATGCCTCCTCACATCACCATCCCTCTCAGAAAAACTCTGTCATCAGCTCCCTTATGTACCGGGCTCTAACCATTTCTCAACCACAACACTTGGATATAGAAATCAATCATCTTAACGAAGCCCTTGGTAGGAATGGATACCACAGTAAACAAATTAACCATGTATTACGTAAGCTACAAAATAAAAATCCATCCCCATCTTCTAATGAACCAACCGAGGGACAGGAAATCGTATCTCTACCGTATCTCCAAGGTACAACAGACCGGATCAGCAAGGTGCTACGGAAACATAACATCCGTACAATCTTCAAACCCCCAAAGAAGATTGGACAAATAATTCCCAGTACGAAAGACCGTAGACCACCACTGAGTGCTCCAGGAGTATACAAAATCCCCTGCTCCTGTGGAAAAGTGTACATAGGTGAAACCGGGAGGAAGATCAGTACACGGGTCAAAGAACATCAACGGTGTACCAAATACGGTAATTTTTCTCAATCTGCCTTGGCAGAACATTGGATGGACACTGGACATTCAGCGGATTATGAAAAGACAGAAATGGTAGCTTGTTCTACAGGTTACTTCGCCCGAAAACATCGTGAAGGTTTAGAGATATTAAAACACCCGGATAACCTAAATAGGGGTCGAGGATATCAAGTAAATCCCATTTGGCACACCGTCCTCCCGGTTTTTTAATTGATCAGCTGATCAACTAAAAACAACTTATGATCGGCTGAAGCACTGATCCGCATGAGCAATCATAGGTTTATTAAGACTTCCTGACAACAGGGAGCTTCAGTATCGGAGCCTCCTAGCCCTGAAGATGCAGACTGAAACGTTTGCGAAACGTCGGCACGAAGCTGAACATAGACGCGGCTTCCATCCGGAAACCATGAGTATTAATGACAATATTGGCCGCGAAAGCCTAAAATCTCAAAAAGGAAATTTAATGCAAAGAGATTAAGGAATAAATGCACCAATACACCATATCGGAAAATTGTGACCAAATACTTAATTTTACACCATGAAAAGTCAGAATTTTTTTTAACGATACCCTTTTTTTCTGAATACAAAATCATTATTTGAAAACATGCAAAAAATATCAAACGTTTATAATTGATATTGATAAAATAAAACACAAGAATCACTTGAGAAACACGTTCGTAGACAACGTTTAATTCGAAACCTGTAGTAAAAAGTCTACGTTGACCGTAAACATGAGTCAATTTTATCCTTTCCCTTACACTCAAACTTTCTTTAGGATGGGAGCGATTACGAAGTGGTGGCTAGTTATAACAATTTAAAACACCTCGGACAAAAATAATACAGGTTTTTCGCTGAAAGCGTTAATTTCCAATTTCTTCACTGGAGCACTAGTATTGTCTTGTTCGATCATTTATATTATTGTAGTAACAGTAATTCTCAGTGTTCACGTCGGTCCAATCTTTTTCTCTCTACCATGAAATTTAAATTCTCTGATAAAGTAAGATTTACATTAAAATGTATTTACATTCAATTATTAATTTTCTGTCCCATTTCCTACACAGATTCTATAGGATTTCACAATAAAATTTTAGTATACTTATCTGGAATTTCATACAAAAATAAACAGTTGACCTCCAAATCAATCTTGCAACAATCTTTACATTTTCTCTTTGGATACCAATAAAAGAAAATTAAAAGAATTTAATGAATTAGACATTAAACTTAAAATTAGATAGGCATGCAACTAAATTTAATTCTTCTATTTTAATCCAATTGTTGGTAAAAAACAGTAATTTAACTTATAAAAAGAGAAAATGTGAAAAACAGTGCGACGATATTTCTTCGTCGGCAAAACCAAACGCAATAAAACCGGAATTCGGGAACGGAAGTGGTCTCGGCAAACTCAAAAATTGTTGGGCGCCAGGTACCCTCTAAGGAGCACCACGAGCTCTGGGCTCGTTATCTATACCGGACAGATCGCGAGAGATTATCGGTCCGGGGTAACCAATTGCCACCGGGCAGACTAAAACTAAAGGCACCGCGGCCACTCAAAATCAGATAGGGGCACCACGGCCAAGAAAGAGACTAACGTAACTAACCTAAAGGCACCACGGCCACGCAAAACGGATAGGGGCACCACGGCCAAGAAAAAGAGAAGATAAAACGTAACTAAACCTAACGGTTACCCGGAACTCAAACGCTAATACTAAATCAGACCACTACCCGTCCCACGGTACGCCGCTTCGGAGGCTAGCTCGTCGGAAGCGTCGCGGCGTTCAAGAGGTAAGGAAGGAACAAACTCGGCCAAGGACTTAGAGGAAAGTAATACGCAAAACTACAAGAAAAGAATTCAAATTAAATAGTTAACGCACCAGAGCTGTATTAAGCAAACCAAATTCCAATTAATCAACACTCAATAGCGATAGTACAAAAACATTAAATCAGGCATTACTGACGGCGCGAGCGAAAGCCAAGCATAGTTTTACAAAGGTCTTAAGATTAATTCACAATAATCGGCATTCAAAATCGGAATCTATACAATGCAAAAGAGAAATAAGAATCACCAAATAGAATTTCGGAAACTATAGACGCAGCATCCTTAACGGAAAATAACGAGTGAAGGCGCTACGCGTGAGCGCGCACGCGAGGAAGACACGGGCACGCGGGCTCGGTACTTCTACAAGACGCAATCCACGGAAAATGATACAGTCGTAATTATAGAATTCCTCGAAATAAACTAACAAAGTCGTTTTGAAATAAAATAACAGACCACGATAACAGCCGAAAATCGGAACGCAAGGAACGGCAGAGGAACGGCAGCGGAACGAGCTGCGCGGTTCCAATTCTCGCACGCGTGAAATTATAACCGCGGTCGACAATCGTAATACGAAAGAGTCACGCAACAGAAATTATAATACGACGAAACCCGACAAAAGAATAATGCGCGCGGGTTCGTTAACACCACGACGAAAATCGCGAACACGAAAATAGCACAATAATTAAAAATGTCACAATAAATTAATACAGAATATGGCACACCAGAATTATATCACAGTTAGAAAATTGTAGAATATTATAACGAATATTTAATTATGGTTGCACGGCAAGACGTTCTCGGAACGGATAGTACAATTTCGAGACCGGCTGAAGGCTCGGCGTCGAGGAACGTAAACACTAAGGTCGCCTCGAAGGGCGCTCGGCGCGTGACGTCAGAGGGACGTGCGCAATACGTACAAGTTACAAAAGGTTCTCTGCGCGAGAAGGCAAAATATATCCAGGTTTGGCAACGATAATTAAATACGAGAACACCCGCAATAATTCACAGAAAGTCCAATAGAAAGTATCGCACACAAAAACAGAATTATGAAAATCGGAAACATAAGTCGCAAAGCAAAGCGTGAAACGAGAGAAAAGATTTAGTTACTTTAGCCCAGTTAACGCAAAGAAAATTATAGAAACAGTATTAATAGATGTAATCAGAATAAATACGGCGTGGGCTCGCCACTGACTTTAACGGAACTCAAAGTTCGAAAATCTCACAATAATTAGACAAAAGCAGAAAAATAATACATTTACGGCAATCGATAGCTCATAACAATAGGCACAATATAATATATCGGCAGCGAGAGAATCTGGCTGAAGAACAACCAAGCCGGTCAACCCGGGGTCACGCGTTCAAACAGGCGGATTCCCACGTTTCCGTTAGCGAAGATTCCAGAAAAATTCGTTAATTACAGAAAAGTATAAAGCATAAATCAGATGAGAAAGCGCAAAATCGGAAAACTCAACAATATCACTAATAACGGCACTATCGTCCTCTATAATATATTCGGCGGAAAGACATTCGCCCGATAACGACAAAGAAAATTCGTCACCGGCTAAACGGACGGTTTAGCCGTGCACGTGTCTACAATCTTCAATATCACCAAAAATCAGACAATATTAAGTAAGCGAAAGATCTCACCACAATAAAATAAAAGCGTAAAGCGTAAATGAACAGATCCAAAGGCTCTCAAGACCAGAATCCTCCGGGTTCCTTATTCTCTCTCTTTATCTCTCGGTCTTTAGATGTCTCTCTCTACTTTGGTTCGGCTTCGTAATAATTTTAGCACGTGGCTGCTCGCATCAAAACTTCGCACGACAATGATCTATCGATCCGCGATCGTTGGCGAGCGGGCGTAGGTGAGGCGGGACGGCACCGGAATTGGCCGAACGTTGACGAGGGTAGCCGAGCTCTCCCGAGCGTCGACGCGCAGCGACGGAAGCGGCCGAATGGAATCGAGCGGCGATCCTGACGGCACGGTCCTCGAAGCACGCTGGGCCTTGCGGGTTGAGGAGGCGCAGGCGGCTTCTCAGCCGGACGGAGGCGCTGTCATGGACGGTCAGCCGGCCTTAGGCGGCCCAGGGAGGAAAACCTCGTCTCCCTGCCGGTCATATCGGCGGCGGATAGGCCCAGAGGGCAGCCCTCGCCGGCCGACGGAAACGGCGGAGCCCCCTCCCGGGTGCTCCAGGGCTTCTTTCGGCGTCGTGGCAGCGGCAGGATCCCGGCGACATCCAGGTCGGCGGGACCGGCGGGCATCTCTGGTTCGGTGGAGGCGGCATGGCATCCTGGTCCGGTTGTCCCAAAATTCTCCCAAAAGCGGCATCAAACAGCCATAACGTCATAACGTCACGAAATCCTCAAAAATCTCCACGGCGACGGTCCTGTCCTCACGCCCGTAGTTCGTTGTAGAGGGACTCGAGAGTAGAGATCGCATATAACGTAATAGAAGCAAAATAACAATTAATCGCAAGAAACGTAGTCGGAACTGACAACAAGGACGATAGTGGACGTTCACAAACGGAAAGCTTAAGAATAGCGTAACATACGGAATTTCGCTGGTGGATTGTCGTGCGGAGCTTAGGTAGCGTGAAAAAGACAGTTTAGTAATTTTTGTGGCGAGATTCGGACGAATCACGTCACAACAGTTACCAATATTTTACTGATATTAAATTAGAAATTGTTATTGCGTTTAGTATCTGCAATTTGAGCTTTAGAGGATCGACTCGTACCATTTCGGGTACCAGAAGAAGTTCAAAGATTCTACACTATTCAAAAATTTAATATAATAAACTTACAACACAAAAGATGAAACTTACTACATGGGTGTATACAATATTTATAATATAGGTAACGTCAATGAGTATTAATGTACATTGTTTTGTAAAATTGTAATCAACCATTAATTTTACTATGGTATAGTGAATTTAATGTATGCGATTCTGATTATTAAATAGTGTTTGAAAAATGTTCATTCAACCGTAATGCAATCATATATTTTATGACTGAAAATTACAATACTTGCATATAAATCGTTCCTGGCTAAATACAGGCATATTGTGACATTACTGTTCGATGATTTCACTTTCAATATACAAGTTGTTCAACATTCAATGATGTGTTTGAAATTTTATAAACGGTTTCTATAAAAGAGCTTCTTGTACATGTTTAGTAATTTTACCTCAGATTGTTTTAACAATCTACGCAACATACCTTGAGAGCGTAAAACCGAGAACTATCTTAGAGAACTAACCTACGTCACCTTCGACTGTCCACCCTTCGACTATGTATGCGCGAGCCTACGGGTGCCAGTCAGTTCTTGTACCACTGGGGTATGACGTGGAGTTGGAATGAAACAGTCTTAACTCCGTCAAAACAAGAGTTCTGCCGGGATCTATCAGAAAAGTCGGTAGCTTAACGGATCCTGTTTATTTTTGGGGACGCGTGAAATCCAGAAACGCAACCGTAGGTGCTGATCTTTGGGGTCGCATAAAATTAGCAAACGCAACTAGATTCACGAACGGGAGCGGGCGGTTACGGAAATACACGGCCGCTCAGGCTGCTAAGTTGAGGTAGGGAGGGACGGAGTAAGCATCAAGTAAAAAGTGCCTGAAGCAGAGAGCAATTGATTGAGAACGTAGCAGAACGAATTAGAACTGTAAAATCGAACTCCCTTCATCAATTAATAACTTGAGAATCCTCACAGGAGCTGGTTCAGCTAATCCATAAAATCTATATCCAAGGGATACTCAGGTGGGCACTGCACTAGAGCAGAGCACTGCACCTCCGAAGCACACGCACAAAATCTATAGGATTTTCTGGATATTGCGAGAGCAGCTCGAGAATTACACAAGCGAGAACCTTCTAGACCTTTCACGAAACATGGCTAGAAAAACTATCAACAGATGACAAGGGAGCGCGAGCGAGCTCGAGGTACCTCGATCGGTGTCCCAAGACAGATTGCTTTGACAATAGTCAAATTGGAGACCTAATCATTCTCATTGGTCGAGATCCTGGTAACCGATAACTATCATTCATTCCCTCGAGTCGTCCCTTTAAACTAAATCGAGAGCGTTCCTTAGCAAATCGGACGTAACTTTTGGAGACTCAGATTAGTTGATTACTCAGAATAGAACTAAATACGGATAATTTATTACTATTGTTTATAATTTTTCATTAGCTTAGGTAAGGTTGGCTTAGTTTAAGTTCGAAAAAATTGTAATGCTTTCATATTCGGATATTGTTAAATCAATGTATAAATTTTTCATCGACACACTGAAAGCTTCTATAGTTTCTATGAAATAAAGATAGCTTCGAATAGTTTTTATTGACCAATTAGTCAGCATTCGCATTTGTGTCTAATTGGGTCTGTGCGCAATTAAGTACGCCGCGACCTGAATTGCTGTTCTCGAATCCCCTTAACTATGACTCCTAAATAGTCTTCATGAGTTAACTAATAATGATACTTATAGAAAAACATTAACCTATCATAACAGTTGATGTTCGTTATGCTTGTAATATGTTTATAATGCAAAGAAGGGAGCATTTTTTAATTAATGTTTTGATTTCTTTATATGTAGACGCCGCCACGAGTCTTGACATTAGCGGATCACTATTTTCCAGCAGTTGACGAAGACGATGTTAATACCTTCACAAATGAACTTAGAGAAGCTGAATCTAATATTAGTGATCCACGCAATCGATATAATCCTGAAACTCACATCGCTCGACATGCAAGGTATATTCCTGATACTTGAATATTTTTTATAAAGTACATAAACCACTTAGGGAATCAGGCAATTATTAGTTGTCAACAGTCATGTCATACAAGGATAGTCAGCCGGAACGTATCAGTTGAAATTTTTTCCCCATAGATGGGGAACTTCAAATGGACAGGTTAACTTCAGTTGTTATGATTAAATTGACCAGCCCCGTATACGATACGTGTAAATTAATTACAGAACTGTTAGGTGTGTTTAATAATAAGAAGGTGGCCTTGTTTATTTACAAGCCAGAAATCAATATCATTGCATTGAAAATATGACTGATTTTACTTAAAACCGATGAAATAGTAAATTTCTGGAGCAAGAAAAGTAATTGTTCAACTTTTGAATCAAATATAAGCTGACGTGCAAAAGTCTTTAGCCAAATTCAATTATACATTAAGTGAAAGGCTCTCGGCCCAAGACTTTTGCACACGATTGTATACCACTAGGTTTCTAAGAACTCCAATAATCTGCGCATGGAGGAAACTTAATTAATCACATTGGGACGTTTATAGAGAGCAGACTCCATCGTATAGCGCCTTGGATGTTTCTCTTCCACCCAGTGAAGAAATCCAACATTTACGACGCCAAGTTGGAAAATTGAATCGTCGGGTAATGGCAGTCGAACTCGAAATGTTACAACGACAACAACGTGATAAAATTTTATACGCAGTAACAATAACATATTTCTTATTGAAGGCTTTCAGTTGGTTTACTAGAAACTAACATCTTTGTAAGCATAACGTTTGTTCGAAGTCTATGAAACGTACGATGATGTTAACGAGTGATCTACCAAAAGTCTCTACGCTCGGTTTCACAAATTAGAAACCCAAACATTTTAGTTTCCGTTCGCGATATGTGTGAATTTTTCATTTTTTAATGCATCTGAGATAGTAATGCTGCCGCAAGAATTCACGAAATAAACAGTAACAAAAAAAAAAAACGATACAAAATAGAGTTCGATAAAATCTGTAAAAATCACGTAAGGAATCATCTCAATTTCGAGATGACGTTAATATCGATAATGCTGTAATATTATTATTTCATATTCAAATAATGTGTGTAAATTAACATTATGCATACATACATCGCGTGGCATTTTTTTCGGACATTTACTATTAGTCACAAGGCATATGTTGACAATTGCATGTATATATATATGTAGGATTGTTCAGATATCACCTAAAGATAATGTTGTTCATTCTAAATAACTTTGTACTTTCTACCGGTATATTCATAAAATCAAAGTTAAGCACAGATTGATTCAAGCATGCATGATTATTGCTGTTTCATTTTGTTGGGCCCTTCGGTTTTCTGTATCAAAAAAACTTTCTTTTTTAGTTCTATTGTACAAAGAACTTAGTTTATTTTTTTGATATTCAATTTCACTTGCCCTCGATACTGGTTACAGACTGTGTGTAGTATAAATTATGTATTGATATTTTGACTGTATTTCGTCTATCAGTGCATATAGATATATATAGGAAATAATAAGTTCCCTTCTTAATTCTTGCTGATCTAAATTATGCCGTGAGATGTAATTGTAATAAAATTATTAGTTAAAACGTTCACTTATTAGAAAATATATCAATTCATTCGACATGTCATCTCATTTATGTTAGAAATGTAAAACTTGTGAATGAAGTTCTAACAAACTGATATTTAACATGGTATAATGAGCAAAAATGATCGAATAAATATTTGATGCAATTCGTTGCTCATGGCCATACTATATAATACATTATGTTTATATAATATAACAATAAATGTTACAAAAATAATATCTACATAAACAGTTATCATTTAACCATTATATTTTGTAAATGCTGTTTATCCATGTGCTAACTCTTGACAAGAGTACAATCAACGGCATTAATGGTGTCAATGGTAGACGCCGTACGGTGAGGTAAAAGAGGAGATTGGGCGTCGCCTGCTTACGTATCTTGGCATGTGCGTGCAACGCAGAAAGCTTCTTTCTTTCTTCATATATGGTTGGCACTAGTTAGGACTCTGGTCCGTTACAAGCGGCTACAAGATTAATACAAAATGGAGCGTTTCTATGGGGCATCTAGCGTGAGTATCCCACGGCGATCTGAAACAGAGAGAGGAGCGCCCCGGTGACCAATCACCGAGGCGGTCCAAACAGCTAGAGCCCGAGGTCTCACAAATCCCCGAATCGGGAGGCAATTCATGCAGGGACCCAATAGGAAGATAGATAAAGGTGCAGGTAGAGGAGTGTTATTGGAATGAACAATAAAGCCCGTATTCAGAACTTGCTTTTAGTGCTAATTGCGCGCTTTTAAATTATTTGTTAGTGAGTTTAAAGGTGATCGTATTCAGAACCGCTTTTATGGTCACTCTTAAGGTCACTAACAATAATACACTAAAACTAATAGCGCGCTATTAGCGAAAAAGCGTATTCAGAACCGCTTTTAAACATTTAACAGCGCGCTGTTAGCCGTCATCGTGAGACTAACAGCGACCTGTTCGGAGATGTGGGCAGGGGCATGTTTAAAGTGACAGATCGCTCAAATATGGCGGACCAGATTGAGGCTATTGCCGAGATAGATGAAGTTCGCGAAATTAATGAAATGAGAGTAAGAAATTCGCAAGTTTTTCAAGAGATACGTGATCCGTTTCATACGTGACGTCATCCTTAGGCATTTCGGCCGTGTTCAATATTCAGAGGCTATCAGATTTGTGGGGACCTTCATCCTCCACAAAATTTTCCAGGCAAATTTTACTGATTTTGAAATCGAGCTCAGAAGGTTTTGAGAGGGCAGAATCTCCACCTGTACCACTCGCACGCTTGCGATAGTAAGAAATAGTCTTCTTTGCTGTGAGTTTCCACCGCTGCTATGCATGTCTTATATCTTTCCATTCCCTCTCAATTCCAATCGCTGCCATTTTCTCTGTTAGTTTCATTCATGTGTCTCTTCTACTCTTTTTCAATGAAGCATTATTTGCTTTTTTCTCTAGTATATCACGATTGTCGCTTACAAATTGTATGACTAATGCTTTTTCTTCGAGGGTGAAATTCTCTTTTCGTTACATGGGGATCTACAACGATTTATATGTTTGTCATTTTCATGTCATTCCTGTCATATAATAGTTATACATACTTACCACATTTACACGATTTTAACAAGTCTTCCCGAATGATTCCGAACGCGGTTGAAAGTACATGTTACAACATGCTGTTCCCTGTTAGCGTACCTTTAGCTAAAAGTGGCTTAAAACCGAGTTCTGAATACGGTCACTAACAACTCGGCGCTGTCACTTTTAACCCTTAATAGTCACTGTGGGTCCAGGGGACCCAGGCGTTTTTTTGATCTAGAATACCTCCCAGTAAAATCGAAAAAAGGGGACTTGTGTCGCTATCTCACAGTAGTTTGGGTCTTCTACTTTCAGGACAGGCCGTTAGATTTAGAATTGGTTCGTTTGTAGAAGCCTGGCAATGACGTGAGTAGGACGTGCCGAAAGTGTTGGGTCCAGCGGACCCAGTGTGACTCCAGTGTCCGGAAAAAAATTTTCGGAGTAGTTTTTTTTTTCTTTTTTCAGTTTCGACGTGTAGAGGTAAGTGAAATATTGCCAAATGTGAAAGCAGAATTTTTTTTTCAATTTGAAACCAAGTTAATTGAGTTTTGAAATGAAGTTAGATGGCGTAAAGCCGACAGAAGAACGTGGATGCAATGGCCCAGTTGCGAGCGACCGATGTGCGACGAACATAGGGCATATCTATGCACAGAATGTGCCTCCGGCATCGAATAGATGTTTCTTTTTTATTTTTGTAACATGTATTGAGTATCTCCAATTCTTCTGAAGCGTTTTTTAAATATTTTTTTGCTATTTCTGTAATCAAATAGATATTTTTTGATATGCGTCAGCGTCTCGTTTTTTCCCTCGAAATCGCTCCTTCATCCTACGAAATAAATATACTTTTCGGAATATCCACAAAACTCATTGGATATCCTTGAAAGAGTACAGTTTCAAGATTGTAAAACGATTTTTATTTTTTTTTTTAAATTGAAAATTACAGAAGTTATCAAACTTTTCGTGAAAAACGGTATTTTACGGACGTTTTTTTTGCACAATTTTTTTTGCATTATTAGAAATGTAATAGCCATTTCTAAATAATGTTTTCATATAAAAATAAGTTCAAATTATACCCCAAAATTTTTTAAAAAACTTCAACGGCTTTATTTAATTATTTATAACAGTTTCAATAGCCTGAGTCCGCTGGACCCAGAGTGACTATTACGTAATTCTGGGAAAGTGTGACTCTTAAGGGTTAACTAATAGTGACTCCGTTAGTGACATTAAGAGCGAGTTCTGAATACGGTCTTAAGTGTAGAACTGGCGAAGGAAGTGTATTAACTTGCGGAGTTAGTAGTAGACGAAATTATATAAATAGAGCCTACGGAGTCTAGAAATCTATATAGCATTGGTGAAAAAGTTGTGTATTGATTCAAGTAGTTTAGGATGCATGCAGTTTAGATAAGAAGTGGTAGAGTACGTAACAGGGAGCTTAGCTTTGCGAATAGAAAGGAGTAGTTTAGTTCTGAGATGGGAAAAACGGCGACAATGCCATAAAAAATAATAGACCGTTTCGGAGCCCCTGCCACATGGACATCGATCGGAGCACACGATGCCTTTACGATGGAGGCTTCCGGCCAAGGAATGGTGACTGACTGTAATTCTGGTGAAAGTATTTATAACGGAGCGACTTAAGTTTGTGTGTGAAAACCAAGGCGTTTTGGCTATGGAATAACAGTGGTTGAAGTAGAAAAGACCCTTTAGATCATGATGGTTTGAATAAAATGCTAAACAGGCTTCTGATGCCCAGTTGGTTATAGTAGGAAGCAGGTCAGTACATGGAAGACTGTGGTTTAAAAATGTACCGGTTGTGATGGCGAGACCGCTTTTTTGGCGAGAAGATCAGCCGTATCATTTCCCCGGAAGTTCGAGTGACCCGGAATCCAAAAAAGACGGATAGACTGCCTGTTTAATGAGGCTTGTCTTAGTTTTTGCTTGATCAAATATATGAAGTATGAGTGGGATTCATCTAGATTAAACGAATGCAGGGCTTTCAAAACACTCTGCGAGTTCGAAAAAACTGTTGACATTGTTAATTTCTTATCTAGGATAAAATTGATCGCATGATAGATTGCAAGGGCTTCCGCCGAGAATATTGAGGCTTGACTAGCTATTTTAGCTTGAAAACATATGTTGAGAGAAGGGCAGTAGGCACTGAAACCTGTAAAAGGGCCATCTGGATTTGTCGAGCCATCAGTATACGAGGGTGGATTGATAAGTTTCCGGCCTGACTAAGAAAAACAAGGTTATTTAAAATTTTTTTTTTTTATTTCTCAACATAATCTCCTCCAAGGCTGATACATTTCTCATAGCGGTGTTCCAGTCTATTAATGCCATCTCTATAGACTGATTCGTCAAGCTCCTCAAAATAACCATTTACAGCTTCGATTACTTCTTCATTGTCCGCAAATCTCTTACCGCCAAGCCATTTTTTGAGGTTAGGGAACAGAAAATAGTCACTCGGGGCTAGGTCTGGAGAGTAAGGAGGGTGCGGCATCAATTCAAACTTTAGATCGTTGATTTTAGCCGTCGCAACGATTGACGTGTGTGCTGGTGCGTTATCGTGATGAAACAAGATTTTTTTCTTCGCCAGATGAGGTCGTTTAATTTTCACCTCGTGGCTCAAACGTTGCAATAAGTCTGCGTAGTATTGACCAGTGATAGTTTTACCCTTTTCAAGGTAATCAATGTATATAATACCTCTTGCATCCCAAAAAACAGTAGCCATAACCTTGTTCGCCGAAAAAATTGTTTTTGCCTTCTTTGGAGTTGGTTCCCCTGGTCCAATCCACTGTTTAGACTGTTCTTTGGTTTCAGGAGTGTAGTGGTGGACCCAAGTTTCGTCAACGGTTACGAATCGACGCAAAAATTCGCTTGGATTACGCTTATACAATGACAAATTTGCGGTAGAAATGTTTTTTCGAATCAATTTTTGGTCGACTGTTAGCAAACGCGGCACCCATCTTGCACAGAGCTTTTCCATATGCAAATGTTGGTGCAAAATATGTTGCACACGTTCATATGACATCTTACAGGTCTCAGCTATCTCACGCACTTTCAATCTGCGGTCTCCCAGCACTATTTGATGAATTTTTTCGATCATATCTGGAGTTGTGACCTCAACGGGGCGTCCTGAGCGAGGCTCATCAGAGGTGCTCACACGACCCTTTTTAAACTCGGAAACCCACTGCTTAACGGTTGAATATGACGGGGAGGATGTCCCCAGTGTTGAGTCCATCTCTTCTTTAATTTCCTTCGGCGTTAACCCCTTCAAATAAAAGTATTTGATGACAGCACGATTTTCCTGCTTTTCCATTTTTACGAAAAACAAAGAGGCGTCTTGTTCAGCGTGCTCTCAAACCTACACTAGCAAGGCGATCGGGCTGAAACTATAGCTACAAGCTATCCAAGGATGGTACTATAAAATGTCACCTTCAGGTAGGCCTAGTGGCGCCATTTCTTGGTCAGGCCGGAAACTTATCAATCCACCCTCGTAGAAGCAGTGTGACGAAGACAGGATTTGACTGAAGCATTTGTCAACTCATTAGTCGGATTCCCTGAGCTTTGGATGGAGAGACCTTCCAATAAACTGATACTTGGAGTAAAGTGCTGAAGTTCATAATCAAAGTGGTAAGGAAGAGGATGAGGGGAGTTATAAATAATTTTACTGTAATTACGAACAGAAACAAAGGGCCTTATAGAGGATGTAATGATGCTTAATCTGATTTGTTTTGCCATTATAGGGGAGGCACAATAGGTTCGAGAGAAGACGAATGACAGGATGATCAGAGTGTGAGAAACACTTTAGAACGTATTTCCTTGCTAAGAGGTTGAACCGGATGAGTAAAGGAGAGTCTTTCTCTCCTAGTCTATTTTTTTCAATCTGGCGTATTGTAAGATACGGTGTCCAGCTTATGTGTTTCGTCCATGGAACGTCGGTAGCATTTGTTTTACTCCAATCCCATTCTCTGGTGCTTTGCTTGGTGTAGTATCTAGTGGGCATCCCTGGCTGGCTTTAACTTCATCGATGCCGTCGAGAAACAAATGCTATGTGCGGCAGACAATCAAATGGATCTTTAAATTTGTTTATCGTTGCCACATGTATCAAGTGAACTCAGCCGACTATAGTGAAGTCTTGTAAAGTATTCCATTGTTGAAGGCGTCGCGACACCTCGCTCAAAGCTGTCCTCTGATTGGCCGAAGTAAAACTCAATTTGTAGAAAAACTACTGAACGTAGGACCAAACGAATTACGGATTCTTACTCAGGGGGCCAGCCTGAACCAATCTTGACCTACCGTGTGTGGCAATTACGAAGCACCCTGTAGAGAAAAGAGAATGGGACTAAGGGTAAGGCTTTATGGCAAACCCTTGTGAGTAGACCTGGGGCCAATCAGGCCACCATTGACCTTGAAAAAGATGTTCCTTTCCGAGATTATATTACAGATAATACGGCAAATGGATTCAGGTATACCTATAGAACATAAATTACTAATTAGGATAGATGGAATGACCTCGTCAAAAGCGCCCATAATATCAAGGAACACTGCGGCCGTGAATTCACCCTCAGCGAACCCGTTGTACACCTCAGACGACAACAGCGCCAAATTATCCGTGGTAGATCTGGCCTTGCAAAAACCGAACTGCGAGGATGGAAGAGGTGAATGGTGCTTAACCCACCATGAGAGCCTAGTGAGGTTGAGGCGTTCAAAAAGTTTTAGCATACATGAAGCGAGGGCTATGGGCCGGAATTTACCGAGAGTTGATTTTGGAATAAAGAAAACGAGAAACTAGTTCCAGCTCTCTGGTAGTACAGAGTCTTTAAGAGTCATTGAAAACTGACAAGAGAGTACGATGAACATTTGACGGTAGTCTATATATAATGTCGTTATTAATTCTGTCTAAGTTCGGAGATGAACAACGTTTGAGCTTTTCAATTGCAGAGTCTAGCTCCTTTTCTGTAAATGGAGACTCAAGGAAGGAAGATTTCTGAAAAAGATGCGAAGCTGGAAAGTATTTATGCAGTGCTGAACTTGGGCAGAAGGACTCTGTTAGCTCATGAAGTTTATTCAAAACCTCGGTATCGGTATTTTCTTCGATCGGTTCAGTGAAGGATTAGAAATAGCAGTGGGACAAGCCATTGTTACCGAGTCTGTAATGGTATCAATGATTGTACTGTATCTGTCCGTAGCTGAAGAAGAAACTAATGGTGGGGTAAGAAAGGTAGGATTGGATAAAGAGAAGATTGGAGAGTCACGGAGAATAGTTTGAAACATGTGGCAATCCATGTTTTTAAGTCTGAATTTGTGATTAAAAAGGTCGTTGTGAGGAAAATGCACATTTAATGAGATTGAAATTGGAAAGTGATCACTACCCAAAAGATCATCTAGGAACTTCCATGAGGACAAAGTGGCAATATTCTCTGATGCTATAGATAAATCTAAGCAAGAAGTTCGATGATTCGGTCTATTGAGAAGCGTAGATGAGTCATCATTAAGAAGCACTAAATTACTTTCTAAAAGATATGATTGAAGAGAGTTGCCTATTGAACAGGTGCGAGGGGAACCCAACGCTTCACGATGGCAGTTGAAGTCACCACCAATAAAGATAGAAGTTGAGTTAGGAAGTGAGGCGAAGAAGCTGTTCCAATCGTTTGTCTGAGAACGGAAGTTAGATCCGGGAACGATCCAGAAAGAGGGATGGAAACGGCTAATGATTCTAAGTGATGTGGTTTGTAGAGTGTGCTGCTAATTTTTGTGAAGGAAATGCCCTTCCTGATACAGATGGCTATACCACCACCCCTATCAGAAAGTCTGTCTTTTCTGATGATATTGAAATTTTTTAGGAAATAAGGTTTACCGGGCGAGAGCCATGTCTCTAGAAGGATAATTATGTCATAATCTACAGAGATATTAGAAAGGTCCCCTATTTTATCTTGCAGACTGTGACAGTTCCAATGCAGAATGTTAAAAGAGTTACCAGTGTAGGCTGTAGTGCTGGATGTACTAGGCATAGTTAAGTAAGTTTGTTGGTAGTAAAGTTTGGTATGATAGGGAAATATATACAGGGTCCGCCAGAACTACCTGACCCGGTGGGTATGGCTGTGTTCGGGAGGCTTCACTGATCACGAATATGACATTCCTTTTCTCCGGAAGGTCATAGTTTTTGAATGGGAGCAGGTCAAAGTTGACCAATCAGAGGGAGGCGTCAAGAGAAACGTAGGCACCTACGAACTCTGAGTTTTCTTCCCTCGCTTTTGTTTCTCAGTAGCTTGTTTCTTGTTTCCAATAGGCATGTCTTCGGCTGACGTCATCCTGCCCGAAGCCACCGAGAAACAAAAGCGAGGGAAGAAAACTCAGAGTTCGTAGGTGCCTACGTTTCTCTTGACGCCTCGTTCTGATTGGTCATCTTTGACCTGCTCCCATTTAAAAACTATGACCTTCCGGACAAAAGGAAGGTCATATTCGTGATCAGTGAAGCCTCCCGAACACCGCCATACCCACCGGGTCAAGTATTTCTGGCGGACCCTGTATATCGGATTGAAGAGAAGTGGCGGGACGTGGAAGATTATCCTTTGAGTTGAGTAAATCTGGTGAACTCTATTGATGAAAGTTTGCCAAGTATGCTATCTAATTTTTTCAGGCGCTGGAGTTGAGGAGTGAACTGTTCTATGATAAGAGAAGCCGAACTGAGGAGCGACTCTAGAGTAGAGATAGTACTTTCTATATACTCTGGGTCAAAGTTTGAAGAAGCTGGAAGAGGGTTCGGAGTGTATGTACAGGCGTAGAGCGATGCCATTTGGAGACGGAGTACGAGATTTCTGTTCGGCAGGATGCTGTTGCAAGGTTGGTGCAGAAGTTGGTTTGGGGGTAGAAGCTCTGCTATGTGTAATAGCAATGGGTGAAGGATGTACTGGACGTCTCGGCGAGTGCGTGACAGAGGCGAAGGAAGAGGTACGAACTCTTGTAGACAGGTTAAGAGCAGAAGTAGCAGCATCTGGCACAGGGACGTCCCCCAGATCTGGAAATTCTGAGAAGTCAAACCGAGGAGGATGAGCTGGGTTAGGCAGTGCAGATGGGGAGCCACGCTTAATCAGAGTAGATGCCTCCTTAATAGAGATGTTCCTATCCGAAGCTAAGGAAAAGATTGTTTTTTGGTTGACTCTTTCAGGACATGATAAGTCTGTAGGAAGGTGCGACCCTCGACAACTTGCACATGAAGGCGGATTTGTAGCATTTGAGCATTCAGCCATATCAGGATGAGAATTTTGGCCACAGCGAGGACATCGTGTTGCACTGCAGCAAACCTGTTTAGTATGGCCAAAATGAAGACAGTTGTGGCATTGTCTTATAGAAGGAACGAAGGTGCTTACTACGTATCGAACACTGAAGAGATAAATGTGAGTTGGTAAAAATTGTCCTTTAAAAGTGGGTAGTACAGTGCGAGTAGGGACCTTACTAGATTCTCCATTCAGTATGACTTTCCTATCGAAACGCTTAGCTGCTGTGATTTTTGCAGATGCTGAGGAGCCCAAAATGATATCATCTGGCATGATGTTTATGGGGATGTTGCGAATGATGCCTTGTTTCATCACCTGGCTTGAAGGATATTAAATTTTTTGAAGTTAGGGTTTCAAATTAGGTTGTTAGCTGCCTCAGCAGTACTAACACAAATTTTGAATCGGTTTTTCCCTGTTCTAGATGTCTCAAGAAGCTTGTCCCCTACTAAGCTATGAATGTTGCGGCCTACAGTAAGTGGGTGTAGATTGATTTGTGAATTGTCCTCTCGACTAGTGCTACAGGGTTGAATTGTTAAGATATATGGGCCACGATGTTCCTTATTATATCAGTTTTTTAGTGTTTGGCTGAGAGGATTGTTTGCGGACTGAAAATTGGATTGGCCACTAGAAGACTTACGGTTGACAAAGTCAACATCCTGACTTTTGCGGAAAGTTTGAGCTGGCAGATTACCTGAAACTACTACTGTGGTGGTCATTGTCTTGGATGGTTTGGAAGAGTCATCTTCTTCACCTGCAATTGTACCAGAACTTCTTTGGAGAGTAGAAAGCTTGTTCCTATTCTTGTGGGTGACAGGTATGAAGTCACTAGTAGAAGGTGTAGGATGCGGAGGATTTGAAGAGGAATGAGGGAAGCCTTCGGTTTGTAAAGAGGACAATGCTTGAGCAATGTCTTTATTTGCCGTTTTAGGCATGAGAGAGGCGGAATCAACCTCAACCTCCATAACGACAGGGGTCTTTCACCGGCCGATTCATGGGAGGACCACCACCGCCACTAGTGGCGGGGTTAGAGATGGCACAAATACATGCCCGCAGAGGAAATAAGCAAAGGTATTCTTTTAAAGAAAAGCAATAAGAAGAGATGCTTAGAAGAAAGAAAAGAGATAGCGGTTAGTGGAAGCAAAGCGAGGGTTGACCGCCAAGTTGGCGGCCCGCCTGGAAGACTAGGTTAGAGTTCTACAGACCTTTGTTATTTTGATTGCGAAATGAAATAAATGAGAAACAGGAAAAGGAAGGATGATAAACCCTTAATAAAAACACAAGCCTAGACTTGCAAAAAAGTCTGACCACTAAGGCGAAGTGGCGCCGACTTCTTTGTTAATGAAAGCACTCTTAAGCGTAAGCACGTCCGCACGCGTTCGTGGTCACAAAGGAACTCCAACGCAGCAAGCACTACGGTGCAAGCGAGACGCCAGAGTGTCGCTCGGTGCTTCCTTGTTGCACAGCACGACTGTAAGCGAGACGCCAACAAGGCCCCTCATCTATAATAGGGAGCTGGGTGGGGGACTACTCGTGTCCGGGCGCACGCTCTTGTATCCAGAATGTTTTTTATGAGTAGTTTGATTTTGTTCAGGTCACTGAAACTGAATCTGAGGTAATTGCGATTTTGAAGCTCAAAATAGTGCAGTAATTATAGCACTTAAAAATGCAAAGTATAATCTGATTTCCATAGAAATTAATTTTCAGGAATTTTCCGAGTCACGAAATCCAAGTCTAATTCATCTTGAAATATGTCAATATAATTTCACACATACATTGGAACCTCTCATTTTTTAACTAGTTGGGATCACGCAAACTTAAATTTTAAGTTCGCCTTAGTCCCTACTCTCGATTTCTCTACCTCTACGTTCCACACATTTTGTGTCTGTGCATGGGTCTTTAATTGCGCACAGGTGCCGTGTATTAATAAAGAAAGAATAACAACAGAAAAAAACAGACATCCCGAAGTTTTACGAAATTTAAAAGTATTCTAATCTAAGAATTTCGTTTAATTATGCAGAACAATATTTGCAATTATCAATGAGTAAGCAATAATTAGCACCTAATACAATTGTTTTTAAATGTTACGTATAGTATCGGTTATCATTTCCGAAACAGAATAACAGCCAACAGTCAATAGAATTGCAGACTCAGCACGTTACCCAGTGCATTACCCGTGTCACCTACCCAGCTGCTTAGTTGAGTGCATACCTAAGATGCTAATTATATCTAAGAGCATCAGCGAAAAACGACTATATAAGCAGTCAAAGTCATGGTACTGATGCTCAGAAAATCGTTTACCTTGACGCGCAAAATATCGGACTGCGCATCGTCACTCGTGGCTCTAACCGTTAGAGTATTAGATCCGGTGTAATATTCGCAATCTGGCCTAGGTACTGATTCGTTATTACATACCCTAGGGAACAAGCTGGATCGGTTACCGGGCAAAGTTGAGCTGCAAAGACTAGTCTTTTTCTAATCAAGTAACACATATGCTAGATAATTTTCTGTTCCACAAAACTTCTTTTCGCCTTAACCTCATATACAGTGTGAGGGGTAGGGGGAAATGAGAGGGACACCGAGAGTTAAAAAAATATAAAGTTAAATTTATTACTAAGACTAATTACACCAAGAGAATCTTAACCTATTCGCGCGCGTCTTAAACTAAGGGTGGGTAGAAGGGAATTGGGTGGTGTGTAGGGTGATGTGTGTCTGTCCGTCTATTCGCTGTATCGTTGCGGCCGTAATGTAGAGGGTACGTACTTTTGTTCGCCTCAGCGAGTCCTCCGGGTCCAGACGTCCCTCGTTCTCTCTCGTCTTCTCTCTCCTCTCGTTCTCTCCTCTCGTCTCTCGTTCTCTCCTTTCGTCTCTCTTCCGGTATCCAAGTCTCCTCGCTCGTTCCCGCTCTCTTGTTTCTCGCACTCTTACTCGTCTTTCACGTCCACGTCCTTCGTCTCCGTTCGTACCACGCGTAATTTCCGGTCCCCGGCCGCTCGCGCATCTCCGTCGCCACTCGGCTGGGTTCGGGAGATTCCGCGGCGGCTCGGGGCCTTGCGTTCGGTCGTGGCGAGGCTGGCGCCTCGTCACACTCCTCCCTCCCTGTGTGGGACGATGCCTATCGTCTGTATGTATGTGTTCCTGTCTGCGACTGTGTTTCGTGTGAATGTGTGTTTGGTGCTGTTGTGTGTGTTTTTTGATCTCTTCTGTGTGGTTTGTATTTTGTGTTCCTTTCCTGTTCTTCTTGTTCCGGTTTTCTTGTTCTCCTCCCTGTTTCTGTCTGTTTGTTTGTCTTTCTGTCTGGGATGGGGTTGGGGTTAGGGTGTTTTGGGTTGGGGTCATTAATTATCTATTTTCCATGTTATGTGATTATTTTCCTTTATTTTTAATTATTCTTATGTATTTTTTCTTTTCTTTTTGTTCTTAGTCTATATTATCCTATTTCTATTTTGCTATCCTATTGTCATCCTATTTCCTATTTTCTTATGTTATTCTACTCTTATGTTCTATCTTTTTATTCTATTCTCATCCTATTTCCTATTTTCTTATGTTATCCTAACCTTAATTTCTATTTTCTTATTCTATTTTCATCCTATTTCCTATTTTCTTATGTTATTGTAACCTTAATTTCTATTTTCTTATTCTATTTGCCCGTTTTCTCCAGTTTTTCTCTTTCTTCTTCTGTTAATTTCGTTTGTGTGTGTCTTCCTATCCGTGTGTTCTGTCGTCTTAGTGTTGTCGTCGTTGTTCCGCTTCTCGGGGTTGTCTGTCTTCCCCTTGTTTCTTCCTTTCCCTTTGGTGTTCTTAGTGTGTGGTGTTGCGTGTTTTGTGTGTTTCCAATTATTGGTGGTGTCATGTGGCGTTGTGGTTTCCTGTGTGGTGTGACTGTGTGCTGTGTTGGTTCGTTCTGTCTTTCCTCCTCTTCCACTCCTATCTCTTCCTGTTCCTTCTCTATGTCTGTCTTTATTGTTGGTGTTTTGAGTGTGTGGTACTGTAGGTTCCTGTACCATGTGTTCGAGTCCTGTCTTGTTTTGCTGTGTCTCTCCTTTTCTTCGTCCCTTGTCCATTTTATTTCCCTTTCCCTTTCCAGTTTTCTTATTATTTCCTTGTTTCTTTGTTCTTCTTCTTTTTTCTTCCAGTATTTCCCTATTGTTTCCTTTAGTCCTTCTTGCGCTTTCTGTTTCATTGCTTCCCGCTCCTTTTCTTTAATTTCCCTCTCCTCCGTTTTTTGTCTCTGTACTGTCGGTCTGTATGTGCATGTCATGTCATGTTTGTGTATTTCTGTTCCCCTCACTAATCCGTTGCACCATCTGCATGTAATTGGTCTTTCCTGTGGCTGTACGTTCTGTCTCAATGTTGGTCCTGTATATAGTTGTACGTTTCGTTGTGCTTGTGTTGGTGTGTGTGTTCCTTGTCCCTGTGTTAGTCCTGTGCGTCGCTGTATGTTGCTTGTTACCGGGTGTCTTGGGTACAGGTACGGGTTCGGTGGTATGTTGGGTGTCGGTAGTAGTCCTTGTCTATTGTTGTTTATGGCGGCTAATGTCTCTGGCATTGTATGTGGCGTGTGAAATATAACTGTTGCTTGTAGTTCCGGTGTTACGTTGACTGTGACTGCTGTCGGTGTGCTTGTCTGTCGTCCTGTTTCCACGTTTCTTCCTTCCATGTTGTTTTCTTGTCTGTGTCTTGTTTGTTTCCTGTAATCATTTTTATCTGTATTCCCTCGTTTGTACTTCCCTTTGTTTTCGTATTCCTTAGGTGTGTGTGTGTGTGTGTTCGCGCGCGTGTGTATGTCGGTGTGTGTTATTACTTTAATCTGTGTTGTCTCTTTCGGGATTTGTTTCTCCCATAATCTCTGTAATTTTTCTCTCTGCATTGTAGTTGGTTCCGATATCCCATAGCATCTTTCTTCGTGTCTTTCGTTCTGCTGTCTCTTTGTGTATCCTTCTGTGCTTGGTGGGGTGTTTAATGTGTATTGGAGTCTCTTCCTTCTATTTTCTGGTGTATTCGGGTATAAATTCGGGTTTGGTGGGATGTTCGGTGTTGGGAGTAGGACTTTCCTCCTGGTCACCTGTGCGTATGTTGGTTGTTGTGTATGTGTTCTTTCTTTCTTTTCGTCTTGTGCCTTTCTTCCTCTCATTGTATGTTTTATCTTCGGTTGGTCTTTAAATGTCCATGTTTCTTCCTCAAAGTCTGCTGTAATTCTTGCTTTCTTTATGAAGTCCATTCCTAATATACATTCCGTTGTTATGGCTGGTGTTACTCGTGCTATCATTTGTATCCTTTTATTTTCCATTTCGACTTCTATTTGTGTCGTTCCTATTATTTTGATTTCATTTCCGTTAGCTACATGTGTGTTTCCTTGTGTATATGGGTTTTTCCTTATGTGTAGGTTTTTTAATTTTTGTATTCCTTCTTGTCCTATGTATGTGTTTGTTGACCCTGTGTCTACTAGTGCTCTTATCTTTATATTGTGTATTCGTATTCTTGCATGCCACTTCGGATCTGTGTCCCCTTCGCTTATTTGCGCAATTGGGTCTCTTTGTCTTTGATCGGAAGCCAGGTCGATCCTTCTTACTGGTTTCCTTTCTCGTTTCCCTAGTTTTCCATTTCCTTCGTTATTGCTGGTGTTTCTCTATTTCCTTGTGTTAATGCACAGTCGTATCTAAAGTGTCCCATATTTCCGCATGCGTAGCATGGGCCTATGGTTCTCTGGGTATTCGTGTTTTCTGTTGTGTTGTTCCTTGGTTCCTGTGCTGTTCTGGGTTGTATGGGGTTTGCTTGATAGTATCTGGGGTTGTGTGTGTTATTTTATCGTGTTGTGTATGGTGTGTTGTATTGTGGTGTGTTTGGTGTGTTGTATCGTGTTGTGTATGGTGTAATGTATCGTGGTGTGTATGGTGTGTTGTATTGTGGTGTGTTTGGTGTGTTGTATCGTGTTGTGTATGGTGTAATGTATCGTGGTGTGTATGGTGTATTTTGTTTGGTTTCCTGTGTCTCTCTGGCTTGTTTTACTTTCTTCTTTTCCCTCTTCATTGCCTCTACTTCCTCTCCTGTTCTTTCCAGGTCTTCGAATGTTTTAATATCTGTTCTCCTTATCAGTTGTTGATATTCTTCTGTAAGTCGTGTGTATGTTTTATCAATTTGTTTCTTAGTGTCGTATGGTGGGTCCAGCTTATTTAGCCATGTTCTATATTCTAGTATGAATTCTTCCACTGTTTGGTTTTCTCCTTGTACTAATTTCTTCAGTTGTTCCTTTATTCTTGCCCTATTTTCTGCTTTCATAAATTTGTTCTTGAATGCCCTGGTGAAATCTATCCATTGGTTCCATCCGTTTTTGTTTAATCTGTACCAGTCGTATGCCTTGTCTTCCAGGAGTATTGGTAGTGCTTTGAATAATTCCGCATCCGTTATATCGTAGCTTTCTTGTAATTCCTTTGTCCGTTCCAAGAATTCCTCTGGTTTGTCTCCTTCTTTATTTGTGAATTTTATTTTCCAGTTTTGTATTACTTCCGTTGGGTGTCGTCTTTTCTGGCCACTATACATCATTGGTGTTTGCTGTGTTTGTAGCGGTGTATTTTGCCAAGGGTTATATGCTATTGCGTTCATCCGTATCCCTCCTATTTGTTCTTCGCTTCGGTTCGTTCTTATGTTTTGATATGTGGTGTGTCTCGTTGGCGTGTCTTCTTGTTCCGTGTTCCTTGTGCTTATATTTTCTGTTCGTGTGCCTTGTTCTTCGTTTCGTCTTCTTCGCACTGTCTGAATTACTTCTTGTTCCGTCGATCTTTCTAATGTTGCATTTAATTCTTCCGTGTTCATGTCTAGTAGTGACGTATTATTTTTCTCTTTTTGGTTTTGTTTTTCTGCTTCTTCTCCTCCCAGTACGCGTATTGGTGAGCGAAATCCGAAGCTCATGTTTTCGGTCTGTGTCGTACGTTCCTGTTTGTTTACTTTCCTTGACCTGTCACTTCTGTGTCCTTCGTTTCGTTCTTTCGTTTCCGTTATACCACGTTTTTCTGTTTCTATAATTTTTACTATCCTATTTTCCTACTGTTTTCCCTCTCGGTGTTATGTGTTGGGTGTGTGTTATGTGTATTTGTGTGTGTGTGTGGGTTATTGCGTTGGGCGCCAATTGTGATGGGTAGGGGGAAATGAGAGGGACACCGAGAGTTAAAAGACTAATTACACCTAAGACTAATTACACCAAGGGAATCTTAATCTATTCGCGCGCGTCTTAAGCTAAGGGTGGGTGGAAGGGAATTGGGTGGTGTGTAGGGTGATGTGTGTCTGTCCGTCTATTCGCTGTATCGTTGCGGTCGTAATGTAGAGGGTACGTACTTTTGTTCGCCTCAGCGAGTCCTCCGGGTCCAGACGTCCCTCGTTCTCTCTCGTCTTCTCTCTCCTCTCGTTCTCTCCTCTCGTCTCTCGTTCTCTCCTTTCATCTCTCTTCCGGTATCCAAGTCTCCTCGCTCGTTCCCTCTCTCTTGTTTCTCGCACTCTTACTCGTCTTTCACGTCCACGTCCTTCGTCTCCGTTCGCACCACGCGTAATGTCTGGTCCCCGGCCGCTCGCGCATCTCCGTCGCCACTCGGCTGGGTTCGGGAGATTCCGCGGCAGCTCGGGGCCTTGCGTTCGGTCGTGGCGAGGCTGGCGCCTCGTCACAACAGTCAGGTTTTGTAATTTAATAGCACGATCTCTATCACGAATTTCTCATAACTGAAACACTGTAAACAACAGCAATTAATTGAAAATTACTGATTTATTTGTAACAATATATCAAAAGTTCATATTTACTCACGTATTAAATATCTATTACCCATCCATGAGCATTTCAGGGAATATCTCTCCACGTTGGAATAGCAAGGTGTGTTTCAATACCTTAAGGACGTTGTTCGGTGACAATCTCACCAAAAAGTTATACCGTACCGCTAGCATGAATGCCATTGCGCGTAGTACGACGAACAGTACAAACTTTTGTTTCGGATTGGTCTACGCACACGCACAAATGGTG
Source organism: Cephus spinipes (assembly GCA_963971525.1). NCBI lineage: Eukaryota > Metazoa > Arthropoda > Insecta > Hymenoptera > Cephidae > Cephus > Cephus spinipes. The sequence continues at coordinate 17,314,278 of OZ020572.1, read as the reverse complement.
TGCACCGACAAGCACACACTAATACGGTAGACGAGCTGGCAACATCGGACTGCCCCATTACGCTCAGCGGCCAATCAGACATATGTATATGTACAAGTAACGCGCTGTCCCCTCCACCGAACCAGCTACGCTGTTGCCACGTCGCGAGCGTTCCCCCCACCACACACCTCATACTATTGAAAATTTTACAGTTTTCGTCAAAATAAACATGGATCGAGACGGTCAAAAAATTTCATTTTTTTTAGAATATGTCTTTTAGAGTCTTTTAACTGTTAGCAAAGTTTCATGCATGTGTTAGACCTCCATCGATGTCAAAAAATTAATATAGGCCATGCGTCTATGCTTTGCGTGTTAAAATCATCAATTTCAATGACATTTTTTACCAATTCCGGACGGCAAAACGATTTTTGCCTGAGGAGAAATATTTTTTTAATAATTCGAAGAATATTTGGTGAAAGTTTCAATCCTCTGTTGGATCTTTCATTTTAACCAAACAACGTCCTTAAGGGGTAACACCACTCTAGAGGCCGAAAAAAAGGTGTAATTTTGCGGATTTTTTATGGGATTATGGGAAAAGGGATTGTATTGAAATTTACAGGGCTTATTCAACATATATTAAAGTATAAAAAAAAATTTTTTTATGATCGATTTCGTGCAAAATGGCGGCGCCACAGCGGATCTCCGATACAAGGTTTTTTTGAAGACGCTCCACGGGCGTACTCATTCCTCGGCAACCGTGAGAGCCGGAACAAAAATCCAAAATTTTTTTGAAACTACATACTAATAGCTTCCGAAGTACGTAGGATTTTTCTTTTCTTTCAATTTTTGTAGAAACTGTGCATATCTGAACAAAAAGTATGAATTTTCGACTAAAAAAAGAGCAGTAAATTGTTAATAAAACAAGTAATTTTCAAAATATCAAAAAACGGCTACGTACTTCGGAGGAGAATATATATATGAAGCTACTGTAAAAATTTGAAGTCGATCCGAGCAATAGTTTTGAAGCTACGAGTACGCCCGATTTGAAAAAAACAGTTTCGAGAAAAACGCGTTTAAAGTTTAAAGGTCGATAAATCAGAGCGCGCCGTGGCGGCTGATTCAGCCGTCGGCGCGCTCCTAGGCGTTGCGGCAGATTTAAAAATTAGACCCCTTCCACATTGAATTTCAATATAAAACCAGTTGGATATGTTTTTTAAAGTCCTTAAGTATACTTTAAGCAAAAAAAAAAAATCGAATTTTTGAAAATCCTAGAGTGGTGTTACCCCCTAAACGAGCAGCGAACCCACCATTGAGTGTATTCTTACCGTTCGGAATTCACTCAAATTTTATTCACGTTACCTATAGTCGTTCCTTTTCTTTTGGTTACTTATAAATTTTCGTTATCAAATTTAAAGGCCTCGCTAGCCACTACGGCCTATGTAACATGAGTGAATATCCACTTTTTTCAATTTGAATTTTCTGACTTATTTTTTTCTAAACTTGTATGGCGCTAATTTCACAAAGTTTTGTAGCCTTTTTTGCTCTAAAAATCGATGAAAATCGTATGAAAAATCAATACTCTTTCGCGATTTTTTATATCTACTTGTCGATTAATGTTGAAATGATTACCATGTATTGTTCAAATTACACATTGTAACGTAAGAAATTCCCCCAAAAAAGAGAAACACTTGACCCATCAAAAACAATATTTCTCACGTTAGCAAAAACAACACACGCCCCCCCCCCCCCCCCCCCCCAGTGAAGGTACCTACCGGCGGCAAAGCCCTTCGCTACCCAATTGACGAAGTCAGTAAAAGAAAATGGTATCAACGCGAAAGGGCGGACGGTGCCGGGAAGGTCTCCCAACCTTAAGAGGCGACACTAATATAGAAGAAGAGAAAAAAAAGGATTTTTATCTGGAATCGTCTTTCTCCCAATAAACTTATTCAAAGGTGCTCCTGAAGGGAACTTAGTTATTACAATCCAAACACGAACTCATATGTTTGGCTAGGAGATCATCAGCAAAAGAAATGGTACGGTTAGCCGACAGCTATTCCACGTAAAGGCGTAGTCCGATTTTTCACCAACTAACTAATAAAGAAATTGCTCTCTAAATTGTCGACAATGCAGGACACTCAAAACGTCAATAGGTTAGAACATCGACGACATGAAAGGAGGCGGCATAAGCGGCAGGTTAGCGTTATAGAGATAGAAACATAATTAGCCGAAGCAATGAACAATATTTATTATATGTAAAGTTCGTGAAAAAGAAAAACAATTATATTAATATACAGGGTGAGGCGCGCGAAACAGAACATCTAAATAACTTTATTGGATTTAAAGATACGGAGTTCGCAAATATCGGAATTTAAATGATTCGGAAGGGCCCATGGCTATCATAATATTTTTTTTATTTCATTTTTTACCAGTTTTTCAAGGTTATCAGAGTTTTTTTTAAATGGAATGGCACATTTTTTGTCCTTGCACATTGTAGCCGGCATCCAAACGAATCCAACCATGTAACATTGTATGACCTTCAAATGACCTCCAACCCAGAAATATGGAATTAATACTAATTCGACGTGTTAGAGATTTGGCTTTATTTCTGTTTCGCTAAATGTTCAAAATTACTCCCTTGCACTGCGATACATTTGTGAAACCGTGTAGTAACAGAATTTACTACTCTGTAGTTAATTTCTAAAGAAATCGATGCACAAGCCCTGGTGATTCTTTCTTTCAGGTTCTCTGCAGTGGTTGGTCGTTCATTATACACTTCGTCCTTCAGTTTTCCCCACAGATAGAAATCGAGGGGAGTGAGATCTGGTGATCGAGCTGTCATCACCGAATCTGTTACTTTGTTGTGTTATTGCGATACAATTGACAGTACCCCGCTCACAGGAATCGTTTAGCGTAACAGAAATAAAGCCAAATCTCTAACACGTCGAATTAGTATTAATTCCATATTTCTGGGTTGGAGGTCATTTGAAGGTCATACAATGTTACATGGTTGGATTCGTTTGGATGCCGGCTACAATGTGCAAGGACAAAAAATGTGCCATTCCATTTAAAAAAACTCTGATAACCTTGAAAAAACTGGTAAAAAATGAAATAAAAAAAAATATTATGATAGCCATGGGCGCCCTTCCGAATCATTTAAATTCCGATATTTGCGAACTCCGTATCTTTAAATCCAATAAATTTATTTAGGTGTTCTGTTTCTCGCGCCTCACTCTGTATAAGAATAGAAAATTAGTGAAGAGGCTTTCGGTCAAAAACAAATATTGGAAAAGAGAACATGGCGGAAGGGGTTGAGGAAGTTATCCCGGGAATCCATTGCGCACAATCGGGTTGTAGGGTGACGGCTTTCGCTCTCCTAGGAGATACGGGTAGGTGCACTCGGGGCAGTATCTCAAGGTGAGTCCCCAACGGCCGCAGTCATAGCAGAAGCGGTTTCGTGCGAGTGGCCACTGAGAATAGCGTTGGTCTAGAGTTCAACAACTCCAGCAGTGCCTATCCGTTGGTGGTCTCGCCCCGCGAACAGGATTCTGTCCCTCCGCCGTCCTGTGGATGGTCCTCGGTCGTTCCTTGGGTTAGTCGTACTGCGACCCACAGACCGATACCGGCGGCGAGTTTGCCCTGGCTCGTGGCTCCGCTCGTCGGGGGTTTACCAAGGCCTTCCTTGGGAAACTTGGCTCGGGGCCCATCTCCTTAGGCCTCCCTAGAGATAATGGGGGGGTACCCACTGGCACACAACCCGATTGCACACACGCCGAGTTGGACACAAATCATTGGACACAACACGATTGGACACAGTGTCCATTCCGCACAGCAAGATTGGACACAATGCCGATACGACACATTATTTTTTGACACAGACCGTTTAGCATGCGATAACATTGGACACATTAGAACTGTGTCCAATCTTGTTGTGGCGAATTGGTTTCGTGTGCGATCTGACTACGTAAGGACGGACCGTGAAATTGGACACAGATAGTTGTAGATAAATTTCAGATAATTCATTGGACACAAAGCTAGCTGCACAAATATTATACATACGAGGTCAATGGAACAGGATCTTACGTACTTTTCTGAAATAATGTTGAAGTTATTATAGAAATGTTACATGCTAGATTATAGGGAAGTGAACGCTCATAAGTTTATCCCAACAGCATTTAAATAGATATATGCATATTAAAAAGCTGTAATATCAAGGATTCAAACATGAGTGAAAAAATAGTATTGTGACGTATAACTGTTCTGTACGGTTACGGGGTAAGAATCTGGCCCATTATTACATTATTATAAAATATTCATCAATAGTCGTATTCTTTACAAAACGTGTGACTTTCAACTCACGAATAAATCCCATTGGCTAGTGTAAATTATCATGTTAAAATTAAGATAATAATTAAAAATTTCATTAAAATGCATTACCAAGTCATTAACAAGAAACATTGAACATAGAATTCATTTATGCCTGATGACGATTATCTCTACCTATTTGACGCGAACACTTTGTAAAGTTACAAATATTGGAAGATCATTTTTAGAAGATATACATATAATAAATTTATTATAAATGTACCACAGCAGTTCACATTCCCTCACTTCTTGTAGAGTTCTGGTTACATCGATATACCTTATTGTGCAGCTAGCTTTGTGTTCAATGAATTATCTGAAATTTATCTACAACTATCTGTGTCCAATTTCACTGTCCGTCCTTACGTAGTCAGATCGCACACGAAACCAATTCGCCACAACAAGATTGGACACAGTTCTAATGTGTCCAATGTTATCGCATGCTAAACGGTCTGTGTCCAAAACTAATGTGTCGTATCGGCATTGTGTCCAATCTTGCTGTACGGAATGGACACTGTGTCCAATCGTGTTGTGTCCAATGATTTGTGTCCAACTGGGCGTATGCGCAATCGGGTTGTGTGCCAGTGGGCATCACTCGAGATAATGCGGTGATGATGTGTTCCAGTGGTAGCCTTTCCCGGCCTCTGGTTGGTTTCCTAACCGGGATGAATGGCTTATTGGATGTGGAGATGGCCCACTGTTCTTCTTGGACCTGGCGCCTCCAGCGAATTTCCTCCTCGGTCAGAAATTCTGCGGGCTCAGGTCCAAACGGGTCAGGCGCGTACATCGCGGCCTCCTCCATAGGCGCCACTAGTGTGAGCCCCGGTGGTGCTGCCCCGGTTGATTCCCCTGAGGGTCCGGCTTCTTCGGTCGGCCTGCCCTGGGCGGCCTCTTCTGGTTCAGGGGTGTTATCCTCGGCCGGAAGGCTGGCACTGGGGATACTACGGTCCTTTCTGGATCGGTAAGGCCCTGAACGGCAAGCAGTTGTTCTTCCAGGACTTAGACCGCAACTAAGTACCGCTCGCTCTTCAGGCGACATTAGTGGATCACGTTGGGCAAATCCATTACAGAAGTAGCACACGAGACTAGGAAGATTAGTGGACGTGGACGAGAAAGGAAAATATTTACAGGCACAAATAAGTGCGGAAAGAATAGTGATCTAAATAGATAGATAGATAGATAGATAGATAGAGTTTTTATTGGGTTCTGGAAATAAATTCCCTAAGAACCATGCAGTACAGAAGTAAGTTGAATAGGTGACATTCGTTATAACATAGATATTAAGCAGAATATTGTGCGTATTACAAAGAAGGTGCAAGTAAATGTAGGCGTAACAGATAAGACTAGAGCTAGGAAGATTAGATACTTGGTACCAAAGTATCTAATACTAAAAACTAAGACAAAGACTAAGAATTACGGAGGTAGATCTATCCGCCCGAACCGTGAGCCTGCTCTAACGCGAGCAGGTGTCGCAGGTGTCGCATCTTAAAAACTAGGAAAGATGAAGTCTCGGTGACGGACGAAGGCAAACTATTCCAGAAAAGTATGCCGTTGACTTGGAACGAGTTCCGGTAGGTCGACGTTCGCACGGGGGGGATCATGAGTGAGTCAGTTCTACCCCTCACGGCCCGCAAGTCCTCTCTGCTTCTTGTTACGAGGGAGTCAGCGAGGTAGTGGGGGATCCCAGCATGCACTAAGGAGTAGAATAGGCACCCTAAAAAGTAGAGGCGTCTATTAGCGACAGTCAGCCACCCAAGCGAGCGTCGACCTTCCGAGACGTGTTCCCACCGTTTGATAAGAGAGACAAACCGAACTGTAGCATTGAGCGCACGTTGTAGCCGAACATTAAGCTCTCCGGTGATATCGCATAGAACCACCGAGCAATAATCAAAGTGCGGAAGGATAAGGGTCCTGGCAAGCCATGAACGCGCCGAGGCATCAAATAGATGAGCAGAGCGGTATAGTTGTGTAAGTGAACCAAAGACACGGCGCCGAATCGCGGATACATGCTCACCCCAGCCAAGAGTGCTGTTAATAGCTACGCCGAGATAGCGTCTGGAGGTAACGTAGGCTATCGGTTTGTTAAGCACACAGAGAGCCGGGATGCAAGTAAAGTCGATGGCTCCAAGGTAGCGCGCAGAGCCGAACACCATGGCATCCGTTTTAGTAGCATTCAGTGAGAGAGAGTTGTACGTCGCCCATCTGTATATTTGGGCGATGTCATTGTTCAACAGAGCGAGCGAGGAAATCAGGCTGTTGGGTGTGCATTGGACGTAGATGGTGAGGTCGTCCGCATATAACAGATGCGAGGAATGGCGAAGTACCACAGGCAGGTCGTGGAGATATAGACTAAAGAGTAAAGGACCAAGCACGCTACCCTGCGGGACTCCAGATAAGACGGGCGCCCACTCCGAGATTTGGCCATCCGACAGTCGGACCGCTTGCGACCTTCCACATAGGTACGATGAAAACCAATGCAGGGCCGATGGTGAGAGACCGATGTCGGCAAGCTTGCGGAGGAGTGTAGCGTGGCAAACGGTATCGAAGGCTTTGCTAAAGTCAAAAAACACCGCTATAGTGAGAAGACGCTTGTCGATTCCGAGTCTCACGTCGTCGGTGAATTTGAGAAGGGCCGTCTGGGTGCTGTGACCCTCGCGAAAGCCAGTCTGCATAGGATCTAGTAAAGAGTGGGTTTGAAGCCAAGTTAGGAGCTGTGCGTGAGCGATCCTTTCGACGATTTTTGAGAGAGCGCAGAGAATAGAGATAGGGCGGAAGTGGGAAGGAGACGAGGGAGCAGGGACTTTGACAATGGGAGTGATCAGTGATGATCGCCAGGATGTAGGAAAGTAAGAGGAGAGGAGGGAGGTGTTGACGAGATGGGTGACATGAGGAAGCAGTGAGCTAGAGACTAGTCGTAGGTAGGAGGCAGGGAGCAGGTCAGTACCTGCGGAGTTAGAGGAGGAGCGAAGGAGAAGAGGCTGAATGTGAGCAGGTGTAACTGCGGAGAAAGCGAAGCGTGGATAGTTGAGGTCAGGGAAAGAGGAAAGAGTAGGGAAAGTGGAGATTGGAGAATGGGGATTTGAGACGGTGGGTGTGAAGACTGAGCAGAAGGCTTCGTTGAGCTCATCAGGTGAGAAAGTGATCGGCGCGGATGCCCTTTTGGTTTTAGCGAGACCTAAGCGTCGCAGCTCAGCCCACGCCTGGCGAGAGCTCCGGCAGGAAGTGATTTGAGTGCGAATATGCTCTCTCTTGGCGGACACGAGTAAGCCCTTCGTCTCATTTCGGAGTTGTCGAAAAGCTAGGAGCCGGACGGGGCGGTCGGCTGAGTCCGCGCTACACCTTCTGAGACGATGATAGGCCTCGTCGCGAAGCTTCATTCTAGCGCGGATGATCGAGTCAATCCATGGCGCGGGCGGTCGAGTAAGTCGAACAGTTTGTAGCGGGGCCATCTGGTGCACCGCGGAGCGCACACGGGATACAAAGATGTCGATTTTAGTTTCAAGCAAAGTTGTAGAGTCAAACGTAGATCAGTCCTGGCTTAGTAAGAGGTCGGAAAGAGCAGAGCCGTCAATGGCACGTATGTTACGGTAGGCGAAAATGCGCGGGGCCAGGCGAGGGACTGGGAAGGCGAGATAAGCCGAGATGAGATCGTGACCCGAGAGAAAGGGTGTAGCAGATTGGGAGCTCGCACGCACCATCGATAGGTCACTCACTGCGCAGATATCCAACCACGTGTGGGCTGTGCCGGTGTGGTGAGTAGGTAGGAAAGGAACCAGCACTAAATTGTGTTCGAGGAGAAAGTTCCTGAGATGAGCCGCGTCGAACGACTGACCGAGCATGTCAGCATTTAAATCGCCGAGGATGACTACGTTGGTGTAGTGTGGTGACAAGGCAGAGATCTCGTCCTCAAAAAGGCACAAATATCCGAGGTGGGGCGCGCGATAGACAACAGCAAATAAATTTGTAACCCCAGAAGGAAGCCGGACTTCACAGATGAGGTACTCAGGTTTAGCAGAGTAAGGCTGCGGAGAGGCCGATATGATGGTAAAGCGAAGCGCAGAGTGAATATAGAGGGCCACGCCACCCCCCCTTTTACCGAGCCTATCGTTACGGACTATAGCGAAGGAGTTGAGTGCTATAGACTCATCAGGAACAGTATCCGTAAGCCAAGTTTCCGAAATAGCGATAACGTGATGTGGGTTGCGATGGAAAAAGTCGCGGAATTCGTCTAAGTGCGCAGGCAAAGATTGTGCGTTGAGGTGGCAGATCCGTAACGCGTCAGTGGGAGCGCCGGCGGTAGAGGCATCAGAGGGAAGTCAGGTCATCGTAGAAGTTGATCCAGAAAAGTCGGACGACAGACGATAGTCCAGTCTGTAGGGGTCGACCAAGGCAGGGGCAGCAGAGGCAGTAGATGTGGAAGCAGGTGCAGCAGTATCAACGAGGAGCTCGGGCGCAGCTACTAAGCGGCAAGCGTAGGTTCCAGGGCCAGCGTTTCCACCAATGGTATCGGACGGTCCGGCGGGCATTGGCTCAGGAGGATTCACAGGAGTACGACGTGGGGCAGCACTGGGAGAGACAGGAATAATGCTTCCAGCGTCTCTAGTACGAGCCCGGCTGTCAGTGATGATAACTGGAACTCCATTTCGCGTGATGATGCGTAAACCTTGTGCCCCTCTATCCGAGCGAGCCAAGAGTTCCTTGCGTGCCTTCTGATAGGTGGTATTTTGAGCCGGTGTCCTATCCGAACGAATGGTGACCTCAGCGTAACCGGGATGCTTATGGAGGAGGTGGACTGACCGAAATACGGCTGAGACGGATTCAGGAGACGGAAGAGTAACTTTGATGGGTCGAGGTCGATGTTGAAGCGCAGAGGGAGCAGCCACAGCACCGAGTCGCAGAAGAAGTATGTCAGCGGCATTTACACGAGGAGCGACAACGTGGAGTAAGCGGAGGATCGATGCTTTATCAGCTTCGGTCGATGAGCCTTCGGTTAGGCCAAAGATGAGGAAATTCCTTCTTCTTCTTTCTCGATCCGCCAATTCGGAGGCTACAGCCTCAATATCAGGTGTGACGCAGGCAACAACGGGGGGAACTGCAGTGCGAGATGAAGACTCGACCGTAAGAGCATCAATACGGGAGGCGAGTGAAGACAGGCTGGCGTCAACTTTAGTATTGAGGGCGGCGTGATCTTGCCGCAGGGAAGCAATAGCAGCTTCAGAGGAGGCGAGTCGGTGCAGTACGTCATCAATTTTGGCAGAGAGAGCTGAGATGAGCCCACCGAGATTTCCTTCCAGCTGTTGTAAGCCTGTTAGGAAGCTGAAGACATCGAGAGATCCTGGCACTGAGGCTGTCACAGGATCCAGGTTAGACACTAGAGTCGTGGAGCTACGATGAGCAGGCATGGCAGAGCTGCTGCGTGAACGGTGGTCAGCTGATTCATCCATCGGTCGGTGCGCTCCTACGAGTGAGGACTGACCTCCAGTGCAGGACGTGCATCGAAAATCCGAGCGAGCAGCTGGAAGTACGGTGAGCCCCGAGGCCTTCAGGCTGCACTTGCCATGAAAAAGCTTCCCACATGGGCCGCTGCATCGATAGCTGGACGCAATAGGACCAGGCGTGCCACAGTAACCACACTGCTCTGACATGACAGATAGAATGTTACTCGCGTTTGGGTGGGAGCACTAAATAGTTTGTAGGCGGGGCGGGAATTCCCGACAAAATTCGGCAAATTCGCACTTCACTTCGCCGAAATAAACACAGTAGGTGGTGGAGGGGGGTCTGACAATTGGATAGATCAGGCACCGGTAACAAAAGATAAGGTGACACTTCAAGGCGGCACAAACACGCGCAACAGACACCCACCCACAGTAGGAGCGACACGTAGGCACCTACACACAGCTGTGGAGTCAAGTAAACAAGCTTGTGGCTATTGTTCGAACGAGCATGTGCGTTCCGGCAGAGAGAAAACTCCCAATGCACTTGCAACACCGGGAGGGGCAGATCTCGGATTAGCTCGCGGAGATAGCGCGCACGATAACGATTGCGCGAGTGCAAAAACTGTCGAAATTGAGCGAAAATAACCACTGTAATTATACGAGTAATGGCGAGCAAAAATCCAACGTGTGAACCGGTCAAAGGACGCGTGACTGAGGAGGAAAGAGGGGGAGGGAGAGAGAGAGAGTGTGTGTAAAGAGGCTAAGGCGACAGATCGAACGACGAGCACGAGACGCCAAAGACACTGACAACATCGGTAAGTTAAGTTAAAGAGAGAGACAAGCACATGCAATCATTAGTAGGGTAGTAGGCTTAGTCAGGTTACACAGCAGGTGGTGGTGTATCTTGGTCGTTATTGGTTTCCGGAAGAGGATGGTAAGTTTGTAGATTTTTTATGTGACTTTTTCCTATTATTTTTCTAGTAACGTCGGATAATTCATATACTGGGGCGATAGAACTTTAGAAATTGAATAAGGTCCTGCGAACTTCGATGGTAATTTCGCGGAAACGTCTTGTGCTGCGGAAGAATAAACGGATTGCTTTCTAAGCACTAGATCCCCGACGATTAATTTCTTCTCGCGGTGTTTATGATTGTAATACCGTGCTTGGCGGGAATTCGCCGGATGAGTTCTAATCTTTTTAGTCGGTCGGCCTAGTTTTCTGGATCTTGAGTCTTTTCTTCGCAGAATTGATTGGTTCTAGTTCGCGTCCAAAGTTTAAGAAAACTGGTGTAAACCCGTTAGTCGAGTGAGTGAAAGTATTCATCGCGAAAGTAAATACGTGGAGATGTTTATTCCATTCGCGGTGGTCGGTCTCTAAGTATGCAACGATCATCATTTTTAGTATTCGGTTAATTCGTTTTACCGGATTAGCTTGTGCGTGGTAAGGCGGTCTCGTACTGTGGACTATTCCATACTTAGATGTCATTTCTTTAACTGCTGCTCCTACTAATTCGGTCCCATTGTCCGTTAAGAGTACTTGGGGACATCCCCATCTTGCTAATACTAGTTTCTCGAATGCGGCACAGAGTTCCTTTCCGTTCGCTTTTTTAATCGGGCGACATTCGACCCATCGGGTAAAAAGATCTTCAAACACCAAGATGTACGCATGGCCGGATTTACTGGTCGGGAACGGACCCATAATATTTGAAGCGACTACTGTCGAAGATGTTTCTACCACTCGATTGCCCATTAAGCCTGATGGAAGTGCTTGTTCGAACTTGCATCGTTGACATCGGCCGCATGTTCGGATGTATTTTACTATGTCGGCATGGATGGTCGGCCAATAATAAGAACGCACGGCGCGGCAATACGTTTTCTCTATGCCTAGGTGTCCCCCTTGAGGATCTGCATGAGTTTCGCTAATGATTTCGGATCTACGCGGAAGTGAAATAACTAATTTCCAAGAATTTAAATCGGTAATAATATCCTTATATGCGGAAGAAGGTCGGTAATAGTACAGGCGGTCGTCCTGTATTTTCCATTCAGGGAACCGTCGTGGATGTTCTTGTACCAGTTTAACCCTTTGCGGTCGGTGACTTTTTCGGCCAGCGAGGTGGCAGGTCGACGCGATTTTCGCGAATATGTCGAGCGCTGTATATAGATAAAATAAAATAATCTTATACATAAATTATTCTAGAAAAACGTTATATTTTGCCAATTTATTTATAATTACACCTTTAAGAATATAATATCGCAAAACTAATCTCTGTATTGTACTTTAGTGTGATAATTTACTTCAAAACAGAAGTCATCGTCGCTGGAACTAAATTCACTTGTAATATCCATTTTTCTCGGGGTACGAACAAAACCACACGATATAAATTTTCTAGATATGTACTTCCGCCGCGATCGTCCAGTTTCAAATGAGGTTGAAAACACACAGAGCTACAGTCCTAGAAGGATCTTTTACTAATATTATCTTATCTCCGTTAAGACCTGTAATTCGACACTTCATACAAAAGAATATCAATAGCAAAGGAACCTTTTCAAGCACCAATACTGCGTTCCTCCGCTTGGAGATAACGAAATCTAACATATCACCGATTGGCGATATCCGACCTGCGGCGCGAATCGCCGTGGCGCCCGAGCGGCGCCTTCCGACCGCAAAGGGTTAAACCGTTTCTTATACCATTCGTCTACCGGTTGACTAAGCGTGGGAGTCGTTTTGATCACGGCCAACTCGGATTCATACATCCTCGAAAGAGCGTCAGGCATTTGGTGTAGGGCGCCTTTGCGGTATATTATAACGTAATCGTACTATAGAAGCTCTAACGCCCATCTGGCCAAACGTCCCGTTGAATTTTTCACGTTGTGTAGCCAACATAAACTGCTGTGATCCGTGATGACGGTAAACGAATATACTTTTAAATAACAGCGGAATTTCTTAATGCTCCATATAACGGCTAAACATTCTTTTTCGGTCGCGGAATATTTCTTTTCGGCCTCGTTAAGAGTTCTACTAGCATACGCTACTACGTGCTTCATATCATCTTGGACCTGTATACTTACTACTCTTAACCCTATATCGCTTGCGTCTGTCTGAAGTGTAAAAGGGATGGTAAAATCAGGACACGCGAGAGTATGTGCTGTCGATAGAGCCACTTTAATTCTGTGAAATGCCTTTTCTTGATTGTCTCCCCAAAACCCACTCTTTCCCTTTTTTTAAAAACAGGTTTAACGGCGCACCAACTGAGGCAAAATCAAAAATAAACCTTCGGTACCACGACGCCACTCTTAACAACCTCCGAAGTTGTTTAAGGTTTTGGGGTGCGGGATAGTCAATTATTGGCTGAATTTTATCGGCATCTATTTGCAGACCGTCTGCATTAACCACGAATCCGAGGTATCGAACCTCTGGGCGGCAGAATTCGTACTTTTCAATTCCAGAACAAAAATCATGAACACTCACTAAATTCAAACCTTCATTTCCTGAACAGGTATCAAAACTAAATAATTCTATAGGGCATAAGTCATTATCGCGGAAAATGGAATCTATATTGCGGGACGATACTGCGGAACGATCGCTAAAGCACCATTTGCGCTGCGCGAAATCTATCGCGATTCCGAACTGTTTAATAAAATCGAGGCCTAACAAACAAGGTACTGTTCCGTTCCACTCCTTATAATTTTCAATGGGCAAAACACATTATATTCTTTTACACATTATAATCATTTAATCACATAATCATTAATCTAGGGATAATACATTATTAACGTTACATTAAGGGGGTTCTCTGGTTTGATGGGTTCAAGAAATCGAATTTTTTTTTTGTTGCATAGATTGTTTCCTTAATGTGTCTAGAATATAGTGGTAAAGTGATTTTTCAAAATTCGAAGTCATTATAAAGATACAGCAGTTAGAAGTGGCAGGTGTTCGGAGCGCTGAGCTGAGCGCAGATTAATGGTAAATTAGGATTTTTATAGTTGTAACTATATTTGAAACTTCAAACGCGTTTTTCTCAAAACTACGTTTTTCAAACTTTCCTCCATCATATCTCGAGAACGGCTTGGCCGATTCACTTCAAATTTATAGGGTCGACACAGCACATATAGACGCACGGAATGGACTATTATCACTCCAAAATTTAAAATATTTCTATTTTTATTTTAAGAAAAGTTGACAAAAAATACATGAAATTCGACATTTTTTGTTCCGAAGTCTGTCAAAAGTCCAATTTTCAAAATTTTCTTTTCATAATAGTCCTTTACGTGTATTTAAGCTTACAGATTAAAACGCCCCCAATTTTTTTAGTTTCAGATAAGCCAATCAGCTGATTTCGTGGAGGGAGTGAGCGTCCATTTTTTCGAGGCAGGTGTCTTCAGAGCGCTATCACTTTTGTTCTAATGAATATTTTTAGCTAAAAATTGTAAAAATTTTTGCTAAAAAACGTTGTGACGTGGTGGATTTCACCCGTCTTGTCCTCGGCGGAAAATCACGCTGAAACGCGATACGGGCCTAAAAGGCCATTGCAAAGTTCAGGCAGGATCCACCGACCGCAAGGGCCTATCAAAAATTTCGATAGATTATTTTATTATTTTCTTTTGTTTTGCGTGTACTCTGCCGGAGTTCGTATAGGTTTCTCGCTCGCCGTGCCCGAGAAGACGCGACGTCGGAGAAGACAGAGAGGGGAGAGCCAGCTGGAGTCCCAGGAGGGAGGGAGCTGCGACACGCAAGGGTCGACACTCGCGCTATCTGCGGAGAGCAGCTCTACTGGCCCCGGAGGCGCGCGCAACGCGGGACAGCTTGACGTCACGCGGCAGCAACGCGCTCTACTCAGCTGGTACTCAACCACGACTGGAAGCGGCGCCCACAGCGCCACTCGAATGAGCACCACCACCGACCCCTATGGCATAGCGCCCATCACCAGTGCGCATAATTATATTTCCGCGAGTTGGAAATCCGGGGGACGCCTGGTGCACCCTCGCGCGAGAACGACTGACATTCTCTGTGGGACCCGATCTGTACACCTTGTCCACGAGATATTCTGGAAATTGTTAATTGTCGCGATGACATGTTCGAAACTGGCGCGTGGCGAAGACGCTGGGTTGAAGGATTCGTCCGCAGGGCGAATCGCCGCCCATTAGCCTAAAGGGAGGGGGTGCTATCCTTCACGCGAAGACAAAGCGCGTGAAGATCGAGAGATTCCTGCTTGGACACGCGTAGACGTTAGACGTTTGTTGATTGATCGGATTTTGATTTGTGAGTACGCGAGTGCACTAAGTGCCATTGGTCTGACGATTTGGGTTTCTCTTGGATTACGTGACCAGGGAATCTCACGGTAAGCGAGTACCATTGACTTTTGTGAGCGACGTAACTTCGTGCGAATCTTGGTACCGGATTTTGTTGTTTTCGTGAGTTTTGACCGCGCGTGTAACGGACACGCGGAGGGACGATCCCTCACCTCGAATTTGACCAAGGCACGAAGGTCCGTCGACCGGCAGGGTTCACTGTGTAGAACTTTTGTTTGATAGTATTTTTGGATTAGAATTTGTTAACGTTATCCAAATTGTTTTCGTGTCGTCCGCCCGTCAGGCATTTATACCTTGTTGATTTTGTAACGCGAAGAACGCGTACAGGTCCTTGACGGTCGGTTATCGGATTTTGGGAAACGCGGATTATCCGTGTTGCGATTTTGAATTGAATCTGTACGGTACGCGAAGTACCCGTTCCTAAGTTCTTTTTGTACTTTGTTTTTGTCTTTTCGATTTATCTTGAATGATTATTTTTGTGTAACTCCGGAATTCGGTATTGTACAAAATCGTCGCGCTTCGCGCCGTCGATTTTATTTAATAAACCGAACCATTTATTTGAAATCGAAGTGTCCGACTGATTTTGTGTGTCGCGTGATCGTCTGACCCATCCGACCTGTTGTTCCGAACCCCGCCGCCTCCGCGTAGCTGAGTTAGCCAACGTAGGCACGCGAAGAAGAATCGTAGGAACTGATACGTGGTTCCCGTTTTTGAACCTGGCGCCCAACAATACCTTAGGTATTTCGAGAGTGAATTTTGTTAGCCCCTGGGTTGCCTGGAACGCGTAGGAATCGCGTAAAGTTGTGCGCCGGTCGGTCTTGCATTTTCCGGTGAGGTCGATCGCGTAAAAATACGTCACAACGTATACTCTTGAAACACTTATAAATAAATGATAACAATTCCAAAGTTCTATCTCTTCATTGGTCTTCACAAAAAAATCCCAAACAATGCTTAAAAATCAGACCGTCAAACCAGAGAACCCCCTTAACAATATTAAATATTGTTTTCTACTTTGTTAATATTTAACAATGAAGATATAAATAAACGGATAAGCCTGAATCTTCTCGGATAACATTCAAGGAGATTCAAATTACAGAGTACGACTTGGTATATTGATTATCGGAACAGGGTTAGTTGTCAATCGATATATTGAGAATTTTGAAGAAGGGGAGTCACATTGATCAATCAGAAGTAGTTTTACTGCTATAAAAAGGGAGTCAGAAGTCGCATTCGAGGATGTGGTTAAAAGAGTTTAAGAGAGCAATATTAGAGTTGTCGAGTGTGTTAAATCATATTCAAAGTTCCAATTAGAGTCGCGAGTGAAAGTCAAAATATACCAAGTACCTCTAAATCTTATCCAAGTTACCAAAATCAGAGTATTTACAATTACTTGCAACCTTCCCGGATAGAACTGAAGCCGTCATATAGGGCCTCTATCCATCCTTACTATTTCCAAAAAGGTAGAACTGAAGCCGGATTTAGGGCCTCTACCTTCTCCTACCAAATCATTAATATAAATCGAAACTTCGATCAACATTCCATACATCATCAGGACTTGGATAGGACTGATTCATACCGAACGACGTAATTGAGATTCAATCGTACACTGAGGGAATTCCAAATATACTTGTTATACAAAATCTAAGTAAGTACAGACTTGTGCCTAAACGAAGTGGTAGAAAAGTTCAATTATATAAAATATTCAGACAATTAGATAAACCATATACTCAAAAAAAAAAAAACCAACGAGCCAGAAGGATCTAGACGCGACAAAATATCAAGTTAACGAATAAGACAATTTTATCCAGTACTTACCGTGGAAATTCATTCTCATAGAATTTTCAAGTTTGTCAGAAGATCTACCTACTGAAGAATCACTAGAAAATATAATATTTCCTGATCCGCGAAGACACATCTTGAGAAATGATCACAACTCCAAATCATAAAATTCGATAGGCCTTGTATTAACACGTGGGCGTGCTGTTAAAGTAGACCGAACCAACGAATCATCCTTTATATTACAAATCTCATTTACGATTGCTTGATTTTCCGGATTCAGCAATCGTAACATTAAAAATTGGTGGCAGCGGTGGGATGGTTTGGTGAGTTCGAAGTGTTATGACGAGATCTACCACTAGAGCCTATTCAAAATATTTAGAAGGAGTTCAAAGTTTAACAGAACCAGAATTAAGCAATATAACAATGTCGCAAGATCAACAAATCCCAATAGTACCATCTATATCAGATGTACTGTGACGTTAATTTTTAACGCCACAAAAGTCTCGATGTGGTACTCGCGTGCTTTTGATCACGGGACGCAGTACCGTCCCTCGGGAGAGAATATCCGACTGTACCGGCCAAGAACTCCAGGGTCCCGATTAATAAAATTAAGGAGATTAGACTAATTGTTTTTGTATACGATAACTTTCATGCGATACGCCGAGCCAACTTAACGCCGAGGAAGCAACCAGCAGAGAGAAGTCATCCTCTCTAGTATCGTCGGAGGAAAGCAGCCGAAGGTTACGCCAGGGAGCGTGGAAGAACGCCAACGTCAGCAGGCGCCTCCACCCCGTTACGCCCGGTCCCGAATAAAGTAGGGAACCGAAGTGCAGAGAACATCGCCATGGACTACATCACGTCTCGTCAGTCCCGGTACCGGTGCCCAGCTAAAGGCACCCGTATCGAAGAGGGAGCTCAGGGAGCTACCCTAGGCCGAGGGATCGCGACCTCCGCCACTGCAACGTCCCGTCAAACCAGAACCGGACTGCAGCATCTACCCGTCACTACCTGGACGCCAAGAAGACACGGCAAGAAGCCCCGTCGAGCGTCCGCACGTTCCGAGTCTCGCGAAAAGGCGACGTACGCCCTAGTATCGCGCGTAGACTTTAAGGGAACATAGAATTTACGTACCATCCTTCCCAGTATCGTAATTATACGATCCGTTGGAGGCTCTGGTAAAATATCTACTCTAGTAAGGAGCATCTCGCATCGGGTAGTTAACGAATTATTTTTGTAGAATCAATAATTGTCGAATTAGTCCATTGGCATGTTTCGAATATTTGCGCGTAAGCCCTGATTGGTTGCAATACTCCGCGTAGGCGATTGGCCCAGTGGGCCCAACTAGACTTACCGCGAGGGAGCTAGCCCCGACCGGTAAGACGACGAACCCTCGAGGATCATTCTTGCGTTGACAGCCGTCTTGGCCGGTGGTTTTTAGTTTCGTCGTCCCGGAACCAGGAAGAAAGTATCGTTTGTTCCAGTAATTGTATCGTTCACGGTAAGCGTCTCGACGCCCGAAAGGACGAAATCTTTATTACTCTGTGCGTTGTAGATATCAGTCTTCTTATAGTCTCGTAATTATCCTCCCGGTTTCGACTGAGGAGAAGTTCGCGTATCGCCAGAGGAAAAGATTCCGTGCCTTAGCGTGAACTTTTATATCATCTCCTATTAATTGTGTATATTAACCACGTTCTCGGTGACCCTGGATCGTGCTCGTAAGAACTCATGAACTACGCTTCCCGTACGTTCATGAAATTGAAATTTGAATAATTATTTGGCGACATTATCTCGAACCTGTTTCTTTTGGCTATTGTCTTTTCTATTTTGTACCGCCTGTTACGCTTTCGACTCTGTATCCCTCTGTGTGAAATCTTCCTACTCGCGTGATACCAATATTCGACGTGTCGTGCATTCACGGCCGCGAATCGCTTAATTTCTGCGTTTCTATTGTAACAACGAACTGTATCGCGAGGACACATCGTTGTCTCGAGCCCTGTAGGTCACGGGATTCTAGCGTATCGTAGGCCAAATTATTTATCTTTCTTTCACGTGTCTCGCAAGGACCTTTTGTATAGCGTGTAAATTTTGTCGTATTTTGTTCGCGTGTCCCGTATAGGACCTCGTCTCGCGCGACTTCGTATTACTAATTATTTATTCTCGCCATTGTCTTTTTGAATTGTTCATTGTTAATTTACTAAGTCCCCAATAAAAGGGCCCATTGTTATATGTTACTGAATATCTCGCGGTTTCTCAATCTTCTTTCTTTACCATCTGTGCGTTCCCCGCCCCTCTACCATACCTTTCCGTTTCTCTCCTACTAGCCGGAGTCCTCTTAGTTTTTCTCGGGAGTTTCGTTTGTTCCGTGACGCAATGTTGCGTCTGGCGCCCATTTGGCTTTTCTAAGAGAACGAATTTCCCTTTGCGTTTTCCCGGGAAAACTTTAGAGTCTCGTCCCTTATATTTGTGGTGCGATCAGGTCGTCTTGCTACGAGGCGGTTTGAAGAGAAAAATAACGTCACAGTACCAACACCTCAGATACAACCATCAACAACCTCTATCTATTTACCACATTCTTCATTGAAAGATGCATTAGAAGGGGTACCAACTTTCGATGGCTCAAATATTTCTGTTCATACTTTTATCCGAGCTTGTAAAAATGCAAAAGAATTGGTATCACCAGCCGTAATTTCACCATTAGTTAGATTACTCAAAAATAAACTCAGGGGCGAAGCTAGAAAAATGATCTTCTATGAGGAAATAAACAATTTCGAAGGTTTTATTAACGAGCTAGATTTAATGTACTCAGATACCCTCTCTGTTAGAGAATGTGAAGGAGAATTAGCTAAAATATTCCAAGAGGATAATGAAACAATCACATCATTTATCAGTTGTTATCGAGAAACGGTAGATCAGTTAAAAGAGGCGCATCGGAAAAAACTAATTTCTAAAGGAATTATAGTAGATGAAGCAAGACTTAAAAGAAAGATAAATGAACAAACAGCAGAAGGATTTATTCAAAACGTAAATCCAGAAATACTTGTTAGAATACCATCTAACACCCCTCTTGATACGTTATCAAAAGCAATTCTAGCAATTTCTAAAGGAATTATAGTAGATGAAGCAAGACTTAAAAGAAAGATAAATGAACAAACAGCAGAAGGATTTATTCAAAACGTAAATCCAGAAATACTTGTTAGAATACCATCTAACACCCCTCTTGATACGTTATCAAAAGCAATTCTAGCCGTTAGACAAGCTGATAAAAAAGCACAACATTACATGCAACTCAAGAAAGGTATACAAACCCCATCTAACACCAACAAACAAAATAAATCAAAGGAACATAAGGTTACACCTATTCGCACTAGCATTGAGTGTACCTTTTGTAAAACATTAGGACATAAAGCAGAAGATTGTTATAAACGAAAACGTTCAGTAGGCTTTCAAAATAACCAAAATATAAAAACCGAATCCACTACACCATTAAATTTGGACAATGAACAAGTATTTTGTCGATATTGCAAGAATGTTGGACATACAATACAAGAATGCCGGAAAAGAGCTTACAATAATTCTCTTAAGGCAGTATTCTACTTTGGGCGGTCCAAAAAATGGATTTGTTTATGAATTTTCTATGAGATTATGAATAAAGATATTAATGTAAGGTTTGTTAGGCTTCATAAATACACTCTTGAAATACATTGAAAAATTTTTTATTATATATTTTATGCACTTTTAACATGCAAAAACATCATTTGAATACAACGCCTGGATTGGTAGGTGGGTCTGCGCTGGTGTTAGGTTAGATTTTTAATGTAAATGCAAAAATAACAAAATGGCGGCGAAAAAACAAAAAGAAAAAAAAATCTGCATGTTTTTTCATTGCTTTTTGCCAACAAAAAAATAGTAAAAATTAAAATTTGTAAATAATCCTAGTTCAGCCGGTTGCTATAGGTGTACAGAATATGTGGTTAAAATTTCATAACAATCGGTTCAGTAGTTTCGAAAATTTTAGCACCAAGCGGCGTAAAAAAGTAGTTTAGAGATAAACGCGTTCAAATTTTTTGTAAAGGAAAAGTCATTAAAAAAATTAACTTACGCTCAATCTGCGATGCCTGCACCATACAAAAGGCCGTTCGACCGTTCCAAAAGATCATTTTTTCCAAATTTTGCCTTTTTTCGCTTTGTTCTGCTCTCCTTGGAAGCCTCGGTCGAGCGGCGGTTCTCTTTGACGATGCGTTCCTGGTCGCGCATACTGGCATATTGAACGGCGATTTCGCCGATTCCAACACCCATTACCTCCATAACTTTCAATATTGGTTGAAATCCTTCGTTGAAAATACATGCTGCAGTAAGACAAGCAATTTTTACAATTTTTTTCCCATTATACATGTGCTTAGGTGCCATACCCCAAACTGTGGAGTTGAAACACTCATTATTATTCTGAGTATTTCCAGCTATGCATCTCTCAAGCAACTTCTCTTTAGTTAGATCTTGGTAAATGGGTTTCAGAACTCCTTGCACGTCTTCAGCAAGTGGCGGAGGGTGTTTAAAATTTTTTAAGGTGTTGGTGGCTTCCGCTTTACGATACTTGCACCAGGAGTCTGCTTCGGCCGGACAGTATGTATGCTGCGGTTTGGAGTCGGTTGAAATCTTATGATAAAAACCGGCCCAGATCTCGTTGCGCATATCTTCAATTGAATTTTTATTCCGTTGAACTGCCAGCCCGTAGTTTCTTGACAATTCTTTCATTAATTTTATTGTCAAATCAGCGGTTTTAACTTTTTTAATAATGACTTTTTTTTTGTTAATAACTACCTTCGGTACGGATCCTCGGGTTTTTCTTTTAGTAGCTGTTTTTTCTTCGGCTTTTGTCTTTTTGTTTTTTTTTTGCAGCTTCAGCTTTTCTCCTTTGCGTAAGAATTTTCTTGGCTCCACTCGCACGCTTGAAAATTCTTTTTGCGACATGCAGAACACACTCCAACTTTTTCACGATAACGTCCTCGCCGTATGGAAAAGTATCGAGCAACATTTTTAAGGTTTTTGAGTCGCCGTCTCCTATGTAGAAACCGTACTTCACGCCGTACGTTTCTAACGATCTTAAAAACATTTTGACGACACCTTGAACCTCCATTTTGCCGGCACTCCCTTCGTGATTTGCACTACAATCATACTTGTGTTCAGCATACCATGCAGCAAAACCAATCTCGTCTGTTTTTTTTCCCAATAATCACATGCTCTGCAAAAACTAGACATCACAACAACGTGTGCAAATTTTGTTGCTGTACTTTCCAATCAGGGAAACGATGCCAACGAGAGAAGTAAAGCCTCTTTTTGCCCAAGAACCGTCTCCAGAAACCGTCAGATCTTCACTATTTCCTTTCTCGGCATTCAACTCCTTTTCTTCTTTGATCGCTTTGCTTTGAACTAATTCGAATACACTTTTCATGGCGACTTTGATGTTCTCCACTATTTCATAATATACTCTAATATTGAAGCTTGCGCTCAGTTCCATCAGTCCACAAAATAAATTTATGCCTTTAACTCCAACGCCAAGCAAACGAAACACGAACACAGTTCGACGATTAATTTCATATCCAGAACCGATCATCGGGCAGGAGTTGATGTACCTATCTCCACACTTACAACTGACACACACTTTGAAACCAAGGCCACGTTGTCCATACTTCGAAAACGAAATTTTATCTTTACATACATTACACTCTACCATCTGTGATAGCATCGAAAATACACTAAAAAATTGAATAATGCTATAAGCCCCATTATTCGTTACTTTCACATCAAAACTCTTATCGTTCGATTTTTTCAGTTTTGCTGCCGATGTACTCGCGTAAACTGTACTTCCTTCATCGCTGTGTCTGTGTCCGTGAAAGCGACGTTTTCTCAATTTTGATCCTGGACGCCTATGAACAGGGTGATTTTGACGATACGTTTTCTTTGTATCCATCGCGAACAGAAAATAATTTTTAAAAATGACACTAGGAAATGTTTCACTTTCAGGCTTCGAAACACGACTGCTGCTCTGAACTAACACTGCAATGTCGCTTCCACGTGTTTTTTCCTTCCAAAAATATGGGTTATATAGAGATCAAGCCGGGTAAGCGGTCGAGTCAGCGCGTCAAATTAGCGCGCTCAGGTAGTTACGTTTGAGGGGCGGAAAAGTACAGTTAGACTGCTTGAATCGATTTAAAATTTTGAGAGAATATTCTTGAATATAGTTACTTTCGAAAAATGTAATAAAAAAAATTCGATTTTTTCAAAGTTTCAAAGTAGAATCCTGCCTTAAAGAAAGGACAGTGCCTAGTACATCCCGAAATATTTCGGGAAACGAGCAAAGTCTTCAGCCGAGGGGCGACAGTCGGAAGACCAAAACAGTACGCCCAATAGCTATTCACGAGGAGTCGCAACAATTCGATCTGGAGACTCTTCTTGAACCCCAACAATAAGATTATATTACCCTGAAATAATTGGTTCGTCTACAATAATGATAGATACGGGAGCAGAATTAAATATCATTAAGAGAAAATGCGTTAAACCAGGAACACCAATACTGGACGGCAAACCATATTATCTTAAAGGAATTACATCAAACTACGTAGAAACTCAAGGAAAAATCATAGTTCACGTAGAAGAATTCAAGACAAGTTTCCACATTGTAGGAGACGATTTTCCAATGGTACAAGATGGAATCATCGGAGAGCCATTCTTTACTAAAAACGAAGCAACAATCAATTTCAAAAAACTACGACTCGAATTTGAAGGACGAGAAATTCTTTTCGAACCCCCGAATTCAGTAGTATTACCAGCCAGAACTAAAATCCAGATCCCTATCAGAATAATAAATCCTGAAATTAATACTGAATATGTACCTCGGGTAGATGGAGATCCGGACGTTTATCTCGGGAATGCAATGATAACAAATCATAGAGGTATCGGTTATATTTATGCCATTAACACCTCTGAAGAAGAAATAGAAATTGAAACTCCACAAATTAAGTTATGGGACTTTGAAGAAATGACCAGTTCTTACTATTCCACTGAATCCACTGAATCCATTAAACCCGCTGAATCTGTCAAATCCCAAGAAGTACCTAACCAAAAGAGTTTTGAAAATCAATTCAAACATCAAAGTCACAATCATTCAAAAAAATCTAAAGCAGTCAATAAACTCACAGTTGACAATGAAGAACGAAGTTCAAAATTGTTCAAACTTCTACTCTTAGATCATTTGAACAAAGAAGAAAAAGAGTCGATACAACAAATTGTTAAACAACATAACGATAATTTCTATATCCCAGGAGAATTCTTAGGAGCGACTACTAAATCCCGTCATCCTATCCGTACGGTAGATGACATTCCAATAAATACAAAACAATATCGATATCCACCGATACATAAGGAAGAAATTCGTAAACAGGTGGACGACCTATTAAAAAATGATATCATTAAACCCTCTGATTCACCATATAATGCACCATTGTGGATTGTACTCAAGAAACTAGATTCTCACGGAAATAAAAGATGGAGAATGGTAATTGATTATCGAAATCTAAATGAAAAAACAGTAGGAAACGCTTATCCACTTCCAAACATCATAGATATTCTAGACCAGCTTGGCAATGCTAAGTATTTTTCTGTCTTTGAACTCGCTTCAGGTTTCCACCAAATAGAAATGGTTCCTGAAGATCGACATAAAACAGCATTCACTACTCCTCACGGTCATTACGAATATAATCGCATGCTTTTTGGACTTAAAAATGCACCAGCAACCTTTCAGAGATTGATGGATAGAGTCTTGATAGAACTTCAGGGAAACGAACTTTTCGTTTATCTCGATGATATCGTAATTTATGCCAAATCCTTAGAAGAACATCAAATCAAATTCAAAAAGTTGATGAATCGCTTGAAAGATGCCAGTAGTTATATACCACCTTTGGCCGTCACAACAAACCCCCACCACTGTCCCCTGTGAGTCATGGAGCGCCCAGCGCTCTGACCCCCCGTACCGCACTATGGCGTCACCCCGCGCCAATATGGTCGGCTCTCCCCACCGCCAACCTATGCTGTGCTCCCCCCACCATGCGGATCTGGTCTTAAGGCCCGAAACTCAGTAGCAGCGGCGTTGTATGCCCCAGGGGCCCATCACACTCGGTAATTATGCATTGACCACCGGTCGGTACCTTTTTATTTAAAGTAGAACACGGTTCTTTTTTGTAAGAAATACCTTAATTATACAAGTATCGCACGTGTTGGCGATACTTTTTCGATACTTTTAGCTATCGATGGCTGGATATCCAACCCCCTAATATTTTGCTTGGGGTGAATCCTCCACATACCACATAACTGTTGGAATGCTGGTACCCTTCTTTTGGATCATCTAGCGAACGATGCGCCAAATACATCAGGCGTGGGGGTACCATTGGCTTAGCAGCGTAAACTGCTATATGTATCACTTATTTGCAACTATGCA
Organism: Cephus spinipes; assembly: GCA_963971525.1. Lineage (NCBI taxonomy): Eukaryota > Metazoa > Arthropoda > Insecta > Hymenoptera > Cephidae > Cephus > Cephus spinipes. The sequence goes on along the minus strand of OZ020572.1, from coordinate 17,288,925 downwards.
AAAAATCAGCGCTATGGTGGGGAGCAAAGGGATTACCTGTGAGCAGTCTTCGCAGCATCCTGTCATTACCTTGGTGACAAGCAGTAGTTGAAATAGCGCTAAAAAGTTTAATTAAAAAAGAAGAAGGGAAACCGAAATAGTGGGAGTTTTTAAAAAAAGTGGTATGTATAACTGTGTTAAGCTGAATCGGGCACCCGCGTTTTATCTGATTAAAAAATTATATGTGGTATCTTTTACTTTTATTTGTAGACAAATAATCAGACTGACCGACGAGCACGGTTATTTGTGCGGACCATTAAAAAAGAAAGTGGTATGTATAGCAGCTTTAAGCTAGTACCCGTTTTTATTTGATTAAAAGTATTGTCTTTCTATCGCTTCTCATGCTTATTTGTAGACATTGACCGGCAGCAGCAGCAGCAGATAACATCGTAGTAGTTACTAGATCGGTAAGTGTAATAATTTTAAGCCGTCACAGCTTTGTATTTGCTTTAAACATGTTTTATTATTAAAAAACTGAAATGTTACAGATTATGGCACCAAGGCGCCCGGATACGCCGCCCGAGGGGGCAGAAGGACCATTTGAGGGGCCGCTGCTTGATGGAATACCGCCGCCCCTCAATGCTTTCTTCGCCCCCTTTTACGAAGGGCAGTGTTTGTTCGGGTGTCTCTGTACGTGCGGGGCGTGGGGGAGGAGCTATGCTACGGGTGCATGCGTTCGCAGATCGCCGAGCACAGGGCCCAGTTTACGACGCATGTAATGCACTACCTACAGATTGACCCCGCAATACATCTGCGTGCCGGCATCTGTGTACGCTGTGTTCGGTGTGTGATGCACGCGTATGCACCCGGCGACTGCATAGCCTGCATAGCATACTTCTGCGATAACAGGGAGGTGCTATTAAGGCAGGGGGTTGCAGAAGTTCCTCCCCCACCCCGGATTTAAATTGTAGGTTATATATATATTGTGACGGGGCAGATTTTACCCCGTCAGGTCCTCGGCGGGAACTGTCGTGTTACGCGGGAAAACGCGTGTTAGAAAAAAATCCAGGGGAGAAGCCACCACCTCAAGGGCTAACGAAGTTGCGAATTTGTTGATTTCTGATTTTGTTGTTTGATTTTTGCTATGTCCCATGCCGCGAATATTGTATTCGCGGGCTTACCGAGTCTCGCGAAGAACCAGCGAGGGATCATCAGCGTGGGTGGAACGAGGACGAAAGGCTGAGTGACGTCAGAGCGCCGGCAGGGCTCGGCTGCGCGCGCTGTAGCTCACCGCACCAGTCACCTCGCGACTTGGAGCAACTCTACGCACGCTATCACCCGAGCTACATGAACTGGTCTACGCGTACCGAGTAACTAGTAGGGAGCTATTACTCATTTCGCGTGACACCGACCTACGAACGACGGAGCGCCTGTATCGCACCACAACTCATGACGGAGGCCCACCGCTATCGACAACAGGAACCGTTGCGAATTCCTATGGGACGACGGAGTCCATCGCGGGACAGCCAGTAATCGCTGTTCCCGAATCGAATGAATTGTCGCGAAGACGTATTTAAATTGTAGCGCGTGGTGTCATATTGGAGATTTCTGATTGGGGCCGTAGGACCAATCAGCGGTGGTTGCAAATAAGGGAGAGGATGATAGTCTCCGGTGCTGCCGATTACGATCGAAAGGGAAGGCAACTTCCTTCTTCTTGCCTGGACCGTCGACGACGCGAGTCGTGTTTTGGAATCGTTTGTGTTTTGGGGTTAAGTCCTATGGAGAATCCGGACTTCGTCCGAGGCCGCGTATACGGGCTAAATTCTCCTTATCGAAGAGACATAGAGATTTCGGTAAGCGATTCGTTGTATTTTTGGAAGCGACGAAATCTCGTAATACCCCGCGTTTTGTACGTTTTTGAATGGTGCCTGTAGGCACGTGGGAGAAATTCCCACTCGTAGAATCGCGTTCGTTTTGGAAAGTACGAGATTCCGCCGACCGGCAAGGGACATTGTTCGCGTAAATATGTGGCCCATTGTGGACATATTTATCGCCCGTTGTGTAAATCGAAGTGCGTATGACTGTGAGCGAATGAGAAGTTCTCTCGGCAAAGTTTGAGTGTTAGATCTTCGAATCTTATTGTATCGCGTTCGCGTTAGGGACGTGTTGCCGAGAGACACGAACTAGTCCTTGAGGTGTTGTTCGAAGTGTCGCGAGTAGATCGCGTTAGAATTTTGAATCGACTTCTGTATTGAGAATTGTGTGTAGTTGAATTTGTTGCGAAGTGTCCGAAAGTATTTATCGAATGTTAGAAATTGTCGAAAGATCGAATTGTATCGAACCGTGTGAACGTATTTATGAAATATCGAATTTTATCGGATTGTACGAATGGATTTTAGCGAATCGTCAGAATTGGACTGCGCGGAATAGATCGCGAACGTTATGCGTAGAAATTCGTTTTAGGACATAATTAGAAATTAATATTGTCATTCGTTGTTATTTTAGTCGCGATCTTATTGGGTCCATGATTTATTTCTGAAATTGTTAAATTTGGATTTTGTATATCCGCGTGGTCGCGTTCGAAACTGGCGCAAGAATAAACGATCGATTTTGTTATTGTTGACCCAAAAAGCCGAAGTGTTCATTCGATTGAAGTTGTCCTTACTCTTGAAGATCCCAGCCGCCTCCGCGTAGCTGAGTTAGCCATCGTAGGCACGCGAAGACAAACCGTAGGAAATACGTGGTTCCCGTTTTGGAACCTGGCGCCCAACAATACCAGAGGTATTAATTCGAATTGTATGTGTTAGCCCTGGGTTGCCTGGAACGCGAAGAAATCGCGTAAGTTGTGCGCCGGTCAGTCTCTCATCTCCCGACGAGGCTCGATCGCGAAAACTACGTCACAATATGTGTGCTTTTTTGTAATCCTTAGGCTTACTCTCGTTTTTTCACACTTATTTATAGAAATGGCACCACAAACGGCACCAGAAAGGGGTGATGACAGCGTGGGTGGCGCCCGGGACACCCCATCGCCCCGACCGGACGACATGTTTTTTGAGGCCTTGCATAACGGCCTCTGCCTTTATGGCTACATATACGCGTACAGGGAAGAGGAGCTATGCAACTTGTGCGTGCTCGCACTACCCGCGCACGATCAGGCGGCATACACGTCCGACAGTATCCATTACTTGTTGCTGGATACCATGATGGTGTTTAATGTGGGGCGTTGTACGACCTGTGCGCGGAGCGTGTTTCGCGAGCACGCACCCCGTGTATGCCCAAGCTGTGTGTTATACTACGAGGGGCACAGAGCCTCCCTGATACGCTTCGGCTACGGGGAGGTTAGGCAAGGCTAGGTTAGGGTAGGTTAGGTTGTAAAAAAAACTAGACTTACATACATACATTACATACATTACATTTATTACTTTCATATTTATTATTGCTTAGAACCTATTATTATTAAACTTACTTGCTACTGTCTTATATATACTTATTATTATTATTGCTTATATGCTATTTTTATTATTATACACTATTTTAATTTTATTCGCTACTACACCAATACTACTACTATTATATTACGCTTATAATAAAAAAAATTATCAAAATTATATCTTTAATTTATATAATTAAATGCACAGACCACTCGGCTTTCATGAAACAGGTCTTAACACGTGTAGCCTGATTTACACCGCGAATATTGCACCCTACCACCGCCACCACCGTAGATTTTGTTATCTTGCGCATACCGACGATCCGCCAAACGCTTCTTTCGCACAAAAGCGTCGTAGTACTCTCGGGCGATTCTATCGTTTTTCCGCAAATCACCACTAAACACATTCTGGAAGGCATGCATCCCGAAGCCGGAAGAGAGGTAGTGTAAAAACATCATGCAGAATTGGCCGCACGCCGTCGACGTTTCGCTCTGAAGCTGCTGAGTGTTCCATCGGAAGGATCGACAGTTCCGTCGGAGTCTCGATGCGTGGTGATGATTCAGCGGTGGCAATCCGTAGCTGTCAAAGTAGTAGCCGTCTCCGTCAGCGTCCACGTACATTGCAACCCAATGCGCTCCTGGTTTCGTATGATCGTCCGTGTTGGCGATAATCGCAGCGGGTTTCGACCAGTTTCGGGGTATTCTATCAGCTGCGTAGACACCCGTCGTATGCTCCGATATACCGCGAAGGCCGAGGTAAAGGTCTAGCGTGTTCATATATGCGGTCCGTTATTCCGAAGCCAGAATTCAAGACGCAAGGCGTTGTTCAGAGCGCAGATAAACGAGCCCCGTGTCTCCTTACAGGCGTGAACGATACACTCGTAATGGTCACGATTCGGTGAGAAGTCCTCGTATGGTGAGTTATCGGGAGTTTCATCCAAATTTATAACTTCCCGTGCCATAACGGTCTGCAGAAAAAGCATACTCTCGGACCCCGTGTGTATATGCTCCGCGAAATACCAGCTATATTTCGGAGATTGGCGTATAACTGTTTGTACGTTACACCACCGTCGAACCACTCTAGACCATGCCGATAGCGTGTCATGGTGTTGTTTTCGCTTCTGATAGCCGATGGTAATTCATTGAAATCACAGGGCGGTGAAACAATCCAGTGGCCTATGTATCTTCTTTCCACAGCCACAACACCGAGCCAGACGTCCGACGCCCCTCGGAGTCTTTGAAGTACTTGATCTCGATCACGAAATCCATCGTTGCGGTGCTAACTCGAAGGCGTTCAACGAGAAACTGACGACAATGCTAACGATCACAGACAATACCGAGTGCCCAAAAAGACGATGACACATACCCCAAATTGCTGACCAGTGTATTTTCCTCGATTGTTTAGCCGCCGTAATCTACGACGATTTACCGCGAGGCGTTGATCTCCAGAACGTTATCGTACACTGCGTAGACGACACAGTTCACGGTGGCTGCCAGCGGTTCGTCAAAGCGTACCTCGATTCGTACACTACCGTGCTTGATCAGGTTCCAGTGGGTGTTGCTATTTGCCGAGAGATCCGGTGTGAGATCGAAAACGAACAGGCAGTAACCGTCTGCGTAAGCGTTCCTAGATATCGAATTACCCTCGTTGAGAAAGTGTATACCTGTGCCACTAAAGAGGGTATGATACGCATCCACGTGAAGTCCGGATTTGCCGAAATCTATCTGCAGTGCTTTCGAGGATACTTGAACACCGTCGACGTACAGCGATAGGAAATTAATACGATAGTTTTTAAAATTGAACGGATTGAGTTGATAGTTGCCATTGAAGGCCTTGTTATCGACGAAGCCTATTATAAGCAGCTTAGGTAATTGGCCGAGAATCACGTTATTCATAGTACCACCGTGCAAGCCGGCATGCATCGTCAGTGCCTTGACCTCTACACGCGTAAGCGGATACTTTGCAGTTGTCTTTGATAGCATTTTAGAAAGAGCAATTAGAATACCGGGACTTATTTTGGCGCGTCTAACGAGGAGCGTGGCCTCCGTTATATGTAAAGAACACTCGCTCTTTGGATCCATGAGGGAGAAACCGTCTCTCGTGCGTACGAGGCGTAAACGGAGCTCAACACCATTTAATAAAAATTTTTCCTGGTTAAACACATCGCAATGCAAATGACCGATCAGATCGACCGTCTTGTCTTTACCGACGAACGCCTGCCTATTCACGAGACCCATATTCTTGCCCGCTGTATCGTCCATATGACCGGGCGTGTCGTCGTACCAGAGCACGCTCGAGAGGTGGGACCCCTTAGCGGCTGGCCCATAATTTAATAGCGTCTCTATGTAGGCCCTGTAAGCGTACGCGTTATTAGGCGGTGATACGAGTTTCTGATTAAGAAACACGTCCACCTGATTGAACAGCGAGTGTAGCAGATTGTTAACAGGGGCTGCTTTGCTCAGAGCGTCAGGGGCTAACGCATCCTTGGATCGTAGCTGCACACGTAAACTCAGCATGGTGTGTGCTAGATCGAGGTACTCGTCGCCGTTACCCGGCACGACAAATTCAATGGGCGAGTCATCGGTCAGCGATGAGATGGGCTTGTAGTGTACCCACTGCGCGCTCTCTATAGTGGTCTGTGTTGGTGGTAGTGTAAAGAGCTCGAGCTCCGATTTCATACACTCGCAGGAGTGCGCGTGTACAAAGGCCATGATAGAGGCAGCGTTTAGGAGAAGATATCCAGCACACTCCGCTTTACTTTCTTACTAGCGACCCTACGACGAGTTTTGGGTTTCTTGGTTTTTGACTTTATTTTTTTACTACTTTTTTTTCGACGCGGAGCAGCCTTCTTTCCCGTACGTTTCTTACGCTTGTTAGCAGCTCTTGAGGCGATGCTCCTTCCAGCGACGCCGATGATAGAGTGGGCACCGCGTGATCGTTTTACAGCTTTATAGCCCGATCCTTTCATGAGCTCGTCAATTTTCGCCTCCGCCTTACGTTTAAGATTCAAACCCGATTCGGTGGCCCTGGTGCGAAACGCCTGTTTCAGTGGAGCGCCGCGCTCGCTGACGTCTGTCAAGATATTCATGCTCGCGCGCACCGCCTCCTTACCGACGACTCGGGCTCCTCTCGATAGCAAAGGTAACATACGCCGAAACAGACCACCGAGAAAGCTACCAATACCATGTCCTCGCTGATAAGGTGACCCCGCGAATACCCGTAATTTCGTGGAATATCCCCCACCGATCTGCGAGTCGTAGTAATCGGTGTAATGAGCCATCAGTCTAGCCGTTTAAAGTGTAGTGTTACGGAGAGCGTCCCTGATTCGAATGGTATAGGTTCGCCTAGCTGGTCTCTTATATCGATGTCGATCGTTTGAAAAGTCGTGCGGAGCAGTGGTATATACTTTAGCGGTGAAAACGAGAGAACTTTCATGGCGGCGTACGCGTATTTGTTATCCGTTTGTAGGGGAACCACGCAAAGTAAGGGTGTTTGGACGTCTCCGGTGATATACGGCTCGCAGACATCGGTGTAAACAAAAAACATCTTAGTTAGGGCGTTGATCAGGCTAATCGGCTGATCGGCCATCACAACGGGCTTTGCTTTCGATACCACGACCGATTCGGGAAAACCTAGGATGCGTGCCAGAGAGCGGCAGAGTCTAAGTTCGTGCGGGTCGTCTAGATCGTTATCGGTAGAGACGAACGATACGCTCGCGTAACCGCCTCTACAGAGTTCTAATTTCAGACGGTCAATCACCTCGCTGGCGAGATCTTCTAAGATGTAGATGGGTGGTTCCCTCGCTGTACCTAGGCGTGCGATTTTAAAAATCTCTCGAGTCCAGCCCCCCTCGTAACCTTTCGCAAAAGGGTTCCTAGCGCTACTGATGCGTACCAGGTCGCCGACACCGTATTTAGGGATACGAGGGCTCGCTGTGGCGTATCGCATGGACAGGTTCATACGTGCCGTAGCGGCATTATACATGGTTACGTCGACTGGACGCATTCTTATCGCAGAGTGGCGTGTCCTGTTGTACGATTCCACGAGGCTCTGAAGAATATCTATGTACCGTCGCGTGTTTCTATGTGTAAAGTAACGCCACATGCGCTCCTTCAGAGTACGATTGTAGCGTTCGACGACAGCTGCTTTTACGTCGGGGCTGCGCGCTACGCGGAATCCTATGCCAAGCTCCTCGAGCAGACGCTGCAGTACGCCATTGGTAAACTATTTACCTTTGTCTGTCTGTAGGTTCACGGGTATCCTATTCTTACGGGGGGTACCCACTGGCACACAATCCGATTGCGCACACGCCCAGTTGGACACAAATCATTGGACACAACACGATTGGACACAGTGTCCATTCCGCACAGCAAGGTTGGACACAATGCCGATACGACACATTAGTTTTGAACACAGACCGTTTAGCATGCGATAACATTGGACACATTAGAACTGTGTCCAATCTTGTTGTGGCGAATTGGTTTCGTGTGCGATCTGACTACGTAAGGACGGACCGTGAAATTGGACACAGATAGTTGTAGATAAATTTCAGATAATTCATTGGACACAAAGCTAGCTGCACAAATATTATACATACGAGATCAATGGAACACGTTCTTACGTACTTTTCTGAAATAATGTTGAAGTTATTATAGAAATGTTATATGCTAGATTATAGGGAAGTGAATGCTCATAAGTTTATCCCAACAGCATTTAAATACATATATGCATATTAAAAAGCTGCAATATCAAGGATTCAAATATGAGTGAAAAAATAGTATTGTGACGTATAACTGTTCTGTACGGTTACGGGGTAAAAATCTGGCCCATTATTACATTATTATAAAATATTCATCAATAGTCGTATTCTTTACAAAACGTGTGACTTTCAACTTACGAATAAATCCCATTGGCTAGTGTAAATTATCATGTTATAATTAAGATAATAATTAAAAATTTCATTAAAATGCATTGCCAAGTCATTAACAAGAAACATTGAACATAGAATTTATTTATGCCTGATGACGATTATCTCTACCTATTTGACGCGAACACTTTGTAAAGTTACAAATATTGGAGGATCATTTTTAGAAGATATATAATAAATTTATCAAGAGACTCGGTCGAGTTTCGCGCCAAGTACAGGCAACCGGCTGTACAGGGCACAGCTCGCCGAGACTCTTTACTTGAGTCAACTCTTATACCTGTGTTTGGAACGAAATATCTTATTAACCGCTATACATGAGAAAAAGTTATTGATACATTCACTATAGGAATTGAGGGTCCTGAATTGATTGCCACCACGTTCAATACGATTAGTATACGAGATCAGGGCGTATTGAGATGGCGAGCGAGATGATTTTATTTCAGTTCCGTCGTCGTCGTCATCGTCGTCGTCGTCGTCGTCGTCGTCGTCGTCTTCGCACGTCCATCGCATTTTTTACACGACAGATGGCGCTGACTGCTGTGCCTTCTTTACCTATTTGTACTCTGTATGGTGTTAGTAATTTACGAATACACAACACAATCAAATACATTTTATACGTGAAGCTACCGTTCATACCGAATTTCCAGTTAGTATAAGGCTGCTTTCACAACAGTATAGAATAATTCAGTTTTTAATAGCATTCATGTGCTGCGCGCGTATATGGGTGTATGTATATGTGTGCTTTGGCATAGTTCCTCGTATTGTAGGTGACAGTTTTTAGAGATACAGGATGACCAGGTGTTCCGCTTCGTAGTTTTCTGTATCTAGGTGTCGGACGTAGAAGTCCAGGGTGTCCAGCAATTCCGCTTCGTAGTTTCCTGTGTCCAGGTGTCGGATGTGGAAGTTCAGGGTGTCCAGGTATTCCGCTTCGTAGTTTTCTGTATCTAGGTGTGGGATGTGGAAGTCCAGGGTGTCCAGGTACTCCGCTTCGTAGTTTTCTGTATCTAGGTGTCGGATGTGGAAGTTCAGGGTGTCCAGGTAATCCGTTTCGTAGTTTTCTGTATCTAGGTGTCGGATGTGGAAGTCCAGGGTGTCCAGGTACTCCGCTTCGTAGTTTTCTGTATCTAGGTGCCGGATGTGGAAGTTCAGGGTGTCCAGGTATTCCGCTTCGTAGTTTTCTGTATCTAGGTGTCGGATGTGGAAGTCCAGGGTGTCCAGGTATTCCGCTTCGTAGTTCTTTGTATCTAAGTGTCGGATGTGGAATTCCAGGGTGTCCAGGTATTCCGCTCCGTAGTTTTCTGTATCTAGGTGTCGGATGTGGAAGTCCAGGTTGTCCAGGTATTCCGCTACGTAGTTTTCTGTATCTAGGTGTCGGATGTGAAAGTTCAGGGTGTCCAGGTGTTCCGCTCCGTATTTTCTTGTATCTAGGTGTCGGACGTAGAAGTCCAGAAAAGTGTGCAACAAGCTTTGGCGCTTCGCTCAAACTATAGTATCCTCTTTGATGTTCGCACGGCCTGAGGTACAAGGCCTGAAATAATGCAGCACACTCTCCTCTCTTACGTTTACCACACGGCTTCAACAAGCTGGACACCATTAACGACGCTTATATGCATTGAAGATTACATTTTCTTTAAAAATTTGAACATGTCTTTATGCATTTCTGGAAAAAGGGACTTACAAATTAAATTTATGTGCCATTAAACATTTTCGACACCGCAATATATTTTTCTGATTAGCAACATCATAATGCATTTACATTTTATATCTGTGACAATATAAATTTCAGTGCTTAATACTGCTATGTCCCGTTGAACAACAAAAACTTGTGATATCCCCCAAAAAACACTTACGTGTAAAAAACTACGCCAAGTACAGGAGTGCTGTGTATTCCTCTAATAAAAAGTATTGATATCAGATTATTGAGGCCAAGTACATAAGTCACTACATGTTTGCCTATTATATGATCTAGCACTGGCCCATCATTTTAATTGTATTTTCAAAATTTCCTATAACGTTTTCACTACTCTTTTACATTACTACTGTTTCTCGTAGTTGATTATGAATTAATGATTATTTAATAATTAATAAAACTTTAGCTGATTCCTTATCGAGTACTACTTGGCGGGTCCGTGCCAGTAATTCCAAAGTACTTACTTTGAACGTGCTAATAGTATCCTAAAATTATGTTTGTTATTAAGATTTTACCGTGATCATTATTAACGAGTTATCGTTAATAAGCTCTATATAGAAAGTTGATATTGGTTTTGAGATTAATAACTGGCATAATGAACGCAAATTTATATCAAGAAATGCATGGACCCGCCAAGTAGTACTCGATAAGGAATCAGCTAAAGTTTTATTAATTATTAAATAATCATTAATTCATAATCAACTACGAGAAACAGTAGTAATGTAAAAGCGTAGTGAAAACGTTATAGGAAATTTTGAAAATACAATTAAAATGATGGGCCAGTGCTAGATCATATAATAGGCAAACATGTAGTGACTTATGTACTTGGCCTCAATAATCTGATATCAATACTTTTTATTAGAGGAATACACAGCACTCCTGTACTTGGCGTAGTTTTTTACACGTAAGTGTTTTTTGGGGGTTATAAATGTACCACAGCAGTTCACATTCCCTCACTTCTTGTAGAGTTCTGGTTACATCGATATACCTTATTGTGCAGCTAGCTTTGTGTCCAATGAATTATCTGAAATTTATCTACAAGTATCTGTGTTCAATTTCACGGTCCGTCCTTACGTAGTCAGATCGCACACGAAACCAATTCGCCACAACAAGATTGGACACAGTTCTAATGTGTCCAATGTTATCGCATGTAAACGGTCTGTGTCTAAAACTAATGTGTCGTATCGGCATTGTGTCCAATCTTGCTGTGCGGAATGGACACTGTGTCCAATCGTGTTGTGTCCAATGATTTGTGTCCAACTGGGCGTGTGCGCAATCGGGTTGTGTACCAGTGGGCATCACTCTATTCTTACTACGTGCCAAGACCCTCCGGAATGCCGCTGCTACCGTTACACCGGACTTATCGCGTAATGGCTCGACCCAAGCGTATTTGCTGAGTACATCAATTATTACAAGTGTGACCATCGTTGTACTCCTTCAACGAGCGAAGGTCCACAAGATCGGCCTCCCAAACATCGTCGATATCCTTAACCGCTCGCTCGAGGTTACCGATACCTGCGTACGAACACGGCTCTGCTGGCATGTAATAAAGACGCTTCAGGAGGCTGTCATCACACGATTTCTTCTTCTTCTGTTTCACGGCAGCCTTAACCATTCTAATCTTTTCTTTTTCTCGGTATCGTTGGCTGTACTAGCCGACACGGATCGTGTATATCTTTTCCCCACGACCTCTTCTTCCCCGGAGTCTCTAAACACTTCCTGAAACGCCTCGCCAAACTCCGTCTCTGTAGACGAGCTCTGAGTCGTGTCGATTGGGCGCGGTACGATTGTTACACGGCCCCGTGCCTGATTACTGAGAGGCGTCGTGTTACTTCCCTCCTTCCATAGACGCTGATTGCCAATAAATTCGCGCGGTATACCAGCAGTACGGAGGAGCCGCGCAAGCTGCCGACTCCCCGCCGGTCTCGCCGTTTTTCTCTCACGCATAGCGTCATTGATTAAATCAACGATGTTGGCGTCCTGCACGACGGCTCCACCGATACGCAAAACGCCCTGTTTACTCCACGAAATGTGTGGGGAGCCAGCGTTACGCAACCTGCCTAGTAAGAGCCGCGCCTTAGTCCTGTACTTTTGGGGTACACTGGCAATGATGTCGTCGGCGTCAGCATCGGCGGTCGGGCTCCGGGCGTTATCCTCCGCAGAATTGTTATTTTTTTTCTTGTTATCGCTATCGGCGCGCCTATCCTCGTAGACGTTATTTCGCAGGTCCTCGATAAAGTGTAGATAACGCTGCAGCACCTGATTGTACATTTTCCACTTTTCGCGCCCGTCAATGAAATTCGGCGAGTGTAGGATCTCCTTCATCGACGCGTCTAATCTGCTTAAGGGGGTCCCAGAGGTTTGTACGGTGTTAACGGTGTCAATGCCCTCCTGACTGTGCTGGGGCGTATGAGGCGCTGCACAGCGGTACTGTTGGTGCACGGTATTCACGCTCTCATGAGGGATGAGAAGCATCTTTTTCGCATGTTCCATCTCGCTCTCTCTTTCTCGCTCTGCGCGGCGTATATAGTATCCACTTATGAGTTTTGATATGACGGTGCCCAGTATGGGTGCCAGCAGAAGAGGTAGAAAACCACCGCTCTGAACGATAAGGCGCTTTCTAGTTTTGACGGCTGAACCCGGTCTGGATAAACGTCTCAGCAGCGGTGCGTGTTTTCGTAAGCGACGTTTCTGAGTCGGCTTTAGAAGTACGTTGCCGCGAAGAATATTCAGATAACATTCGCATATACAGTCGACGAGGCGTGGGTCGGCCGCTCGTAAGGCGCTGCGTTGTTTGCTGAGCGCTTTATGCGCCACGCAGATCACACGCTGAAACGATTTACTTTTAGGATCACACGCGAAATCTACAAACTGCCTTACAGGGTCCTCTTCGAAGATGCACTCGTGTACACCGCAAGACGGGCATACCCTCGCGAGATCTGTATCATTTATGCACGCTGTACACACCTGCTGAACGACGCACAAGATTGGCGTGTGGATACGCACCGCGTCGTCACCGGACAGCTTCTGTATCTGCTGTGTTTCAAAATCGTAGAAGATGTACAGAATATTTTTTTCAGCGGTAGTCTTTTTTACCGGTCTGACGTAACACCGATGTCCGACGTCATTAAACCTCCTGCAGACGCTGCAATACACCTTGTCGCAAGAGTGCTTACGAGATGTTCCTTTTAGAGGTCTAAGACACTGCGGACAGCTGCGAACGGTCTGGCACACGCTCTTTTCTTTTCCCTTCTGTTTACTAATCAACGTATTCATGTGATTATCGAAACAACGTTGACCAAAAAAGTACCTATGGTACTCGCGACAATACAATGTGGTTAGAGCCGAATCGCAAGGCGGTTTTCCGAAGCATCTAGCGCATTTGTTGGAGCACTTGTGCTCTGCCTCGCGCGTGTAAGATCTGTTACATGGTATGCAAAAACCACGACTACCGACCGCACCCCGCATATTTAAAATAGGCTGATAATGCTGCGAATTATTATAATACAGGATGCGAAGAGTTTGCCGTGGTTTTCCTGAACCGTACGCTCTATCGACTATCTGCGATCCGTCGTACACTGGTTTCTCACCGCTGTCTATATTGTCGAACTCGTAAACAACAATGGCCATACCATCCGGAGCAAGGTACCTTTGAAATTTATCAATTTCCGGAATACCGCAGCCATCAGACGGTATGTCTACATAGGCGTTTGTCACAAGCTCGAGAGCTAATCGTTTTTGAAATTTGCCCCGTTGACGCCGTACAGCGTTCCATCTCTCATGCAATTCCCCGGAGCGTACTTCCCCGCGTTCAGCGTATATCATCGCCACAGCGAGCGATCTAGGTAGACAGAGATTATCGGTGTTTATTATGGTAAGTATAAAGTGTTTTTTACAAACTCGTGCGCTAATTGCACGCGACCTGTACCCCGTGGTACTTCGACTATACACGACTCTATGACAAAAGATCTGTCTATTTGGAACGCCTGGGCGCTCTGTGCGACGGATGATATTACGCCCCACACGTCGTTTTCAAGAAAGTCTCGAGCCGGTCTGTACGACAGCCACGCGGCCCCGCGCGCAAAACTGTCTGATTTAATCGTCAGACCTATATAATCTTGCGCGGTACACGAGCTTGTAAGGTACGCGTGTATATCTCGGACTGCGCCCTTCAGCCAAGATACCGTATTCGTATCAGGATCTTGGGGCGGCGGCCTGATAGCCATTGTTATTTCGCGTCCGTCTAATCGAAACCGATTTATGCGACGCGTCGTTTCGGCTTGTACGGTAAACCTATGCCCTGGTGGTGACACATCGTTATCGCTGACTCCATCGATGTCGGTGTCTTCGTCGTCACCATTCTGCGACCGAAGAAGGGGTCCCCCGCCGGTCTGATATTGCGCGCCCGCATCTAGCGTTTGGAAAAAGAGTTTTTTTTATTATTTTTGGTTATTAAACAAAAAAAGAAAGAGTATTCGGCTCATACTGACTTCTCATTCCTCACGAGGATTAAACATCGACCCGATGTATGAGAATACAGCGTCTAACAGGTTTTCATCATCATCCCCTACATTTTTAAAGTTAGCAATTTCGACAAAGAAGACTTTAAATGTTAAAGAATATCTCTTTCTACGTTACCTTCTTCGAGGGTATCCGCGGCGCTCGGGGCCTCATTGCGCTCCGCTAATGCATCGTCCGCTTCGTCGGCATCCGCTGCCTCGTACACGCCGTTCCTAAGAACCCACAGCACCGGTTCTTCCGCGTCGTCGTGCTCCTGCGGCGGCCGTGCGTTACCCGGTGCAATGTGGTCATTGTAGCCAGCAGCCTCCAACGGATCTACAACTTTTTTTTACTTTTTATTTTCACACAGATGAGTTTTCAACAATATCTATAAATGTATAATTATTACATTGATAGTGGTCGTTAGAAGCGCTGGACATGGTGGAGCGGTCATCATCACCATTGCCATGGTCACTGTGATCGCTAACGGCCGATGCTATTGACATGATCTCATCTGTAAAGAAAATTATGAAGAAAATCGCATTTCTTTCCTTTTGTTTCCGATGCTGTTTAACGCATACCCCACGTATCGTGAAGCGATTCTTCGTCCTCTTCTTCTTCTTCTTCTTCTTCTTCCATCGGCTGTATGTCCAGCATTGTCGATGGCCCTGCCAATTCTTTTTAAATAAAACGTAAATTAGACGTAATCTTTTTTTTTTTTAAAAGTATGTTTGACCGTTAGCACGTTGCATCACCGTCGCCGTCGCTCATTGCGCTCCGCTAATGCATCGGCCGCTTCGTCGGCATCCGCTGCCTCGTACACGCCGTTCCTAAGAACCCACAGCACCGGTTCTTCCGCGTCGTCGTGCTCCTGCGGCGGCCGTGCGTTACCCGGTGCAATGTGGTCATTGTAGCCAGCAGCCTCCAACGGATCTACAACTTTTTTTTACTTTTTATTTTCACACAGATGAATTTTCAACAATATCTGTAAATGTATAATTATTACATTGATAGTGGTCGTTAGAAGCGCTGTACATGGTGGAGCGGTCATCATCACCATTGCCATGGTCACTGTGATCGCTAACGGCCGATGCTATTGACATGATCTCATCTGTAAAGAAAATTATGAAGAAAATCGCATTTCTTTCCTTTTGTTTCCGATGCTGTTTAACGCATACCCCACGTATCGTGAAGCGATTCTTCGTCCTCTTCTTCTTCTTCTTCTTCTATCGGCTGTATGTCCAGCATTGTCGATGGCCCTGCCATTTCTTTTTAAATAAAACGTAAATTAGACGTAATCTTTTTTTTTAAAAAAGTATGTTTTACCGTTAGCACGTTGCATCACCGTCGCCGTGCTTGTGCTGGGCTTCGAGTAAACCTCCTTTATACGATCGAGGCACCCTAGGAGCAACTGCTCCTCCCCCTCGGGGGCGACTTCGTGATGAAAGCTCGTGAATTCTTGTAAAATTGATTTATTTTTTAAAAAAGGCAATTGATGTAGGAGCTATTACTGGTAAGCGGCACATACATACCTTCGTGGAACAGATGATCGGTTATAATAGCCCTGGTGATGTGGCTATCGCGCACTCCGCGTTTGTTGATACACGCTACGGCTAGCGAGAGTATGTACGGATCGTTCTTGAAATATCCTCTTTCATGACCCCTGGCTAGCACGCCCAGAGTACAATGGGCAAACACCTTTTTAATCTACGCGTTAGCGTGCGAAAACCGAAATATCTTAACTCGCGACACCACACCGGTGAGAATAATCTCGGAGTTGTAATTATTTATTGATTACTTTTATAATATTGGGATGGCAGAAATACACAATGATAAAGAAACTATTATCACACACGTTCGCTACAACATGTTAGCTACTACTCGAACTCTAGATGTGGAGACGCAACTAAAAACATTGATTCTTACAAACTGGAAGTAACTATAATTATAGTAAACTATATTTAACACTCCCTCTGTTTACATAATTATACATTACTTATAATTACTCTCTTAACCTGTTGTACATATTCTATTTCGATGTTGCTCAAACACTTGTCGCGTAAGTGGCTTTGTTAATACGTCTGCAAGCTGATCCTTCGAGTTGATGTACTCTAGTTGAAAAATCTTTTCTTCGTATTTTTCTCGCACATAATGAAAGCGTACTTCTATGTGCTTGGTCCTTTTGTGAAAGACTGGATTTTTAATCAGCTGTATTGCACTTTGGTTGTCTACATATAATGTAGTTTTTACTTGTTGTATGTCAAACAATTCTCCAATTAGTTTTCTGATCCACACAATTTCTTTTACTGTTTGACATGCAGCCATATATTCTGCGTCAGTAGTTGAGAGCTGTTGTAGACTGTCTCTGTGAACTCCAAGAGACTACACTTGTTCCCCATTTAAGTACGTATCCTGTGGTTGATCGACGAGTCTCCAATTCTCCAGCATAGTCTGCATCACTATAAGCTTTCAAGTCAGTATTCTGGTTTCTCTCAAATTTCAATCCATAATTCAAATTTCCAATAAGATACTTGATTATTCTTTTTACTGCATTCCACTGGATCTTTGTAGGATGTTCCATGTAGCGACTTGCTTTATTTACTGCAAATGCGATATCGGGCCTTGTCCCCGTTGATAAATACAATAGACTACCGATGGCTTCTCTGTAAGGTGCTCTGATTTCCTCGGATTGATTTCCCGTATGTATATAAGTACACATTTCATGATGAGGGTCTGCCGGAATAGTTACTGGATTTGCTTTTTCCATTCTAAATCTGTCTATAATTTTCCGTGTATATGCAGTCTGATGTAAGAAAATCGATCCATCTTCTTTTTGTTCAATTTGTAATCCAAGGAACATATCAACTTTACCTTGAGTAATTTCAAACTCCTGCTCCAACTCTTGAAGTAAATCATTTATTGTTTCTTGACTATCAACTACTATCAACCCATCATCAATGTAGATAGCTAAAATCAATCTTCGTCCTTTCTTCTTACTACTAGCGAATACACAAGGATCCGCATTTGTAGCTGGTAAATCATGTTTCTTGAGAAATTCTTTGAATCGATGGTTCCAACACCTGGATGATTGCTTTAATCCATAGATGCTTTGCAGCAGTTTACAGACTTTCATGGTTCCGTCTGAAAAACCTTTTGGTTGTCGCATGTAAATAGTCTCTTCAATGTTTCCGTTTAGAAATGCCGTTTTAACATCAAACTGTTTCAAAAATAGACTTTCTCTTGCTGCTAATGTCAAAATGACTCTAATTGAATCAAATCGCACTACCGGACTAAATGTTTCTTTATAATCTATTCCTTCTTTCTGCTTAAATCCTTTTTGCCACTAGTCTGGCTTTGTATCTTTGAATATTTCCATTTGCATCAGTTTTAATCTTGAATATCCATCGATTATCCATCAAAGTCTGGTTCTTAGGTAACTCAACTAGCTCCCATACTCGGTTTTGCATGAGTGAATCCATTTCTTCCTGCATGGCTTTCTTCCACATTGCTGCATCACTACCTTTTGTAGCCTCATCAAATGTCATTGATTCATGACTTTCTGCAATAAAGAGTTCCTCTACATTAACATAGTTATCATAACGTTTTGGAGGCCGCAATAAGGACCTTTTTCTTAATATCTTAGTATCTGCAGTACGATTTCCATCAGGTACGTTTTCATTTGTACTGTCTCTAGGTTCCTTATCTTCTAAGTTTTCTTCAATTAGGTCTTCCTCTTGATTATTTTCAGGTTCAACTTCTTCTTGGTTTCCTCCTGGTAAGTCTTCATCTCTATTCTTTTCAGGTTCAACTTCTTGATTCTCTTCTAGTAAGTCTTCATCTCTATTCTTTTCAGGTTCAACTTCTTGATTCTCTTCTAGTAAGTCTTCATCTCTATTCTTTTCAGGTAAGTATATTAGTACTTCTTTCTCTTCCTTTTCTATATTATTTTTGGTTTTCATTCTTCCAGAGAAAATAACATCTCTTAATATTTGCACAGAATTTCGTTGCGGGAACCATATACGATACCCTTTTACATTTCCTTCGTATCCAAGAAAATATCCTTTTTCAGCTTTTGGATCTAACTTTTGCCTTTTTATTTTAGGAATGTGTGCATAAACTTCTTCTCCAAAAATATGCAGGTCTTTTATTTGTACCTTCCGCTTATTCCAGAGTTCATATGGAGTAGTATTCTTCACAGTGCTTTTTCCAGTGTAGTTTAAAACATGAACTACTGTATTTATTGCTTCAGCCCAAAACCTTGTTTCAAAATTTGCTGCACATAGTAAAGTACGAGCTGCTTCAATAATGGTTCTGTTTTCCCTTTCAGCTGATCCATTTTGTTCAGGACAATATGCTACAGTCCTTTGATGCTGTATTCCAAACCTTTTTAACAAGTTTGCGAGTCGATGATTAGTAAATTCTAAACCATTGTCCGTTCTCAGTGTCTTAATTCCTTTTGGGCAATGTTTATCATATTTCCTTATATAATCTTCAATGCAACCATGCACATCTGATTTTGTTGCCATAAAGTACACAGTGCGAAAATTCGAAAAATCATCTTTAAGTAGTAGAAAGTATCTTGCTCCTCTCATGGATTCGGTTTGTATTGGTCCACATACATCAGCATGAATTAGCTCTCCTATGTGATCAGTTTTTGTTTCACTGTCATGGAATGGTAGACGATGACTTTTGCCTATAGCACAGGCATCACAGAAAGGCTCTTCAGTTTCTTTAATCTTTATTTCAAACTCGTTCAAAATTTGTTTCACCCTTGTCATATTTTGGTGAACTAACTTTTGATGCCAAACATTGAGTGTGTTTGTCGACGCAACATTTGCTTGTGCATCATTTTCTTGTACTTTAGATCCATTTGGTGAATCTACTCTGAATTTCATAACAAACAATTTGTCAACTCGTTCTCCCATTGCAATTGTACGTCCTCCCTTTAGAAACTTGCATTGTACATTATTTGATTGCAGTTCTAATCCTTTATCCATTGCCACACCAGATGAGAAAAGATTATACTTCAGCTTGGGTACATACAGTACATTAGACAGATGGTTTCGATTCCACTGATGTCCGTCGAAAGTTGAAACATTGATGTCTCCTCTTCCATATGCACGAATACAACCTCCATCACATACGCGTACCCATAATTCCTCTTGTAATGGTTTGTATGACACAAACCAATCCATTCTATGTGTCATATGATCTGAAGCTCCTGAGTCTAAGTACCAAGTATTTACACTAACATCCATATGCTGCATAGATGCTGTTGTGCCGTAACGTCTCGATAACGAAGGTGTTCGATAAGAGAGGTTAGGGCTAGGATATTTTTGGGATCGTTGCCGATTAAGGAGTTGGAACTCGCGTGAATATAACAAAACTGTGAAGATTTATTAAAATGATTAAGTGTGTGTACAGTATGTCGACGTACGTCGACCTGGAAAATATAGTCACCGTTAATTAAATTGACTATCTTCTATTTCGGGTCTACTCTCAAGACCACCTTATCCGTACGGATTCTAAACGTAGACTCCCGATTTTCGGATGTGCAGCCATAAGCTGGACTTCCGAAAAAGTGATTATTGTGCGATTTTATTATTTCTTCATTTCGGTTGCCAGGCCACCTTTAGTTCTGACTTAGCACATTGCTGCACGCGCGGACTATCAGGCCTGGCATATTTCTATGGGGTCAGGAGACTCCCAGCTCAACATCCCTCCCCCCTTAAAGAAAATCGCACAATTTTTTCACGGCGTTCGCCTCGGGTGGTTACTATCTTAGTGGAGCACAGCTTCCCTGATTATTTTGGGTACAATCAGATACATTTCCCTTAATATTAGCAGGGGCGTCTGCCCGTAACATTGGTTCTGTCTTGCACGTCCTGGTCGGCCCAGCGAAAACGTCTGTCGCGTGCTCTATTTAACGCCGCTCTGAGGCTATCTGGCCTTGATTCCAGCGGTTCCAGCTGGATGTTCACCGCGGGTGAGACAGAGTTCGGCGTGAGAGCCGGTGCCGTTGGCGTCGAATTATGCTTACGCGTGTAACACATATACACGGCAAGACAAACCAATGCTATGAGCGCTATCGTACTTAATGAATAAAGCCCTAGATTATGATAACGTTGCTCCAGGTGTTGGTCATCATAGTCTAGGCTTTCCTTAATTTTAGACACTTGCGTCCCGAGGCGCGCTAACTCCTCGGGGTCCCGTAGCACTTTAACTAGTTCCACTTTTCCGGTGTCACTGGTCACTCGCGGGGGAGTAACTTGGTCCATCTCAGATAGTGTGAGATTGAAGGGGGGCAAGTAATCCTCGTTGGCGACCTGGGTGACGCGTCGGATGGTTTGTAAGCTGAAACTACGGGCGGTTACCGTACATACGCCTACCAAAGCCAATATTCCTATATTCTTTAATACTTCGTGGGACGCGGGGTTTCCGTCACAGGTAATACTGACTGGTACGTCGGTGGGCACTACAAATAACCATTTCCCCGGCTGATGCATCGTGATCATCAGTACATGGTCGAACTTGGTGACTCGCTTCGGGCAGTGAAGTCCGTTGTCAGTGTCTAATTTTGCAAACGTCAGCACTTCGCACGGTGCTGAGCTCGTCAGGGGAATAGACGGATGCAGAGGGATACAAATGTACCTATTAGAGAATTGTTTACAATTCCTCAACTCCAGGCTGGTCATTAGCAGGAAGTTTCGATTTTCCTGGTCCACGATCACGAGGTCTTCGGAGGTGTCCAAGTAGTAATACGTTCCGTTCTCCGACCTCACTGGTATCGGGTGTACCTTGCTTACGCTGTACCTCTTCGGGCTTATCAACGGAAAGTCGAGTACGACGATGATGGCATTCCCTTGACTGAAGGCCTTCGTATCGGCCAGTTTCATTAGGGTGGCCGCTTGGTTTCGTTCGATTGGCACAGGGAATCCAGTTCCCGCTGTTAAGTGTGGCAGTGCATCCGTGAGGTATCCTATCAGTTTTCTCGGTGGTAGCACCGCTGCACTCACTTTGCCGCTCGAAATCTCGACTATTAGTCCAACTAAGTCCTTTACGTCGTTTCGTAGTGCCTCGACTATCACGCTTAGGGCGGTGAGGCCCTCATCCAGCCTTTGTTCCTTCATTATTATGCTCATGTCTGCCGTCAGTGTAACGTTGACACGGGCGATGAGTTCTTGCAGAGCCAGTTCGTTGCTCTGCACGTTAGTGAAGGAGGCGTTGAAGAGGTGCAATGTGGACTCGACCACCTGTAATTGGCCTTTCATACTCTCCTTCAGCGTCCGCTGGTTGGAGCGTATGGCGGCAATTTCCTGGTTGATCCTTTCCGCGTCCGCGGCGTCCATGTTTCCTGTGATGGACTTTATGATCGAACCGAGCCCGTCGATCAATCCCCTACGTTTGAGCGCTGAGTCCGGTTTCACGAGGTCGTGAACCGTTCCCATTAGTTCCTCTATTTTCCGCACCATCCTGGTCACGGAATCTGCGATGGCCGGACAGAGGGGGTCATCTCTTCCTTGTTTTTCGCAGATGTCTAATAGCAGTTGCAGGTTAGCGCTGACGTCGGCTTCCCGTTTCATGACTGCAGCGAGATCCATGGTGACGGCTAGTCTCCATGTGGCCTTGGCTTCCGAGAGGTACGGCGCAGGAGATTTCTGTGCCGTCGCACGGTCGAGGCCCTGTGGAGCCTCGGCGACTTTGCCGGGGAAACGGATCCACCGGATTTCTTGGGGCTTGCCCGCCTGTTTAATGACGAGTGCCCTACCTGCGGGCGAGGATTATAAGGCGTGCGCCGTAATAAATTGAGTGTATGCTTATCCTCAAATGCCGTGTTCTGGAATTTTCCTGTTCGTCCTCCGGCTGTGGCCATCCCGCTTTCTTCTTAGTGCTCAGTGAAGTTCTTTAGGCGGTTCGCGTGAACTAACATGGTCTTCCGACCCATCTTTATAGTGTAGTTAACCGCTGAATTTCTCGCGATTACTTCGTACGGGCCTATCCACTTCGGGGTCAATTTAGCTGAACGCCCGCGCCGTACGGCTTCGTTGTGGAGTAGGACCCTATCTCCAATGCGGTATTCTTCAATTTTCGCGTTCGCGTCGTAGGTCAGTTTAGACCTTTCTTTGGCATAACGTACGTTAGCCCCGGCTACCGTCCATGCGGCGCGTAGCCTTTCCCTCAGTTCTTGTGCGTAGTCATCTAGGGAGTAGGAGTTTCGCGGCTCCTGTTTCACCGCTGTCGGGAGCTCGGCTTCCCGACCGAACACTAGCGTATACGGCGACAATCCGGTCGCCGTATGAGGCGTAGTATTATAAGTGAACATCGCGTATCGTAGCCATTCGTCCCAATTTCCTTGATCCTCATCTATGTAGTTCTTAAGGTATTCCGCGAGCGTGCGATGCGATCGCTCCAATGCGCCGTTGCTTTCCGGATGGTATGCAGTAGTCTGGATCTTCTTAATTCTCAGCAACTTGCATACCTCCTTGAAGGTTGAACTCAGGAAATTCGTTCCTTTGTCGGAGAGTATCGAGTCTGGCGTTCCATATCTGCAGATGATCTCTTCAACGAGGGCTTTCGCCACGGTTCTGGCTTCTTGGTTGGGAATGGCTACCGCCTCACTGTATTTAGTGAGGGCATCCTGGAAGGTAAGTATGTACTTGTTTCCGGATGCTGTCTCTGGCAACGGTCCTACTATGTCGACCGCTGCTTTTTCGAAGGCCCGTGCGGGTGTGTCCGTAATTATCATTGGGACCCTTCCTTTCTTGCGCAGTTTATTCACCTGGCACTTGCGGCACTTGGCGATGTAATCTTCTAGTTCCTTTCGGATTCCTGGCCAGTCGTACTTCATTCGAATACGCTGTAGCGTTCTCTTGACGCCCTGGTGCCCTCCTAAAGGGGCATCGTGGTACTCCTTAATGATTTTCTCACGGTCTTCTACCGTGGGGCAGGTTACGCCGTTGCCATAGTCGAGTTCGTCGTTCGAACTGCTGTCCTCTTCTTGACAGGACGATGAGCCTTCGCTCTGCTCTTCCGAGCTTTTTTCCTTGCGGATTCCTGCGCTATCTCTGCCCCAACCGCACGGCTTTGTGCTGGGACGTTCAGAGTCCTTCGCGCTTTCTTCTGGCCCTAGGCTGCCGTTCGGCTCGGAGGTTTCCCTCGCCTTCTTCTGGGCCCTGGTCGTGGCATAAATGCGACTTAACGCGTCCGCGTTAGTGTTTCGTTTCCCAGCCTTGTACTCCACGTCAAACTCATGTTCCGATAGTTTAATTCTCCATCGCATGAGTCGGGAGCCCGGGTCCTTTACTCCAAACAGCCAAGTCAGCGGCTGGTGATCCGTCACGACCTTGAACCGGGTGCCGTAGATATACGGTCGGAACTGTGCTATCGCCCATACGATGGCGAGTAGCTCCTTTTCGGTCGTGGTGTAGTTGAGCTCCGCTTTAGATAACGTTCGGCTTGCGTAGCAAATTGGCAGGTCTTCTCCGACCTTGCCCTGAGACAAGATTGCGCCGATTGCCCTGTCGGACGCATCTGTTGTCACGATAAAAGGCTTCTCAAAATCCGGATATTGTAGTATCGGTGCGGAAGTCAGTGCCCGTTTCAATTCTTCAAACGCGGCATCTCGAATCGCAGTCCATTCGAACTTTGTGTCCTTTCGGATAAGTTCGGTTAGAGGCTTGGCGATTTTCGAGAAGTCCTTAATGAACTTCCGGTAGTATCCGGCCAAGCCCAAGAAGGACTGAACTCCCTTGACATCCTTTGGTACGGGGAATTCCTTTACCGCAGCGAGTTTCTCTGGATCCGCTCGCACACCTTGTTCCGAGATGATGTGGCCTAGGTAGTGCGTTTCCCTTCGTAGGAACTGGCACTTACCTGGTTGTATGGCCAGTTTGGCTTCCTTTAGGCGTTGGAACACCTCTCTCAGGCGAGCGTTGTGCTCGTCTAGATTCTTTCCGTACACCACTATGTCGTCTAGGTAGACGTAGCATTTTATCCCTTGGAGACCTGCTAGTACGGAGTTCATTAATCTCTGGAAGGTTGGGGGAGCATTTTTCAACCCGAAAGGCATTCGGTTGTACTCGAAGTGCCCTTGCGGTGTAGAGAACGCCGTTTTCTCCTTGTCTTCGTTTGCCATCGGGATCTGATGGAATCCCGAGGCGAGATCCAAGGTTGAGAAATATCGTGCCTTTCCCAACTGGTCCAATATCTCGTTGATGTTGGGCAGTGGGTATGAGTCTCCTATGGTGGCTTCATTTAGCTTTCGAAAATCCACCACCACTCGCATGCGTCGCTCGCCCGTGGCATCAGGCTTCTTTGCTACTACTAGCAAAGGGGCATTCCACTGGCTCCTACTGGGCTGTATTATGCCGTCAGCCAGCATTTCCGCCGTTTGTTTTTCTACTTCTTTCTTGTGGACTTCGGGCAGGCGGTATGGGGGTACCTTAGTAGGTCTTACCCCTTCCTTTAGTGGAATCCGGTGTTCCACCATGTGTGTGCACGGGAGTTTGTCTCCTAGCAGGTGGAATATCTCCTCGTATTCGCTGATCAGTCCTGCAAGAGCTCTTTTCTCCTCGCGGTTGAGGTGTGCCAGATCGAGTTCACCCTGTAATCGCTCTATGCGTCTGGCACCTCTTTCCGTGCTTATAGCGCCTACGCGCAACGTCTCGGCCTTATAGCCTCCGTCTTCAGTGGGGGCATCCATCGGCTCGAGTTTCACGGTCGGGCGTTGCACCTCTGCTTCTAACTCGGTCATGTTGACCAAGCTCACTGCACAGCTGTTGCCCTTCGGCTGCGTCAGGCACGAGCCCATGATAACGCCTGTGCTGACTTCGGACTTTGCAAGTAGTCCGACGCTCCGGCTCGTAGTGGCTATGTAAGCGATTGTCTCGCTTCTAGGAGGAAGTTTCATGGTTGACTTCCCATCCATCAGAGGCATGCTATGGCCGTAGAGTTTAAAGGTTTCTCCGCTGATTATGTCCGCCTTGTGTCCTCTAATAAATTCCATTCCCAACAGGCCATTTACGGTCAGTGGTACATCATCTGGTACCACGTAAAACCAATGTTTCACATCTACTGCCGGGGTTTCAAGAACGACTTCTGCCTTGCACAAGGGCATGAATTTCTCGCCTCCCACACCCTGCAGTTCTACCTCGCTGTCTTCGATGACCGTATTCGGCTTCAGGCAGCTCCTTTTGATGATGCTGCACTGCGCTCCGGTGTCGGCCTTCAGCGTCAACACTCCTCCGACTGCGTGTGGAGACACGATGTCGAAATCGCTTGCGGATGCGGAATTTGCAGGCAATGTTACCTGTAGTAGCTGCATCATCCTTTTCTGCGGTCTCTTTGTACCGAGGGTGTTGAGCCTCAAGGTACCTAAGGTTCGCTTGCCGGTATTGTCGTGGCTAGAGGAGGTTCGGTCGGAACTGGGCGCATTCCGTCTTTCGGCAACGTCTTGCCTGGGCGGATCTTGCTTCGTTCCTGATTCGTTCTCCTGTTTCTTTCTTAGCCTCTTCCGACACTCCTTCCACGTGTGACCTTTGAACTTGCAGTACGTACAGACGACATCGACCTGGTTGATGGCCTTATTTTGTTGTGGCGCCGGTAGGCTGACGCGACCCGACTTACGCCTGCAATCTCGTGCCATGTGCCCGGCGTTACCGCAATTGTAACAGGTTTTTCCCCCTGCGACTTGGCCCTGCATGGACCTTCTCGTGTTCTGGGGCTGTCCCGTTGTAGACCCTTTTGGTTGCACCATTCTGCTAATTTCGATGGCTCCAGCAACCGATTCGTGAAGGGTTTCGTAATTTCTTGATCGGACCAGAACTTGGACTTGCCCGTGCAATCCATTTTCGAAATTAGCCTGCGCACACTTGCGTGTGACGGCTTCTACCGATTGCGCGTGACTCTGGTCGGGTACCATATCACATAGCTTCTCTACTATATCTACGGTGATTCTTTCGGCTCTGGTCGCATACGCCGTGACATCTTCTCCGGGATTTTGCTTTAGGCTATTGAACTCCATTTGTAGGGCAGACAGTGATTTACGCTGCCCGTACAAGGCCTCTAGTTCGTATTTTAAATCGTCTAGGTTCTCGATTGTTTTGTTCTTTAGCTCCCTTGATGCCGTTCCGTTTAGTTTGCCGCAGAGCACCAGTTCTAGTAAAAGTTCCTGGTCTGCTTCGGCAACCCTTCTAAATACGGTTTCGCATGACCTTATGAATCCGTCTAGTTCATTCGCGTCGCTTCCGTCGAATGTCTTTATGTTTTTTAACGCTAGCCCTATGTCTAGTCGTGGTGATCCGAGGGTGGCGGGGACGCTTCTTCTTTCTCTTACCGGTTCCGGCCGCCACCTCAAACTTGGCCTATTTCTTCGGTCCCGTCCGGGCTGTAATCGTTCTAATTGTCTTGTGAGGGCACTAATCTGATCTTGGAGGGCTGTAATCAGTTCATACTCGTCCGCTCCTACCTCGTTGAGGGTTTCTGCCAGATCTCTTCTAGCGTTTGGAGTATGCTCCGACCGGCGTTCCCGCGGCTCAAAGAGCTCGTCTTCTCGTCCTTCCCCATCGAGGTACGTTCCCAGGTCAGCTGGGTCGTGGTTGGACGTCCTTAAGGGTCGTCTTTCGTGCCTCATTTGGGCTGCGTGAGGTGAAAGGCCTCGAGCCATAGTTACCGCATTTACGGGGTCTGATACGGCAGTCCGCCCGCGTAGACGCGCGATTTCCTCATTCACCATAGAGTCTGATATTCCCGCGGGAGGAGCCTGTCCTCTGTTAGCCATGTCACCTATTTGGTCTAAAAGAGTATCGTCGTAATCGTCAAAGGCAGATCCTCTTCGCGATAGTACTCCGAATTGAGCGTTTAAGCTACTCGTGATAGCCGCCTGTCGACCCTCAGGTAAACGTCCTGACGGGGAGAGAGTCCGTAGCGCTCTCCTAGCTCTAAAAGTTATATCTCCGACCGCGGCTTCTAGTCCGGCTAGGACGTTGACGTTTTCCCTATCCAAAGGTGATTCAAACGAGCCTCCCCTACGTAAGGGTCGCGGCTCAGTATCGCGAGGCATGGACCGATTCGCGTAGGGGTGTCAGGAGTATACCGTGACTAACAATTAGAGACTAATCCTACCTACTGGCTTTGGAAATTTTATAGGCTTTATAGATTGGTAACCGCCACTTACAGGATGAAGCTCCACTCCATGGCGTTGATCCTCCGGGATGACGTTGGTAGTCGTTGGGTGACTCGTACTCGTCCGGATCCCGGTAGCGGCGATGTCAGGATCCCGCTGTCAGTCGTAGACGTCCTTCCAGGCGTCGTTGACCCTTGGTGTGGTCTCGTGTGTCGGCCACGTTTGCTCGACTCTTCTTTGCAATAACGCCTACTGCGTAGCGTTTTGCAGTACGTTCCTCGACGTCTCTTGTCGAGTCCGATTTTATTCCTGATTCAACTACTGCGCGTTGAACCCTACCAGGCTATTTGTCCCAACGAATGTATGTCGGGTTCAGCTCTGGGTTTCGTTTACCGTTTCCGGTTGTTTCCCGTTCGGGCTGCTTGATCACTTCAGACACTTCCGTTTCGCTAATTCACTTTGGCAATATCCCACCGCTGCCACCAAATTTGTTGTGCCGTAACGTCTCGATAACGAAGGTGTTCGATAAGAGAGGTTAGGGCTAGGATATTTTTGGGATCGTTGCCGATTAAGGAGTTGGAACTCGCGTGAATATAACAAAACTGTGAAGATTTATTAAAATGATTAAGTGTGTGTACAGTATGTCGACGTACGTCGACCTGGAAAATATAGTCACCGTTAATTAAATTGACTATCTTCTATTTCGGGTCTACTCTCAAGACCACCTTATTCGTACGGATTCTAAACGTAGACTCCCGATTTTCGGATGTGCAGCCATAAGCTGGACTTCCGAAAAAGTGATTATTGTGCGATTTTATTATTTCTTCATTTCGGTTGCCAGGCCACCTTTAGTTCTGACTTAGCACATTGCTGCACGCGCGGACTATCAGGCCTGGCATATTTCTATGGGGTCAGGAGACTCCCAGCTCAACAATGCCAAGGCTTCACTAACAAGTCCTTCACCATTGATTGTTTTTGTATCTTTTTCAGGTATACGGCTACGGCATTCTCTTGCCCAATGTCCCTGTTTGTGACACTTATAACATTTACCAGGTCTTGACGAACCGTTTTTCTGTTTATTATTTGGATTATTGTCTTTTCCGAACTTAGGATCCTTTTTCTTTTGCTGGTTCACATTCGCTGTGAGTGCATTCTCTTTTTCTTCTCTTCTTGCTTGACGAAGCTCTTCGATAACTAGTCTTGATACAAGATTGTCTTTTGTACGTTCCGCTTCAGCAGTAGACTCCCATGCACTAATGAAGTAATCAAAACTTGCAGGTAATGTTAACAGAATTTTTGTCATAAGCATGCTTTCAGTTATATTTTCCCCTGCTAATTTAAGGCTATGTGCCAGATTTTCAAGTTTTGAAATATGTGTTACAATATTATCCGAGGGATCCTTCATTGTTGTAAACCATTTCTGTTGAAGAATATGTATGCTTGCTTCTGACCTTCGTTCATAGACACTAGTCAGTTTTTCCCACATGTCTTTAGCCGTCTCTGAGTTGATAATGTGTATCATGGGTTGCTCAGAAATCGTTGTAGCTATTACCTTTTGTGCCATGCTATCTTCCTTTCTCCAGATTTCAAGTTTCTTTTCATATTCTTTTTGCTGTTGCTCGTTTCCATCCGTCTCTGGTTGCTTCGGAGGAACACTAATTCCCTGAACAACATCCCAGGCACCATTTGCTTTTAAAATTACACGTATTTGGAACTTCCAAATATTCCAATTCTCTATGTTCTGTAGCTTAGTAACTCGTGTAATTTCACTCTCCATTTTGTCGTTACCGAGGTTTTATTTTCACTTTGCACGTGGCTGGAATAACCTCCAAATATGCACGACTTTTCTATTTTAAATATTTTTTTTATTATAGTATTTCCATTAGAAATATTCAGATCTTTGCATGCCTGGGCCCATAACCTGTTGTAATTATTTATTGATTACTTTTATAATATTGGGATGGCAGAAATACACAATGATAAAGAAACTATTATCACACACGTTCGCTACAACATGTTAGCTACTACTCGAACTCTAGATGTGGAGACGCAACTAAAAACATTGATTCTTACAAACCGGAAGTAACTATAATTATAGTAAACTATATTCAACACTCGGGTTTCTAGGGGTATTCAAGCGGCGTGTCCTGACGAAATCGAGGATACAATCCCGAATATTTCCCAAAGATGAAATTTTTTTTTTCTTTGCTTAGAGCTGGTGATTGGTGTAAGTTATCAGACTATCTGCCGAGACGTCGCGGGCGTCTTACAGCCGCGGCGATATTAATTTCAAAACAATACCATACGATACAGCTGAATCAGCAAGAAATGACACGACTTTCTTATAGAATCGTTATTCGTCAAAAATCGGATAGAAGCGTTTTAATCGTAAAAATGAATTACATATTATTGGTCGCTCGTTCGCCGATCACGAAATATTGCGTATCCATAATACGGAAAAAAAAACAGTATAGAGGTGTTGCGTCGGAAGCTGCAGCGGTCTGCTGACGTACACCGTTCGAGGTTGCATCAGCATTTCGTCGTCGTAGTGTAGGGTTAGAGATACGAATCATACTACTCTGTGTACATAGGTATTTTTTTTTACTTTATTTATATTTATCAATTACAATCGACTGGTACCAGAAGATCACACCAGTCTTTTACAGCATCGAACTCGTCGATATCACCACCGATAAGCTGTACTCCGATATCTTTTCCGCCACGGTCATCCCGCAGCAGTGTTTCGCAGCTCTCGTCGCGAAAAATTGCCGTACACCGTATATCCCGTATGCTGCGTCGGGATGCTGTTCGCGTGTCCATTGCGTAGTACGTCAAATTGCTCAATATTTCAGTGTGTTCCCCCTCCTCATCGTTGTAAACATCGTGGGGTGTATAGGTTTCCCACGCATCGTCGAGTGCCTCCAGGTACGCGTAAAGACCGTCAGACATGCTGACCACGCTTGTTCGGCATTCCTTGTAGTTTAGGAGCGGTGGACCATCCCGCGACGTCAGGCTAACACACCCAATAAACTCTGTCAAACTGCATCGTTTCTTCAGTGTGACGCAACTTTCGCGTAATCTCTCGAGATGATTGAATGCCGCTAACCAGGCCTGCGACTCCAGACGCATAGGTGCACGACGCGGTAGTTCTTCCGGTGTAGGCCTGTCCAACCTTTTCCTCAACAGCGCTAGCTCTGATTTGGCCATAGGGCGCCGATACGTGATGCGGCATTTGGGACTATTATCGTCGGCCATGCGCCATTCCTCTCTCGCCAACCCCTCATGGATACATATGCGCTGTGCGTGAGGGCTATCGTTAGAACGCTGATCGCAGATAAAACCCAGCGTTACGCTACAGCGTGTGAAATCACGGTATCCTTCGTTCAGTATTGTTGCTATAGACAGTTCGGCTAGTATCACGGGTCTTACACCCGACGGCCAACCCTTACGACAGATCATGTCGGGGTTATCGTCGTATAGATCATCAGCGTCCAGCGCTCCCAATTTCGCCATGTATATTGAGAGTAGCGGTACACCCGTTAAATGCCCCAATCTCAACCACTCACGTACGGCCTCTTTCTTTGGCTCGTACTCAGGGTTTGCGTACCGGTAGAGGGCTCGTGTCTTCGCCTACTGCATACGTCTATGCCTCAAAAAATCGTTGTCGTCGTAGCGAGCCATTTCTTTTTCTTCGGTGTCTGTCGGTAAATTTTTCACTATATCGTTTTAATGATTCTACTGCTTTTCTTAGACTGTACATCGCTGCCTGCTCGCGCGTGCCCCAACCGCGTGTTTTCTTTTTCACAGGATCATCTTAACGCTGATGTAGATGTACCCAGCAGTACCGTGATTCACGTGAATCACTCGCTATAGGATATCAGCATCTCGTCATCTTTGATACATCCTGCGGTATCAGCAGTATACTCTATCATGGCCATAAGCTCTTTGTTCGCTGCATCCTATGAAAACAGGGTGTGGCTATGGTGGTGGTGGGGGACATGTTCGACGATATTTTGATGACCTGTTTTTTAGATATCGCCTTAGAGAGTACTGCTCAGACCCTCGCACCGATCGTATAATAGCATTTACTATAATCATGTACAAGAAGCAAGTACTGCTGCCCGCTGTGTACGGTCTAAACCGATCGTTTTCGAAACAAGTGATCACCGGCTTCTCTTTAAATCGTTCGGGAAGCTTATCACCTGTGATACGCATCGTTAATCAAGATTATTCCGGCGTGGAGTTTGAACCAACCGAATGGGCCATCATCACCGACCACTTCCCCGTCATCGACAAATTCTTCACCGCCGAGGATAACATCAAGGAGGTACCCGAGGCTTTTAACGCGCCTATTCTCATGGCCACTCATGAGCTAGTCTTCACGTACTCATACGGTGAGCGGGCAATTATTATCAAACCGGCAATCCCTGTGTCTACGGACAACAATGGCTCGGGTGTTAAAAGAGCTAGGGCATACACACCTACTGTTGTGATGAAGAGGGTGTCCTACCTCAATCTCCAGAGGGTCCTGCGCTGCGTAACCTTTCAAATAACCAGGCTACGCGAGATTACCGACAGTGTTAACAACTGTAAAGTCACGCTGATTGCGGAACTCGACCGTCGCGGAGATGACGCCTCCTCCAGGGACAGCATGTTGGGCGATCTTCGGTTGGCTCTGGAGAAGAAAGGCCTGTGGTCACCGGCGCTTGATGAATTATTGTTGGACCTGCTGTCCCTGTATAACCACGAGTACCTTTCCTTCGTGCGGAGCACCATGGAGGACCAGAACAGCCATGCATAAGGCTTATTTTCTTAATAAAACTGTACGCTTGATGTTTCTTGCAAAACGTATATAATATATTTTTATTTAAAAAAAAAACTTTTTTTTTTTTGTTTCCTGCACCTTCATCTCCCCATATCTTCTCAATAATTTATAAAGCATTAAGCGTATTCCTCTGTACGTTGTTATTCGACGCTGCCGTACACCTACAGGGATTTTCACTGAGAGAAAGACATTCTTCAGAGGCGACCTGAACCCTGATTACACCATTGTTCGGAGAATGTTTTGAGCATAACATTCTTAAAGTCACGCGGCTTGGGAAACGAGCAGAATCGGGGGACCAGGCCTTACCAATTAATCAGGATACGTTTTTACGACTTAAAGCATATTCGCGTCAACAATACGGTAATAATCGAAAATGTATCACGCGCTACAGCTTTATAATATATAATGTGTCTTACAATATACGGTATTCTATTTTACCACGGGTACACTTATCTCCTTAGGATAATTAAAAAAGTTACCGACCGGCGGTCAATGCATAATTACCGGCCGTGATACGCCCCTGGGGACATGCAACGCCGCTGCTACTGAGTTTCGGGCCTTAGGACCAGATCCGCATGGTGGGGGAGCAGAGCATAGGTTGGCGGTGGGGAGAGCCGACCACATGGCCGAGGTGGTGACGCCATAGTGCGGTACGGGGGGTCAGAGCGCTGCGCGCTCCATGACTCACAGGGTACAGTGGTGGGGGTTTGTTGTGACGGCCAAAGGTGGTATATAACTACTGATGCCAATTTGAAATTACAGCCAGATAAATGTGAATTCTTGCGAAAAGAAGTAGCATAGTTAGGTCATATCATTAGTGAAGATGGCGTCAAACCGGATCCTAAAAAGATTGAAGCGGTAAAAAAATTCCCAGTCCCACGAAATCAAAAGAACATGAAACAATTTCTAGGATTAGCTGGTTACTATCGGAGATTCATCAAAGATTTTTCTAAAATCGCTAGTCTATTGACAACTTTATTAAAGAAAGACATTCCTTTCCTATGGAAAGAAGAACAACAAATGTCCTTTTGCACATTAAGAGATTTACTTTGTCAAAATCCGATACTACAATTTCCAGATTTTAGCGAACCATTCGTTTTGACAACAGACGCATCAAATTACGCAATAGGAAGTGTTCTTAATCAAGGATCGATAGGAAATGATTTACCTATTGGTTACAGTTCACGAACTTTAAACAAAGCAGAAAAGAATTATTCAATAATAGAAAAAGAAATGCTAGCTATCATTTACGCAGTGAAACATTTTCGACCTTATCTTTATGGAAGAAAATTTACACTAGTAACCGATCATCGTCCGCTTATTTGGCTACATAAATTCGCAGATCCTACATCAAGAATTACTAGTTGGAAATTTAAATTAGCGGAATATGATTACGATATGCATTACACAAATGGAAAAACTAATCTTACTGCAGATGCATTATCAAGAAATCCAATAGATGGAAGTAATGAACGACCTCAAAATTTAACAAAAGATTCTATACCATTTACAGAAAAAGAATTGTTAGAAAGATCAAAAGAAATTACAGTAATAGCCTTAGTACTCTGCGGGACATTAATGCCGTCCTTGGGTGGAGCTAGTAGGAAGCGTGAGTAGGGCGACCGGCAGTGGCGACTGGTGGTAAGCAAGCCAGGCCGCCGCGTGGAGAGAGTAGCCTATTCCCCGCGCTTGGGACGGCATGTCTGTCCAGAGTCCAGGCGTCCCGTATAAGAGTGTCTCAGACAATTTCAACAGAGCCCGCATAAGTCCCCCTCACTCGCAGTTAGTGGAGTTTCAGAGATAGCCTGCACTGTGTATAAGAGCATCTTACTTGGGTCTAGCGCTAGTCGCCCATAAGACCCTCTCACTCGCTGACAGCGCTGGCCTAGCGCGTATAAGAACGTCTCACTTGGCCCTAGCGCGAGTCGCCCATAAGAGCCTTTCACTCCAAACATTAGGCTCTCTTATTATAATCCGCAGGCCACTGCTGGACCATTTAAGGTCATTATTTTACCTATCAATATCAAAAAAACTAAAGGAGATTGATGTCGGGAATAGGGATTTATAAATAAAAGAAGACAAACAAATATTTTAAAATAAATGATTATATTTTGTTTTAACAAAATATGTAATAGAAAATATATAAAGGATAATTGTTAAAATAAAAAAAAAATAACACTTATACTATGACTATTATATTAGGTCATTAAGTATGAAACGTCCGATTTGAGACCGAAAGTTTGGTTTATTATATCTCGGGCAAGAAATAATATAATTAATCAAAATATGAACCTAAACTTTCAATACAACGTTGCCATTTTAACGATAGCTTATTAATACCCCTAGCGAAAAAATCTGGAGAGCAGCTGGTGATGAAATCCCGAAAGGCATTTTCCACCGCATGTTGGGAATTAAATATTTTTCCTTGCAAAAAATTGTCCAAAGCTTGAAAAAAATGGTAATCGGTTGGCGCGAGATCTGGCGAGTACGGTGGGTGACAAAGGGTTTCCAGGTAGAGTTCCTGTAGTTTAAGTAACGTCGATCTTGCAACGTGTGGACGTGCGTTGTCCTGAAGGAGGATTGGTCTGTCCCTGTTGACCAATCTCGGCTACTTAATTTGCAGCTGCCTCATCATTTCTTCTAACTGTTCACAGTAAAGGTCCGCCGTTATCGATTGCCCAGATCTCATAAAACAATAGTGTATAACACCCGCGCTGGACCATCAAACAGACACCATTAGTTTTTTTTTGTGTATACTCGGCTTTGGGGTGTGTTTTGGCGCTTCATCTTTGTCCAACCATTGTGCCGAACGCTTGCGATTATTAAAAAGTATCCACTTTTCATCGCACGTGACTATCCGGTGCAAAAATGGATCGCCTTTTAGTCTTGATACCAAAGGACAGCAAGCCTCGAAGCGGTTCCGTTGCTGACGCTCGCTCAACTCATGCGGAACCCACCTATCCAGCTTCTTTACTTTTCCGATTGCTTTCAGATGACTTAATATTGTTGGGATGGTAACTTCAAACCTTGCTGCTAGTTCACGCGTCGTTTCAGATGGATTTGCTTCCACTACAGCTTTCAGTTGGTTGTCATCCACCTTGCTCTCAGGCCGCCTGCGTGGTTCATTTTGAAGATCAAAATCTCCAGATCGGAATTTTTCGAAGCATCGACGTACTGAACGTTCGTTAGCTACATCCTTGCCAAACACTTCGTTAACATTTCGGCTTGTCTGTGCTGCGTTAGTTTTACGACGGAACTCATATTCCAAAACAATTCGCATTTTTATCTTATCCATGGTTTACAATATTTAACCTCCAGACGACAATACGATAGACTATTAAAAACAAAAGAGTGCATCTGAAAGCCAGATGGCGTACCTTTTCAATGCAAAAAAAATTAAGGACGATCGAAGTGAAATATCGGAGACATCTGGTATCAAACTTGAGGCTTTAGGTAATCGGACATTTCATACTTAATGACCTAATAATAGATCTACTTTTATATCTATTATATTCTATATTTATAACATTGTTTATAATGTTACGTAACTATTATAATATATTATGATATACTATAATACACTATATAAAACTATTTAATAGGGTTGATAAAATGTTTATAATTTCGAATTTGACAAATATGAAATATTAAAAATCGGAAAAATGTTCTAATAGAAAAAAAATCAGTCTAACTCGTCGCACTTCACAATGTAACTGTCACTAACGAAGATTAGGAAGAGGTTTGTGCGGCATTCTCAACGAAGCAGGAGGATTCCATGGGCGGAATAATCGTCTTAGTTCCCGAATTTCGTTCAGGGGAACCGCAGGCCTCACCCTAAATCCAGGAGAAACGAAGAAGTACGAATCGCCTACTCTAAGATAAAAGAAATATCCGGGGCCTCGTACTTCTCCGATGGAAATGTGGCTGCGAATCCGTGACCGTGTTGACGGGATAATCGCGACCATTCACCAGGAACGTCTATGATGGCCTCGTGGTTTAGTAACCGCTCTGGCAGAACATCAAAGAATTCCTGTCATGAAATAAATAATGATAAATTATTGTTTTATTAATTATTGGTAAAAGAAAAAGAATAAAATAGACTTACCGAATCAGACTCTTCAGGCTCGCGAAATTCTTCGTCACCTCTACCATGATTTTCTTCACCATCATTTTCTTCACTACGATTTTCTTCACCATTTCTTTCCTCACGATTAACCTCCACAAGCAATTGGAGGAGGGAGGATAAGATTATTAAAAGAAGTCGGTCAAACATTTTTATAAGTGGTTAAGCAAGTAATGAACAGGAATCGCGGGAGCACAATGTTTTATAGACAGGTAGAAGGGAAAGGAAATAAAGAGTTCAATAGTCACAAGTCGA
Organism: Cephus spinipes; assembly: GCA_963971525.1. Taxonomy (NCBI): domain Eukaryota; kingdom Metazoa; phylum Arthropoda; class Insecta; order Hymenoptera; family Cephidae; genus Cephus; species Cephus spinipes. Next base: position 17,252,072 of record OZ020572.1, on the reverse strand, counting down.
TAAGAAGATTCACGTTTCAAAAAGAATGTGGAAACCGATATTAATACAGTCTGAACACTATCATATCTACACTACACTATGCGAAAATATATTACGTTAGTCTCAACAATTAAAAATAGATTTCTATTATAGGATTCAATTATTGATATGTTCATGAGGAAGATAAAATGGATCATGATAATTATCGCAATAATATTCATACCAAAGTCACAATCAATAATAGGATATGATTGCAAAGTAAATAATCTGAATATCACGACAGTCTCATTATTACAAGTTGGAACATGTAATTTACCAATTAACAAACCAATTGTGCAAAACATCAAAATACAGCTATAACAACTAACAGATTTTATGTCAGCGGAAGTATTGCAATGTAAAATCGAAATTGATCGAACAATTTATTACTGCGGAATGTATTCCCATATTTCGGTCGTGAACAATGGGAGAAGAGAATATATTCAAGAAACAACTAAAGAGCAATGTCAAAAAATTCATAACACAAGAACCATACAAATGACGCTAGGAAACATTATTGTTGGATTACCAATGAATGCTACATCAGATTATCCAATAACTCTCGCAGGAAAAATAGGAAATGATGGAAGTTGTAAAGGAGTACAGTATTCAGATCCTTATGGCTCATGGTCAGATGTAATTGTTCAAGCAAATGTCAAAATTTCAGTATACAATTTTAACGCAGTAGTTCATTTAAACGAAAATCGAACCAGCATGCCTTCAGGGTTAACAAGTCACCTGAATAAAGGATCTTGTATGGATTTTGATAAAGGAAACTCATTTTGGACAACATCACCCCCAGATGATTGTCAATACTCGCATTATACGGTGTTATTTGAAGGAAAAGCCTCACATATACAGGAAAACAACTCAGCAATTAAAAAGTCATCATGAGAAATTTATATGTTCGACCATGGATCATTCACATTCGCTTTAGCAAAGAAAGGAGAACGGAAAATCTGTGGATATACATACCTTAATTGAAACAGAACATCCAAAGCTGTTCAGTTTAGAAACTAGGAAGGATGGAACTTTTGCAAGGAAGGGACCACTTGACACGAATAATCTGGATTTTGTCACGTATGTAAATTCTAAGTTCATTTTTATGGAAAAACACATGAATCAACAATTTTCTACTCTGTACCATGATATATTGGTACAACGATGTCTGTTACAACGACAAGTTTTAGAAAATGCATTAATGCTTGGAATAACTTCACCAGACGAATTTGCGAATACTATTATGAAAAAACCAGGATATATGACAGTCTCAGGAGGAGAAGTAATATTTTTGATTAATTGTATACCTGTCGAAGTAAAAATTAGACGAACTGAAAGATGTTATCAACAGTTGGCAGTTTATAAAGGAAACGATTCATATTTTATTACACCAAGAACTCATATGTTAATAAGAACAGGGACAGAGATTGACTGTAATGATATAGTAGCACCTATGTATTATATTAATAATATTTGGTATAAATTTACTCCAAATCCACAAAGAGCTATCGAACCAATGATCTTAAAACCAGATACAGAACCCACTTGGGAATATCAGAGCATTGATGTAGGTTCAAGCGGAATCTATTCAAATCAAGAAATGGAAAAATTAAGAAAACATATAATGTTTCCTGCTGAGAAACCTGTAGTCTTGAGTAATGTAGCTCGACGAGTTACAGGACAAACTATGGAAAAACAAGGAATGTCAATATATTATCTTCTGGACGAAGAAACAATTAATAATATTGTCAAGGATACATGGAAGAAAACTTGGGAATGGTTTACCGGGTTCGGAACATTTAGTGCAGGATTGTTAGGAATTTGGATGGTAGTGAAATTTCTAAAGTTTGTTATAGGTACTATACTTCATGGAATAGCTCTACACACAATATATGGATGGAGCCTATGGTTAATTGGAGCAATTTGGGACTCTTTAACCAGCTTCTTATTACATTTGGGACAACGCAGATACACAGATGGTATGACAGGACCAACAGCAAATACCAAAATCCCAGATGAAAACGAGAAAAAGAATTTGGAAATAGGACCACCATCAGCACCCCAGTTTAATTCAATAGAACAACGATCATCAAATCAAACGTAACCAGAAATACAAACACAACCAAATGTATTATACCCAAGTTTGAAAAATGAATCAGAGTAACAACCAAATTAACAACCTAAGGTCATATACGTTCATCTGGACGAAAACTAAGCAAATTGCACAGTTTTCGTTCTTAAGGGGGGAGGTGTTACGTTCCACTCCTTATAATTATCAATGGGCAAAACACATTATATTCTTTTACACATTATAATCATTTAATCACATAATCATTAATCTAGGGATAATACATTATTAACGTTACATTAACAATTTACTTAATATATATATTAAAATAATAACATTTCTACTTTGTTAATATTGAACAATGAAGATATAAATAAACGGATAAGCCTGAATCTTCTCGGATAACATTCAAGGAGATTCAAATTACAGAGTACGACTTGGTATATTGATTATCAGAAAAGGGTTAGTTGTCAATCGATATATTGAGAATTTTGAAGAAGGGGAGTCACATTGACCAATCAGAAGTAGTTTTACTGCTATAAAAAGGGAGTCAGAAGTCGCATTCAAGGATGTGGTTAAAAGAGTTTAAGAGAGCAATATCAGAGTTGTCGAGTGTGTTAAATCATATTCAAAGTTCCAATTAGAGTCGCGAGTGATAGACAAAATATACCAAGTACCTCTAAATCTTATCCAAGTTACCAAAATCAGAGTATTTACAATTACTTGCAACCTTCCCGGATAGAACTGAAGCCGTCATATAGGGCCTCTATCCATCCTTACTATTTCCAAAAAGGTAGAACTGAAGCCGGATTCAGGGCCTCTACCTTTTCCTACCAAATCATTAATACAAATTGAAACTTCAATCAACATTCCATACATCATCAGGACTTGGATAGGACTGATTCATACCGAACGACCTAATGCCTATGACGACGGAGGTTCGTGGCAAGGGGAAGCTGGGAAGAGAAACCGGCACCGCCGAGCCCGGACTTCGGGCGGACTCGGATAAGATCGGCGCCGCCCGGAGACTGGCGGGCTGTGCGCGCCGAAAAGCGAAGAGCGGACCCAGGCGAGAGTAAGCGCACGAGTTCGGGTGAACTCGGGATTCTTCAGGAATCCTCGGACCGGGGGCCAAAAGGGGGGCCACTTCGTTGTGAACCGCTGAACGGGAATACCGAAAATCGGCGGATAAGGTATCGCGATTTTTCTGGTTGGAGTGTGGTGAAAGTGGGTGAGATCTGCAGGACCTGTTGGACAGTTAATGTAAAGGCCCGCCCCCCGAAGGGACGGTACCTATGCGACCTCACCCATACGGGTATACGCTACCAGCGGCTATCCACCATCCAGCGGCGACAACCATGCCAGGAGAAGCACGCCAGGAAAAATCCAGCAGCGCCTGCGGGCTTATCCGCAGAGTGGGCGGTTTAGTCACGGCGTGCCACCGGTTTTCCAGCGTTAGCCGGAGGTTCGGTGACACCTCGTGTCCACGGGGAACCACGGGGAGGCCCGCCCACCGTGTCCCGACCCGGACACACGCTCTGACCCCGTTGAAGGGCGAAAGGATTGGGATGCGGCGGTGGAGGGGTGAAAGAGTATGAGGATGAGATGAAATGAGATGAAGTTATGAAATGAAATCAGCGTGAATGATAGATGAATTTCCGGGCCCGCTGGACAGCCAGTACAACTCTGCCCCGCAGACCCGACCTACCCGGCATTTCGACGACCGACATGAAACCCCTAAACCGCCCGGTTGCGCGGATGGCCCGCGAAGGTTGCGGGTCCGCGCCCCCATTCCCGAGGCCTCCGACTGACCCCGGGTGGGCAGCCCCGGAAACTAATACCGACGCGGCGCTGACGAACTTGAAGGCAGCCTAGGGAACGCTCTCCCTGGCCAATTGGATTCCCCTGCCTACCCGGAGAGTGCCTTGATCGGAAGACACTCGCTACAGAAATCCGCGAATAAATTGAACAGTTCGGGGGTGGACACAAGACTACGCGCCACCCCCGGCCATTCCCACGCGACGTCTCCTACCGCGTCCCGCAGAGATACTCTCTGTGGGCTGAATTAGGCTCAATCTAAGATAAAATGCGCAGCCGTGTCCAATCCCCCACCACAGACACAGTCCCCGCCATCGGCAAGCCCCAGGCGCGCCAGGCGCTCCCGGAAATCACCGTGGCCAGTCAGGACCTGCGTCACATAGTGGCTGGGCCGGACCCAGTGCGCCGCCGCGAGCCTATTCAGCACGTCAGGGAAGAAGGCACATGTGACCCTACCTTTGTCCGACGCCGCCCAGTCGGACTGCCACAAGCGCACTGCCTCTTCCCTGATTTCTTCGTACGCGACCCGTTTGCTCTGCGTGCCCAGAACAACTGCCTGCCCGATCTCGGCGTCCTTCGCTACTCTAATCTGGTACCTAGCGCGGTGTTCGCGAAGTAAAATGTCGACGGGAAGCACGCCCGCGACAACGGACAAAGACGGCCCCGATGCCGTGCGATAAGCGCCTGTTACGGAGATGAGCGCCCGGCGCTGCATCGACCTCAAGACCCTCAGGTCGCCCTGCGAGCAAAGGTCGGCCTATCCCGCGGCCGCGTATGCGACCGTCGGAACGAACACGCCCCGATAAATCGCCGAGAGCGACCTGAAACGAAGGCCCCACTGGGCTCGCGCCAGTCTACCGAGTCTGCTAAACAGCGACCCGACCTTGTCGCTGAGATACCTAACATGGGAGCTTACTCCCATTCCTCTATCAAAATGGACGCCGAGATATTTCACGGTGCGTTTAAATTTAATTCTAGTTTCCCCTAATCGGATGGTCGGCGGCCTATCACTCAATTTCGCTTTAGAGGCCCTAACTGCTCCACGCTTCCTATCCGGACGTGCTCCTCCCCGTCTTGCTATGGGGGCCCGCTTTATAAAATCTTCTTTCAGCACGATTGCTTCCGTTTTGGTCTTCGAGACCTCTAACTTGGCTACCTTGCACCAACCTTGAATAAGATCAACTATCGCCTGGCCTTTGGCCTCGAGTTCCCTACGAGATTCGCCGCACACTAAGACGACGAGGTCGTCCGCATATGCGACGAACTTACCCTCCACCGACGGAGAGTCCTCAAGTAGCCTGAGAAGGCCGTCGAACATGAGGTTCCAGCACACCGGGCCAAGGACAGAACCTTGCGGACACCCCCTACTGGCGCGCTTGGAAACCTCAACCGCGTTACTACGGATGCTAACTTTCCTATCCTCGAAGTAACTAAGAAGAACGTTGAAGACGTTCTTCGGGCAATCGCGCTGTCTTAGGCTATCTAGCACAAGCGGCCACCAGACGTTGTCGAAGGCATCCGAGATGTCGAAGAGCAGCGCAACGACGTATCGCTCCTCGGAAACGGAAACCATACGGCGCAGATCCACGACGGCGTCCTCCGTCGACCTTCCGGGTGTAAACCCATACTGCCGATCGGAGATCTTCCCCGGAGCCATCGACACGTCCGCTAATCTAAGCTTAAGAAGCTTCTCGAGAAGCTTACCTAGTACGGAGAGGAGGCAGATGGGACGGTAAGACTTTGGGTCCTTCACGTCCTTGTCCTCGCCCTTTAGGAGGACTCTGAGGGAGCCCTCCTTCCAGGCAGAGGGAAAGACGCCCCACTGAAGGCACCCATTGTACAAACGCACGAACTGACCGGGGATTGCCTTGAATGCGGCCTTTAGCACGCTGACCTCGATCCGATCGGGGCCAGGTGCCGTCCTAACCTTAAAAGTCCTAACTGCACCGGCGACCTCCCTTTCGGTAAAGGGAGACGAATCACCGGTCTCGGGCATTTCCCTTGCCCGGTCCCTAATCTCACGCTGTACAGGCGTGTCCTCCTGCTCCCGATCATCAGGGACGTGAACTTCCAGGAGGGTGCTGGCTGTATCCTCCATACTGATCGTGGAGCCGTCGCCACGCCTGAGAGTGCTGATCACCCTCTCAACGCGGAGCTTGCCCGCCTGGTGCTTATAAACGAAGCCCCAGGGCTCCTCGTTGCCGTGCGACGTGACGAACTCCCTCCAGCTAGCGAGCTTCGCCCTCCTCACCTCCCTGCCGTACTCCCGCAGCAGTCTACGGTAAGCCGACATTTTGGTCAGGCGGGAGGCCTCGTCACGCTCCCTCTGAAATTCGCGTCGCTCCCTATACACCGCCTTCTTTCGGACAGTGAGTTCGCGAGTCCACCACGGGTTAGACTTTCTAAACGCGCGTTTTCTAGGCATCGACACCTTGCAGGCTTCCCTAAGGATCACCTCGAGCGTCTCTGCCACCCTAACGACGTCATCACGAGACGCCAGCGGTAGAACCTCCAGCATCGACCCCGAGAGGTCTTTCAGGCTCCGGGCAAACAGGTCCCAATCGGCCCGACGAACGTCGAACCTATTGTTCCCTGCAGGCCCGTCACTGCCTGCAGCCTTTGGCACCCTCAGCCTGACGTCAACCGAGTTGTGGTCGCTTGTCGTCCACCCCTCCCTCACTTTCCATTCGCCAACAAATTGGCTCATGGAGGGTGTAACCAGGGTCACATCGATGTACGACGATTTCCCGGCCACCATGAAGGTGGGCGGCTGACCCGCGACGTTCACAACCTGAAGCCCAAACGAACGGATAAGCGATTCAAACTGTTCCCCCCTTTCGTCGGTGCTCTGGGGACCCCAGAGTGACGACCTAGCATTAGCATCTACCGCGATCACGAGTCTCTCCCCCCTCAGAGCATGTAGCACTACCCCGAGGTGTCTGAGGTGCTTCTCAATGTCATCAGAGTACTGAAAATAGCACGAGACGACGTAGAATGAGAAGCCGGGGGTCAGGATCTCCGCGCACGCGCAGTGCGGAGAGCTGAGCTGCGAGACGAGAACGATCGCGAAGCTAGGGTTAGAAACCGTCACCACTGCCCACGGGGATTGCGTGCAGTCAGCGGCCAGTCTCATACCCATACCTAATCCGTGGAATGCGTAGCTCGCGCCCCGCTTCCGAACGTACGGCTCCTGAAGGAGCAGCACATCCAGTCGCTTGCTGGCTACGAGCTCACGCACCTCTCCCGTAACCAGAGTCGAACGACGCATGTTCAGCTGCAGTATCCTAACACCCGTAGCGGTTCCGGATGCCCTCTGTCTAACGGCCGTGCACGACGACGCGGGTGCGAGGGCCGACACCTTATCGGACGCGGACGCGGACGTAACTGACGGCGACGATGGGGTTTGGGGAATGGGCGCGGTACTAATTTCCGCGGTCGCGGTGCTAACTTGCCTAACAATAGCCTCCGAGGCTCCTACCCGTGTACCTAGGAGTCCCGGGACCTCGTCTATCCTAGCCAAAACGACGCGAGCAACCCGGATGTTGCTTTCTTGGGACCGTGCCCCGCGGGTGCTGCCGGGCACGGCACGGTGAGGCGCTACCGACGAGACGGAGGCCGCCACCGAGCGCGTAACCCTACGAACACGCAACCCGACGACGGAGACTTCCCCGACCTCCCCACTAGCGGGCCCACCCGGCTGAAGGCGCGATGCCAGGCGGGAACTCCTCCTCACTACGTTTTTTATAAAATTCATGAGCGTCCCACGAGTAATGCGGAAGTAACCGTCCTGCGCCGCAGAGCCGCGTACGGCGCTAAGCCTAAATACACCGGGGGTTCGGCAGGTGCCCCCGGGTCGGACCGTTCGCGACTGCGTTCTTTCCCGTCCCCGCAGCCATGCATCGCCTAGGCACGGCACCTACACCAGCGATTCGGGACGCCCTACCCGTCTAAAACCTATACTAGTGTCCCTACGCTAGCTGAAAGAAAAATAAGATTAAAAAGGCCCCCGGTACCGCCGCACCTGAAAGAAAAGAAAGATTAGAACCTGTAAAGAAAAGAAGTATTAATTTATTTGTCCCCCGGTACCGCCGCTATGGTGGCAGGCCACCAACGCGACGCCCCGGGAAGACCACCTGAAAAGAAAGAAAGAATTAAAACCTGAAAAGAAGAAAGTTATTAATTTGTGGTTGGGGCAGCCCCCGCCCCCGGCCCCCGCCGATAGGCCAGGGGAAGGAGACAGAAGGAGATAGGCCGCCCCAGGGATTGGGAAAATGGGAGTAGGATGGCTGACGCGATCGGGTGGCAGCACTTTGGCTCCAGTACGTCTAGCTGACTGTCGCAGCGGTTTCACCCGCTCGAGCCGCCGACGGACCTTCCTTGCCTCGGCGAATGTCACCCGTCCACTCCCAACCAAGGTTTAGGGGAAGCCCTCCCTTTTTTGGCCCCACAACTTACCATGGGCTGGGCACATGGGCGATTGCTCACCCTTTAGGGCGCCTTCGAACTTGCCGCTCGCCCGCGGCCTATCGCAGCAGGGGTTCCCTCCCTCGTTTGAAGAGAACCACACAACACCACCTCAGCCGCAAGAGACGCAACAAGGAAAGTTCAGGGCTCACAGCCGACCTTCTGAGCGGGCGCACGTCGCCCGCCGGGTCCGGAAGGGCCCATCCCTTTATCACTCATTATCAAACTTGCAGCTCGCCCACAGCCTAAGGCGGCGGGGGCTCCCTCCCACGTTTGAAGAGAACCGCACAACACCACCCTGGCCGCAAGAGATGCGACAAGCAGGGTCTGAGCCCACCGACACTCTGACGCGAGCCACCTGGCACTCGCCGGGTCGATAGGGCCCACCCCTTCTCGGTGCGGAGGCCCAAACACCCCCACACCACGTCTGCAATTAGTTTTCGCCGGTTCTTTTTCTTCTTTCCTTTTAACCCGGTTACTTAAGCCCCAACGCCACAACAAGGATGCAGACACATTGGGGGACCTGTTGGACAGTTAATCTAAAGGCCCGCCCCCCAAAGGGACGGTACCTATGCGACCTCGCCCATACGGGCACACGCTACAAACTACCATCCACTACCCAGCGGCAACCGTGCCAGGAGAAGCGCGCCAGGAAAAATCCAGCAGCGCCTGCGGGCTTATGCGCAGAGTGGGCGGTTTGGTCACGGCGTGTCACCGGTTTTCCAGCGTTAGCCGGAGGTTCGGTGGCACCTCGTGTCCACGGGGAACCACGGGGAGGCCCGCCCACCGTGTCCCGACCCGGACACACGCTCTGACCCTGTTGAAGGGTGGAAGGAATGGGATGTGGTGGTGAGGGGTTGAAAGTTTATGGTGATGAGATGAATTGATGATTGATGAGGTGAAATGAGGGTGAATGATGAATGAAGTCGGGCCCGCTCGACAGCCGGTACGACTCTGCCTTGCGGACCCGGCCTACCCGGATTTGCGAAGACCGAGGTGAAACCCCTAAACCGCCCGGTTGCGCGGGTGGCCCGCGAAGGTTGCGGATCCGCGCCCCCATTCCCGAGGCCTCCGACTGACCCCGGGTGGGCAGCCCCGGAAACTAATACCGACGCGGCGCTGACGACCTTAAAGGCAGCCTAGGGAACGCTCTCCTTGGCCAATTGAATTCCCCTGCCTACCCGGAGAGTGCCTTGATCGGAAGACACTCGCTACAGAAATCCGCGAATAAATTGAACAGTTCGGGGGTGGACACAAGACTACGCGCCACCCCCGGCCATTCCCACGCGACGTCTCCTACCGCGTCCCGCAGAGCTACTCTCTGTGGGCTGAATTCGGCGCAACCTAAGATAAAATGCGCAGCCGTGTCCAACCCCCCACCACAGACACAGTCCCCGCCATCGGCAAGCCCCAGGCGCGCCAGGCGCTCCCGGAAATCACCGTGGCCCGTCAGGACCTGCGTCACGCAGTGGCTGGGCCGGACCCAGCGCGCCGCCGCGAGCCTATCCTGCACGTCAGGGAAGAAGGCACATGTGGCCCTACCTTTGTCCGACGCCGCCCAGTCGGACTGCCACAAGCGCACTGCCTCCTCCCTGATTTCTTCGTACGCGACCCGTTTGCTCTGCGTGCCCAGAACAACTACCTGCCCGATCTCGGCGTCCTTCGCTACTCTAATCTGATACCTAGCGCGGTATTCGCGAAGCAAAATGTCGACGGGAAGCACGCCCGCGACAACGCACAAGGACGGCCCCGATGCCGTGCGATAAGCGCCTGTTACCGAGATGAGCGCCCGGCGCTGCATCGACCTCAAGACCCTCAGGTCGCCCTGCGAGCAAAGGTCGGCCCATCCCGCGGCCGCGTATGCGACCGTCGGAACGAACACGCCCCGATATATCGCCGAGAGCGACCCGAAACGAAGGCCCCACTGGGCTCGCGCCAGTCTACCGAGTTTGCTATACAGCGACCCGACCTTGTCGCTGAGATACCTAACATGGGAGCTTACTCCCATTCCTCTATCAAAATGGACGCCGAGATATTTCACGGTGCTTTTAAACTTAATACTGGATTTCCCTAGCCGGATGGTCGGCGGCCTATCACTAAGTTTCGCTTTAGTGGCCCTAACTGCTTTACGCTTCCTATCCGGACGCGCTTCTCCCCGTCTTCCTATGGGGGCCCGCTTTATAAAATCCTCTTTCAGCACGATTGCCTCCGTTTTGGTCTTTGAGACCTCTAACTTGGCTACCTTGCACCAACCTTGAATAAGGTCAACTATCGCCTGGCCTTTGGCCTCGAGTTCCCTACGAGAATCGCCGCATACTAGGACGACAAGGTCGTCCGCATATGCGACGAACTTACCCTCCACCGACGGAGAGTCCTCTAGTTGCCTGAGAAGGCCATCGAACATGAGGTTCCAGCACGCCGGGCCAAGGACAGAACCTTGCGGACACCCCCTACTGGCGCGCTTGGATACCTCAACCGAATTGCTACGAATGCTAACTTTCCTATCCTCGAAGTAACTGAGAAGAACGTTGAAGACGTTCTTCGGGCAATCGCGCTGCCTAAGGCTATCTAGCACAAGTGGCCACCAGACGTTGTCGAAGGCACCCGAGATGTCGAAGAGCAGCGCAACGACGTATCGCTCCTCGGAGACAAAAACCATACGGCGCAGCTCCACGACGGCGTCCTCCGTCGACCTTCCGGGTGTGAACCCATATTGCCGATCGGAGATCTTCCCAGGGGCCATCGACGTGCCTGCTAATCTAAGTTTAATCAACTTTTCGAAAAGTTTACCTAGTACGGAGAGGAGACAGATGGGACGGTATGACTTTGGGTCCTTCACGTCCTTGTCCTCGCCCTTTAGGAGGACTCTGAGGGAGCCCTCCTTCCAGGCAGAGGGAAAGACGCCCCACTGAAGGCACCCATTGTACAGACGCACGAACTGACCGGGGATTGCCTTGAATGCGGCCTTTAGCACGCTGACCTCGATCCGATCGGGGCCAGGTGCCGTCCTAACCTTGAAAGTCCTAACTGCACCGGCGACCTCCCTTTCGGTAAAGGGAGACGAATCACCGGTCTCGGGCATTTCCCTTGCCCGGTCCCTAATCTCACGCTGTACAGGCGTGTCCTCCTGCTCCCGGTCATCAGGGACGTGAACTTCCAGGAGGGTGCTGGCGGTATCCTCCATACTGATCGTGGAGCCGTCGCCACGCCTGAGAGTGCTGATCACTCTCTCAACGCGGAGCTTGCCCGCCTGGTGCTTATAAACGAAGCCCCAGGGCTCCTCGTTGCCGTGCGACGTGACGAACTCCCTCCAGCTAGCGAGCTTTGCCCTCCTCACCTCCCTGCCGTACTCCCGCAGCAGTCTACGGTAAGCCGACATTTTGGTCAGGCGGGAGGCCTCGTCACGCTCCCTCTGAAATTCGCGTCGCTCCCTATACACCGCCTTCTTTCGGACAGTGAGTTCGCGAGTCCACCACGGGTTAGACTTTCTAAACGCGCGTTTTCTAGGCATCGACACCTTGCAGGCTTCCCTAAGGATCACCTCAAGCGTCTCTGCCACCCTAACGACATCATCGCGAGACGCCAGCGGTAGCACCTCCAGCCTCGACCCCGAGAGGTCTTTCAGGCTCTGGGCAAACAGGTCCCAATCGGCCCGACGAACGTCGAACCTATTGTTCCCTGCAGACCCGTCACTGCCTGCAGCCTTTGGCACCCTCAGCCTGACGTCAACCGAGTTGTGGTCGCTTGTCGTCCACCCTTCCCTCACTTTCCATTCGCCAACGAATTGGCTCATGGAGGGTGAAACCAGGGTAACATCGATGTACGACGATTTCCCGGCCACCATGAAGGTGGGCGGCTGACCCGCGACGTTCACAACCTGAAGCCCAAACGAACGGATGAGCGATTCAAACTGTTCCCCCCTTTCGTCGGTGCTCTGGGGACCCCAGAGTGACGACCTAGCATTAGCATCTACCGCGATCACGAGTCTCTCCCCCCTCAGAGCATGTAGCACCACCCCGAGGTGTCTGAGGTGCTTCTCAATGTCATCAGAGTACTGAAAATAGCACGAGACGACGTAGAATGAGAAGCCGGGGGTCAGGATCTCCGCGCACGCGCAATGCGGAGAGCTGAGCTGCGAGACGAGAACGATCCCGAAGCTAGGGTTACAGACAGCCACCACTGCCCACGGGGATTGCGTGCAGTCAGCGGCTAATCTCATACCCGTACCTAATCCGTGAAATGCGTAGCTCGCGCCCCGCTTCCGAACGTACGGCTCCTGAAGGAGCAGCACATCAAGTCGCTTGCTGGCTACGAGCTCACGCACCTCTCCCGTAACTACAGTTGAACGACGCATGTTCAGCTGCAGTATCCTAACACCCGTAGCGGTTCCGGATGCCCTCTGTTTAACGACCGTGCACGATGATGCGGGTGCGAGGGCCGACACCTTTTCGGACGCGGACGCGGGGGTAACGGACGGCGACGATGGGGTTTGGGGGAAGGGCGCGGTACTAATTGTCGCGGTCGCGGTACTAACTTGCCTGACATTAGCCTCCGAGGCTCCTACGCGTGTACCGAGAGGTCCCGGGACCTCGTCTATCCTGGCCAAAACGACGCGAGCAACCCGGATGTTGCTTTCTTGGGACCGTGCCCCGCGGGTGCTGCCGGGCACGGCACGGTGAGGCGCTACCGACGAGACGGAGGCCGCCACCGAGCGCGTAACCCTACGAGCACGCAACCCGACGACGGAGACTTCCCCGACCTCCCCACTAGCGGGCCCGCCCGGCTGAAGGCGCGATGCCAGGCGGGAACTCCTCCTCACGTTTTTAGAAAAAGAATTCATTTGATTCCCACGAGTGATGCGGAACTAAACGTCCAGCGCCGCAGAGCCGCGTACGGCGCTAAGCCTAAATACACCGGGGGTTCGGCAGGTGCCCCCGGGTCGGACCGTTCGCGACTGCGTTATTTTTCCCGTCCCCGCAGCCATGCATCGCCTAGGCACGGCACCTACACCAGCGATTCGGGACGCCCTACCCGTCTAAACCTATACTATTGATCCCTACGCTAGCTGAAAGAAAAATGAGATTAAAAAGGCCCCCGGTACCGCCGCTATGGTGGCAGGCCACCAATGCGACGCCCCGGGAGACCCACCTGAAAGAAAAGAAAGATTAGAACCTGTAAAGAAAAGAAGTATTAGTTTACTTGTCCCCCGGTACCGCCGCTATGGTGGCAGGCCACCAACGCAACGCCCCGGGAAGACCACCTGAAAAGAAAGAAAGAATTAAAACCTGAAAAGAAGAAAGTTATTAATTTGTGGTTGGGGCAGCCCCCGCCCCCGGCCCCCGCCCATAGGCCAGGGGAAGGAGACGGAAGGAGATAGGCCACCCCAGGGATTGGGAAAATGGGAGTAGAATGGCTGACGCGGTCGGGTGGCAGCACTTTGGCTCCAGTGCGTCAAGCTGACTGTCGCAGCGGTTTCACCCGCTCGAGCCGCCGACGGACCTTCCTTGCCTCGGCGAATGTCACCCGACCACTCCCAACCAAGGTTTAGGGGGAAGCCCTCCCTTTTTTGGCCCCACAACTTACCATGGGCTGGGCACATGGGCGATTGCTCACCCTTTAGGGCGCCTTCGAACTTGCCGCTCGCCCGCGGCCTATCGCACCAGGGGCTCCCTCCCTCGTTTGAAGAGAACCACACAACACCACCTCAGCCACAAGAGACGCAACAAGGAAAGTTCAGGGCTCACAGCCGACCTTCTCAGCGGGCGCATGACGCCCGCCGGGTCCGGAAGGGCCCATCCCTTTATCACTCATTATCAAACTTGCCGCTCGCCCGCAGCCTAAGGCGGCGGGGGCTCCCTCCCTCGTTTGGAGAGAACCGCACAACACCACCCTGGCCGCAAGAGATGCGACAAGCAGGGTCTGAGCCCACCGACACTCTGACGCGAGCCACCTGGCACTCGCCGGGTCGATAGGGCCCACCCCTTCTCGGTGCGGAGGCCCAAACACCCCCACACCACGTCTGCAATTAGTTTTCGCCGGTTCTTTTTCTTCTTTCCTTTTAACCCGGTTACTTAAGCCCCAACACCACAACAAGGATGCAGACACATTGGGGGACCTGTTGGACAACATGGCTTTTTCCCGGACGGCGATTCGGAGCAAACTGTGGTGTGGACCAACTAGAATTGATGAAAGAGCCGCCGGAGGAAGATCGCCAACCACCACCACCCGAGCGACGAGGAAGGAAGTTACGGTTCGCCAGAAGAATTGGTAAGTGCAGTTTAGACAACCGCCCCGAAGCCATGCAGCGCACCGGCCGGGGGATGAAGCGCATCCGCCGGTGCATCTTGGCACGAGGAGTGGGGGGCTGGAGGGTACCCACTGGCACACAACCCGATTGCGCACACGCCCAGTTGGACACAAATCATTGGACACAACACGATTGGACACAGTGTCCATTCCGCACAGCAAGATTGGACACCATGCCGATACGACACATTAGTTTTGGACACAGACCGTTTAGCATGCGATAACATTGGACACATTGGAACTGTGTCCAATCTTGTTGTGGCGAATTGGTTTCGTGTGCGATCTGACTACGTAAGGACGGACCGTGAAATTGGACACAGATAGTTGTAGATAAATTTCAGATAATTCATTGGACTCAAAGCTAGCTGCACAAATATTATACATACGAGATCAATGGAACAGGTTCTTACGTACTTTTCTGAAATAATGTTGAAGTTATTACAGAAATGTTACATGCTAGATTATAGGGAAGTGAACGCTCATAAGTTTATCCCAACAGCATTTAAATACATATATGCATATTAAAAAGCTGCAATATCAAGGATTCAAATATGAGTGAAAAAATAGTATTGTGACCTATAACTGTTCTGTACGGTTACGGGGTAAAAATCTGGCCCATTATTACATTATTATAAAATATTCATCAATAGTCGTATTCTTTACAAAACGTGTGACTTTCAACTCACGAACAAATCCCATTGGCTAGTGTAAATTATCATGTTATAATTAAGATAATAATTAAAAATTTCATTAAAATGCATTACCAAGTCATTAACAAGAAACATTGAACATAGAATTCATTTATGCCTGATGACGATTATCTCTACCTATTTGACGCGAACACTTTATAAAGTCACAAATATTGGAAGATCGTTTTTAGAAGATATATAATAAATTTATTATAAATGTACCAGAGCAGTTCACATTCCCTCACTTCTTGTAGAGTTCTGGTTACATCGATATACCTTATTGTGCAGCTAGCTTTGTGTCCAATGAATTATCTGAAATTTATCTACAACTATCTGTGTCCAATTTCACGGTCCGTCCTAACGTAGTCAGATCGCACACGAAACCAATTCGCCACAACAAGATTGGACACAGTTCTAATGTGTCCAATGTTATCGCATGCTAAACGGTCTGTGTCCAAAACTAATGTGTCGTATCGGCATTGTGTCCAATCTTGCTGTGCGGAATGGACACTGTGTCCAATCGTGTTGTGTCCAATGATTTGTGTCCAACTGGGCGTGTGCGCAATCGGGTTGTGTGCCAGTGGGCATCACTCGGGGGGCTGCGGGCCCGCGTCCTGGCGGTTGCAGATTCGAACCGTCCACCGTCAACAGAGATGACCTCCGCGACCGCGTTGTGTATTAGAATTGGATAGAGCCGCGCTCGTATACATCACCCGACTGTACTCGTTTACCTAGGCAAAATAAAGGGCCACTGTTGGAGTTAAAGGCCACCGTGTTAGTTAATGCCAAAGAAGCCGGCTGATTCCTGCAGATACTCGCCGCCCTCACGTTCCCCTCTACCATGTCGGACTAAGAGCTAGCGGGAAGATCCGGTCGAGAAGACTCCCGGAGTTGACGTGCCGCGGATTAAAAATTAAAGGCCCGATGAGTCGGGCTGGTGCAAGGATGCACCTGGCGCCCAAGGGATCCGCGGAATGCCACGTTGGGGTCAGAGATAGGACGTAGGCCAGGAAATGCGTTACAAACTACGCTTGCGGGAGTCTCTTCGATGGAACAGTTTAGATCTTTCACTAAGCTAATGCCTTCCGGGCCTAAATAAGTTCGTGCTGAGCCCGAGTCAACTAAGGCTATAATAGGTCGGTCCTTGATTCTGATGGTCAAATAAAGGCGGTCTTCTGAGCGCGTGATAAATATTGGATCGCACGCTTTTACTGTGAATTCCGCGGAATAATTAAAAAAATCAGAACATAGATTTTTACACGAGGGGGTAGGCGGTTGGACAGTCTCCGACTGCCCCTCTAGGCGTTTCCCTGACATTTAGGGCATCTTGCTACCGTCACTCCCGGATTGCCACATCCGTACCAGTGTACCTGTCTTGCCGCGGTGTACTCGCGAGCTACATGTCCTGGTTCGTTACAATTCCAGCACTTGAGCGGAGCTTGTGGTGTTGTGGTCGGTTTCGTTGAACTCGCGACAGCTACTTCCTCGGTTGTTGCGGCAGCAGTGGCTACTAGGGTTGGTGCAGGAGCACTGAAACGCGCCTGATTACTATTAGCCTGAGTATTATTTCGGAAGGGTTGAGTAGCTCTGAGCGGAGCTCGAGAAGTGCCAGACTCGGAATATCCTGGAAAGGATGGAGAGGGATACCCATAGGGCAGCATAGGCGGATACTATGGAGGATATCCATACGGAAATCCGGGAAGCGGCATATTAGGATAACCAGAAGGGTAAGAAAACGAAGGATTAGTAGTGGTCAAAGCGGCAGCGGAAGGAACACTTCCCATCGCCGTCGCATTAGAATTGACTGTTCCCGCAGCTGGAGGTGGAGTGGGTGTAGAACGAGTTTTTGGATTTGGATTTTCTGGATTCCTTTTACCGCGATTGTTTCTAGATGGGTTTATCGCGGCTGCCTCTTCTTCTCCCGTGGCTTCCGTATCATCAGCGGCTGATACGGCCGATCTACTTCCTCGACGTAGAGGGGCTTTCGGGCCTTGATAGGAGAGATCGGGGGCTACACACTGTTCTAAGGGTATCGGTGGTACGTCACGGCGTTGATTGCCTACAATGGTGTCATATTCGCGTATTAATCTTTCCAAGTCGTCCAGGTCTAAATAAGAGAAAGGTCTAATATATTGACGGTATTCGTCGTTCAATCCTGAGTGAGCTAGGCGTTGTTCTTCAGATTCCGAAAACGGTGGACTATATCGGTCAAATAAGGTTCGTATGGCGGTAATGTATGCCATAGCGCTTTCTTTCGGATCCTGGATTCTCCTACGCGCTTCTTCTCGGAGACGCTCTTGATAATCTTCGCGGCAATACCTACGCCTAAAGTCCGTTTGGAATTGGGACCATCGAGCCCAATTACGTGATCTAAGGCGAAACCATGGCACGGTCTCATCTATTAGCAGGAACGGCAAACAGAAAAGTAAGCCTTCATCGGTCAGGTGAGAGCTTGAGCGACAGTCATCTATTCTCAATAAGAAATCTTTGGCATTGTGGAGTCTACCTTTCCGTTGAAGCGAATGTTCCATTTGCTAACCACGTCCCAGACATTACGACCATAAGGATTTGTCTATGTCGTGACGTCGCGAAGTATTCCTACATTCCGTTACCCCCCGTGGCAAAGCGCCGGTTTGTGTTGGCATGTAAGAAGAATAATTTCTCTCCAGTATTAATGGAGGAACTGCCCTAGGTACCGTTTCTCTCTCATGTCCTAAGAGAGGATTTCCTGGAGTAACCGGTTCGTATATTCGTCTCTCCGCGGCGTTGTCTACCACCTCCGGTTCAGACATAGCGGAAGTACTTTTATAGAATTCGGCGTTGGACAAGAAATCAATTAATCGCGCTCGTTGTTCGAACTCGGAACCAGATGAGTCTAAATTAAAGCGGGTTATTACATAACCTAGAGATAGTGGTGTCAACGATCATACCCAAGCATGTGGTTCATACGGTTCAGACATGAATTTTTACCCCAAAAGATGTTATTTACAGAACGCTCCTCGAGGTTATATAACGGGAATATAGTCAGTATGGAAATAAAACAATATACATGAATTAACTATGCGGCAGTAGAAGTTCGAATAAAGGATCGCCACTATCCAATGGATCACCGTAAATGCTTTGGCTGGCTAGTACAAATAAAAGATATTTAGTTCTGTTTGTAAAATTTTGGAATACCAAGACGAGCTACCATAAAGGTCTTGAATAACTAAGGGATCAACAAACAGATTAGCGCTAAGACCCGTAGGTCGTTTGGTCTACGTGATAGAAGATCGAAGCTCACGAATTATTGAAGTTAATCACGAAAAACAAAGGATTCATTGCTTGCTCGTAGGTGCGTGAAGAACTATTCCTCAAAACAAAATTCAAGTGACCCCAAATCAACCAAATCCAACGATTGTAAGTGAAAGTTTTCAAAACTTCTCTAAAAATCACCAAGAGAGTATTTCCACGAAATTGACCAATATATCACTAAAGACACAAAAGAATCAGAAACTAAGGAGAATAATCTTAATCGAATTGCATGGTAACACTAATTATCATTAAATTACGAACTCAGTTCACCCTTATGCCTTGCGGCCTCACGTTGGGCGTCAAATTTTGTAACGTAAGAAATTCCAAACATAAAAGAATAAACCATTGGATGGACAATATTTCTCACGTTATCAAAAACGACCCGCAATGGTCCTCTCTCTCTGCCTCCTATCACCAACACGAACTAACGGGTTGGGTGCCAGGTATCCCTCGCGGGAGTACCACGAATGCAACACACTCTCTTCGTTACTAATTATTTCACCCAATTCAGAAAATGCCGGGTTACACTAAAACTAAACACTAATATAACGGAAGCGAGGACCACGCCAACAACCTAAGGCGGGTTGTTACGTCCAACGCAATGACATCCCAAAATCTCCACCAAACGCCCTGCCCTATTATTTCGCGATCAGGTCTTACGCGCACCTGGCTCCTCCTTAGTATAAGTTAGAAATAAGATAGTAATAAACATAGGATTGTACGTCCATGGGAACAATCCCTATACGGAATGTTCCCATGGGAACCTACCAGTGAGTGTAAGAGAGAGACTAACATAAATTTGCACGAATTAGAGAACTTTAGGAGCATGAACTCCAAAGTACGTGCCGATAACGCGGTAAGATCGCGGGAACCAAGAGCAATCCGCGCTGGTCCCACGATTCCAGAATGCACCGAATCGGCAGTTTTCCATCCCTTCTCTGGACCATAACACTCGTTGAGCTGGAATCGAGCAGTAAATTAGTCTACTTAGGAGTCTCATCAAAACCAGTCACATTTTACTTTTCATTAAAACCTTGAGTCAAAGGCGAACTTAGTGTCAAATCCATTGTGTGAGTCAAGATACCTTAGGGCCCATCTTGTCTTCCTCGCCTTAGGACCGAGCAGCAAGACCAATCGAGAGTCACAACAAGTTTTACCCCTTTTGAGCTCAGTATTCTTGTGTGCAACAACCACTACACTAGTGTCAGTGCCTACCTTAGCGGCCAGGACAAGGACCATCTTCTAAATTTTGGATTACATACTGTTTCCTGGGACTCGTCCCAAACCAACTACCATATCTCTCTCTTGCCATTACTGGTGAGTCCAACACATTATTATAATCACTGTTTCATTATCGTATTATTACACCACGTACATGTACATACTTACCGTTACGGTTGATCGTACCGCTTAATCATATACGCAATAGAATATCGGTTACACGTACACAATTGCAATACAACCATTGCAACGCGAACAACATAAACAACATCGTAACACGAAACCACAGATATCAACCGACCATTTTGGGGTGCATCATACCATTGTATCATTTTTATATTCATTTACAATATACTAGAGCAGTTATATACCACCTTTGGCCGTCACAACAAACCCCCACCACTGTCCCCTATGAGTCATAGAGCGCAGCGCTCTGACCCCCCGTACCGCACTATGGCGTCAACCCCTCGCCCATGTGGGCGGCTCTCCCCTACCACCGCCCTATGCAGAGCTCCCCCCACCACGCTGCCCTGGTCCTGAGGCCCAAAACTCAGTAGCAGCGGCGTTGTATGTCCCCAGGGGCCTATCACGGTCGGTAATTATGCATTGACCGCCGGTCGGTAACTTTTTAATTATCCTAAGGAGATAAGTGTACCCATGGTAAAATAGAACGCCGTATTTTGTAAGACACGTTATGTATATTATAAAAAGCTGTAGTGCGTAATACATTTTCGATTATTACCGTATTGTTGACGCGAATCTGCTTTAAGTCGTAAAAATGTGACGTGCAGGGCGTTATTACGCGTCTAGCAAAGTTAATCTCCCATGCAACGCGTGGAAGTTTATATTTATTTTTGTTTTGGGTAAGTTCTTGACTGCCGTCCTATACAGGCCCGGTCGTTTGGATTGCCATTAGGTCGAGGAATTGGTGTATGGTCAATTTAAATCAAAGATGCAATAATCCCAATGAGATGATTCAAATGTATTGTTACAACCCCAAATTTGCTTAGATGCTAGTTATTAGATAGAGATACGAAGAAAATGCCAGATGGTCTTACAGCTAGTTTTACAATGGCCTCGTAATGCCGTGCCCACACTCACTCTTACGTACTCACTCTCATACGTTCATGCAGCGTGCAACGTTAGACGCCCACGCTCCCTGGATGTTCGCTATTCTTCCTATCGACACTCGAGATCTTGCACTTTGGTAATCACTTAATCTACACGACAGTATTGTTCGTGGCAAAAACTCAGAATACCAATATCTAAACTCACATTGACTGATACGCTACGCGTGCAACTCGTAGGGCTCGATACGACTTATCGACTTACAACGGCGATAGATAAATAGTACGCGGAACTCCCGTGAGAATGATAGCCGCTGCGCGATGCAATTTGTGAGGAGCTATTCCAGCCCGAACTATGCGCTCTGGTGTGTATCTGGAGACTGGTTTGCCTTCCCTGATCCATCCTACTTTCTGCTGAAAGTAGGTGGACAGGTAGGGGCAAATCTTACTAATTCAGCGGTTTTTACCCGCTCGCGTGAATCCTGGAATTTTCGGTTCACACGTTTAGGCACGTTCTTGGTGCGATAAGACCGGAAGCTAGCTTCCTCCCAATTTGCTGCAGTCGGCGTGACTTCTCTGTTGCATCGTATCGTATTAATGTGTATGCGAGATCCAAAATCCAAAGGCACGGCACGTGACAAAACGTATTCTGATTAATTGGTAAGGCCTGGTCCCCGATTCTGCCCGTTTCCCAAGCCGCGTGACTTTAAGAATGTTATGCTCAAGACATTCTCCGAACAATGACGTACTCATGGTTCAGATCGCCTCTGAAGAATGTCTTTATCTCAGTGAGAATCCCTGCAGGTGTGCGATGGCGTCGTATAACACTCATTTCCAATGATGATGAACATCGTGCAGAGGAAAAGATATAGGGAGATTGAGGTGTAGGAGACAAAACAAGAAAAAAGTTTTAAATAAAAATATATTATAAGCATATTGCAAGAAACATCAAGCGTACAGTTTTATTAAGAAAATAAGCGTTATGCATGGTTGTTCTGGTCCTCCATGGTGCTCCGCACGAAGGAGAGGTACTCGTGGTTATACAGGGACAACAGCTCCAACAATAGTTGATTAAGCGCCGGTGACCACAGGCCTTTCTTCTCCAGAACCAACCGAAGATCACCCAATATGCTGTCCCTGGAGGAGGCACCATCTCCGCGACGGTCGAGTTCCGCAATCAGCGTGTCTTTACAGTTGTTAGCACTGTCGGTAATCTCGCGTAGCTTGGTTATTTGCAAGGTTACGCAGCGCAGGACCCTCTGGAGATTGAGGTAGGACACCCTCTTCATCACAACCGTAGGTGTGTATGCCCTAGCTCTTTTAACACCCGAGCCATCGTTGTCCGTAGACACAGGGATTGCAGGTTTGATAATAATTGCCCGCTCACCGTATGAGTACGCGAAGACTAGCTCATGAGTGGCCATAAGAATAGGAGTGTTGAAAGCCTCGGGTACCTCCTTGATGTTATCCTCGGCGGTGAAGAATTTGTCGATGATGGGGAAGTGGTCGGTGATGATGGCCCATTCGGTTGGTTCAAACTCCACGCCGGAATAATCTTGATTAACGATGCGTATTACAGGTGATAAGCTTCCCGAACGATTTAGAGAGAGGCCGGTGATCACTTGCTTCGAAAACGATCGGTTTAGACCGTACGCAGTGGGTAGCAGTACTTGCTTCTTGTACATGACTGTAGTAAATGCTATTATACGATCGGTGCGAGGGTCTGAGCAGTACTGTCTAAGGCGATATGTAAAAAGCAGGTCATCGAAATATTGGCGAACATGTCCCCCACCACCGCCACCATAGCCACACCCCGTTTTCATAGGATGCAACGAACAAAGAGTCTATGGCCATGATACTGCTGATACCGCAGGATGTATCAAAGATGACGAGATGCTGATATCCTATAGCGAGTGATTCACGTGAATCACTGTACTGCTGGGTGTATCTGCATCAGCGTTAAGATGATCCTGTGAAAAAGAAAACACGCAGCTGGGGCACGCGCAAGCAGGCAGCGATGTACAGTCTAAGAAAAGCAGTAGAATCATTACAGTGAAAAATTTATCGACAGCTACCGTAGAAAAAAGAAATGGCTCGCTACGACGACAACGACTTTTTGAGGCATAGACGTATGCAATGGGCGAAGACACGAGCCCTCTATCGGTACGCAAATCCCGAGCACGATCCAGAGAAAGAGGCCGTACGGGAGTGGTTGAGATTGGGACATTTAACGGGTGTACCGCTAGCCTCAATATACATGACGAAACCGGGAGCACTGGACATTGAAGACCTAGGCGACGATAATCCCGACATGGTCTGTCGTAAGGGTTTGCCGTCGGGTGTAAGACCCGTGATACTACCCGAACTGTCTATAGCAACGATACTGAATAAAAGACACCATGATTTCACACGCTGTAGCGTAACGGTCTAACGTAATCGCAGAGTTGGCACGCTAGCACCCCCGACCTATCGCCGTCTCGCCCCCACTCATGCTGCGCGAATAGGGCGCACGGTAGCTATGGGTTAGACGCAGGACACTTGTTCCTAGCCACCACGTCGCATATATCTCTCTTTGTCTCACTAACGCTGTTTGACGAGGACGGATAATCGAAAAGTCTATCTCATTCCCACTACCGAAAGTCCCATAGATCCTTCTCGATTCTTGGCGGGGTACTAGCTGTCCTCGTCATAGAGCGTTAGTCTGAGAGAGAGGGAGAAAGCGTGCGCCCGAACATGAGCGGTCCCCCACCAAGCTCCCTATTGCGAATGAGGGGCCTTGTTGGCGTCTCGCTTACACTAGTGCTGTGCAACAAGGACGCACCGAGCGACGCTCTGGCGTCTCGCTCGCACCGTAGTGCTCTCTGCGTCGCACGCACAGGCCAAGATACGCGAGCAGGCGCCGCCCAAATCTCCTCTCTTACCTCACCGCACGGCGTCTACCGTTGACACCATTTCTGTGGCCCAGTGTACACAGCGTAGTATGATTCGTATCTCTAACCCTACACTACGACGACGAGATGCTGATGCAACCTCGAACGGTGTGCGTCAGCAGATCGCTGCAGCTTCCGACGCAACACCTCTATACCGGGTTTTTTATCCGTATTATGGATACGCAATATTTCGCGATCGGCGAACGAGCGACCAATAATATGTAATTCATTTTTACGATTAAAACGCTTCTATCCGATTTTTGGCGAATAACGATTCTATAAGAAAGCCGTGCCATTTTTTTGCTGATTCAGATGTATCGCATGGTATTGTTTTGAAATTAATATCGCCGTGGCTGTAAGACGCCCGCGGACTAGACGTACCCTGTTTTAGTTTGTATCACGACGTCTTGGCAGATAGTCTGATGACTTACATCAATCACCAGCTCTAAGCAAAGAAAAAAAATGTCATCTTTGGGGAATATTCGCGATTGTATCCTCGATTTCGTCAGGACACGCTGCTTGAATACCCCTAGAAACCCGAGATTATTCTCACCGGGGTGGTGTCGCGAGTTAAGATATTTCGGTTTTCGCACGTTAACGCGTAGATTAAAAAGTGTGTTTGCCCATTGTTCTCTGCGCGTGCTAGCGAGGGGTCATGAAAGAGGATACTTCAAGAACGATCCGTATATACTCTCGCTAGCCGCAGAGTGTATCAGCAAACGCGGAGTGCGCGATAGCCATATTACCAGGGCTATTATAACCGATCATCTGTTTCACGAAGGTATGTATCTGTCGCTTGCCAGCAATAGCTCCTACACAAATTGTCTTTTTAAAAAAAAAAAATAAATGAATTTTACAAGAATTGACGCGCTTTCATCACGAAGTAGCCCCCGAGGAGGAGGAGCAGTTGCTCCTAGGGTGCCTCGATCGTATAGAGGAGGTTTACTCGGAGCCCCGCACCAGCACGACGACAGTGATGCAACGTGCTAACGGTAAAACATACTTAAAAAAAAAAAGATTACGGCTAATGTACGTTTTATTTTTAAAAAAAAGTGACAGGTCCATCGACAGCGCTGGACATACAGTCGATGGAGGAAGAAGAAGAAGAAGAAGAAGAGGACGAAGAATCGTTCCACGATACGTGGGGTATGCGTTAAACAGCATCGGAAACAAAAGGAAAAAAACAAATGCGATTTGCTTCATAATTTTCTTTACAGATGAGATCATGTCAATAGCATCGGCCGTTAGCGACCACAGTGACCATGGCAATGGTGATGATGACCGCTCCACCATGTCCAGCGCTTCTAACGACCACTATCAATGTAATAATTATACATTTACAGATATTGTTGAAAACTCATCTGTGTGAAAATAAAAAGTAAAAAAAAGTTGTAGATCCGTTGGAGGCTGCTGGTTACAATGACCGCATTGCACCGGGTAACGCACGGCCGCTGCAGGAGCACGACGACGCGGAAGAACCGGTGCTGTGGGTTCTTAGGAACGGCGTGTACGTGGCAGCGGATGCCGACGAGGCGGCCGATGCATTAGCGGAGCGCGATGAGGCCCCGAGCCCCGCTGATACCCACGAAGAAGGTAACGTAGAAAGAGATATTCTTTAACATTTAAAGTCATCTTTGTCGAGATTGCTAACTTTAAAAAATGTAGGGGATGATGAAAACCGGTTAGACGCTGTATTCTCATACATCGAGTCGATGTTTAATCCTCGTGAGGAATGAGAAGTCAGTATGAACCGAATACTCTTTCTTTTTTTTGTTTGATAAAAAAATAATTAAAAAACTCTTTTTCCAAACGCTAGATGCGGGCGCGCAATATCAGATCGGCGGGGGACCCCTTCTTCGGTCGCAGATTGATGACGCCGAAGACATCGACAACGAGGGAGTCAGCGATGACGACGTGTTACCACCAGGGCATAGGTTTACCGTACAAGCCGAAACGACGCGTCGCATAAATCGGTTTCGATTAGACGGCCGCGAAATAACAATGGCTATCAGGCCACCGCCCCAAGATCCTGATACGAATACCGTATCTTGGCTGCAGGGCGCAGTCCAAGATATACACGCGTACCTTACAAGCTCGTGTACCGCGCAAGATTATATAGGCCTGACGATTAAATCAGACAGTTTCGCGTGCGGGGCCGCGTGGCTGTCGTACAGACCGGCTCGAGACTTTCTTGAAAACGACGTGTGCAAGGTGATATCATCCGTCGCACAAAGCGCCCAGGCGTTCCAGATAGACAGATCTTTTGTCATAGAATCGTGTATAGTCGAAGTGCCGCGGGGTACAGGGCGCGTGCAATTAGCACACGAGTTTGTAAAAAAACACTCTATACTGACCATAATAAACACCGATAATCTCTGTCTACCTAGATCGCTCGCTGTGGCGATGGTATACGCTGAACGCGGGGAAGTACGCTCCGGGGAACTGCATGAGAGATGGAACGCTGTACGACGTCAACGGGGCAAATTTCAAAAACAATTAGCTCTCGAGCTTGTGACAAACGCCCGTGTAGACTGTGACGTGATTTTTCGAATCACGGTCCCAAGGCGGCTCCGGTTACCGATACAGATAACGTTCTCGATTTCTGGTTCTCTTCGGATCGCCACCCTGCTCAGAAGCTACGCTCTCGGATTGATTCGCATAGATATGTCAAGGCTCTCGGAAGATTTCGCTGTTGTTGAGGTGAGGTCGAGGTGCTCGAATCTGCCGTGGGGAGATAGTCTCGACGTACCGAGTTGCCCGGCAGAGGAGAGTACCCGACGGAGACGTCTCCACGGACCGGCAGAAGCCCGGGTGAAATACCGGCGCCCCGCTGGAGATGGGCAAAGGGCTGTAGAGCGGGCGGAGATAGTTGTGATACGGTTAAGGGCAGGAGAGGAACCTCCTGCCCGAGTTAAGGATGTGGTGCCCAGCTGTCGCCCGATGCCCTGGGGAAGCGGCCGTGGAGGATCTCCAAAAGATACGTACCGATTCGTTAAGGAACGCTCTCGATTTGGTTTAAAGGGACGATTCGAAGGAGATAGAAGTGTTATCGGTTAAAAGGCTCTCGACCAATCAGAATGATTAGTTCTCGGATTTGGCTATTGTCAAAGCAGTCTGTCTCGGGGCACCGACCGAGGTGTCACGGGCTGGCTCGTGCTCCCGTGCTATCTGTTGATAGTTTTTCTTGCCGTGTTTCGCTCCGGTATAGCAAGCTCTCGAATCGTATAGTTCTCGCGTTGTTCTCGCGATATCCAGGAATTCTATGAATTCCTGTGAGTGTTACGGAGGTGAAGTGCTGTGCCTTAGTGCAGTGCTCACCAGAGTGTCCCTTGGATGCAGTTCTCGACCTTCCCGGATTAGCTGTATCAGCTCCGGTGAGTCTTCCAATTTATTAATTGGTGAAGGGATCTCGATAGATATTTACGATTCGTTCTGATACGCTCTCGGTTCGTCGCTCTCTATCACTCGCACTATTTGCCGGACTCGTACTCCGACCCTCTCTACCTCAAACCTAGCAGCCTGAGCGGCCGTGCATTTCCGTAACCGTCTGCTCCCGTTCGTGTATCCAGTTGCGTTTGCTGATTTTACGCGACCCCAAAGATCAGCACCTACGGTTGCGTTTCTCGATTTCACGCGTCCCCAAAAATCGAAAGGATCCGTTAAGCTATCGCCTCGTCTGATAGGTTCCGTCAGAGCTCTCGTTCTTGGTGGAGTTGGGCCTGTTCCACCCCAACTCCCAGTTTATACCGGCTCGTCAGTTCCCGGTGAAAAAAGAATTGACTGGCGCCCGCCTGGCTTGCGGATGCACTAACGACGGGTGGACGGCCGAAGGTAACGTAGGTTGGTTCTCGAAGATAGTTCGTTCTCTGAGTTTTGCTATCGGTGTCGGGTCACGAAAAGAAATACGTTACAAGACATACCGTCTGACGGTTGCGGTATTCCTGAAATTGATCGATTTCAAAGGTATCTTGCTCCGGATGGTATAGTCATTGTTGTTTACGAGTTTGACAGTATAGGCAGCGGTGAGAAACCACTGTACGACGGATCGCAGATAGTCGATAGCGCGTACGGTTCAGGGAAATCACGGCAAACGCTCCGCATTCTGTATTATAATAATGCGGAGCATTATCAGCCTATTTTAAATATTCGGGGTGCGGTCGGTAATCGTGGTTTTTGCATACCGTGTAACAGATCTTACACGCACGAGGCACAGCATAAGTGCTCCCACAAATGCGCTAGATGCTTCGGAAAACCGCCATGCGATTCGGCTCTATCCCCAATGTATTGTCGCGAGTGCCATAGGTACTTTTTTGGTCAACATTGTTTCGATAATCACATAAATACGCTGATTAGTAAACAGAAGGGAAAAGAAAAGAGCGTGTGCCAGACCGTTCGCAGCTGTCCGCAGTGTCTTAGACCTCTTCAAGGAGCGTCTCGTAAGCACTCCTGCGATAAGGTGTATTGCAGCCTCTGCAGGAGTGTTAATGACGTTGGACATTGGTGTTACGTCAGACCGGTAAAAAAGACCACCGCTGTAAAAAATATTCTGTACATCTTCTACGATTTTGAAACACAGCAGATACAGAAGCTGCCCGGTGACGACACGGTACGCATCCACACACCAAACTTGTGCGTCGTTCAGCAAGTGTGTACAGCGTGCATAAATGATACAGATCTCGCGAGGGTATGCCCGTCTTGCGGGGTACACGAGTACATCTTCGAAGAGGACCCTGTAAGGCAGTTTGTAGATTTCGCGTGCGACCCTAGAAGAAAATCGTTGCAGCGTGTGATCTGCGTGGCGCATAATGCCAAGGGTTTCGACGCGCAGTTTGTACTACGGTACATCGTAAAGCGTAGAAGAAAAAGCCTAAAGCCGCCGATGCTGCTACTCAGCGGTACGAGCATCATAATGATGAAGACGGGTCGTGTAACTTTCATAGACAGTCTTAATTATTTTCATATGCCGCTGAGTGCACTACCGAAAGCCTTCGGCCTCGCGGATGCGGTCGGTTTGAAACAAAAGGGTGTCTTCCCGCATGTGTTCAATACACCTGAGAATCAGCATTATATCGGTCCGTTACCAGCGCTCGAGTTTTATTCGCCCGATACGATGTCGCCGGCTCAGCATAATCAGTTTTTAGCATGGTACAACGAGCAGTGCTCTGCGGGATACGTATTTAACTTTCGAACTGAGTTTATGGATTACTGTAGATCAGACGTTACCATTCTCAGGCAGGCTTGCGTTTCTTTCCGCGAAATGTTTCTTCTGCATGGCAGCGTTTGCCCTTTCTCGGAGAGCACAACCATAGCCTCGGCGTGTTCGAGAGTTTTTCGGAAAAACTTTTTGCGGGATGAGCAGATAGCTATTTTACCGCCGGGTGGGTACCGATACGGTGACAAACAATTGCGTAAGGCCATCTTATGGCTTCTTTCGCTGGAGCATCGTTTGGGTTGTGCCATAGTTCATGCAGGGCGCACTCGGGAGTATCGTCTGCCGGAGGGTACGCCCGTCGACGGTTACTACCTAGACACCACCACAGGCTCGCGACACGTATTCCAGTTTCAGGGTTGTTTCTGGCACGGTTGCCCAAAATGCTATCGTATAAACAGAGATAGTCGTCTACACACGGGTGGATCCATGGACGCTCGCTTCGAGAGAACGCAGGCTACGAACGATAAGATTCGGTATTTAGGTTACGAGCTGACGGAAATTTGGGAGTGCGAATTCGATCGCTGGATAAACGATCCTGAACAGGCCGCTTTATACAGATCGCTGAATGAGAACCCTCTGGTATCACAGGCACCGCTCGAACCCCGCGATGCTTTCTTCGGCGGCCGTACAGGGAACACTGTCAGTTTTTATGAAGTCAAGGGGTCTGAGAGGATACACTACGTGGATGTGTGCTCACTCTACCCCTTCATTTCGAAAACGGGGAAATTCCCTGTAGGTCACCCTGCGGTGTACGTGGGCGATGACTGTCGCGAACTGACGGGTGAACGCAACAACATCGATAACGTGGAGGGCTTGATTAAGTGTGTGGTGTTACCACCGCGAGATCTGTATCATCCCGTGTTACCGGTGCGTATGCACGGTAAACTTCTCTTTGCATTGTGTCGGTCCTGTGCAGAGGCCGCGCTACAGGGGTCGTGCCCTCACGAGAATCCCGCGGATAGAGTATTCGAAGGGACCTGGGTCGTGGACGAGGTCAAGCGCGCCGTACGTAAGGGGTATGAAATAATGCTGATACACGAAATATGGCAGTATGAAATTACCCAGTACGATCCTGCGACACGGACGGGTGGTCACTTTGCCGATTACATAAACACGTTCCTAAAGATCAAGCAGGAAGCTAGCGGCTGGCCGCGCGAGTGTGGCGACGACGACGAGGCCAAAAAGTTGTATATAGAGGAGTACGATCGTGTCGAGGGTATTCGTGTGGACCCTGATAATATAAAATCAAACCCCGGCCTGCGGTCAGTCGCAAAATTATGTTTGAATTCCTTTTGGGGCAAGTTTGGGCAACGCGAAAATCTGCCAAAGACGGAAATTGTGACGACTCGTCAAAAGCTCGTGAGTCTGCTTACGTGTCCGGAGGTCGAGATTACAGGTATTCTGCCCGTAGATGACGAGATGCTCTACGTCATTACGCGTAGTACAAACGAATCGCTGATACCCACGGCATACACAAACGTTGTTATAGCTGCGTATACCACTGCTTAGGCGCGTCTGAAATTGTACGACTATCTCGAGAAATTAGATAGACGCGTTCTGTATTACGACACCGACTCGTGTATACAGGGTGTTCGTTATGAAACGCACTGTAGTAACACCGTTACATTCCTTTTCAAATTCTAATGAATATGTGTATTTTCATTTTTTATTTCATTTATCAAAATTTCGAGATAATCAAGGTTGAAGTTGCAGTAATGCGACCAATCCGAACGCGTTTAAATGGAGCGTAGATGACGTCGCGAGCCAGCCCGCAAGGCCTGCTTACAGTAGGCCAATAACACTAAAAATATCGTCTCTTGTATCTTACTCAATTACATGCAGATAAACAGGGACACTACGACGGTATTCTTAATGTTATTGGTCTACTGTAAGCAGGCCTTGCGGGCTGGCTCGCGACGTCATCTACGCTCCGTTTAAACGCGTTCTGATTGGTCGCATTACTGCAACTTCAACTTTGATTATCTCGAAATTTTAATATATGAAATAAAAAATGAAAATACACGTATTCATTAGAATTTGAAAAGAAATGTAACGGTGTTACTACAGTGCGTTTCATAACGAACACCCTGTATACGTATCGGGTGGTCGTCACGCCGATAACGCCTACGAGCCGCCGCTCGGTAGTCTTTTGGGCGATTTAACGGACGAGCTGGAGTCGTACGGTGTTGGTAGCTATATCACGTCTTTTGTCTCGGGAGGCTCGAAATTTTATGCATATCGTGTGCGCAAGCCCGACGGTTCTTACGCTGAGGTCTGCAAGGTCAAAGGTATCAAGAGACTCGGTCGAGTCTCGCGCCAAGTACAGGCAACCGGCTGTACAGGGCACAGCTCGCCGAGACTCTTTACTTGAGTCAACTCTTATACCTGTGTTTGGAACGAAATATCTTATTAACCGCTATACATGAGAAAAAGTTATTGATACATTCACTATAGGAATTGAGGGTCCTGAATTGATTGCCACCACGTTCAATACGATTAGTATACGAGATCAGGGCGTATTGAGATGGCGAGCGAGATGATTTTATTTCAGTTCCGTCGTCGTCGTCATCGTCGTCGTCGTCGTCGTCGTCGACATCGTCGTCGTCGTCGTCGTCGTCGTCGTCGTCGTCGTCGTCTTCGCACGTCCATCGCATTTTTTACACGACAGATGGCGCTGACTGCTGTGCCTTCTTTACCTATTTGTACTCTGTATGGTGTTAGTAATTTACGAATACACAACACAATCAAATACATTTTATACGTGAAGCTACCGTTCATACCGAATTTCCAGTTAGTATAAGGCTGCTTTCACAACAGTATAGAATTATTCAGTTTTTAATAGCATTCATGTGCTGCGCGCGTATATGGGTGTATGTATATGTGTGCTTCGGCATAGTTCGTCTATTTTAGGTGACAGTTTGTCCAACCGTTCTGCTTCGTAGTTTTCTGTATCTAGATGGCGGACGTGGAAGTCCAGGGTGTCCAGGTATTCCGCTTCGTTGTTTTCTGTATCTAGGTGTCGGGCGTAGAAGTCCAGGGTGTCCAGGCATTCCGCTCCGTAGTTTTCTGTATCTAGGTGCCGGATGTGGAAGTCCAGGGTGTCCAGGTATTCCGCTTCGTAGTTTTCTGTATCTAGGTGTCGGATGTGGAAGTCCAGGGTGTCCAGATTTTCCGCTTCGTAGTTTTCTGTATCTAGGTGCCGGATGTGGAAGTTCAGGGTGTCCAGGTATTCCGCTCCGTAGTTTTCTGTATCTAGGTATCGGATGTGAAAGTTCAGGGTGTCCAGTTGTTCCGCTTCGTAGTTTTCTGTATCTAAGTGTCGGATGTGGAAGTCCAGGGTGTCCAGGTATTCCGCTTCGTAGTTTTCTGTATCTAGGTGTCGGATGTGGAAGTCCAGGGTGTCCAGATTTTCTGCTTCGTAGTTTTCTGTATCTAGGTGCCGTATGTGGAAGTTCAGGGTGTCCAGGTATTCCGCTCCGTAGTTTTCTGTATCTAGGTATCGGATGTGAAAGTTCAGGGTGTCCAGGTGTTCCGCTCCGTAGTTTCTTGTATCTAGGTGTCGGACGTAGAAGTCCAGAAAAGTGTGCAACAAGCTTTGGCGCTTCGCTCAAACCATAGTATCCTCTTTGATGTTCGCACGGCCTGAGGTACAAGGCCTGAAATAATGCAGCACTCTCCGCTCTTACGTTTACCGCACGGCTTCAACAAGCTGGACACCATTAACGACGCTTATATGCATTGAAGATTACATTTTCTTTAAAAATTTGTACATGTCTTTATGCATTTCTAGAAAAAGGGACTTACAAATTAAATTTATGTGCCATTAAACATTTTCGACACCGCAATATATTTTTCTGATTAGCAACATCATAATGTATTTACATTTTATATCTGTGACAATATAGATTTCAGTGCTTAATACTGCTATGTCCCGTTGAACAACAAAAACTTGTGATATCCCCCAAAAAACACTTACGTGTAAAAAACTACGCCAAGTACAGGAGTGCTGTGTATTCCTCTAATAAAAAGTATTGATATCAGATTATTGAGGCCAAGTACATAAGTCACTACATGTTTGCCTATTATATGATCTAGCACTGGCCCATCATTTTAATTGTATTTTTAAAATTTCCTATAACGTTTTCACTACTCTTTTACATTACTACTGTTTCTCGTAGTTGATTATGAATTAATGATTATTTAATAATTAATAAAACTTTAGCTGATTCCTTATCGAGTACTACTTGGCGGATCCGTGCCAGTAATTTCCAAAGTACTTACTTTGAACGTGCCAATAGTATCCTAAAATTATATGTTTGTTATTAAGATTTTACCGTGATTATTATTAACGAGTTATCGTTAATAAGCTCTATATAGAAAGTTGACATTGGTTTTGAGTTTGATGGACTGGCATAATGAACGCAAATTTATGTCAAGAAATGCACGGACCCGCCAAGTAGTACTCGATAAGGAATCAGCTAAAGTTTTATTAATTATTAAATAATCATTAATTCATAATCGACTACGAGAAACAGTAGTAATGTAAAAGAGTAGTGAAAACGTTATAGGAAATTTTGAAAATACAATTAAAATGATGGGCTAGTGCTAGATCATATAATAGGCAAACATGTAGTGACTTATGTACTTGGCCTCAATAATCTGATATCAATACTTTTTATTAGAGGAATACACAGCACTCCTGTACTTGGCGTAGTTTTTTACACGTAAGTGTTTTTTGGGGGATCACGATTGACCACGCGACGAGTCTGGCCATTAATTACAACTGGATACGCTCTTATGTAACGGGAGAGACGAGCGAGCCTGTTGTTTTACACTACGACGCGATGCGTCGTACGCCGTTTCACGACGTAGTGACGCGTCGAGAATCAAAAACGTGTAAGCCGACAGAGCTTCAAAAACGGCGACGCGACGGTCGTTTCGGCTCTTTGCCCTACGGATTTATGTAATTAATATCACAAACAAAACCTGTATAAATGTATATATGCACCGCCTGTACAATAATAATAATAAAAACATATTTATTTGAAAAACAAAAAAAAACCTCTTTATCGATTTATTCCCGACGGCTCCATCAACCCGACCATGTTATTTATTTTTTCAGCGACTACTCGGACATGCTAGCCGTGCATTATGGCTAGCTATGCGGTTGACACACATACATGCCGACTATTAGCTCACAGGTGCACGATGAGCTCACCCGGACGAGGGGCTAGCAACGTCACCGATAAGAGCTAGCAAGCGCGCGCGACGTCACGAGCCTCACGCGTGTCGTGCGCCCGCCGCGGCCGGGCCCCGCGCTGGAAGGGGGAGTGTGTAAAATCTAGCAGACTCTTTAACAGTATATTCGTAAAGAACACCGCCAAATAGCCTCATTTGGCATAATGGACACACGGTGGAAGCATCCGTGGACGTCGATGATCTGTGGGCCAACGGGGTGCGGGAAGACGTTTTTCGTAAAGAAATTCCTACGGTTCATCGGGGACATGAGCGACGTGCGATTTGCGCGCGTTCTCTTCTACTATGCAGAGTGGCAGGAGGGGTACAGGGAGTACGGGAGCGCTATAGAGTTTCACGAGGGACTGCCGCAAAACACCGATTACGGCAACGACCCACGCCCGAAACTCGTCATCATCGACGATCTCATGAGGGAATCGTCCAATAACACGGTGGTCGACCTTTTTACCAAAGGCAGCCATCATAAGAACATCAGCGTTATCTTCATTACGCAGAATCTCTTTCATCAGGGGCCCGGGCAGCGCGATATCTCGTTGAACGCCAACTACATCGTTGTGTTTAAAAATCCGCGCAACAGAGCGCAGATACAGCATCTGGCGAGACAGGTGTTTCCTGAAAATCCGCGCTTCGTACAGGAAGTCTACCGCGATGCCACCGCCGAACCGCACGGTTATTTACTACTCGATTTGAAGCAATCGACGCCCGATAACTGCCGCTTTCGCACGTGCGTGTTTCCTTCGGACCCGTTCCACTACGTGTACGTACAGCGAAAGGGTATAAAGGGTGGGTACGCCGATCGAGACGTACCAGTCATTCGGTTGTAATGGTATCCAGCGCACGCTGCTCTATAGGGCGGAAGCACGCCACAGGCTATCTGCCACCTGGACAGCAAACAACGCAGCGCCTTGTTACGAGCGGCCGACCCACGCCTCGTCAACTGTATATGCAAATGCGCTCTGAATATCCTTCGCGGCAACGTACCTCTCAAGCCGACTCGGAAACGTCGCTTACGAAAACACGCACCGCTGCTGAGACGTTTATCCAGACCGGGTTCAGGAGTCAAAACTAGAAAACGCCTTATCGTTCAGAGCGGCGGTTTTCTACCTCTTCTGCTAGCACCCATACTGGGCACCGTCATATCAAAACTCATAGGGAGAAGCGGATAGGATATACGCCGCGCAGAGCGAGATGGAGCATGCAAAAAAGATGGTTCTCATCCCTCATGAGAGCGTGAATACCGTGCACCAGCAGTACCACCGTGCAGCGCCTCATACGCATCAGTACAGTCAGGAGGGCATTGACACCGTTAACACCGTACAAACCCCTGGGACCCCCTTAAGCAGATTAGACGCGTCGATGAAGGAGATCCTACACTCGCCGAATTTCATTGACGAGCGCGAAAAGTGGAAGATGTACAATCAGGTGCTGCAGCCTTATCTACACTTTATCGAGGACCTGCGAAATAACGTCGACGAGGATAGGCGCGCCGATAGCGATAACAAGAAAAAAAATAACAATTCTGCGGAGGATAACGCCCGGAACCAGACCACCGATGCTGACGACGACGACATCATTGCCAGTGTACCCCAAAAGTATAGGACTAAGGCGCGGCTCTTACTAGGCAG
Organism: Cephus spinipes; assembly: GCA_963971525.1. Taxonomy (NCBI): domain Eukaryota; kingdom Metazoa; phylum Arthropoda; class Insecta; order Hymenoptera; family Cephidae; genus Cephus; species Cephus spinipes. The sequence continues at coordinate 17,216,104 of OZ020572.1, read as the reverse complement.
ACTGCGTGGCGCTGGCTCACCACACATTTCGTGGAGTAGGCAGGGCGTTACGCGCATCGGTGGAGCCGTCGTGCAGGACGCCAACATCGTTGATTTAATCAATGACGCTATGCGTGAGAGAAAAACGGCGAGACCGGCGGGGAGTCGGCAGTTTGCGCGGTTCCTCCGTACTGCTGGTATACCGCGCAAATTTATTGGCAATCAGCGTCTATGGAAGGAGGGGAGCAACACGACGCCTCTCAGTAATCAGCCACGGCGTCGTGTAACAATCGTACCGCGCACAATCGACACGACTCAGAGCTCGTCCACGGAGGAGGAATTTGGAGAGGCGTTTCAGGTAGTGTTTAGAGACTCCGGGGAAGAAGAGGTCGTGGGGAAAAGATATACACGATCCGTGTCGGCTAGTACAGCCAACGATACCGAGAAAAAGAAAAGATTAGAATGGTTAAGGCTGCCGTGAAACAGAAGAAGAAGAAGAAGTCGGGTGATGACAGCCTTCTGAAGCGTCTTTATTACACACCAGCAGAGCCGTCTTCGTACGCCGGTATCGGTAACCTCGAGCGAGCGGTTAAGGGTAGGGTAAAGCGAGATTCCGTCGTACATTGGTTAGAGGCTCAAGACGCGTATACGCTGCATAAGCCCGTACGTCGTACGTTTCAGCGCCGCTCTTACGCCGTCAGCAATATCGACGATGTTTGGGAGGCCGATCTTGTGGACCTTCGCTCGTTGAAGGAGTACAACGATGGTTACACGTATATACTTTGTAAAACAAATGTTATAATAACCCCTCCCCGTCACCTGGCTCGAGGGCACCACTGGCCCCGAGCACAAGTATTGCGTACTGTCTTGTGAAGTATTGTTAATTGCGTTCATTTAGTGTTTTAGGTCTGTTGTATCTAGTATAAGATCCCCCCTTCCACTCTTCCCTCCCTGTCCCCTTCCCCGTAGGGCACTGGCTCGAACACCATCATCGAGGACCACCACCGAGGACATCACCCTGAACCGGCTACGAGGACTCAGCATCCCTGGATGGACCGCGAGAGTGGCTACGTCGCCGAGGCAGCGGACGGCAGGGATGGCATTGGCAAGGAGAACAGCTGATCGAGATGTCCGTGGGATGGATGCCCACCAACCCGACACCGTCACCACCAATATGCAGCCCCGGTGCAGTCCCGTCACACGGGCAGGAAAACGTCCCGTGTGACAGCGGCGGAGCCCTCTCCCTCCGAGACCGCGGACGTGCCCGGGAGAGTTTTGACAGGCCTGGAGGCCGCCATCTTGACCGGCGCGCGCAGCCAGTCCGCGCGCCGGCAAAGCCAGCACAGTGCCGCCGACACGAGGCCTTGGAAGGCCCGGCAGCCCTGCAAGTTTGAAACGGACCAATGCCCTGCCATGCCGGAACTGCCAACCAATGCCAGAGCACGTAGCCCTCTCAGCTGAGCAGCCACCACCAATCCCCGAGGCCCTGAAGGCCTACGAGGACCCGGACGACCGGAAATTTCACTACTTCGAGCCAGGTGTTGCGAGCGATAGTGCGTGTGGCGAGTTACATTGTACTGCGAATAGAGAGTGAGTGTAAAGGATTACAGTGTGACGAGCGTTTTAGAGTGAGTACCCCAGAGTGATTGGATCTTCCCTATCTGCCATCCCTTCCCTAGCACACCCCTTACCATAATTAGCCCTGTAGATTTTGTAAGTCCCTTCAGGACATAGTAAGCCGTCCCCACGTGGACCGGCCCTTTTGCGTAGTATCTCTTTTGAAGTTTTAGCCTGGCCTTCCGCCAACCGCGTGCGGCCAGTGGTATATTGCGTGCGCCTTAGCTTTAGTATTTCTGCGCCCCCTTTGAAACCCTCCGTGCCCTTCCTTTTCCAACACCTGCCCTCCTCTCATCCCATAACCGAGGTAATTTTGTAAGAAGCCATTTTGCGTTCGGGAACCTTCCTCCCTGAGATCCCCTCACCTCTCCCCCCGCTAGCCTAGCCATCTCCCATCGAGTAAACAAACAAGGACCTTGCGAGGTCACTTGCCGGTGCTACACCGTTACAGTAGCTGGCGCCCAAAACCATCCGAATCCAAGTCCCCAGCTGATAGCCCTCCCCTGTCCCGCCTGCCCCCTCCATCCCCACCCACTAGACCACTGCGTGCTCCTGCGTGAGCCCCGCATGTTATTAAGTAGTCTTTTCTTTTCTAGTATAGTTTCGTCTTCTCTATTGTATTTATTCTTGACATTATTATTAATTATATTCTTCTTTACTTCACACCGTGTTCCCCTTTCTTCTTACGTCTCCCTTTCCCCAGTATATTGAGATAGCTGCTATTGCGAGACCCTGGGCCATTTACGTGGTCCAGTACGTCACAACTTGTAATAATCGATGTACTCAGCAAATACGCTTGGGTCGAGCCTTTACGCGATAAGTCCGGTGCAACGGTAGCAGCGGCATTCCGGAGGGTTTTGACATGTAGTAAGAATAGGATACCCGTGTACCTACAGACAGACAAAGGTAAAGAGTTTACCAATGGCGTACTGCAGCGTCTGCTCGAGGAGCTCGGCATAGGATTCCGCGTAGCGCGCAGCCCCGACGTAAAGGCAGCTGTCGTCGAACGCTACAACCGTACTCTGAAGGAGCGTATGTGGCGGTACTTTACACATAGAAACACGCGGCGGTACATAGATATTCTTCAGAGCCTCGTGGAATCGTACAACAGGACACGTCACTCTGCGATAAGAATGTGTCCAGTCGACGTAACCATGTATAATGCCGCTACGGCCCGTATGAACCTGTCCATGCGATACGCCACAGCGAGCCCGCGTACCCCTAAATACGGTGTCGGTGACCTGGTACGCATCAGTAGCGCCAGGAACCCTTTTGCGAAAGGTTACGAGGGGGGCTGGACTCGAGAGATTTTTAAAATCGTACGCCTAGGTACAACGAGAGAGCCACCCGTCTACATCTTAGAAGATCTCGCCGGCGAGGAGATTGACGGTATTTTTTACGAGGAGGAGCTCGTTCGAGTCCGCAAGGACCTCGCAAAGCACACGTTTCTCGTCGATCGTGTTATAAAACGAAGCGGCCGTGGGAAAGCCCAAAAAGTACTGGTCAGCTGGGTCGGTTACCCCGAGAAATTTAATTCGTAGATATCGGCTACCCGCTTAAAGAACAATGAAGGACCAATTTTATCTCGTTCTGCCCAGTAACAGCAGTGTGTCGTACTATCCCGAAAATAAAACTACCAGTTTTACCACGCATCTACCGCATCAGATCAATTTACACGGGGCATGGGCTGTTGCTCTGGTCGAAATACAGATCCCTATGACCTTTCTTCACGTGCCCGCAGCGCTAAAAGACTGGGATCACGTGGGCGTGGTCACCACCCGCACCAAACCGCGGAAGAACCACAAAGAACCGATAGTGGGTCTTATGATGACGGGTTCTAACGTGGCGCACGGTGTTTATGACGACGTAAAGACACTCGTTGACGAAATAAACGCTACCAGGGCTATGAAGGGCCGTCTGCAATTAGAGCTCTGTAGAGACGGTTACGCTAGCGTATCGCTCGTCTCTACCGATAACGATCTAGACGACCCACACGAACTGAGACTCTGCCGCTCTCTGGCGCGCATCCTAGGTTTTCCCGAATCGGTCGTGGTATCGAAAGCACAACCCGTTGTGATGGCCGATCAGCCGATTAGCCTGATCAATGCCCTACCTAAGATGCTTTTTGTTTACACCGATGTCTGCGAGCCGTATATCACCGGAGACGTCCAAACACCCTTGCTTCGTGTGGTTCCCCTGCAAACGGATAACAAATACGCTTACGCAGCCATGAAAGTACTCTCGTTTTCACCGTTAAAGTATATACCGCTGCTCCGCACGACTTTTCAAACGATCGACATCGATATAAGAGATCAACTAGGCGAACCTATACCATTCGAATCAGGGACGCTCTCCGTAACACTACACTTTAAACGGCTAGACTGATGGCTCATTACACCGACTACTACGAGTCGCAGATCGGTGGGGGATATTCCACGAAATTTCGGGTATTCGCGGGGTCGCCTTATCAGCGAGGACATGGTATTAGTAGCTTTCTCGGTGGTCTGTTTCGGCGTGTGTTACCTTTGCTATCGAGAGGAGCCCGAGCCGTCGGTAAGGAGGCGGTGCGCGCGGGCATGAATATCTTGACGGACGTCAGTGAGCGCGGCGCTCCGCTGAAACAGGCGTTTCGCACCAGGGCCACCGAATCGGGTATGAATCTTAAACGTAAGGCGGAGGCGAAAATTGACGAGCTCATGAAAGGATCGGGCTATAAAGCTGTAAAACGACCACGCGGCGCCCACTCTATCATCGGCGTCGCTGGAAGGAGCATCGCCTCAAGAACTGCTAACAAGCGTAAGAGACGTACGGGGAAGAAAAGTGCTCAGCGTCGAAAAAAAAGTAGTAAAAAAAATAAAGTCAAAAACCAAGAAACCCAAAAATCGTCGTAGAATCGCTAGTAAGAAAGTAAAGCGGAGTGTGCTGGATATCTTCTCCTAAACGTTACCTCTATCATGGCCTTTCTACACGCACACTCCTGCGAGTGTATGAAATCGGAGCTCGAGCTCTTTACACTGCCACCAACACAGACCACTATAGAGAGCGCGCAGTGGGTACACTACAAGCCCATCTCATCGCTGACCGATGACTCGCCCATTGAATTTGTCGTGCCGGGTAACGGCGACGAGTACCTCGATCTAGCACACACCATGGTGAGTTTACGTGTGCAGCTACGATCCAAGGATGCGTTAGCCCCTGACGCTCTGAGCAAAGCAGCCCCTGTTAACAATCTGCTACACTCGCTGTTCAATCAGGTGGACGTGTTTCTTAATCAGAAACTCGTATCACCGCCTAATAACGCGTACGCTTACAGGGCCTACATAGAGACGCTATTAAATTATGGGCCAGCCGCTAAGGGGTCCCACCTCTCGAGCGTGCTCTGGTACGACGACACGCCCGGTCATATGGACGATACAGCGGGCAAGAATATGGGTCTCGTGAATAGGCAGGCGTTCGTCGGTAAAGACAAGACGGTCGATCTGATCGGTCATTTGCATTGCGATGTGTTTAACCAGGAAAAATTTTTATTAAATGGTGTTGAGCTCCGTTTACGCCTCGTACGCACGAGAGACGGTTTCTCCCTCATGGATCCAAAGAGCGAGTGTTCTTTACATATAACGGAGGCCACGCTCCTCGTTAGACGCGCCAAAATAAGTCCCGGTATTCTAATTGCTCTTTCTAAAATGCTATCAAAGACAACTGCAAAGTATCCGCTTACGCGTGTAGAGGTCAAGGCACTGACGATGCATGCCGGCTTGCACGGTGGTACTATGAATAACGTGATTCTCGGCCAATTACCTAAGCGTATTATAATAGGCTTCGTCGATAACAAGGCATTCAATGGCAACTATCAACTCAACCCGTTCAATTTTAAAAACTATCGTATTAATTTCCTATCGCTGTACGTCGACGGTGTTCAAGTACCCTCGAAAGCACTGCAGACAGATTTCGGCAAAGCCGGCCTTTACGTGGACGCGTATCATACCCTCTTTAGTGGCACGGGTATACACTTCCTCAACGAGGGTAATTCGATATCTAGGAACGCTTACGCAGACGGCTACTGCCTGTTCGTTTTCGATCTTACACCCGATCTCTCGGCAAATAGCAACACCCACTGGAACCTGATCAAGCACGGTAGTGTACGAATTGAGCTACGCTTCGACGATCCGCTGGCCACCACCGTGAACTGTACCGTTTACGCTGAGTACGATAACGTTCTGGAGATCGACGCCTCGCGGCAAATCGTCGCAGATTACGGCGGATAAGCAATCGAAGAAAATACATAGGGCAGCAGTTTAGGCTATGCGTCATCGTCTTTTTGTGCACTCGGTATCGCCTGTGATCGTCAGCATCGCCGTTAGTTTCTCGTTGAACGCCTTCGAGTTAGCACCGCAGCGATGGATTTCGTGATCGAGATTGAGTACTTCAAAGACTCCGAGAGACGTCTGGCGCCGAAAGAGATCGGCGTCGTGGCTGTGGAAAGAAAATACATAGGCCACTGGATCGTTTCACCACCCTGCGATTTCAACGAATTACCACCGACGATCAGAAGCGAGAACAACACCATGACCCGCTATCGACACGGTGTAGAGTGGTTCGACGGTGGTGTGACGTACAAACAGTTATACGCCAATCTCCGAAATATAGCGGGTATTTCGCGGAGCATATACACGAGAGGTCCGGAGAGCGTACTTTTTCTGCAGACCGTTATGGCAAGGGAAGTTATAAATTTGGATGAAACCCCCGATAACTCACCATACGAGGACTTCCCACCGAATCGTGACCATTACGAGTGCATCGTTCACGCCTGTAAGGAGAGCCGAGGATCGTTCACCTGCGCTCTGAACAACGCATTGCGTCTTGAATTCTGGCTTCGAAATAACGGACCGCATATATGAACACGCTAGACCTTTACCTTGGCCTTCGCGGTATATCGGAGCATACGACGGGTGTCTACGCAGCTGATAGAATACCCCGAAGCTGGTCGAAACCCGATGCGATTATCGCCAACACGGACGATCATACGAAACCAGGAGCACATTGGGTTGCCATGTACGTGGACGCTGACGGAGACGGTTACTACTTTGACAGCTATGGATTACCACCGCTGAATCATCACCACGCATCGAGGCTCCGACGGAACTGTCGATCCTTCCGATGGAACGCCCAGCAGCTTCAGAGCGAGACGTCAACGGTGTGCGGCCAGTTCTGCATGATGTTTCTACACTACCTCTCCTCAGGTTTCGGGATGCATGCCTTCCAGAATGTATTTAGTACTGATTTGCGGAAAAACGATAGAATTGCCCGAGAGTACTACGACGCTTTTGTGCGAAAGAAGCGTTTGGCTGATCGCCAGTATGCGCGCGATAATAAGATCTATGGCGGCGGTGGCGGTGGTAGGATACAATATTCGCGGTGTAAATCTGGATACACGTGTTAAGACCTGTTTCATGAAAAGGTGCGTTGTCTGTGCATTTAATTATATAAATTAAAAATATAATTTTGCTAGTTTTTTTATTATAAGCGTCATATAGTAGTAGTAGTAGTGGTGTGGTAATAATAATATAGTAGTAGAAGTAGTAGCGAATAAAATTAAAATAATGTATAATAATAGTAACAATAATAATGGTATATAAGCAATAATAAGTATATATAATATAAGACAATAGCGAGTAAGTTTAATAATAGGTTGTAAGCAATAATAAGTAAATAAGTATGTAAGTAAAAAGCGTATAATAATAATAAATGTTAATACTCTATTTTTTTTTTTACGATCTAAACTAACCTAATTGGTCCTAACCTAACATCCCCGTACCCATATCTCAGCAGGGCGGCCCTGTGCCCCTCGTAATATAGTACGCATCCCGGGCATTCACCGGGTGCGTGCTCGCGAAATACACTCCGCGCACAAGTCGTGCAACGGCCCACGTTGAATACCATTTGTGTATTCAATAATAAAAAATGTAGGCTGTGAGCCGTGAATGCCTCCTGCTCGTGCGCGGGTAGCGCGAGCACGCACTCGCTGCATAACTCCTCTTCCCGGGATGCGTAAATGTATCCATAAAGACAGAGGCCCTCATGCATGGCGTTATAGAACTCGTCGGTCAGTCCGGGCGATGGGGTTCCTCTATCGTCGTCGCCTACGCCGTCGTTACCCCCTTCAAATGCCATACGTGGTGCCATTTCTAGAAACAAAAGGTAAAAAACGAGGGTAAGACTAAGGATTACAAAAAACACACACCCACACATGCATATACAGTTGCGTGCAAAAGTTTTGGGCCAAACAAATTTTTTACCATGTTTACAATATTAATGAGGGGAAAGAAAAACTACCTCATGTCACTTGAACTTCATCGAGTATAATACCAAATAGAACAATAATAACATTTATTACATCAAACAATATTCAAAAGTAAACATAAGATTGAAACTCGAATGTCCAAAAGTTTTGGGCCAGACAAATTTATGCCGGAAAATCACAATTATTCGGATCAAAACCACTTCCATCACATTACGAATCGTCAATATTTAGTTGACATGCCATTTGCAGCGATCACAGCGGCACATCTCCTGGGCATAGATTCTATCAACGTTGTAATCCTCGTCTGATCGATATTCTCCCATTCTTGTTGAATTTTCGCCCATAAATCATCTTTATTGGAACAGTTATGAGCTGCAACTTTAACTTTCAATTCTTCCCATAGATGTTCAATGGGATTCAAGTCTGGAGATTGGCTAGGCCTTTCAAGAACACGCACTTTTTTAGCTTGAAAAAAATCTTGAAGTAACTGGGATCGTTGTCTTGTTGAAAAATCCATCCCCGAGGCATATTCTGACGCGCAAAAGGAAGCATATAGTCTTGCAAGATGTTCCTGTACATGAACTTGTCCATGATACCTTCTATTTTCGATAAAGGTCCGATTCCTGCATACGAAAAAGCTCCCCATACCATGACACTTCCCCCTCCATGTTTTACTGTAGGTGTCTGGTATCTAGAATTGAACCTGGTGTTTTTCGGCCGTCGAACATACCTTCTGCCGTCATTTCCGAAAAGATTAACTTTCGTTTCGTCAGAGAAAAGCACTTTCCTCCATTGCTCAACAGTCCAGTTTTGGTGTTCCTTAGCAAAATTCAATCTTGCCTTCTTATTTTTTGCACTAATCAGTGGTTTCTTAACTCCGACGCGTCCAAATAGGCCTACCTCATTCAATCTACGTGAAACAGTACTGCGACTAACGTCAGATAGATTTTCCTCGCGTAATTCACGTGCAATAATTGCAGCATTTTTCTTTGAGTCAGAAACTGCTCTTCTTTTTATAACTTTATCCACGCGCCTGGTCGTTTTTCTAGGTCTTCCAGGTACAGGCTGCTTCAACAGAGTGCCGGTTTCCTCCCACCGTTTGATAATACGATTTACTGTTGATTTACTTATAGATAATATGTGAGCTATTTCTCGAGAAACTTTTTTTTCATTATGTAATTTTATAATAGATTCTCGAATTTGCAAATTCGTCCATTTAGCCATAATGACTGCTCACTACTGACGGTTAGTTGTAAACATACCGGAGCTTCTGTTATTGTATAAAATCTAAGTCGAATATGTAAACAATAAGCTTGGCCCGAAACTTTTGGACATTCAAATTTCGATCTCATGATTACTTTTGAATATTGTTTGATGTAATAAATGTTATTATTGTTCTATTTGGTATTATACTCGATGAAGTTCAAGTGACATGAGGTATTTTTTCTTTCTCCTCATTAATATCGTAAACATGGCAAAAAATTTGTTTGGCCCAAAACTTTTGCACGCAACTGTATGTACATGGCTCACAATTTATATTCGGGGTGGGGGAGAAACTTCTGCAACCCCCTGCCTCAATAGCACCTCCCGGTTATCGCAGAAGTATGCTATGCAGGCTATGCATTCAGAGGGTGCATACGCATGCATCACACACCGAGCACAGCGTACACAGACGCCCGCACGCAGATGTATTGCGGGGTCAATCTGCAGGTAGTGGATCACGCGTGCTGTAAACGGGCCCCTGTGCTCAGTGTTCTGCACACGCATGCACCCGTAGCATAGCGCATCCCCCACACCCCGCACGTACAGGCACCCGAACAAACACTGCCCGTCGTGAAAGGGAGCGAAGAAAGCATTGAGGGGCGGCGGTATCCCATCAAGCAGCGGCCCCTCAAATGGTTCTTCCACCCCCTCGGGCGGAGTATCCGGGCGCCTTGATGCCATAAGCTATAATATTTCAGTTTTTTAATAATAAAATATGTTTAAAGCAACTACAAAACCCTGTAGGCTTAAAATTATTACACTTACCGCACTATAAACAGGACCCGTACTACGCTGTTAGCTGCGCTGCTGCTGCTGCTACTGCCGGTCAATGTCTACAAATAAGCGTGAGAAGCGATAGAAAGGCAATACTTTTAATCAAATAAAAATGGGTGCTAGCTTAAAGTTGCTATACATACCACTTTTCTTTTTTTAATGGTCCGCACAAATAGCCGTGCTCGTCAGTCAGTCTGGTTATTATTCTACAAATAAAAGTAAAAGATACCACATATAATTTTTTAATTAGATAAAACGAGGGTGCCCGATTTAGCTTAACACAGTTATACATACCACTTTTTTAAAACTTTCACTATTGCAATTTCCCTTCTTCTTCTTTTTAATTAAACTTTTTTGAACTATTGCGCCTGCTGCTTGTCACCAAGGTAATGACAGGATGCTGCGAGGATGGCTCACAGGCTTTTTCCCCACCATGACCCTTATTTTTTGCATAGTTGCAAATAAGAAATACATGTAGCAGTTTACGCTGCTAAGACAATGGTATCCCCCACACCTGATGTGTTTGGCGCATCGTTCGCTAGATGATCCAAAAGGAGGGTACCATCATTCCAGCAGTTACGTGGTATGTGGAGGATTTACCCCAAGCAAAATATTAGGGGTTGGATAGCCACCCGTCGCTAGCTAAAGTTATCGAAAAAAAGTATCGCCAATACGCGCAATACTTGTATAATACAAGGTATTTCTTAAAAAAAAGAACCGTGTTCTACCTTACCACGCCACCTCCTTAGGGTAATTAAAAAAGTTACCGACCGGCGGTCAATGCATGATTACCGACCGCGATAGGCCCCTGGGGGCATACAACGCCGCTGCTACTGAGTTTTGGGCCTTAGGACCAGGGCAGCGTGGTGGGGGAGCTCGGCATAGGGCGGTGGCGGGGGGAGAGCCGCCCACATGGGCGAGGGGGTGACGCCATAGTGCGGTGCGGGGGGGGGGGGGTACAGCGCGATGCGCTCTATGACTCATAGGGGACAGTGGTGGGGGTTTGTTGTGACGGCCAAAGGTGGTATATAACTACTTACTAGATATTGCTTATCAACCCAATACACACTGGCATTGTTCAGAATCATTTCTTGAATACCTAAATTTTCCATCATCATTTATACATACATATATACATACAGCGAGCCTGGTCATCGATCTGCACCAGTCCGAAAGAAGCAACAGAAAGCAGTTGGGTGTGCATAAGCATTTTAAGGTGGCAAGAATCCCAAAAATAAGTAAGTTCGTCCCTCCACGTACTTCCTCCTCGGAAATCAGACGGAAAACAACCAAGCCGGTCAACCCGGGGTCAAGCGTTCAAGCAGGCAGATTCCCGCGTGTCACTAGGCGAAGATTCCAGAAAGTTCGTTAATTATAAAAGAATAGTAACACCAAATTAGACAGAAAAGCGCAAAATCGGAAACGCAAAAATATAAATAATAACGGCACTATCGTCCTTTATACTATACTAGGCGGAAAGACATTCGCCCGATAACGACAAAGAACATTCGCCACCGGCTAAACGGACGGTTTAGCCGTGCACGTGTCTATAATCTTCAACACCAAAAATCAGAAAATATTAAGGAAAGCGAAAGATCTCACCACAAAGAAAATAAAAGCGTAAAGCTCGAGAATATTAGGCCCAATCGGCAGTACGGATTGTCCAGCGACAACTGCTCTCTCTCTCGTCCTCTCTTTCTCTCTCTCTCTATCTCTCACTTTATTAGGCGCACTTGATAGTTTGGAAACGTGGCTTCGCTTTTAAACTTCGCACGACAGTGAGGTATCGATCGACGATCGTGGGCGAGCGGGCGCAGGTAAGGCGGGACGGCCCCGGGATCGGATGAACGTTGACGAGGATAGCCGAGCTCTCCCGAGCGTCGACGCGCAGCGGCGGAAACGGCCGGACGGAATCGAGCGGCGATCCTGACGGCACGGCCCTCGAAGTCCACTGGGCCTGGCGAGGTAGGAATGTCGGCGGCTTTTTGACCGAACGGAGGCGCTGAAATGGGCGATCGGCAGGCCTTAGGCGGGCCAGGGAGGAAAACCTCATCTCCCTGCCGGCCGTATCGGCGGCGGATAGACTCAGAGGGCAGCCCTCGCCGGCCAACGGAAACGGCGGAGTCCCCTCCCGGGTGCTCCAGGGCTTCTTTCGGCGTCGTGGCAGCAGCAGGATCCCGGCGACATCCAGGTCGGCGGAACCGGCGGGCATCTCTTGGTCGGTGGAGGCGGCGTTGCATCCTTGTCGAGTTGTCCCTCGCACAGAATTCTCCCCAAAAGCGGCATCAAACAGCCATATGATATCGTCACAAAATCCTCAAAAATCCCCAAGGGGGCTGTCCTGTCCTCACGCCTTTAGGCCGTTGTCGAGAGACTCGAGAGTAGAGATTGCGTATATCGTAACAAAAGCAAAATAAGAATTAGTCGGATAAAGCGTAATCGGAACTGACATCAAGGACGATAGTAGACGTTCACAAACGGAAAACTTAATAATAATGTTGCATACGGAATTTCGCTAGTGGATTGTCGTGGGGAGCCTAGGTTGAGCGAACAAGACAAGTTTATTAATTTTTCTGGCGCGATTCGAGACAATCACGTCAGAACATATATGCGGAAAGAAAAACGCAAGTATAGATAAGCAAGCAATAGAATGAAGAGCAAACGGATAAGCATAAGTGAGATAATCTGACAATTAATTATATGTATTGAAATTCGAAATGGTGATTCTATATAATTCAAGACGCTAAATATACTGATTATAAGAATGAAAGGTTCACGAAGTCAACAATGCACTCCAATGAATTTACTAAAATGCGGAAAGATTACCATATAGACTTTATTTAAACTAACGCGGAAAGAAAACGGAAAAGACACTAACAATGCGGAACGAATCCACTAAGCATCCATTGGTCATATAATAGTAGTCTAGATTCTCATAAATAATTTATAATAATTTTCGAACGAGCCAGAGTCGTTCTACGGCTCCTCGCTAAAGTTCGCACGCCGGTGATAGAGCGATTGACGGCGCACGTGTGGGCGGCGAGCTCGGCGAGTTTATGGCGCAGTTCGAACTGGGAATATTTAACGGAAGAATTCTCCGATTTTACTCAAGGTCTCACAGAAAATACTCAATAAATAGGATGTATCACGAGCGCAAAAAACGCGAATAAATAGCAAAATCGCAAATCCCAGCACTATCGTCCTTTTTGCTAGCCCGATACGGAAAGATATTCACATCGGGACACTCAAAAATCGTAGATCCTCTCGCTGAGGCAGAACGCCTAAACGGTACTTTTTCACTAACACCAAAAATTATATTTTGCCAATTTATAATGGGTAGTCAAGGGTCTCACCAAATATAGTAGCGGCAAAGCAAGGATAAACAGTCCAAAAGGGCCAGAAGGGCTTCCTTCCTTCCCTCCTTCCGTCCTTTTCAATCTTTTCTACGATTAACGGTATCGTCTCTCCTTTCGTTCTTCTCTTTCCTACGCTTACTACCTTTCCCTACTCAACCACTCGCTAATAAGCTCCAAACGTTAGTGACTCCTCGTTTCAATTTCACTGCCCTGGAGACCTCTTGACCCCCACTATTTACATTATTTTGGCGCTGGCGAAACCGTGACAAAACATCGAACTTCGAACGTATTAATTGCTTAATGAGTTTTTCGTGGTGAGGATCATCACTAGTCACGAAGATAACCGAAGCTGTCGGGGGCACGTTCGGGTGTCTTCGGGTGCTGCAGTCCGTTCGTAGGCCAGGGAGTGCGGGAGTCCGCGGTTCTGGCGGCCCTCCCTCCCTGTCTTCGGCGGTACATCGGCATGAACCTGCCGTAGATATACTCGCGGCCTCGCGCCAGGACGAGGAGCACAAGTCGAATCCTGGTCGGCAGACGAAGCTGGAGCCCCTTCCCGGGTACTCTAAAACTCTCCTGGTTCCTTAGGTGCAGCAGCCCCTCTTCGTGAAGCGGCGGCAGTCGGTCTCCAAATGTCCCAAAAATCAGCGCCTTTTTACTCACTTCCCCAGTTGTTCGGCGTCTTTCCACCAGCTCTCACACCCAGCGGTTGCATCAAAGCGTCATATATCACATCAAAGAAAGAAAAGAAAAAGAAAGCAAGCAGTATGTAATAAAGCCAAGCAAATTAGCATTAAGACGGACGACAGGCTGGTTACTTAATACTAAGGAATCGGTACGCCTTAACCTAGGACTGACGTTTAGAGAATTTGACTGTTAATTCCTACGTCTCTAATACTGCGGGTCACTTGTGGCGTGGATTTCCAAAAATTCACGTGACAATACGTATATTTTAGCAATATTGGACTTTTCAGTGATACATATGCTATATATTTTTCTCAATCCTTGATCTTTTAACTTTTATTTAATGTAGTATGAGCACGAACCTCTTCATCAGATAGAAAAGTGATTTTTTTATATGCTATAGAACAGACTTAGAGAATCTCGTCTGTTAAATTTCAAAACGCGTCACCGACTATTTACAGTAATAATTAATGTTCAAAATCGGGATATTTAGTACACGCTATATACGGAATTCGTACAGATAAAACTTTGAGACCGAAATAATAATTCTTTGAAATTAGCCATCTCCCGAAATAAAAGCATCAAGAATCGAGGAAACTGTCACGAATACGTACGTCCCTTAACACGTTGAGTGCGGCGCCGATTTCGCTAGACTTTCCGCTCAGCCGGCAGCGCTCGGCATCAACACGCGACGCGGAGGATCAACACTTCACTCGACCGAAAATTATAAACAAAAGATTACTTTGTTTCACTGTTTCGTTTGAGGTTTTGGCTGTGAGAATGAAGCATTCAATGCCCATGTATACAATTTATCCCCCAAAAACACTTACGTGTAAAAAACTACGCCAAGTACAGGAGTGCTGTGAATTCCACTAACAAAAAGTATTGATATCACATTATTAATGCCAAGTACATAAGTCACTACATATGTGTCTATTACATGATTAAGCACTGGCCCATCATTTTAATAGTATTTTCAAAATTTCCTATAACGTTTTCGCTACTTTTTTACATTACTACTATTTCCCGTATTTAATTGTGATTTAATGGTCAGTTAATAATTAATAAATCTTTAGGTGATTCCTTATCGAGTACTACTTGGCGGGTCCGTGCATTTTTTTATATAAATTTGCGTTCATTATACCAGTCTTCAAACTCAAAACCAGCGTCAACTTTCGTATAGAGCATATTAGCAATAACTCATCAAAAATAATTATAGTAAAAATTAATAACAAATAAATAGTATTAGAATACTACTTGGCGGGTCCGTGCATTTCTTGATATAAATTTGCGTTCATTATGCCAGTCTTCAAACTCAAAACCAGCGTCAACTATCATATAGAGCATATTAACAATAACTCGTCAAAAATAATTAAGGTAAACATTAATAACAAATAAATAGTATTAGAATACTATTAGTACGTTCAAAGTAAGTATTCTGGAATTCCTAGAACGGACCCGCCAAGTAGTACTCGATAAGGAATCACCTAAAGATTTATTAATTATTAAATGACCATTAAATCACAATTAAATACGGGAAATAGTAGTAATGTAAAAAAGTAGCGAAAACGTTATAGGAAATTTTGAAAATACTATTAAAATGATGGGCCAGTGCTAGATCATATAATAGGCAAACATGTAGTGACTTATGTACTTGGCCTCAATAATCTGATATCAATACTTTTTGTTAGTGGAATTCACAGCACTCCTGTACTTGGCGTAGTTTTTTACACGTAAGTGTTTTTGGGGGATATCACAAGTTTTTGTTGTTCAACCGGTTATGGAAGCTCTAAGCACTCAAATCTATTGTATATTGTTATCTACAGATATAAAATGTAAATGCGTTGTGACGCCGCTAATCAGAAAAATATATGGCGTTGAAAATGTTTAGTGGCATACAAATTTAATTCTTAGTTCATTTTTTTAGAAATGCATAAAGATTAGAAAGATATAGAAAGTTTTGAAGAAAATGTAATCTTGAATGTATATAAGCGTCATTAATGGTATCCAGCTTGTTGACGCCGTGTGCTAAACATAAGAAAAAAGAGTGTGCTGGATTATTTACGTACCTCAGGCCGTGTGAACAAGAGAGAGGATACTATGGTGTGAGCGAAAGGTCGAAATGTGGCTTCTTGCGTTCTTTTTTTGGACATTCTGGACTTCCAGGTCCGACAACTACATACAGAACACTACGGAGAGGAATACCCGGATACCTTGGACTTCCACGTTTAACACCTAGATACACGAAACAACGGAGAGGAACACCTGGATACCCTGGACTTTCATGCCCGACACCTAGATACACGAAATTACGGAGCGGAACAGTTGGACACCCTGGACTTCCACGTCCGACACCCAGATACAAGAACCTACGGAGAGGAACACCTAGACACCCTGGACTTCCACCTCCGACACCTAGATGCAGGAAACTACGGAGAGGATCACGTGGACACCCTGAACTTCCACGTCCGACATCTAGATACAAGAAACTACGGAGAGGAACACCTGGACATCTTGGACTTCCACCTCCGACACCCAGATATAGGAAATTACGGAGACGAACACCTAGACATCCTATATCTGTACAAACTGTCATCTGAAATACGAAGAGCTATGACGTGATACATATACGTACACCCATACACACGCGCTCCACATGAAATCTTTCTGTCCTCGAAGTCATCTTTTGACGATTCAATAGACGTAGTAATTAGTTTTAAGTTCTATCTTATTGTAATTTTAGTAATATAAAAGAAATCATTGGAAGCATTTTGTTTTTAATTGCCTCTCTTAAAGACGACGTGAACACGTCTTCCAACAAAATAATGGCTATGTTCAACAGAACCACCACTAAGGGAGCAAA
The DNA here is from genome assembly GCA_963971525.1 of Cephus spinipes. Classification (NCBI taxonomy): domain Eukaryota; kingdom Metazoa; phylum Arthropoda; class Insecta; order Hymenoptera; family Cephidae; genus Cephus; species Cephus spinipes. The sequence goes on along the minus strand of OZ020572.1, from coordinate 17,199,270 downwards.
CACGTTTGATTGGTCATTGGGGCTGTGTTCCAAAATCGTTCCCAGTTCAGTTCAGTTACTGAACGTCGGAACTGCAGCAATGCACCGTCAATAACTCATAGTACTGCTATAATGCACTGAAAAATTATGGAACGCGAGTACAGTACTGCCAGTTACTGAAAACAGATTTCGGAACACATCCTGGATCATAAATCTCGCAACAATTGTGAGATATGACCAATTAAACGTGTTTTAGTGGTGGTGGTCAAGTCCTTAGCAGTGGTTCTGCTGAACATAGCCAATGTCTCGAAGTCGTCTTTTCGATATTTTTGCTAACAGGAAATTCTCCCCCCCCCCCTTCCTTTTCATCTCTCTTTTACTTACTTATCTTTAGATTCTATCCCTTCTCTCTCTCTCTTTATCTTACTCACTCACTCGCACTCAATATTTTGGATCAACAAAATTAATGGAAGTAATTCTACCTAATCTTCAAATACTTACCTTACAATTTTCTGTAACTCCATTTATGTTTAGACTCTAATTTTTACTGTATAGGAAAATAATTATGGTGATTAAGAAATAATTGTATAATATAATTAGTTCTCTGAGGTCTTTTTTATTTTAATTTCTTACAGTGCCTATAACTCTTAAATTATTATCTTACTTATATTTTAACTTAGATACAGCAATATTTTATGAGATACAATATACATTAGTTGCTTAATTTCTTCCTTATCATGATTTTTGTTTTATTTTCTTCTGGATGCTGCTCTTCATTTCTTCAGCGACTTTACTGTTGAAACCACTGAAAGAAACAAATGCGAAATAAATTTAAAAAAAATGAGTAGATCGTTGCAATCTTGTAAATAGAAAAACTAATTCAGTTATTGAATTCTTTGTATTCATCTTGTTTTACTCGCCTTGAACAACCCAGAACTCTTTTTGGAAGAAATATTACAAAATTCCAAATGTTTTCCATATACACAGCCTTCGCGGATGAAGTACCAGCCTTTAAAAGGCAATGTCTGAAAGAATAACAACATGAAACACTTAGACGTGATAAATCATAAAGCTTCACAATAGTAATGAAATTATATATTGTAACAAAAATGTTACAATAAACTCCTCCCCGTCACCTGGCTCGAGGGCACCACTGGCCCCGAGCACGAATATTGCGTATATTATAGGAAAGTATTGTTAATTGCGTTTATTTAGTGTTTAGGTTTACTGTACTTAGAGTTAAGATCCCCTCCCTACACCCTTCCCTCCCTGTCCCCTTCCCCGTAGGGCACTGGCTCGAACACCATCATCGAGGACCACCACCGAGGACATCACCCTGAACCAGCTACGAGGACTCAGCATCCCTGGATGGACCGCGAGAGTGGCTACGTCGCCGAGGCAGCGGAAGGCAGGGATGGCATTGGCAGGGAGAACAGCTGATCGAGTCGCCCGTGGGATGGATGCCCACCAACCCGACATCGTCGCCACCAATATGCAGCCCCGGTGCAGTCCCGTCACACGGGCAGGAAAACGTCCCGTGTGACAGCGGCGGAGCCCTCTCCCTCCGAGACCACGGACGTGCCCGGGAGAAGTTTGACAGGTCTGGAAGCCGCCATCTTGACCGGCGCGCGCAGCCAACACGCGCGCCGGCGAAGCCAGCACCGTGTTGCCGCCACGAGGCCCTGGAAGGCCCGGCGGCGCTGCCAAATTCAAACCGGACCAATGTCCTGCCATGCCGGAACTGCCAACCAATGCCAGAGCGCGTAGCCCTCTCAGCTGAGCAGCCACCACCAATCACCGAGGCCCTGGAAGCCCACGAGGACCAGGATCAGCGAAAACCTAATCACTTCGAGCCAGGTTGCGAACGAGCGAGTGCGGAATATAAAAGTGTGAATTGAGTGAGAGTGGAAGTACGCGGAGATTTTGGATTAAGTGTGTGACGAGCGAGCTGAGTGAGTACGAAGTGATTGCGTTTCGTCCTTTTCTAGTCCCTTTCCCCTACTCCCCCCCCCCCCCCCCCCCAGTATTAGCCCTGTAGATTTTGTACGTCCCTTCAGGACATAGTAAGCCGTCCCCACGTGGACCGGTCGTTGTACGTAGTCTATCTTTTTGAAGTTTTAGCCTGGCCTTCCGCCACCCGCGTGCGGCCAGTGGTGTATTGCGTGCGCTCTGGAGTAGTTTGCGCCCTTTTTGGAAAACTCTCCGTGCCCTTTCCCTTCCCCGCCCGTTTTTGAATCTTGTACAGACCGAGGTAATTTGTTAAGTAGCCATTTTGCGTTCGGGAACCTTCCTCCCTGAGACCCCTCACCTCTTCCCCTGCTAGCCGTGCCATTTCGCGTTAAAGTAAATATTCGAGGACCTTCTGAGGTCACTCGACGGTGCTACGCCGTATAAGTAGCTGGCGCCCATTTGTTGTTTTGAAGATATTTAGTGCCGGTAAGCCCTCCTGTCCCTCCTGCCCCCTCGCCAATACCCCGCTTCCCCCGTTCCCTGATTCCCCTCGCCCATTAGCCTGTTTAAAGGTCTACTGTGACGCCGCGTGCTCCTGTGTGAGCCGGCGTGTTATTGCCTAGTCGTCTGTGGTGCGAGCGGGATAGTTTGCTAGGGTATTACACTGCTTTTCTTTTCTGTTCTTTTCTCTTTTGTATTGGTATTTTACGTTATTAATTATATTCTGTTATATTTTACACTGAGCCCCCTTTTCTTCTTACGTCTCCCTTTCCCCAGTATATTGAGATAGCTGCTATTGCGAGACCCTGGGCCATTTACGTGGTCCAGTACGTCACAATATACAAGATGTCCCAGAAAATCATTTACGAATGTATTCATGGTACGAATGTATTCATGGTAATTCATCCCTTAGCAAAATTTAGCATTTGTCATAGTGTTTTATCAAAGAGAATCAAAGGTGACTAATGGTAATAGAATGAGAATTCACTGGTTACCATTGATTACCATTAATAAAACATCATAGCTAATGGTAGATTTTGCTAAAAGATAGTCACTCCTAAAACACTAAATATATTATTATTATTAATTACCTTATTTTCATTCTTGAGGAAATATAAATATCAAAATGCTGCTATTCATATTGATTCTTCATGAGTTAAAGGAGCCCAGCATTTACAACTGTCACCTGAAAAAATAACAGGATAAATGACTTATAGTGGATAGATGACACTGCTTTGAAATAACACTATGGAATTACTTATAGAGAGTATCCCAAATAATGGTTAAGAAATGTATTTCTGGTACCTGTAATTCATGTATTTGTTCTTGACATATTCTACTATTTATTTTGTTTGAGATGTCTTAATAAAGCGTAAGCTCATTCTTGAGAGTTTTAACATTTTTTTTACGAATATTGCCTCCATAAATGCAAGTAGTCCAGCATTTAAAAGTGATTGTCACCTGAAAAATTAATAACGTGAATCATTTATGTTTGATAAAGGATACTGTTTTACAATAGTTATCAAAATTATATACAGGACATGGCAAGAAACCATTAACTAATGTATTCATAGTGCACATAATTCATCACAAACACTGTGTATACACATGCAAGCAATAATACTTGAAAACTTAAGAAATAAGGTATAGTAAGAATACGATGAAACTAAATACTTAAGCCCGTATTCACAACTCGCTCTTAAAGTCACTAACAGAGTCGCTTGTAGTTAAAAGTCACTAAGAAAAAATTTAAAAGCGCGCTATTAGCACTAAAAGCGAGTTCTGAATACGGGCTTTAGCATTTCTTACAGAACATTATATATTACACTGGTCCTTCATCCTGTAAACATACACAAAATGATCAATATACTGTTTCAATCAATCATATCAAATTAAGTTAAAATAAAAGAGATTTAATCAATGAGGAACTGTGTTGGAAACTTAGTTATACATCTGCGTCATAAGACCAATCTAAGTTTCAGTTTTTAAATTAAGTTATAAATACCATTCGAAATAGATTCTTACCTAGTTTTGTATTGCGTTGTACATATTTATGTCATACCATAAATTGACAAAACCATGTACACCTTTGAAATTCACATCAATGAAAGCGAAAATTTTGACACTTCTGCATTACACGATTGATGTACGGTGCAGTCATATTACTATATAATATTGTCGCTGAATGATCCTAAGTAATAGATCTCGCTGTTCTTTTTATGCAACGTAATTCGTGCATTTAAAGAGAATACTAAACAACTTGGTTTGTCATTATCAATTGTGACTGTTGTTGTCAGCTAATTTATGGTAGCTGACGAAATCGTCAACATTGGCATGTACACATACAAGGTGGTTCACTAGAAATAATATCTACTTTGATGGTCAAGACGCGAAAAAACGTTTAACATTAACATTATTTGAATGGTTCCGAAGAACATATCTGCTTTTAAAAGACTATTTTCAAATTATACGTTGAATTACATTTTTTCGAATATTCACAAATAAAGTAAATACTTAGGTGTTCAGTTTTTAATTGATCACTATGTATATTACAATATTGCTCTAGCGAAAGATACCAGCGCCATCTTTCGGGTAAAAGAGAAATAAAAAACAAGCAACTAACCCCATCCGTCGGCGTAAAAACGTGATGGATGTGCGAAGACGTCGACGACGACGACGACGGAACTGAAACTGAAATGAAATCCATCGTCCCTCGAGCACTCATATATCATCATATATATCTCTGTGACCATCAATCAGGAATATATAAAATTAATATCAATTTAATCCTTAACTCCTCCTGATGTGTAGTCATTCCTGAAACATTAGTTGTAGAACCAATACAGAGAGATATTTCGGGTATAATAGCCACTGCCGTCGAGCGGCATCATTTTGGGGCCTATGTTAGCACGTATATGGCGAGTTGACTCGCGTCAAGAGACTATGTCAGCTGCTGCCTGTACCGCTGGTTGCCTGTACTTGGCGCGAGACTCGAGCGAGTCTCTTGATAAACATAAGATAATGGGGCGGAGAATGCCAAAATGGCAAAAGATCGAACACCAAAAGATGATCAGTCGGAAAAATCCACGGGAGTATAAAAGTTCAGTGCAGCAGAGAGAATTCAGTTTTTTTATTTTGAAAAAGTTTTGTTACCCATCAACTAAAAATGTTGAGAGGACAAAGCGATAGTGACACATCAAGTGAGATATTAGTACCACGCAAACGTCGGCATGTAGTACCATTGCCTTCTTCATGTAGTGACAGTTCATCCGATAGTTTACTAAGGCACTTCGGAACTAGTGATCGAAACGAGTGGTTTGAACCGCGAGGCAACCAACCAAATATTATATCTTTCACAAGTCCCCATGGTGTCAAACTTTCTAATGAACAAGTGCGACATTGTAAAAAAGTGGAAGATTTTTATGGGCTTTATGTGACAGAGACCATGTTTGAACTGTAGAATATAAGTTAGAATGCGTGTATGAATGTTAGGGCTTGTGCGGTGTGTATGTCTGTTTTTGTAAGAGTGTACGCAGGAAGGAGAGGTCAGCGGGCAGTGTGATCAGTTGGATACTAGCTATCAGAGAGAAAAGGGCAATAAACGAAATATCGCCAAATTCCACCGGCTACTTCTCTATTATCCTGAGATCTTATCCCACAATTTTGGGGGCTCAACCGGGATAAAAGAAGCATAGTTTGGCTAAAATAGAGAGCGGTCGGAGTGAAGTGAAATACGAAGACGCACGTGGAAATTAACGACGAAGAAGACGAAGATCATATAAAGACGGCGGTAGATAAGTTGTAATGAGCGAGGCAGCGAGGAACTTTCGGGAGTTTACGGTGGCGGAGTTGAAAGAGAAGTTGAGGTACCTAGGGCAACCCACTAGTGGGACAAAAATTGAGTTGCTTAGCATAATAATGGCGGCGGATCCAACGGGTGCCTGGGCACGTGTTGAAGCTGACGATGTAAATGGCCATGATGAACGGTTGGAAGATAACGGTTCGAATGATGGAAAAAGTGACGCTCCGCTCGAAAACGATCTGGAGGCACGAATGGGCGGCGATGAGAACCTGTTACGGGAATTGGAGCTATATCGTCGCGAAAAAATTCTTGTCGAGCGTGAGCTGGAATTAGCACGCCGCGAAATCCAGATACTTCGTCAAACTGCAGCGCACGTGGACATCAGGGAAGCAGAGCTGAATCGGCCCCTAGTGCAAAGTGATTCCTCAAGGGTTAACGTGAGTACGATTGCGGAATTGTTAAGTACTTTTGACGGCAATGGTGAGGTTTTTGATAAATGGAAACGACAAGTTCGACTTCTTCAAAGGGCTTACAATCTTAACGGCGAGGCGACGAGAGTTTTGATTGGCTCGCGCTTGAAAGGAAGAGCGTTAGATTGGTTACATTCCAAGGCGGAGCATATTGAAATGACAATCGACGACCTTCTTGCGAGTATAAAGAAAATGTTTTCTCACCGGCTAAACAAAGTCACTGCGAGGAAACGTTTTGAAGAGCGTTTGTGGAAGAAAGGAGAAACTTTTGGAGACTATTTACATGACAAAATTATTTTGGCAAATCGCGTACCGATCGAAGACGTTGAGTTAATCGAGTATGTCATCGAGGGCATTTCGGATCCGTTTTTGAGAGATCAAGCAAGGATCCAAAGATTCAGCACGACGACAGCGCTACTAGAAGCATTCGAAAAGGTTACGCTCGGGTCCAGGGGACAGCCGACCAATTCTGCAAGTGGAAGATCAGAAGTGCGGGAGGTGCGACGAAATGGGGCGCAGGAGGTGCTGCAAGGTGCAAGGCGCTGCTTTAACTGCGGTCAGCTGGGTCATGTTATGATAAAGTGTCCAACTAAAGGGAGAGGTGCCAAGTGTTTCCGTTGTAATGAATATGGACACATCGCGTCGGAGTGCCGCGGCAGGATTATGACAACAACAGAAGCGAATGCGGTTAGCGACAGCGAGGACAAGGTACACTGCTCTAGCGGGAAATGTTTTAAAGACATTCAAATTGCAGGTCATAATGTTGTTGCATTGATCGACACTGGCAGCGATGTTAGTCTGATGAGAGCGGAGCAGTATGTGAAACTCGGCGCCCCTCCATTACAAGAGCAGGGAATCGAACTGCGTGGAATTGGAGCAGGTAGTGTTAGGACTCTCGGTAAGTTCCGTGAAGACATTGTTATTGACGATGAGCCATATGATATTGCGATACATGTAGTCTCGGACGATTTAATGCGGCACGACCTCCTGGTTGGCGCGGATCTGCTAAATACTGTGAATGTAAATATTAAGGAAGGCAAAATTTCTATATCGAAGCCTGCAAATTACGGTGTTACTGATTCAAGCTTGCCGGAAATATTTCAGATAAATTGTATTCAAGAGGTCCGTAAAGTTGATATCTCATATGTCGAGGATGGTGGAACTAGACGTATTTTGACAAGCATGATTAACGATTATAAAGCGGTTAAAGTGCGAGACGTTGGCATTAGAATGAAACTAATTTTAAGAGATGACGAACCTGTATTTCAGCGGCCTAGGCGGTTATCGACGCTGGAAAAGGAGATTGTAAACAAACAAATTGACGAATGGCTACACGACGGTATTATACAGCTGTCTCTGTCTGAGTACGTTAGTCCGATAGTGTTAGTAAAGAAGAAAAACGGAGGGAATAGGCTGTGCGTAGACTATCGGCAGCTTAATAAAAAGATAATAAAGGATCGTTACCCGCTTCCGCTTATAGAAGACCAACTGGATCTGCTGCAGGGAGCTAAAGTGTTTAGTACGTTAGATTTAAAAAATGGTTTTTTTCACATCGCGCTTGACCCAGATAGTCGTAAATATACGGCTTTCGTGGTGCCAGACGGACATTACGAATTTTTGAAGGTACCTTTCGGACTGTGTAATTCACCATCGGTATTCCAAAGATATATAAACGCTGTTTTTCGAGATTTGATCGCAAAGAAAGTTGTGTTAACTTACATGGATGATTTAATCGTGCCTACCGTTGATCGAGCAACCGGGTTGGACGCACTTAAGACCGTACTGGACATCGCGGGTCACTCCGGTTTACAAATCAACTGGGACAAATGTCATTTCTTACAAGCCAAGGTAGAGTACCTTGGCCACGTAATAGAGAACGGATCGGTCAGTCCGTCGGAAAATAAGACGAAAGCGGTTATGAATTTCGCGAATCCAAGAAATGTCAAACAGGTGCAGAGCTTCTTGGGCTTAACGGGATACTTCCGTAAATTCATACCGCAGTATTCTATGATAGCTCGACCCTTGACGGCATTGTTGAGAGAGGATGCTGAGTTTCGGTTCGGGCCAGAAGAAGAAGAGGCATTTAGCAGATTAAAGGAGACCCTAAGCGTAAAACCAGTATTACGTTTATACAACCCGCAGGCGGAAACGGAATTACATACGGACGCGTACATGTACGGTTTCGGTGTCATTCTTTTACAGCGAAATAGCGGAGACGGCGCACTGCACCCGGTATACTATACGAGTGGCAAGGCAACACCAGCAGAGGAGCGTTATACTAGTTACGAGCTCGAAGTCCTTGCGGTTATCAAATCGCTGAAGAAATTTAGAGTCTATCTTTTAGGTATACCGTTCAAGATCGTTACAGATTGTCAAGCGTTTGTGATGACAATGCAAAAAAAATATTTATGCGTACGCATTGCCCGATGGGCCCTTTTACTAGAGGAATTCGGTTATACTATTGAGCACCGTTCCGGCAAAAGTATGGCACATGTCGATGCACTAAGCCGTAACCCTCTTTCCTCTTGTTTGTTAGTCGATGAAAGTGAGGCAGGTCTCGTTTCGCGATTAAGAAATGCACAACGCGAGGATTCCGACATAAAGCGACTTATCGATGCCGCAAATATTAGAACTGTTGACGGATTTGCTGTAAAGGGTGGACTGCTGTACAAGGAAGTCCACGACGAGGAGATGCGTCTCGTGGTGCCGAAGAATATGCAGTCGCAAATCATTCGAAATACTCACGAAATCGGCCATTTCGCGATTGACAAGACGGAGGCGCTTTTAAAGAGAGATTACTGGTTTAGGAGCATGCGCGAGAAAATCGAGAGGATCATATGTAACTGTGTTACGTGCATCTTATCCGAGAAAAAACACGGGAAACAGGAGGGCCTATTAAACCCCATCGAGAAGGGCGACGCGCCGTTAACGGTATATCACATCGACCACCTTAGCCCATTGGCATCCACAAAGAAACAATTCTGTCATATTTTCGTAGTAATGGACGGGTTCACAAAGTTTGTGTGGCTTTACGCGACCAACTCAACGAAGACATCGGAGGTGGTGGACCGGCTCAAGAAACAAGCGGCGATCTTTGGTAACCCATTTAAGATCATATCTGATCGGGGATCAGCGTTCACGTCACACGACTTTAAAGATTACTGCAAGGAGCAAGGAATACAGCACGCCCTCATTACAACGGGACTGCCTAGGTCGAACGGACAGGTCGAAAGGGTTAATCGCACCTTGATACCACTTTTAACAAAGCTGGCGGCTCCGAAAGAGGGCGATTGGTACAAGTACTTGGGAGTGGCACAGCAATACCTAAACGCAACACAGAGCAGAAGTATCGGTACTACCCCATTTAACCTATTATTCGGAACACACATGCGGCTAAAGGAGTGCCCGGAAATAAGAGAAATGATTGACAGAGAATTGGTAGCTATCTTCCAGGACAATCGGGACGAACTTCGAAAGCATGCCAAGGACAGCATACTTAAGGTTCAACGAGAAAATAAAAAGAACTATGACCGATCAAGAAAAGAAGCAAGAAAATATAAGATAGGTGAATTGGTAGCTATCAAGAGAACATACGTGAAGCCCGGATTGAAATTAGCAATTAAATTCCTTAGTCCCTACCAAGTCATCGAGGTCAAACCCAAAGATCGCTATGCCGTGGCCAAGGTTGGTGAACATGAAGGTCCTCAAGAGACGGTAACAGCAGCGGAATATCTGAAGCCGTGGATCAGCAATTGCAGCGATGACGATGATTCCGACGACGGGGGCATCCGAGGACGGACGCCCGACCAGGATGGCCGATATTGTAGAATATAAGTTAGAATGCGTGTATGAATGTGAGGGCTTGAGCGGTGTGTATGTCTGTTTTTGTAAGAGTGTACGCAGGAAGGAGAGGTCAGCGGGCAGTGTGATCAGTTGGATACTAGCTATCAGAGAGAAAAGGGCAATAAACGAAATATCGCCAAATTCCACCGGCTACTTCTCTATTATCCTGAGATCTTATCCCACAGAACATATAACAGAATAAACAAATATTTATGCCACACAAAGCAGAATGGGTTCCAAACGTTCCAATAAATGGGTGCCAACAGATAAAAATGAAATAAAGCGGTTTTTTGGACTAATATTGTGGATGGGATTGGTAAAACTCCCATCTTTGAGTCTTTATTGGTCCCAGGATCCAATTTTTGGTCACACATTCCCACAAAACATAATGAATAGAGACCGTTTTCAAATTCTGTTGAGAATGCTGCATTTTGCTGACAACACAAAAGTTGATGCTGCCAACCGTCTCTCAAATGTTGAATTTGTTCTAAACGAACTGAACTCAAATATTAAAAAATATTATGATCCCGCTGAAACGTTATGCATAGACGAGTCGATAATACCATTCCGTGGACGGATCGTATTCAGACAGTACAGTCACCCGTAGTAATGGTGACAACGGTAGACGCCGTGCGGTGAGGTAAGAGAGGAGATTGGGCGGCGCCTTTTCGCGTATCTTGGCCTGCGTGTGCGACGCAGAAAGCGCTACGCTGCGAGCGAGACGCCAGAGCGTCGCTCGGTGCGTCCTTGTTGGACAGCACTAGTGTAAGCGAGACGCCAACAAGGCCCCTCATGCGCAATAGGGAGCTTGGTGGGGGACCGCTCGTATTCGGTGGCACGCTTTCTCCCTCTCTCTCAGACTAACGCTCTATGACGAGGACAGCTAGTACCCTGCCAAGAAACGAGAAGGAGCTATGGGACTTTCGGTAGTGGGAATGAGATAGAGTTTTCGATTATCCGTCCTCGTCAAACAGCGTTAGTAAGACAAAGACAGATATATGCGACGTGGTGTCTAGGAACAAGTGTCCAGCGTCTAACGCATAGCTACGGTGCGTCCTTTTCGCACAGCATGAGTGGAGGCGAGACAGCGACAAGTCCCTGAGTTGCGCACTCGGGAGCTTGGCGGGGCATTGACGCTAGCTAGCCTAGGTGATACTATTATGAAGCGTTGAAGTTACGTTCTTATTGCGCAGGCAGAAGGGCGTAAGTTTCATGACTTCATTATAAGATTATGCCCTTTTGAAGCGCACTAGAAAAATACTAGAAAAATAGGGGGTATCTGTAAATGGTTTTCCCACGTATATGATGTTGTTAGTGGCCCTTAAAAGGGCCGGTCAGCGAACCTGGCAGAGTGATGCGTACCATTAATACGAACATTAATAGTTCGCCCAAAAACCGCCGCGGTCGATGACTTGATTCAATCGATCAGGTATCGAATCAACTAATTTTTTTAAAAAGGAAGGGTCGTGCCGAAGCTCGTCCCAAAGTCTTTCGATATGACTGAACATGGCTGTTCTCGTCCTCTCCCTGTCGGGCGACCATCTTCTAGTCATCTCGGCCCAAACATTTTCAATAATGTTTAGGTCGGGTGACTTTGCAGGCCATTGCACCAACTGAAGTTCGGGGTGCGCCGAGAACCAGTCACGTGTTTTGCGTGAGGTATGACACGCGGCGTTATCCTGAACTAAGCGAATTGTTGGCATGGTTTCTGCAGGATATACCGCGCGCACACTCGGAAGCAGTACTTCCTCAAGTACGCGAATATACTCCTCAGAGTCCATACGTGGAGAAATTTCCACCAATTCGCCGATAACGTGACCGCTGATCCATCCCCACACTCCACACGTTATACGTCCGCTGGAATCATGCGGAACAACGTATCTCGGGTCCAGCCTGTTATCGGTTGGTCGCCATACGTGAAGACGATGGTCAACAGACGACACGAAGACTCTTTCGTCTGTCCATATCGTAGTTTCCCACGTTTCACGAGGCGTCAGCAACTCCTGCAACGCGAACGCGACGCGATCTTCCCTATGTCGGGGAAGCAACGAAATTTTGCGGGCCGGACGACAACAGCGATACCCAGCCTCTCGTAATCTGCGGCGCGCGGTGTCTGCGGATGCACTGAAGTCACCCTGATTACAAATTTCGGACACTGACACGAAAGGGTCGTTGCTGACAGCATCGATAAGATGCCGATCTTCCGTGTCAGTTGTCCTCCGCGGCCTCCGATTTTCCACCCGATGGTCGTGCAGTGCATGATCTCCACCTCGACGATACCTCTCAATCCATCGGGCCGCAGTTCTTTTACTGCACCCGATGAACCGAGCAATATCATCGAAGGGAACACCAGCTTGCCACAAACCGACTATTCGACCACGCGTCTCTACACACAATTGCGGTGCCATAACTATGCACGAAGAGTTCGCTCGTTAGAATGAAAATCGCTACGCATTAGATTTCCATAACACCTATTATTTCTAGAAAAGTCTATGCGTCTCTAGGCAACCTAGCCATAATGCCCCTCCAAGCTCTCGAGTGCAACTCTGGGGCCTATCGCTGTGCGAAAAGGGCGCACCTATGCGGGGGAGGCGACGCAGCGATAGGCCCCAGAGTTGCACTCGAGAGCTTGGAGGGGCATTATGGCTAGGTTGCCTAGAGACGCATAGACTTTTCTAGAAATAATAGGTGTTATGGAAATCTAATGCGTAGCGATTTTCATTCTAACGAGCGAACTCTTCGTGCATAGTTATGGCACCGCAATTGTGTGTAGAGACGCGTGGTCGAATAGTCGGTTTGTGGCAAGCTGGTGTTCCCTTCGATGATATTGCTCGGTTCATCGGGTGCAGTAAAAGAACTGCGGCCCGATGGATTGAGAGGTATCGTCGAGGTGGAGATCATGCACTGCACGACCATCGGGTGGAAAATCGGAGGCCGCGGAGGACAACTGACACGGAAGATCGGCATCTTATCGATGCTGTCAGCAACGACCCTTTCGTGTCAGTGTCCGAAATTTGTAATCAGGGTGACTTCAGTGCATCCGCAGACACCGCGCGCCGCAGATTACGAGAGGCTGGGTATCGCTGTTGTCGTCCGGCCCGCAAAATTTCGTTGCTTCCCCGACATAGGGAAGATCGCGTCGCGTTCGCGTTGCAGGAGTTGCTGACGCCTCGTGAAACGTGGGAAACTACGATATGGACAGACGAAAGAGTCTTCGTGTCGTCTGTTGACCATCGTCTTCACGTATGGCGACCAACCGATAACAGGCTGGACCCGAGATACGTTGTTCCGCATGATTCCAGCGGACGTATAACGTGTGGAGTGTGGGGATGGATCAGCGGTCACGTTATCGGCGAATTGGTGGAAATTTCTCCACGTATGGACTCTGAGGAGTATATTCGCGTACTTGAGGAAGTACTGCTTCCGAGTGTGCGCGCGGTATATCCTGCAGAAACCATGCCAACAATTCGCTTAGTTCAGGATAACGCCGCGTGTCATACCTCACGCAAAACACGTGACTGGTTCTCGGCGCACCCCGAACTTCAGTTGGTGCAATGGCCTGCAAAGTCACCCGACCTAAACATTATTGAAAATGTTTGGGCCGAGATGACTAGAAGATGGTCGCCCGACAGGGAGAGGACGAGAACAGCCATGTTCAGTCATATCGAAAGACTTTGGGACGAGCTTCGGTACGACCCTTCCTTTTTAAAAAAATTAGTTGATTCGATACCTAATCGATTGAATCAAGTCATCGACCGCGGCGGTTTTTGGGCGAACTATTAATGTTCGTATTAATGGTGCGCATCACTCTGCCAGGTTCGCTGACCGGCCCTTTTAAAAGGGCCACTAACAACTTCATATACGTGGGAAAACCATTTACAGATACCCCCTATTTTTCTAGTATTTTTCTAGTGCGCTTCAAAAGGGCATAATCTTATAATGAAGTCATGAAACTTACGCCCTTCTGCCTGCGCAATAAGAACGTAACTTCAACGCTTCATAATAGTATCACCTAGGCTAGCTAGCGTCAATGCCCCGCCAAGCTCCCGAGTGCGCAACTCAGGGACTTATCGCTGTCTCGCCTCCACTCATGCTGTGCGAAAAGGACGCACCGTAGCTATGCGTTAGACGCTGGACACTTGTTCCTAGACACCACGTCGCATATATCTGTCTTTGTCTTACTAACGCTGTTTGACGAGGACGGATAATCGAAAACTCTATCTCATTCCCACTACCGAAAGTCCCATAGCTCCTTCTCGTTTCTTGGCGGGGTACTAGCTGTCCTCGTCATAGAGCGTTAGTCTGAGAGAGAGGGAGAAAGCGTGCCACCGAATACGAGCGGTCCCCCACCAAGCTCCCTATTGCGCATGAGGGGCCTTGTTGGCGTCTCGCTTACACTAGTGCTGTCCAACAAGGACGCACCGAGCGACGCTCTGGCGTCTCGCTCGCAGCGTAGCGCTTTCTGCGTCGCACACGCAGGCCAAGATACGCGAAAAGGCGCCGCCCAATCTCCTCTCTTACCTCACCGCACGGCGTCTACCGTTGTCACCATTACTGCGTGTGACTGTACATGAAACAAAAGAGGCACAGGTATGGGATTAAAATATTTAAATTGTGCTGCACTAATAATTACACCTACAATTATCGCGTCTACACCGACAAAACATTGGACCAAGAAAATACAACACCCTCAAATGTTGTTCTGAATTTGTGTGAAGATTTGTTTGAAAAAGGCCATACTTTATATACATATAATTATTAGACTAGTGTGGATTTAGCGAACAAATTAATATAAAAAAATATGCATTTGATTGGTACCCTTCGGCAAAATCGGAAAGAAAATCCAAAGGCAGTTGTGACAGCCAAACTGCAACGGGGAGAAGTTATTGCACAAGAAAACAGGAACGGAATTACCGTCATGAAGTGGAAAGACAAGAGGGATGTTTTAGTTTTTTCGACCAAACATTCTGACGAAATGGAAAACGTAACAACGAGAACAGGGGTTTCCAGTAAACCGAAAATTATTATTGATTATAATAAGGGAAAAACGCCGATTAATCTATCCGATCAGATGAGTTCCTACAGCAGTCCACTTACAAGGAAGGGTATCGAAGTGTCACCCCCCCGATTTCAATGAAACTTTGCTATGTTGTAGAGGGCAAAAAAATAAGAGACACGTGTTTTTTTTATGTGCCGATATACACTTTAAAGGGGTGAAATCAACCCCCAAAAGTTGGGCATGTCGAGGGGTGGTAATGCAGTTTCACCTAGAAGGAATCGTCCGATTTCAATGAAACAAAAACTAAAATGTTTCTCATCGCGAGTAATGTAAAGTGCAACTAGACATTAAAAAAAAATTTTCTCTTGAGGGGGTGAACCACCCCTTGATTATTACTTTTTTCACCCTAATTAAAAAACTTACGAATGGAATTCAATGAAACACGTACCATTTGAAAGAGGAAGGAAAATTAAAGACTACATGTTTTTGCTTTTTTGCGGGATGTCACGTTTGAGGGGGTAAACCACCCCCTGCGTACCGATGCGTGCATTCCCATATAGGACCCCTTCTTGCGCAATTTAAAAGTGTAAATTAATTTAAAATATTCTCGTTAGTGAGAATTGATAAACAATAAGTGAATATTAACGTATTACCCTTAATTAAGGGAGTAAACTACCCCCTCCGTACCTAACCCCTGCATACCGATGCACGGACTTCCATATAGGACCGCTTCTCGCGTAATTTAAAAGTGTAAATTAATTATAAATATTCTTTTTACTGACAGTGGATAAACAATAAGTGAAAAATAATGCTTCATCCGCAATGAAGCGGGTAAGTTTATTTAGAGTTTGAATATCAATTAATGTAATAGTCCTCCCACTCTGCACGCTTCCGCCTAGAGGTAAGTACGGTAGTTAGTTCACCATAGTACCAGTTTCTATTATTTTATATTTAAAATATATTTTATTAATAGTCCGGAAAGTAATTTTTATTTCTCGTATCACGTAGTATATATAAGTAGTATTGCTATAAATCATAGCAGCAATGTATAGTTAATAAGAATATTTATGTAAAAATAGAACTTGCATTAAAAAATTTAACCGTGAAACAGAATTGTAAAACAATATTTAAAATAACTTGGTTTACACTCACTAATGATGGGCGGAATAGTAAATAGTCTTTTATTTACCAACGTGAAGCGATATTTTTATCTGTATCCTGTGTCCACAAGACGAGAGCCGTTCGGCGAGCGGGAAACGATAGCAACGCCGAGCTACTCGTCGTGGAGAGGAAACGCGTGACGAGGCAGGAGAAGGGCCACAGGCAGGAGAACGTCGTTAATTTTCACTTATTGTTTATCAACTGTCAGTAACCAGAAGATTTTAAATTAATTTACACTTTTAAATTGCACAAGAAGGGGTTCTATATGGGAATGCATGCATCGGTATGCAGGGGATGGTTTACCCCCTTAAACGTGACATCCCGCAAAAAAGGAAAAACATGTAAACTTTAATTTTCCTTCCTCTTTCAAATGGTACGTATTTCATTGAATTCCATTCGTAAGTTTCTTAAATAGGGTGAAAAAAGTAATAATCAAGGGGTGGTTCACCCCCTCAAGAGACAATTTTGTTTTAATGTCTAGTTGCACTTTACATTACTCACGATGAGAAGCATTTTAGTTTTTGTTTCATTGAATTCGGACGATTCCTTCTAGGTGAAACTGCATTACCACCCCTCGACATGCCCAACTTTGGGGGTTGATTTCATCCCTTTAAAGTGTATATCGGCACATAAAAAAAACACGTGTCTCTTATTTTTTTGCCCTCTACAACATAGCAAAGTTTCATTGAAATTGGGGGGTAACACTTCGATACCCTTCCTTGTTAGAAGAGCTGTGAAGTGGTACAGAAAATTAGCCTTCGATCTTCTTTTGAATACTGCCGTTGTGAATGCGTTACATATGTTCGAAAGTGTAACGGGGACAAAGATGTCGATTACAATATTCCGGAAACAATTGGTAGATGCTCTCACACAACATGCACACGAGCAAACTCCAGTTGAGGTCGATACAAGTAGACGTATCCACAAACTTCGGAAAAAAGAAGGAAAGGCACATAAAGTGCGAAAATACTGTGCTGAATGTTATAGCACGAATGCAAAAATGCTCGGGCGCGACATAGCGAAGAATAACACGAAAAAAGTAGTTAACTACTGTGATATGTGCACATCTCAGCCATATCTTTGTTTACAATGTTTTAATAAACTTCACTAAATTTATACTTAAATTTTTTAATTGTCATTAATAAATTAATCCTTGGCAATGCCGGTCTCATGCACCGATGTCGATCAAACGAGAATTTCGCGGTCAGTCCCTAGAATCCACGCCGCCCAAACGAAAAGTCGATTGCCGGTCCCCAAGGACCGGCACCGGCTGAACGGAAAGTCCACTGCCGGTCCCTAGGGACCGGCGTAGCGCTCAACGTGTTAAAAAATATATAACATATTGCCGAATATTTTCAATAGATATCATCGATTAAATTAACATATTTTCAACAACACAATTTGAAACAATCGCAGAATCTTCGCGCCGCGTCGTCACCCTTGATCGGCCTCCGCCGTGCCGATAAGCCACTTCCCCGGTCTCGCGATATCTTTTCATAAATCGATTTATAACCGACACGCTTCTTCCTAAATTTATCGCGATCTCTCGCTGGGACCAGCCAGTATTTAACAATTCGAGTACCCTCCTCATTTCAAGTTCAGATAAACGCGACATTTTAGTGTTTAAAGTAGTTAACGATTTAAAGTCCTCCGCGCACGTGGACCGAACGACTAGAAAAGTTAGACTGACTTTTCCGTTAAGTTTTTTTGAAGTAAGAGAAGAAACAAATGAAAATCGCGACCGAAAGAAAGAAGGAGACGAATGGGCCCCAATAAGCCATAGGGAGGAGAAGGACAGATAGAAAACAGTGTCGCCGTGGGGAAGATAAAAACAGACAGAAGCTAATGTAGCCCGAGAAGGAGAAGGACAGATAGAAAACAGTGAGCCGTGAGGAAAATAAAAACAGATGGAAACTAATGTAGCTCCAGAAGGAGAAGGACAGATAGAAAACAGTGAGCCGTGGGGAAGATAAAAACAGACTGAAACTAATGTAGCCCGGGGAGGAGAAGGATAGAACGAATGCATTGTAAGTTCGATGAGGTGAAACAGTAAAGCGCGATCGCGAACGCGATTAAAAGTATGCGGTCGCGGTGTCGGACGTTAATACGAGTACGGGGAAACTCGTTAAAATATTAAATTCAAAAACACACTCTCTCACACACAATTACACGCACGCACACGTACTCGGAGAGGGTTTGGAGTCAAAAAATACTGCGGAAATGACGAACCGCGGAGACCTGATCTCCGAATACATAATCACTAAACACATCACACACATACCACACTATACAACACAACATAACACGTGACAACACAAACATTCGACTTTCAAAGGCGTGTAGCAATTGCCATTTAC
Organism: Cephus spinipes; assembly: GCA_963971525.1. Taxonomy (NCBI): domain Eukaryota; kingdom Metazoa; phylum Arthropoda; class Insecta; order Hymenoptera; family Cephidae; genus Cephus; species Cephus spinipes. The sequence continues at coordinate 17,180,709 of OZ020572.1, read as the reverse complement.
ACTTGCTACACACCATGAGCCTATCCATCTACCTCCTCGTGGTGAAAGTTGGGCAACGTAGAATTCTCATGGGGTATACCAAAGAATTCTACGGCCGAAGACGGAATGTTTTTTTAATTAATTGTTAATCTATTTAAGGGGTTAGGCCACTCTAGAGGCGAATAAAATAGGCTTATTTTGTGAATTTTTTTCAGCGGAACCACGAAATAAATTGGAATTACAAAATAAGACCTTTATTATACAAGTAATAAACTATAAAAAATAATTTTTTCAAAGCGATATATGTTAAAATGACGACTGTGCAACATTTCTCCGATGACGCCTTTATTTTTGGAGGGTAAACGGCCGGACAAACAGGTCCTGCAATTTTTAAGTTATGATGAAAAACCAAAGTTTTTTCGATTATTTAAGAGAATAGCTATAGAAGTACGTAGGATTTTTTCGATACATTGATTTTTGCCAAAATGGCGCACTTCCAAAGTGGAAAGTGTAAAATTGGCCTAAAAAATCATCAGATAATTGTTAATAACAAATGAACTGTGCACTGTATAAAAAAAATCCTACGTACTTCCATAGACAATGTATTTTTCAAGATATATTCAAAATTTCAAGTGAATCGGTTGAAAATTGTCAGAGTTATGTTTCCGACCAACTTAAAAAATGTAGTTTTGAGATAAACGTGTTTAAAGTTTGTAGAAAGTCAGAACATGAATAGTGTTTCAGTACCTAGAATACGAAAATCGAGTACTTAGGGATTTTTCACGCACATAATCTTTTGTAATATAATTCTATAGATACTAAGGTACCTTTTTAACAAAACAAAAAAAATCGATTTTTTGAAAATCCTAGACTGGCCTAACCCCTTAAAGTTTGTAGAAAGTCAGAACATGAATAGTGTTTCAATACTTAGAATACGAAAATCGAGTACTTAGGGATTTTTCACGCACATAATCTTTTGTAATATAATTCTATAGAAACTAAGGTACCTTTTTAACAAAAAAAAAAAAAATCGATTTTTTGAAAATCCTAGAGTGGCCTAACCCCTTAAGGTACCTGCAGAATCGAAACGAAACAATGCCTTACACTTGTATGTTTTATTCCAGCATTAATGACTCTCCCGCTAAGCTATGAGAGGTACGGGGGAGGCCTCGCATTTTTTTTCAGGAAATTTTTCTAGGAAGATTTTTTTATTTTTCATATTTCTTTTATTCTTAATTTAAATTGTGCATGGTAATTGAGAGGTTTAAGATACAAAAGAATATGAAGAAAAAATAAGAAAACTAACGTGAAAAAATCATTGAATAAAATAACCAATAAATAAATAAATAAACAAATAAAAGAAACAATGAAAAATAAAAAAACAAACAAATTGTTTTAATTAATATTTTTAAAAAACTTCTAGTATGCTCCATTGTCGGCGCGGCGGATCGTACGGTCCTGAGCGGTTGCCCCGCTACACGTCTCTCCGCACCTCGGGCGGCCCACTAACCCACCACGCGCACCTAGCGATTGTCCCCCGAGTACCTCGAGCAAAACTCGCAAAATTTAGGCGTTTTTTCAAATGAAAAATTTAACCTCTTAGCAAACTCATTTTTGGATGTTTAAAGGCGCATTTTAATCGCTGAAATCTCAGCTACAACGTGGAGTAAATATGAAACTTCTACTTTATCGCATTCCTAATCAAAAATGGCGGGGAACCTTCGGGTGCGCTTGCGATATCTCGAGATCTCCGTCACGGGATCATCTCCGAGATAAATAATTTTGTGAGAATCTGCAGCATCGTTAAAGATGATATCATGCAAAAACTGGACCAGATTGGCCGGCGCGTTCGGAAGTTATGGCCAATCAAGTGTTTTCACTTCAAACGGGTTCAGCTCCGCCCAGAGTGATGCTACAGGGGTTCAATCAGGATGGTTTTTGACCGCCAAAGGATGCTCTTTCTCGTGCCATAATTAGAAATATGAATTTCCTTCCGGAACTAGTAGTTCTCACACTTTTCAAAAAGTCCCAAAATGCACTATGTCACTCCAACCCCTGCCGTTCAGTTATTTTGTATTCGATCGGGATAGAACCTTTACGATTCGAACGGGAAGGAAATTTCCTAAAAAATATGTCTTTGGTTTTTTTAAGTCGGTCATAGTTTCGCAGAGATACACAAAAATTCAAGTGTTCCACTTCAATTGCGCACTACTGTATATGACTTAATAGTAGTAGATAGAATATGACCTGAACATTGTAAATTGTATTTTTAGTGTTTTTTTTTATATCTGTTTTCTTCTGTGAGGCATGTTGAGGTTCTATTTCGGTTCGATTGTTTTTTTCCCTGTTGTGTTTCAGTTCTATTTTTTTTATATATATTTGGTTAGATATAAATGGAGGAATTTGAGCGTGAAAAGGGTTAATAAAATCAGTCATTATATAACATTTAAAATGCGGTACATTTATTATCACAATTTGCAACAAGCAACGATTACGTCAGACTTTGTTATTATTTATGAATTATATTCAGTTTTTTAAGAATACGCTATATCAATTTTGTCCATTTTCGAGTTTCTAACAGTTTTTTCTAATGATAGTCTTTTCTACTTGAGCCACGATAACTTTAAAGATCTTATTATTTTTTGTGACTCGTGGTTTTCCTCTAACGTCTTCACTGAGGAAAATCCGAATTCCTTCTGCTCCAGAGCTCACCTAAGTTATTTCCATAACTTGCATAGTGATTCCAGCCTTTGCTATTTTACCTATCATACCAGCTTTCTTTCATTGTAAGGAAAGATTCTTTATTTCGGGCTTGCGCAACGGCCATCTTCGCCTCATATAAAATCTTACTCGTCACCTTCGCGTTACATTTAATTTTATCTTCGTTCATTCCACTGGCAGAAACTAGTTGATTTAACATTAATACATCGTTAACAGCGTTATGGGCATCCTCCACTGCATTGAAGCCCAAAAGATTTTCCTCGAGAGCTGTTTGACTATAACTTTTTTTCTCTTTCTTTTGATCCGGAATGTGATCGTGAAAGAGAATCAAAGTATCGGCAAATCCTTTCACGATCGATTAAAATTGATTCAGCAACCCATACTCTCTCATCGAACGAAATATCATCGGTACATCAAACCTATTACAAACCATAATAGCTGTTGACGTCAATAAGATTTGGCTATGAAAATCACAATTACTAATGAAGAGTAAATCGTCACATGAAGCCATTGTGAGCCACTAGAATTACATCCATTCCGATACTGCGAAGACACTCGATGAAGTTTTGAAGTGCCATTCGAGGCGGTGTCGTATCCACTCCAGCGTCATTCAGATACATTTCGCCACCACAAACTTGGAGTCCTGTAACTGTTGCTGCTCTGATGGTCATGGGTACTATGTACACATTAAAAGCTTTATCATTGTAGACTGTCGCCAAATTTTGACAAATTTCTGCCATGTTTTAGAATCCAGTTGTTTCCAAGTCAAAGATAACGAGAGGAATGTCGTTCAAATCTGTCTGCAGCTTTGAGTTGTCATCTGAAAGACAACAAATGTCTTCAATTTACTATTTATGCGGGTCTTTAAAAATTTGATTTATTCAATTCGATATAGTCAATATAATATGTACCGGAGGTAAAGGGATCATTTGTGAGTTCAGAGACACAAGTCTATCCGCTCTCAGTTTCGTATATAAAATAGACTCCATGGGCAGAACTAAAATAAAAATACATACCTATCGCAGCTTTGCTATTGACATGACGTTTGTTAGTTTCAAAAGTACCATTTTTATTGCACTGCATACAAAGCACATCCAGCCGGGTTGCCAGCCCAAACCTCTCCTCATGCACTATATTTTCAAGCGAGAGAGGAATGTTGCAAAAATTGCACCAGAGATTTCAGCGAGAGTACGAAAATCGGTAACACGACGTCCCTAATCGTCGTACGTTTTTGCGATAACCTCACTTTCACCGTTTATCTTTTTTTTCCTCGATGCACGTACACTATTTCGCCATTTGTATGCTTTCTATGACACAGATCGTCCTTTGATACGTCTGCGATTAGAACGTATATTATGCTGAGCCATATTAATTCATATCGGCTTCTATCGTCGATCGTAAGCAAACTCATAACACTTCGCACAACTTGCATCAAACTGTTAGTAGAGAATAGCTGACTACAGCGTTATCACGCGTATTCCGTGAATCGCAAGATGGCGGCCGGCTAGACAATCCGAGTCAAATGTGAATATTATTTTAACTACTACCGTTTTATAAATATACACGCATTATCATCGCATATACTTTTTATGGTTTCTCTCTTTTTATTATAATTTTTAATGTACCGCAATGTGTAATACTTCGGTTTTTCCTCATAATTAAAAATATAGACTTTCTATTGAGTATGTACTCCGCTCATACTACCTTAAGGTTGCTGTTTGGTTGAAAAAAGTTTCGGTGTTGACTCGAGCGTTGACTGGTGGCGAAAGTACGAAGCTCTAACAGGAGCGTCATGGCTGCAGTATTTCGGGGTTCCTTCGCAATGGGTGCCAGACACCTCAGAAAATTTTCAAGAAATCTTTTTTATTATATTGTGCTCGTTCAGTACTACGACCCCATTACTTTTCTTATCATTTGTTTTTATAATAAAGACAATAGGCCCTTACTCATACCTCTCTTTTAGCGTTAGGAGACGTCTTTTATCGACTGCTATCTGCTGTCTTTCAACGACTAATAGACGTCTCTTAACGCTAAAAGAGAGGTATGAGTAAGGGCCTTAGCCTGCGTGGCGCAACAGCTACACGTGCAACCTGCGATCGGCAATTGTTTCGAAATACGCATTCAGCCAGACGAAAACCGAAACAATTGCTAAGCGCGGAATTTGTGGGACGCTATTGCAAAGCAGCTATCTTTGGCATCTGCGAGTGTACTTCCCACCATGCCACTATAATCCGCGGAAATCCTTCGTTCTGATTGGTCGCACTTAAATGCTTCTAATTTAAAAACTATTGCGAATTTTGGCGAACGGTTTGCAGGAGGGTACTCAGGGCTCCTCCAGGCATCGCCCACTTTCCGGTCCAAAAGCAGTTCTGGGACACCCTGTATAAAAGAACAACTATTGAAACCGATAACAGACGTCAAATTTATTAACGCATTATTTTAAAAGTAATATTTTATTGAGAGTAACACATGTTAATTTTAATCTTACCGGTAAATTACAATACTTACATGTCATTACAATATTATGTTATATAATTACATTTCAGTAAAATAAATTCTGGACGTATTATAAAGTGTATCTTTAGTTGATAACCTTGTTTATGGGAAACAATGTAGTACATTATAATATTGTTATAAATGGGTACAATCATAGTACATGACATATGACAATACAAAAATAATAAATGTTAGCTGATGGTATATACTCACCTTGCCTAATATTAGTGTATATGCAAAATGATCTCTATACAGACTGCATTATATCTGACACCAGGCAAGGGGAGTAGCGCTTTGATGCCAGTATTGACCTTCTGCTTACCTTGTACTTGCTTCAAATGAGGTAGGTAAGAATGTCTCCCAGTGCATTTGAAAAATGATAATGATTTGATAAGATTGCCATTTTTGTATAAATCATATGATACTTACAGTCTAGTACGTTGACTGTGTTGACCCCAAACATGCGAAGCGGTGCTAACGATCATAGTATAAGTGCAACTACTAGCGCTACTGTTACCTTTTCTATATTGTTAATTGCACCAAGTCTACCCATTTGAACACTGTCAACCGCAGTTACACTTTTGGGGACATGAATAAAGTTTCTCTCTTTGGAAACTGCTCAAACCCATTTGTTAAGTTTACATACTACAAGCTGTCAACTCCAACCATGCATTGGTGGACAGGTCTCGTCGCAGTTTTTCACGTGAAAAACTTATCGACGATGATGATGAACTAATCTTGCACAGTCAACCCCACTCGTGCATGTAGGGGACTGGAAGATGTGAATACGTTCTGGACTTTTACAAAATTAAATCACTGACCGTAAGCTCCTTGGTTTTCCTCCAATTCCAGTTATAGAACTGGAAGGCAGTATATACATTTTTAGACGAACATCACTGACTCTGCATCGACGTATGTTCTTCTTTGAACCAAAAGATGACTGCAATGTATTATATATTTTCTACATGGAAACTACTGACCTTCAAATTGCAAGATTGATTTTCTACTTGCTGTTTGTTAATATCCATGTATTTCGTGGACATTGTATTTATTTGATTCATTGTATAATGAATTCGTATCCTCTTCTCGTTGAATAATTAACTTCATCATCGGCACATACTTCACCGTATGTCCCTTGTTGTGCAATTCTTAAAATTCAATGGAATACATAATTAGATTGAGCCAACGTTGAGTGATTAATTAATTATCTCTTGTTATACATATTTTAATTGATGAGAATGCACATGAACGGGATGTTTGCTGTTCCGGTTTAGAAAACCAGAAGATCTCTGTTTTTCTTTAGCTATAACAGAAAATCCCGTTGCCTTCTACTGTGGGATTTGTATCTCTTGAAGTACTCTTCGCGGCTTCTTGTTTTGCTTGCTTGATTCGACATTATTTCTTTTTCGTTTCTGGGCAGCCAAGATGTAGTCGGGCTCCCGAATAGGCATATTCCTTACACCCCTTGGATCGACTATCTCTGGCAGCAAGCACTTCTCATCAAATCTTTTAAGAAAAGGCTCCATTTTCTCAATCCAGAAAACGTCATTTCTTTGAATGCGTTCAATCTTCATTCCCTTCAGAGTCCACAGCGCAAACAGGCAGAAATTCCTTCGTGTTATGTGTAACTGTCCTTACACTTGGTAGTAATATTTGTGATTGGTCTTCATTGTGGAACCGGTTGGAGCAGCATACAACGCTTGAAGATTACTCTTGTTTGTTTAGATTGCTTCTTCTGTAGTAAGATCTTTTGCAGCATACGGGCACTTGATTTCTACAATGCCGTCGTCTTCGATCACTACGTCAGGTGATGCGCAAAGATAGGGGATTTCTGAATCGATGAACAAACCGCACTTTTCGATTTTCACCCTTTCGACTTTTTCGATTTGTTGACGTGTTCGCTCTTCATTTGTTTTGCCGTGTTCTAAAGCAGCTAGGTTTAGTTGAGCGGGGTACAGAATTTCTCGCACTTTCCTTGTACAAGATGTTTGTTCTCGCATTTTGTAAATATCTCCAAAGTGAGAAGTTGTTATAAAATTTCTTCGTAGATTCAGCCAGTAGTCACTATCCGCTTGGTCTCGAGTATCCCTTTCTATTTCGACCCTATCATTCTGCCAATTACGCAGATTAGCTGTGCAACATTGCAGCATGGCATTAAACTGTTCGGGGGGTACCCACTGGCACACAACCCGATTGCGCACACGCCCAGTTGGACACAAATCATTGGACACAACACGATTGGACACAGTGTCCATTCCGCACAGCAAGATTGGACACAATGCCGATACGACACATTAGTTTTGGACACAGACCGTTTAGCATGCGATAACATTGGACACATTGGAACTGTGTCCAATCTTGTTGTGGCGAATTGGTTTCGTGTGCGATCTGACTACGTAAGGACGGACCGTGAAATTGGACACAGATAGTTGTAGATAAATTTCAGATAATTCATTGGACACAAAGCTAGCTGCACAAATATTAACATACGAGATCAATGGAACAGGTTCTTACGTACTTTTCTGAAATAATGTTGAAGTTATTACAGAAATGTTACATGCTAGATTATAGGGAAGTGAACGCTCATAAGTTTATCCCAACAGCATTTAAATACATATATGCATATTAAAAAGCTGCAATATCAAGGATTCAAATATGAGTGAAAAAATAATATTGTGACGTATAACTGTTCTGTACGGTTACGGGGTAAAAATCTGGCCCATTATTACATTATTATAAAATATTCATCAATAGTCGTATTCTTTACAAAACGTGTGACTTTCAACTCACGAATAAATCCCATTGGCTAGTGTAAATTATCATGTTATAATTAAGATAATAATTAAAAATTTCATTAAAATGCATTACCAAGTCATTAACAAGAAACATTGAACATAGAATTCATTTATGCCTGATGACGATTATCTCTACCTATTTGACGCGAACACTTTGTAAAGTCACAAATATTGGAAGATCATTTTTAGAAGATATTGTGACGTACTGGACGGATTTTTGGGTCCGCCGAGGGTCTTCTCAAATTAGCTATCGCAACCGAAAAGAAATACGAGGTGAGGGGAACGCGAAAGAAAGGGAACACGGGGTAGGATAAGAAAGAATATAATTAATAGGTCGAATGTCAATACAGCAAGCAAGAGAATAGAACAGTAGAGAAATCAATAATAGAAAAGAAAACCCCCCAAAAAACATTTTCAATGTAAAGTTTCGTGTTTAGAGATCGAGTGACTCTCATATAAGCCTGCAAGTTTTCAACAAAAAGAAGTGATATCGCAAACACTGCAATAAGGAGTTGAGACACAATTTTGATGGCATTCCGAAAATATCTGCATACAAGGACAGAAAATCATGGGACACAGTGTGTTATTGATTCTATACTATGGTGTAGAACGACGATCTAAACACGCCGGAAAAATGCACAGACGACCTCGAAATTGAACCGCTTCGAATATATAGAATCACTGTGTCCCATGATTTTCTGTCCGTGTATGCAGATATTTTCGGAATGCCATCAAAATTGTGTCTCAACTCCTTATTGCAGTGTTTGCGATATCACTTCTTTTTGTTGACAACTTGCAGGCTTATATGAGAGTCACTCGATCTCTAAACACGAAACTTTACATTGAAAATGTTTTTTGGGGGGATATCACTTCTTTTTGTTGAATGTTCCAATCTTGATAATAGTTTCTAACTTACTGTGCAATTAAACAGTTTTATATATCATTACAATAATTGTGCATTTAATTATACTGCACGCGTGTTGAAGATTTAATATTTTTATACATTCACTCATTTCGATATTTGGACAAATTTTATCTGATATATATCCGTCAAAATTGTCTAAATTTTTTCAAGGAATAATATTCTAAAAACTACCTAGCACGCTCCAGGCAGCTGTCATATTTCCGCAAACATCAACAAACACGATAAAGTGCCGTACACACCACAAACACGTTTTTTTGGGCATTTTTAACGAGTGGCGCGCGATGATTCTGGCTATGGCTCCGGCGTGCGCCAGCATTTGACGTATTTGATAGATTACAATATTTGACTTAAATTATGGTGTATTTCGTTACATTTGTGTTCATTCTTTTTTTTTAGAATTTTTCCGTCAGAGTTTGCACACACATATGCCTTATAAATAGTTAAAACTTATTTTTGTAATTTCGAAGTGATGGCGATAGTAGCGCCACTAGCATAGCATTAGACTTAATGGGTGGCCGGAAAGCGAACTACAAAACTTTCAGACACCCTAAAAGCGTCTGAAAAATGAGAAAAATGTGAAACAGCTTATTTCACCCGGAAATTACGGAAAAAAATATAAAAACGAACAATTATAATAATGTTATGTACGTAACACAATCTTAGGGCTTCTAGGGAAGGAAAAATGGCTTCATGGAGTACTTTTTCGTTGTTAATTTTAAATGAGAGGGAAATGAAATTTGAATTTTTGCTTCCCGCTAGTGCGGCCACGTAAATATGGTCTCTTCGTTTTCCCCGTTCTCTAAACACCGGGAAAATCTACCGATCTCCATCGATATAATCGGACTAATAATGAACGGGGCTCACGCAGGAGCACGCAGTGGTCTCGGGAGTGAGGGTGGAGGGGGCAGGCGGGGCCGGGGAGGGCGATCAGCTGGGGACTCGGATTCGGATGGTTTTGGGCGCCAGCTACTGTAACGGTGTAGCACCGGCGAGTGACCTCGCAAGGTCCTCGTTTGTTTACTCGATGGGAGATGGCTAGGCTAGCGGAGGGAGAGGTGAGGGGATCTCAGGGAAGAGGGTTTCCGAACGCAAGATGGCTTCTTGGTAAATTACCTCGGCACTGGAACGCGAAATGGAAAAGGGGGCGGCCGGAGAGGGAAGGGCGGAAGGTTTTCGGGGCGAAACTCAAAATACTAAAATTAGGGCGCACGCAATATACCACGGGCCTCGAAGTCGTGGGCAGAAGGCCCGTCGCAAATACTAAAAGAACTACTCAAGGTGCGAGGCCACGTGGGCCGGCTCGCAGATGTCCTGAAGGGACTTACAAACTCTAAAGAAATTCTAGGGGAGAAGGAAACAGGAGGTAAAAAGGGAAGACACGCAATCACTCAATTGTACTCACTCTAAACGCTATATAATATCCAAATAGGCACAATAATCCCAATGGTCACACTTCGAACTTTCACTCACTTTCGCAACACTCGAAATTCGCATTCGCTCTTAAAGATATCCTGGCTCGAAGTGTCGTCTTCTTCCTGTTTCCTGGACCTCGTGGGCCTCCAGGGCCTCGATGATTGGTGGTGGCTGCTCAGCTGAGAGGGCTACGCGCTCTGGCATTGGTTGGCAGTTCCGGCATGGCAGGGCATTGGTCCGTTTGAAGTTGGCAGCGCCGCCGGGCCTTCCAGGGCCTCGTGGCGGCAACACGGTGCTGGCTTCGCCGGCGCGCGTGTTGGCTGCGCGCGCCGGTCAAGATGGCGGCCTCCAGGGCCTGTCAAAGTCCTCCCGGGCACGTCCGCGGACTCGGAGGGAGAGGGCTCCGCCGCTGTCACACGGGATGTTTTTCTTGCCCGTGTGACGGGACTGCACCGGGGCTGCATAATCGTGGTGGTCGTGGTGGGCTGTGGTGGCGTCGTTGCCCTGTGGCCGGATCAGCTGGTCCTCCTGCCCATGCCATCCCTGCCTTCCGCTGCCTCGGCAACGTAGCCACTCTCTTGCTCCTTCCAGGGATGCTGTCCTCGTAGCAGGTCCACGACGGTGTCTTTGGTGATGGTGGGTGTTGTTGGTCCTCGACGATGGTCCCCGAGCCAGTGCCCTACAGGGATGTTGGTAGGGAGGGAAGGGTGGAGGGGAGGGATCTTATCCTATCTACAATTTACCTAAAACATTAGAACTCGGTGATTACAATACTTAAGGATACGCAGTTATTATTATCGACTAGAAACGCGAACCTCAAGGCCTGTGGGACCTCGAGCCAGGGGAGCGGAGGGGAGCCTCCAGTAACATTTTTGTTACAATATATAATAAATTTATTATAAATGTACCACAGCAGTTCACATTCCCTCACTTCTTGTAGAGTTCTGGTTACATCGATATACCTTATTGTGCAGCTAGCTTTGTGTCCAATGAATTATCTGAAATTTATCTACAACTATCTGTGTCCAATTTCACGGTCCGTCCTTACGTAGTCAGATCGCACACGAAACCAATTCGCCACAACAAGATTGGACACAGTTCCAATGTGTCCAATGTTATCGCATGCTAAACGGTCTGTGTCCAAAACTAATGTGTCGTATCGGCATTGTGTCCAATCTTGCTGTGCGGAATGGACACTGTGTCCATTCGTGTTGTGTCCAATGATTTGTGTCCAACTGGGCGTGTGCGCAATCGGGTTGTGTGCCAGTGGGCATCACTCAAACTGTTCTTCGTTCATGTTCGGCTTCTGACTTTGTGGTCCGTAATCTTTGTTGCTTTTACTGGTGGTCCTGAAGCGTCGATGTGGCACTTTCTTTGCGATGGTCTTGGCCACTCGTTGATCCCTTGCCAGCTTCTGTTTTTGTTCGAAAGTCATTATCACTTTTCCCGGCGTCGAATACATGACTTCATGTAATGACGTTAGCGGTTGCTGAGTGTTGAAGGAAACTAAGGCCGCATTGCAGCGGGCCTCATATGATCCCGTCAATCCAAAGTTTACTCGTTTTCCTCCTATCATTTTAGCGATGACAGAATTGAAAGTCTCTACGGGATTGTTATTCTTACTTTCCAGAAAACTGTCAGGATGCATTGCTAAACGCTGCATTATTTCTTCGATCTTTGTGAACAATCCAGTCCTCTGCAACTCAGTCACCAAGTTCTTTTCACTCGTCTTTTTGGCGCAATCGTCAAAATATCATTTCTTAGCATGTGGTTTACACATTCCACCTTATTCACAAAAATTCCGAAATGCAGATATGGACCACAGTCCCGAATTTTCTTCGTAACGGTGCTATCTCCATCACTAATCAAATTTTTATAAATAAGACTGTATGACTTTTTGGTTGTTTACCAGTTCGTTCAGCTCTAATGCAAATGGGGCAATATTTGTTTCTAACTCCCAGGTGAAGCATTTTCCCCGTGTTTAATCCACTAATGGTTCCGGCTCCTGACATTGAACTAAAATCTTCAGAAGTCCTGTACGATCGTTTCAGCCCACTTCCGTCTGCGGTAACGCTTGTGAGTGCCATTCCTTTTATAATGTTACTAGATTCTTCAGCAACTTTTCGTTCTTGGCCGGCACTGATCATCGATTTCTTGACAGCAACCTGAAATCCTTCACCAACATCATTATGTGCTTCTATATACGTACTCTTCGACATACTCTCTATGTCAATCGCTGCGCAAAGTTGTTGCAACTGTGTATGGCCTATTCCACTTACAATAGCACCCGCTACAGCACACTGGTTGATGTTAAATGAAGTACTTGCTTGCGGTACGTTGTATACAGGGTGTTCGTTATGAAACGCACTGTAGTAACACCGTTACATTCCTTTTCAAATTCTAATGAATACGTGTATTTTCATTTTTTATTTCATATATCAAAATTTCGAGATAACCAAGGTTGAAGTTGCAGTAATGCGACCAATCAGAAGGCGTTTAAACGGAGCGTAGATGACGTCGCGAGCCAGCCCGCAAGGCCTGCTTACAGTAGGCCAATAACACTAAGAGTATCGTCGTAGTGCCAATGTTTATCTGCATGTAAATGAGTAAGATACAAGAGACGATACTTTTAGTGTTATTGGCCTACTGTAAGCAAGCCTTGCGGGCTGGCTCGCGACGTCATCTACGCTCCGTTTAAACGCGTTCTGATTGGTCGCATTACTGCAACTTCAACCTTGATTATCTCGAAATTTTGATATATGAAATAAAAAATGAAAATACATGTATTCATTAGAATTTGAAAAGGAAGGTAACGGTGTTACTACAGTGCGTTTCATAACCAACACCCTGTATACTAAATTTGTAATGGCATTGTTCGCAATTGAAAAAAATTTCTTTCTCAGTCTGAGTTTTTCCTCACCTACATATTGCATCGATTCGAAATATCACGAAAAACCCGAATGTTTGTCGTATTCTTTATGCAGTTGTTGCATAATATATGCCATGTTCATTATAGAACTGGGGCCACTCGTCACGGGTTCTGTGACGACTGAAAGATTTGATAACGAATGGTTAGGCGATTTGACATTCAGTGCTGCTATAAGATCTTGATCCGTAATTTCTTCGGCTTTTACGGCAGGATATTCTTCTACTTCTAGATCCATTTTTTCAAGCTCGCCGTGCAGTAGCACATCCTCTAGGGTACACCGGTTTTTTTCTAAGCCTGACGACTGTCCCTTATTGCCTTCATCCAAAAATTCACTCTCACTCACTCTCACTCTCACTCTCACTCTCACTCTCACTCTCTCTCTCTCTCTCTCTCTCTCTCTCTCTCTCTCTCTCTCTCTCTCACTCTCACTCTCACTCTCTCTCTCTCTCTCTCTCTCTCTCTCTCTCTCTCTCTCCCTCTCTCTCTCTCTCTCTCTCTCTCTCTCCCTCTCTCCCTCTCTCCCTCTCTCCCTCTCTCCCTCTCTCCCTCTCCCTCTCTCCCTCTCCCTCCTCCCTCTCCCCTCTCCCTCTCCCTCTCCCTCTCTCCCTCTCTCCCCTCTCTCTCCCCCTCCCTCTCCCCTCTCCCTCTCCTCTCCCTCTCCCTCTCTCCCTCTCTCCCCCCTCCCTCTCCCTCTCCCTCTCCCTCTCCCTCTCTCCCTCTCTCCCCTCCCTCTCCCTCTCCCTCTCCCTCTCCCTCTCTCCCTCTCTCCCCCTCCCTCTCCCTCTCCCTCTCCCTCTCTCCCTCTCTCTCTCTCTCTCTCTCTCTCTCTCTCTCTCTCTCCCCTCTCCCTCTCTCCCTCTCCCTCTCTCTCTCTCTCTCTCTCTCTCTCTCTCTCTCTC